>OU342461.1:7715875-8924000 GCA_910589355.1 Parapoynx stratiotata
AGAAATTTATTTTACTCTAAATGAAACTTTTAACCTGATTATTTTTCAAACTATTTTAAATTTATTCCTTTATATTTGGTTACTAATCTCAACTACAATTAAGAACTGATACTAAGTTAATTAATAATAGAGGAAGTTCTCACCAGGTGGTCGAGTTTTTTGGGAAAAGTTATATAAAATATATAAAGGTTATTCAGTCACTTATGATCTATTTAAAATACATATTTATCCATATGAAAAACAAAAAAATGTTGCCATCATTTGCAGTCCATGCTGACGAGTCACTAATGGGGTAAGTAATTAAATTTTTTTATACAAGTTACATATCGTGTCGTGGTTAATAACGCCCACAAATCAAGAAGGGCATTTCGGAGAGATTTTTAAGTTTAGTATGTATGTAATGTGTAATAATTTCATCTGGGATCTGGAACATTGATTTGTATACCTATCTGCCTATACGATCACTATACCTACCTTCCTTCGCGCATTTATTATCGTTGGATCCCACTTTTGAATTAATATTTTTGGCAATGGCAAAAAATGATTTTGTATTACCGTTGGATCCCAAATTTTAAAAATGGAAGAGAAGTAGGTACGTCATACTGTCATTGGATCTCAAAAACTATTACCGTTGGATTCCGAATGCTCGTTAAAGTTTGCAATTGTTTGGAAAAGCTTAAGCAATTAAGGGTGAATTCGACCAAATTAAGTTTAGTAACACGGGAATAGTAATACCAAACTGAGTTCACACGATTGGTCGAATCTGTCCAAAGGGCGGAGCCGATTAGCTATCCTAGTTTTTTCAAGTTTGGCTACACGCGAATAATATTATTTCAACGGAGTACGCAGTTTTTCGCGCACGAATGTGTCAATGTCTCGTTTGATATAGAGCAGATTCGACCAATCGTTTCAGCTCAGTTTGGTATTACTATTCCCGTATTAGTAATCTCAATTTGGTCGAATTCGCCCTTAGTGTAAAAAATTGATTTGACCGTAAATAAAATAAACATTTTCTGAAAAATTCGCCCTTTCCTTAAGTTTACCTTATACCTTTACTTCCCAGAAATTGATCCTTATTAACAACATTATCGAATCGTGTAATATACAGGCTGTGCTTTTTTTTTCTAAATGGATCCGATTCCTAGCAAGGATTTATTAAAATCCAATGACGCAGTTTTTGTTTTCCTCAAAATCGGGTTATCGACTCCTATAAGGCCCACTTGCGCGGTTGAGAGTTAGCACCTAACCCTGGGGCAAGTATATGGGAAAACCCTGGGTTAGGCGCTAACTCTCGATCGTGCAATTGGGCCTAAGCATAATATTTTGATATTCCTTATAGTTAAGGATTTGGTCCTGAAAGCCCACTCTTACGCATCCATCATTAATATGATGGATTCGATACTTATTAATAAAATCTTACGCTAAAAGAAAACAATATATCATTGAAATAGCTTATTTGCCCGATGGTGTGTTCATAGGTGCGGAGCGATCAGCACCCAAGGTCAGTGACATCGAAGGCTCCGTCTGGACAATCGCCTCAGCCTCCATTGTATCTTCACATTGTAATGGACAATACCTACTTTGTTTCTTCTTATTTGAAACATAATTTATTTTTTCTTCCTTAATTTTCCTAGGAATTTACATATTTCTCTACATCTTTGACGCTGTGTATTATTTTAGGGAATAGTGTAAATACTTTCAATCATATCTTGTAACGTTTCATAAGATAACAAAACTTCAATTGAGCATATATTCCAGAAAAAATACACATAATGTTTGGTTTGTTAATGGTACTCTATCTTTATAGAAAGAAACAGCGACTTAGGTACGCTACAAGCTGAGATATAAAAAAAACTGATCAATATAAATATAGAGCAAAGAATCATGAGTAGTTTTTTTTATGTGAGTACCTATATACCTTTCAATATGTCTTTAAAACGGACACTACTCAGATTATTAAAACGTTAGCATTACCTAAGGCAGAGAATACCTTGCATAGGTATTATATTAGTCATACCTTCTACTTATAGCAATTATTGTAATGTACGATCGCAGTCGGAAAATGTTTACCCGTTTTCAAATTAGATTCTTTAAGACGCTGTTTTCAATAAAGTCTATGACATATAAAGTTGCTTATTACCCTTTGAAAATTAATAAACATTATGAAATATCGAAAAGACAAATAAAGAAATGACAGTTATCAAAAATGATTGTTTGAACGTCATTCGGACAAAAGTTTAATTTTGATCAGAATTTGAAGATGACAATATTTTATTTAATAAAATAATAAATTGTTTTAGATTGTTTGAGTTTCTATATTGAATTTATTTATAATTAAAAAAAACTGAAATATGAATGAAAAGTTTTTTTAAGTTATCGATACACAAAATTTATTAAGCCATATACTAGTCATACACGTCAAAAGCGACGGATCCTCATATTATTAAAAAATATAGGTATAATCTTTGATCTATCAAATTAATACGAAATTAATAGACCATTCGTGATTTCGACCTTTGTGACTTCAATGTATGAAAGCAATGTGATACTTAGGGTGGTAAACATTATCTGACCACGACTGTACTATGTGAAATAATCCATGTGTCTGAGAAATGTGATATTTTCAATCGTAATTGTAACCAATCGACTCTAACTCTAAAGCCTAGCTAGAGGTTTAAATGCTGCTACGATTTCATTCTCTTTCTCTCTAGTCATTTGTTTCCGTTCGGTGTGCAGTTCAGAAAATTAAAATAGGCATTTTGATATTTTTTGTCCGCTCGCTTTACATATTACTCATAATATATCAACCGGGTACATTCTTATATCTGTATAAAGTCGAGTCGATGCTGAGGGTCACAGCAGGCTTACTTTCACTATTGGCGGCCACCAGCCGACCACTCCCCTCCTCGGTAGCCACCTCTACCGCCACGCAAGACTGCCTTACATTCGTGTCTTTGAATTCTTTGGCAAGCCGCTAATTCTGATTGAAAGATATCAAACTTGTATGCAGTAACATTGTTATGTCATAAAGCATTAGGTTCAGATTGCAAAGCCTATAGATTGTGTACCACTGAAACGGCAAAACAGAGTAAAGAATTAAGTATTTTCCCTATCAAGAAACTTACAATGTTTACAAGGTTGAAGATTATGGTCAAAAATTTTAACACTAACTTTGTCTTACTACGGTTTTGCGATAATACAGAGAGACAATTTTTATTACCTAGAACAGTAGGTAGGAACCGTCGAAAAAATTCACATTCGTCCGGAAACTTTATTTTAAATAGTAATAAACTAAAATCAATACCTTATCCTATTTGATGGGTCTATAATTGATATTTTATTTGAAAATGACTTCATTATTGTTGCATTTTTGTTGTCAAACTTGTTTGTGCTAATGTGCTAATACATAATAAATGACTAAAATTAACAACTGTTCGTTAATTTTGGTCGTTCTTCGTTACACAATGCGTGCTGGCTACTACATACGCATATAAGTATTTGCAATTGAAATTATTGTTATTCGTTGCCTTTAAATTACCTTTGTCACCGTAACAACGCGCCAGAAAACAGTCAAAGCATGGGTCCAGATCGTCAGTTCCAACCTCGAAACATATCATATATCACTCTCCATTTATTTTGAACTTTAGGTGAACGGAATAAAGACTACGTTGCATTTTTGCACTCTACGCACGACCTTATATAACGTTACGCATATAATTTCAATCGTTGCTAACAGAATAACCGATTATTAGTACTAATTTCAGATTCTATCACAAGGCACAGCTGCTAAAAAGGCATCTTGGCATTTAACTTAAGATGAGTACTACCTAGAATAGACTGAAATAATGGCATAACGCCGAAAATTCAAACATTCTTTGGGTACCGCTTATCAGTTACCACAATTGACGAATTTCTTGGGCGGCCGACCAGAATAGTTTTGTTTATAAGGTTTTTTTTAAATTAAGTAACAAAGCAGATATTATTTTATTTTTGAACATAAAAACTATTGACTTTACATTCTTATTTTTTTAATTACGTTTCTAATTCAAATCGCGATATTGCTCAACTAAAGCGTATTAGAATTCAAATCAAATTGCTTTCTTAATTTGTAACAGGTAATTGTTAGAGTCATTATTAATATGTAAATACTTACTGGAAACTTTACTGATCGTTATGCAATTATCATGTAATATTTACATTTTTTGATTTTTTTTCAAAATAATACGCGTAGATAGCTTGGAACCGTCGCGCCAGACAGTCCTATATCTTAAAGGCTTTTGAAATCAAAACTTTAAGAGTTTGTTAGGGTTGTGATAAAATTCCTATGATGTAATAGTTTGCTGTACAACATACAGTTCCACAAAGTTATCTGACCATGCCAAGCATATTATTACTTCTATGATCTGACCCGGTGGTCATAATCGGAACCTTTGTCTTTTCCATACTTCATATTGTTTATTAATTTTCAAAGGGTAATAAGTAACTTGATATGTCATAGACTTTATTGAAAACAGAGTGATAAAGAATCTAATTTGAAAACTGATAAACATTTTCTGACCGCGACCGTACATTGTGTGTAGTCTAGTCTTTAGTAGTATTAAGTCTTCATTTGAATTGAAATGCAAGTGTAATACATTTCAATGCATCGAGAGATTGGCGCCAAATGGTGGATAGTAGACACTGTAGTGCTACTTTGATGAGGTATAAACCACGATAAAAATTCATCACTTTTCAAACCACTTGACGCTTATTTCAATGATCCTCCACATTGCACATCATCACAGACATTTATTACACAAAACTATACTGATTTTACGTAACAATATCCAGTCCGAAATAATATTACAATTATCGAAATAATAATCACGTCCGCCACAGTCCAATACCGCCAAAACCCCCTTGTAGCACTGTTATTGTCTCCATCGACAGACCATCGACGAGAACGCGAGAAAATCCACACAAAAAAGAGAAAGTAGGGCTCACCATTGAAGTCGAATGAGCCGACATGAATAATCTTGTCCAACTATTTCACAGCAGTTGCGCTGTTTTATAAGTTTTATGAGCTAATAGATTTCGTTGTAATTAAGAACACTAACTAAAAATTTAACTAATTATCACTCCGCAATCTCTGCTTGGCCCAAAGGTTGATTAGGAGACGTTAAGTCCGCTTAGTACCATTTTTTATTTGAACATTAAAGTTTAAAAAGAAAGATAAAAAAAACTCCTGTACTAGTATTGTTCTTTTCTTCAATTCATTGGCAGCCTCCGTGGTCGTGTGGTCTGTACGCTGGTCTCAAGGAGTCGTCGCCATCTCAAGGGGTTCTGGGTTCGATCCCCGGTAGGGGCAAAAATGGCTTGTGTGATGAATACAGACATTTGTTCTCCAGTCTTGGATGTTTATATATGTGTTACAGAATTATAAATATTTACATATATTTATCTATTAAATGTATTTGACCGTCATCTTGTAATCGTAACAAAAGCAGCAATAAAATCAATACCACACAATGTACCCGATTTAATGGCAAATAAGGAATGTATTTGTAGGTATTTGTTGCTGAAAACGGACCTAGTTCATAGATGGGAATGTCTGAAAATATTTTTATGTATTTATTCAATTATATAATGTATGTCTGTAATAAAAAATACCTATATACTATATTTTTTAAACTGATTCAAGCTACACCAATGACATTTATTGCCGTCTAAGGCTCAACAATGTAGTCTTGAAATCAGTTTAATAGATTCCGCTCTATACGTTGTTGCATTTATATTCATCTACAGGCTATATATTTCATCTGCACTCGCTCAATTCATGTTTTATTATTAACTGTGCCCGCGACGTCGTTCGCGTGGCTATTGATTTAACGCCGATAAAAGTTTACAAAAAGTTTTTGTGTGTTTTTTAACCATGTTAACACTGCATTGTTTTTTTACAATGTACTCAACATTACATTCCTACCTCTTATTAGCAAAACGTTCATTGTTAATAGTTGAAATAAAACCACTAATTATTAAAATAATGAAAATAATATTACCTGTCAGTGTCATCAGATTAATTATTGTCATGGTTATAATTATCTGTTGTCGTGTCGTGTGAAATTACATTTTGTTGGAATATGCCACATAATACTCGGTCGAGCAGATATTGATAACCACGGTTACACCCGCACGGTACCCGTTCCCATGGGATTATCGGGATAAAAAGTAGCCTTTCTCAGGCTCTATACTATCTGTGTAGGTACCAAATTTCAATTGAATCCGTTCAGTAGTTTTGACGTGAAAGCAAGACGGACAGACAGAGTTACTTTCGCATTTATAATATTAAGTATTATAGATAAATAAAGCATGAAAAAAAATTCTTCTGTGCGAGAGTCACAATGCATTCTGAACATTGATGTATGATGATTCTGAACATAAAACGTTCATCTTCCAATAAGTCTTGAGAAAGTTTGACGACAACCATTTAAAGTCAGTATTCACGATGAAATCAAAGAAATGGCAAAAACAAACATTCAGTTCCCAAGGTTTTATTACCTTTACTTGTTTGTTTAAGTAGATATGTGATTTAAAAATTACATACATGTAGTCAAACATCAAGTAAACGAAGTAAACGAACTATTATTGCAAAACAAAGGTGTGTTTAGGTCAAACTAAAAGTGTGTAATGTCTATGTTCCACTGAAGTAGAAATAATTTGATAGATTTGTTACGCAAATCTAGCTTTGGTTGTAATAAATAACCTTATAAACGGAATTTTTGATAGTAGGTGTCATTTGCAACAAATATAAATGTTAAATCATGTTCACGTGTTGTTACAACTATTCGTGATTTATTCGCAACACGCCATTAAAACGTAGTGCAATGTAGCGGTGGGCGTGCGTTGATGTCTTTTGTAGAGCAGTGCGCCCGCGCAGCTTGCGCCATACTGCTATAAGCAACTTGAGAACTAATTTTACAATATAAAAAGGAAGTAAAATGGTACTTATTATCTTTACCTAAAGGTGCAGATTATTCTGTAAAAGACATGATTTTATAGATTGGGTAAATTGGGGTAAATTTGAGATATTATTTTAGACAACCCTTACTACAAGAGAACTTCATCTTATAGTACTCTTATACTTTTGCAGGTTATATCGGAACTTGATAACTGTCCATATAAATAAGATTACATTAAGGTTATATTTTGTTTTCAAGGTTATATTTTTATTCAAGGTTATATTTTGTTTTATTGGGTAGGTACCCTAATTCCTTAGCATAAGATTCATAACATAGGGTCACGGTGGATTTCATTGACTCCAACTCTATATAAAGTATTAATATCCGCGAGCAAAATGCTACCCATATCCACTTTCTTCCGGTCAAAGCGACTCAAGGCCTTAGTGCATAATTACTTAGCTCTACCTGTGATTATAGAGCCTATTTCAATTTCAATTTTCAACCTTGTGACTGTAAAGCTAAGAATCAAAGTTCAACGTAAATACGTAGGGAGTACTTTGTAATTTACGAGTTTCCAACTCTCCATTAATTAGACATACGGTTAATTTATCAACAAAGAAAGTGTGAATAGTTTAGTAAAAATTTACTTTAATTTAGTTGACGAACTATGAATATCCATTATGGTATTTCTCATTTCATTGTATCTCTACTCAAGAATTTTCATGCACGAAAATACTACCTATACCATTAAAAACAAATTTCACGCTTTTCATGTTGTATATTTAATAACTTTACAAACAGAACAATTAATTATATTGTAACTATTTTACCAAACTCGTGCGTGACCACCTAAATTATGACAAGCGTGTCATAATCATAATAGTATGTAATATTGTAGCATTCCTTGAATCTAATTATGCTTTGCAAGTATTGCACGTTGAACAAGTCCCGTGACTGCGTAACTATTAATTAGGTAATTTGAATTAATTGCGTTTATCGCAAAATTGTTCTTTTACAAAGTGAGAACGGCCCTCCGGAACCGGATATAAATGTGGCCTTAGTTCGTACGCTACGCTGGTTTTCTACTTGAATATGAAGTTGGAATTTTAAGGCTCCCACAAATTACAATCAACATGCTTCTTGACAATGTATCTGCTAAGGTTATTGCAATGCTTCGTATCGCATTATTATTGTATATTATCGTTACTGTCACAAATCTCTATATTTACTGCAATACAAGTATTCATCTTATTTGAAAGTAGGTGCTATGAAGAAAGAAACGCTCAATGTCACTAGTGACGATAGGCTGAGACGTGACTAAAAGTTCTAGAGAGTGGCTGTTGAAACAGCCCATTCATGAATGAAAATGTCAAAAATAATACAAATCTTGGTTTTTATTATATACAATAATAATTGTATCTATTTAATATGGATTTCTCCATTACTATGCAATGAACAAAATGACTAGGAAACTTAATCAAAAAGCATTTAACTATATTTTTATCTAATAGTTATGATATCAGTTCATTTAGAGGTCGTGTAACACCAACGAAACTACTCTTTGTTTTCTATGCACAAGTACTTGATTCTCTCATACCAAATCCGCCTACATTCACTTTTGTTTACGGTAGCAACATGTAAGGCGAATCTCGAAATTGATTTTCTAAATACACACGAACATATTTCCGTCTTTTTTACATGATATTTTTTGGAAATCGTTGTATTTCTCTTAATGCATGTATGTAAATACATTATTCATTCCAAGAATTAGATTTCGAAACTTTCGAAAGAGAAACTTAGCTACAATTCGCTCTCGATAGAGCCTTGCGTATCGAACTGATTGCAGTGTCCATCCACTTTTACTATCATGTCGATGGTTATCCTTACACTTACCAATTATGCAATATCTAATTCAGACTCCATAAATACACTTTCGCAGAGATAACCTCGGGCTTAAAGTTCTAGCATAAGGGATGAAGATGAAATATAGGCGATGGTGTTTACCGTTTCTGTAGGCAGTGTTGAAGTATGAAATCCTTAGTGGTCACTTCACTAGCTAGGTAGGTGGGTCACTCGCGGCACGCGTGCGCATGTTGAGGCGGTGCGGTCGGTCGGGTCGCCGCGCGCTCACTGCGGAGCTCCCGCGCCGCGAGCGCCACATGACCCCTCACTTTCGGTATCGTGACTAACCAAGCATTTTCGACTGGTTTTTCCTAAAACTTTTTCGTTGCCCATGCATCTTACTGATACGTGCCACGGATCTTAGACAAGATGCATTTTGATAAAAGCTATAGATATCGTCAACAACGGCGAAAGGAAAATCTATATGTTTTGAAATAAGTTCTGCATAATAGTTCGAAAGCTATTAGTCAAATCCTATATATTTTCCATTTAGCGAATGCAATTATTGAAAGGCATCTTGTCTACGGGGCCTAATGCTGTATTTAAATTTCAGCTCACGAACTGGGGAAGACCACAGTTAAAAAATAGCACAACATTTTTGGGGTATGGTTGGTGAGAAAGGTAGAGGTCCTCCTCTGGGTAGGAAAACAACTTGAGTTGCCAGCGAAATTGTCGCGGCAATATTGCATTCCAAATAAATGTCAATCTCAGACGTTTCTATTGGCAACTACCTATATAAAAATAATATCATCACGCCTCTTTCCCCGAAAGTAGAGGCACAAGAAATGTGGGTGATATTTCGCCAGATATGTTATATCCCCATGTACCAGGTGGTGAGCCTATAGCCATGCACCGGGCATGTGGCTAGCGATATTCACAATGAACTATATAAAACTAAAATAAATGTATAAAGAGAAGACGTCTGGAATTAACGCAAAGTTTACTATTAAAACTATTGAGACACTGGTTAGATGGTACAGTGCATAAATAATACTCGACAGAGTAAATAAATATTTTATTATGCGAAATAAGTGTTACTGGGCATTGAATTGAACCATGCTTTTGCGCGGATTGGGTATACTATTCATTCAGTCATTGCTGCCGTAGCTGACAGGCGCGTAACTCTGGGTGAGATGCGCCGCCGTCGATCGGCGACGACTGGCAAAACCACTCATCTGTGGAATAAAATAGATAATTACATTATTTACCCAAAAAAAACATCAGTGTATTTAATTTCGATAACATGGAGAACGAGCCCATACTTCTTACAACACAGCCTCTTGCAATAACTCGTTTTTAGGCTAAGTACTCGTTGTAAGACTAGCTGACTATTGTTTGTAGGTATACTTTAATAATAAATATTTGGTAACACTGAAGCACTTACAGATTAATAATCTGAGAAGCTGTAGTAGTAATTTAAGATAGTGCTTGCTAAAATAGACAGGTACGAGTAAGTTTTATCTATGTGCTTGCACGTTTCTATCCCCGAAGGTGTAGGCAGAGGTAAACACCCACATGTAACCGAGGGCGAGCTTGATGTCAATTACCAGGCTCAGTGTACGCCAAGCAATCATCATCATTTGCCGGCTCTATTCGCAATTTGGGGTCGGCGCAACGAGTCTTTCTCTATGGGACAAGCAATATTATCAAGTATTTAGGTTTTATTCCATCTCAGAGGTATAGGCGGCAGCGAGAGATCTGGCGAAATCAAGCACAAATAGTCATCCATCCGTCCCAACTCGGCTCGGGTATTACTGTTGGATCAAATAAAAAGTAAAGGTATTCTTACCGACGGGCGAGACCCATCGAACAAGCCGTTGGCAGTAGGTGACCCGCCCGGGATCATCTGAGAACGGCGCCGCTCCTCCGCGACTGACTCCCTCCGGTTTTGCATCGCATAAGTCAACCTACGCGCTTGGGCACTCACACCCATCACCGTCGATAAACGTTTCACAACCTCTGCACCAGAAAAAAAAATATTATGAAGCATGACGAAGATAAATTTATTACTTTGTCACAACATGAGAAAAATTACATAAGTATAAGTAGTATAATAGAGCTACATGTTTTTGCCATGAAAGTGTACAAAGGTCATTGGGCATTTGGCCCGCTGGCGAAGGCGGATGGGGAATAATATGAATTTTTATTGTACATTATTATTTAATTAAAAATCGACGAAGTTAATCAATAGAAATATGTTATACGAGTACTTAATATAGGTAAAAACAGAAAATATTTGACACTTTTACTTACGCGCTTCATTATTTTCCATGACCCTCGTAAAGTTGGTATCAAGGTAAAAATCGGCTGCCTTGTTGGTATCTCTAGATTCAAATAACTTCATTATCGTCTTTCTTTTAGTAATATCACTTTCATCGAGCCCTGTATGTCTACTGTCCGGGTTCATTTCCTGAACATGTTCAACCACCTTCACCGCTTCTGTCCATAACAATTCCTCTGTAGTCAACTCTTTAGGCTGCAGAAGTAAAATCATATTAAAATAGTTACTGACGCTTTATTTCTGTCACCAAAACAATTATTCGTTTCTCTTAAGTCCATACATGGGACTAAACATCTGACATAAACCCTACGCGACATTATCACGAAGTTATAGATAAATGAGCATTATTAGTCGACATAATAGCGAGCAATAGTAAAATAGCAATCAATAAAAATTAATATTTAAATAAGATGAGTATAATTTCGTTTAATTGTAAAAAATAGTCATACCGTCTTAAGGCAGTACCAGTCCAGAGTGACGTTGGATAACAGGTGCATGAGCGTGCCGAGCCGATGGAACAGCATGGCCGTGAACTGGATCAACAGTACGGACCCGAAGAATATCAGGAACATCGACCCGATCGGCTCAAGCATCAGGTAATCGATCTCCAGGTTGACCTGTTGCACGAAGGGATAAATTAGAAAATAAAATAACCATGATTTAAAAAAATATATACTAATAATATTTTATTTACACTCGTGTCATAATGTTCAAATGATGAACAAGAAAAACAACACTGAGATTGTATACATTTTAAACAGACCCTTAAAAATTTATAAAAATAAATTGCTGGATCATTCATTATGATAGGTACTTAAAAACTAACAATCCTATGGCAAATTTTTTTCCAATTTCTTCCTCTTTCTCCTGCCCTATTCCCAATTCTCGCAACTAGTTGCATAGTTGTATACTTTACATAATTATAATAGGTTAAAATAAAGACCTAAGGAGCGATGAGTTGAACGTCCATAAAAGAACTGTGTGTGATTTTATTCTGGACCCTTTCGGTGCACACCCCCGTGAAATAAAATTTAAGAATTACCCATCTCTTCCCTTGGGTGTTGCAAAAGGCGACTAATGTGATAAACCAGCGAAAGTGATTTTGAGTAATTTGTTAAAAACATATTCTGACCAAAATTCGCAGTTTCATATTAAAGGTTTATCATATTGTTGTATTGTTTTATAAAAAATAGACACTAAACAGTTAAATTAAACATTAAAAAGGATAATAATACGTCGAATAAATAAAAAAATGCGTTTTTAGTTTGGATTTATCTACGATTGATATAACATGGCTGGATGTATCCGTTTTTGAACCATTATGGTATCGATTTACCTTTATGTGACGGCTACTACTGACGGCCATATTGAAAGAATGCACCACGTTGGTTGGTTGAGGAGGATTTGCCTTCATTTGATAAAAATGGCAAGTCGGATTTGTCTCGATTTGTTAAAAAAACAAGATTTGTTTGTCGTTTGCCTTAAAATATGATCGGATTTAACTTTGATTGTTAAAATCAACATATATAACTTTTTTAAAGCTTTTATATGATACCAAAATGTCAAATATTTCTTAAGATGGAGTTACCTTCGTTTGAAGTTAAGCGCACATTTAGAACTGCACAACCATCCAATAGCTAATAGCGGCGAAATAGCTAATAGCGGCGACGGGCTCACCACCTGTCACGCTGAGTGAAGCGGGGTGAAGCTGCTTGGTGAAGCGCGAACTATGGCCGTGGGCTGCTTTATCGGTTTTTGCCTAGTCTTTAACTAACCCTTAGGAAATAATAGTCGTGATTATATGTATGTATGTAAGTGTAGAATGGAACACTTACTATATTAAGGTCATTGTCGTATTCTATTGTGTTTCTCTGTCCTAATGGCCACTTCAAATGTAAAACATCTTGGTTGAGCTGAAGCAGGAATATCACTAGAACGAAGAGCGCGTTCAACATCACGAACGCGAAAACCACGGTGTCACGCAAAGTCTTCAAATCAGCTGTTATACGAGCCTGAAATACATTTGATCATAGATTATGTTAATAATAATGTAGTTCTAAAAATACGGTACTTAAAAATAATTCTTTGTAATATTCTTTTCCCTTAAATCCCAAGCTTGAATCTTAATACTTTACCAATTCTTCCTTATTTTCATCGATAGGTTTCAAGTAGGTGTCAATCAATTCTTTCCAAAATTCTGACTCAGCTGTGGTCAAAAAGTCGACTTCACCCTTCCGAAGGTCGGGATCTTCTATCCAGTAAGGATTTATAAGGTCATCTCGCTCTTCCTGGAACATTCAAATGACTAGCTCCTTAAAAAACGTAATCATGTTGGTATGTCGTCATTAATACTTTAGTGAGACGTGAACTGGCAAAAGCTTGAAATAAAGCGGTATATATAGGAAATAAAAAATTTTAAGATCTCTTACAACCTTTATTTTGAACCACTTGCATAATAAATTGTACTAATATCAGGAACATAAATCTTTATAATACCAAAAAATTATAACTAGGCAGGCATATATAAATAATCGATGATATGTACCCATACAGCCCAACTTTCTTGTTAAGGCACGTTTAATAGCTACAATAGATGGTTTAAAGCTCTTAAAAATATTACCTTGATAGAGCCAGTGATAGTCTGTTGTATGGCATCTTCTTCGTGTAAAGTAGGCAGCGCTACTGAACGGCTAGTCGTTGTCGCTAGCGGTGATGTCGTTGTTGCAGCCCTAAAAGCATATCAGTAAAGGTATACCCAAGTAAAATTTTTCATATAAAACTTTACAAGCTTTATTAATACCTCCGTTAGTAAAATGGTTGTTATCTTCAAAAACGTCAAGCTTAGAACCGATATTACTTTAAGATAATTTATACATATATGTAGAGATCGAAAGTATTTACGTAGAAAAAAAAATGCTTTAAATCAAGTCAGGGGATGTAAAAAGAGAAAAAAAATCCCAAAAGAAATGTTTTTTGTTTTTCTGTCTGTTCGTCTGTTTGTATGGGCTAATCTCCGAAATAGCTGGACCGATTTCAATGAAATTTTGCATGGTGATACCTCATATCCCTAATTTACATCTTAGATACTTTTTATTCCGGAAAATCAAAGGGTTCCCGTGGGATAGTTAAAAATTAACCGCGTACAAAGTCGCGGGCACCAGCTAGTTTTTCTTTAAAGAGATATCAAAAAAGTGTATATGTTCCTATCGATCAAACCTTTAGTAAATAATCAAGAAAAGTAATTAATCAAACTTACAGAGAATCTAGCTTCTTTTCAAGTGTATCCAAAGTGTGCGCTATTTTGAACAGTTGCAAGTCTTCCTTATGATCCTTGGGGTTAGTACAACACATGCACCGGAACAGACCCGACACGCCGCATTCCATCGAGCCTTCCGTTTCCTCGGACTTACCGAACATACGCAACATACTTTGATTGTCAACCTTCTTCTTCGCTTCCATTTCTGCCTTTTCCTCTGCTTTTATTTCCTAAAAAGGCCACGCATTCGGATATCCCATTAATGGCAGTAAAATACGTGGATTGTTCAAGGATTATATAAACTTATAACGCAAAATTGCAATCAGAAATAAGATAATAATAGATTTTAAAACTATATAAATTTATGCAAACAATTTAATCTATATAAATTAAAAAATAATTGTAGTAACCGTGACATATTTAAATGAAATCTCACCGCTTGAGTTTTTTTCTGCACTGTTTCTCGCGTACCCCATGAAACGTTGTTCAAGTTGCAGAGAGAATATATGATGAGCAACATATACATGCTGGGAATGGTGATATAATACACAACTATGTAAAATAGACAGATTATCTCTTGTGGATGTAGAACGGCAGTTATGAAGAAGGATCCAAAAGTCAACACCGTGAATATGCTAGAAGGTGCTAGCCAACCGTCTTCGATGATCTGTAGAACTATTCCGACGATCACCATCATCATCACCATTGCGTAGGCGCAGGTTATTATATTCGCCAAAAGAAGCTGTAAAATAATTTGTATATTTTAATAATATAATGAAACTGATTTAACATACAAATATTTTAGGTAATAAGTGCACAAAGAAGATTTTTAATGTGTATTATGTAATGTATCATATATAAAAGTATCATAACACACCGGAAAATAAGACGTACAATCTTATTTTCCGGTGTGTTATGATATTTATTGTCGGCTTTTCAACCGTTAAATCCACTATGAATCGTGAAACGTTTATTTTACCTGGTCCTCGGACTTGCGCGTCATGCAAACGATGATAAAAACTGCGATAGGAATCAGGTTCAACATGAGGGCGTAGGCGTTACTGATGCCAGTAATCGCGTTCATGGCTCCTATCATCATCAGGAAGATTGTGCCGGGGCCCAGAACCGTGCCTGCCATCAGCAGCATCTGCACATATTACATAGTACATATAAGTATTAGGTCCTTACCTATGAAATTGGTGTTTTGTATGGAGATTTTGGGGATGTCTGCATTTTACATACTAACATTTTATCAGTTTTCTTCACAACGACAAATCCAGAGATAATAATATTTGTCATGTATCATTAGACAAGCTTTAGCAATATGTGTGTGAACACGCCTGATAAAAATTATTCATCGTTTTTATGTTAATGCAAATCAAATGATCTATTCAGGAGGCAGTTAAAAATAATTGTCTTTGTGTCTAATTTTAACACTATTAAACTTACAAAAAATTATCAAATTAAATAATACGAGCTCAAATATATGGTCTATTTTTAGAATAGGCAATTATTTTATAAGAATGTTCTGAAACTTAATAGTTACGGACAAATTGCTAAGACAGAATAAAAACACCAATTTCATAGGTAAGGACCCAATATTATTGCAATACAAAAATAAAAACTACTTTTCACTTCCAAAAAATAATTTTATCAACCTTTTCGTTAGTTCTTTTGTTCGGTTAATGGATACACATAATATACTTAAATATTAAGAACCTCTTTCAAAGAGATTCAATAGTTACATGACAATAATCTATTCATTTTTAAAACATAAGTAAATATTATTCTTATGGCTTTAGCCCCTAAGTGAGGTCGGTACTACGTCTTCTTCTTCTTCTACTCTCGTGTCACTCGTCAGCTGCTGATCAGCATTCAATTTTTTTATTCTAATACCATTCTTCACGCATTTAATCCATTGCTGTTTTGGTCTTCCTCTTATTTTATGTCCATCCATGCTCAGCATTCTTTTCGTTATATATGTGATTTTCATCCCTCCTTATCACATGATCGTAGGTTACGCAATATTTTTTACGTAACTTCCAAAAAGAAAGTAAGTAGTAATTAAATATCATACCTGGTAAACAATGTATATAGTGGATATGTTATCATTGACGCGCACTGTGCGCTTGTAGTCGCTGAGCAGATCGAATATATTGGCTATTGTGGAGGGCACCCAACGACGCCGTTGGTTGAAGAACTCGTCGAACCGTTCTGGACAGTGCGTGTAGGCATCTGAAGCGGCGGAATACTCCACTCTGTATCCTCGTTGAAGAAGCAGTGTGCATAACCAGCGATCCTCACCTATTTCAGAAAAAAAAATTGAAAAGAAAACAACGTAAGTCAAAAAACTCACAACAGATTGGTACACTGGTGCATGATAAACGTCGACGACATTGTTCTTGTCGGAGAAAATGTATTCAATGTTCAGAGTAAGCTGGGAATATAGCAATGAAAGCTGGATGGTGATATGACTGAAATAGCCATACATTTTTAACGGTCAACGAGCGGATTTCTACTAAAAATTTCATATTTTTCTAATGTTGAAATACAGATGTGTGTATACACAAAGTAATATACTTATAATGACAATGAAGACATTCTCATTACCTTGATCGTATTGTACATAGTGTCTAGCTTCGTGGGATGTAAGTGTGTATCTCTTCATTACATTATCTTCCATAAGCGCCTTGCCTCTGAATAGTGAGAAGCAGCCAGGGCTACAGAGTACACAACCGATTTGATGCTCAGTTGCTTTCTGCAGCCAATGGCCGATCGCGTATTCAAACATCTGGTACCAAGCCATAAATCCTGTAACCAAGTTTATTTTTATCAGCTTTTACTGCCAAAGACTTTAATTAATTAATTAATATCTTCAGACTTTAACACCTATCAACTAGTCCATTTAAACAACTAATGCTGATTGTGTTACGGATACTAGATGACGGATAAATTTAATAAATTAAAAGAATACATATGAATATCCATAATATATACAAATCATAAATATATATCCTAGACTGGAGAACAAATGCCTGCATTCATTACACAAACAATTGCACCCAACACCGGGGTTCGAACGCAGTACCTCTAGAAATGGCGACGCCTTGAGACCGGCGTACAGCCCACTCGACCACTGTGGTAGTAAAAGACTTATAAAATGGCCAATTCCGATAAACTTTCCACTGAATGATCTCGGTCAGTACGTTCATAGGAACATCCACAGCAAGTGTAAAATAAATGCCCGACTGTGTCGCTCACATCATTATCAGCTTACAATAATCATAGTTTATTAAAATATTTTTTTTATTTTGCTAATTACCTGATCCCACTGGATGAATACGCCCACATGCAGCACCCACTTTCTTATCTTTCTTCATAAGATCAATAAGTAACATGACAGCAGAAGGTTTGAAATCAATGTCGCCATCTAAAGCCAACAGATAGGTGTTCTCCGCTCTAAGGGCCAAGCTTTCGAGTGATTTATTGCTATCCATGAGCCGGTGACCCAAGAAATAATACATATACATCACCTACATAACAAAACAAAATACTGTCGTTAGCTTTGTGAGTACCTACAATGAACAACAGCATAGCTAGGTATACGTGCCGTAAGAAAAAATGAAGTAATTGAAATGGTGAATAGCATTGAAAATATATTTAAATTAGTAATTGGTGAGCTCGAGCATCCAATTGACTTGATTAATTGGATTTCGTCTATAGTTAAGCGGTTTTTAAACTTATCATTAAAATCACATGTCCACACTCCACGGCGGCATCGACGAGAGAGAATAGGAGAACAGAGATTGGTACAGATAATGTTAAAAGAGCGAAAGCTGCAAATAACTCTACTGATTATAGAACTGAAATATAATGGTCTTGAAGTTGCAAATCAACATAACCCAAAGATTTTGTGAGGAGCCTAAGTATGACCTTTATCGAATCGTCATAATATGACACATTATGCTAGTTTACTGTCTACATACCTATTTAGAAATCATCATTTACCACTATTTAATATATAAAGAGCAGCTAAATAAAATAAAAGAATAGGATAAAATAGTCAAAAATAATGACCTCGTTTAAGAAAGGTAAATTTTATTAGATGAATGAAAATATATGACTCATAATCTAACTGATACACAAACCTGCGACCACCGTTTTCTGTGCCGGATTTTAGATTTATCCTTTAGATGGCAAATCAACTTATTCCTTCCTGGCATTGTCCAGACTAATCGGCCGCCATACGGCGTCGGGTATTTCTTTGGCGGCCTTAAAGAAATTTCTTCTTTGTAGATTTCACCTAAGGCGTCGTCTATCGTATCCACCAAACATTTTACAAAACGGTTAACCTGCAAATCTTCAACGCTATGATCCGATACCTCGAAAGCGTCGTCCATAAAAATATGTGCTAAAATTTTAAAGTTTCTGTTAGAAATATGTGTATTTTTAACCCCTGTCGCAAAATGAGGGGTGTTATAAGTTTAAAGTGTGTGTGTCTGTGGCATCGTAGCTCCCAAACGAGTTCATCCGTTTGGGGGAGCTACGGGATTTCAATTCTGTTGAGCCATACAATAAAAATTAAAAAATCAAACGACCAATAAAATATAAGCAAAAAAATATCTAACAAGGTCATATGAAAGTACTTAGCGGACCCCTGACGAGACAGCGATCTTTTTTATTTTTTTTTGGTTGGGGGTTTTTAATTTTTTTATTATACACATTATTGCATGTGACTGTACTATAGTACAGTTAAAAGCTCGTCAGGCTTCCACAAATTGTTAATATATCGGTAATAATAGGCAAAGGATGTGTTAAGGTAGAAAACCTATTGCAGAATCACTACAGTTATCTAGAGCCTGCTGCAGTAATTGTTGGAAAATCACTAATTGTTGGAATAAGTCAAGAAGAGAATTAAATTATATCCATACCTTCTAATTCATAATAATCAGGATCAAAAACTTTAAATGTTTCAAAAGCAATACGTCTTGCACATTGATGTTTGTCCAAACGAAATATAGACTTCAAAAATTCCATAATTTCGTCTCTTGTTTCGTGCCACATCGTGGCGCAAACGTAAATCCTGGAAACAGATTTTACTCTCAATTTTTGAGGAGGAGGATGTACCCATGACAGAATGAGATTCATACCTACCTCTAATTTTATTGAAAATATGTTTGTTTTATTGCTCATCAGTAATTAATGCAGGCTGCGTTTTGTGTACTTATTTAATTGTTGACATAAAATTTAATATTTAAATTTCATAAAATATTTTCTTTAGTTTATAAATGTTTGTTAGGAAATATCACTAGTATACTTAATTGACCTTAAAAATCGTCTACAACGACCATCTTAGAATACTTCATATTTACTATTTTGTTTTATTTTAAACATAAAACATATTTTTTCACTTTTAACCCACCTTGATATTTTGTCTGCAAAATTTGACTGGTCATTTATACTATCTGGAACGTCTTTAAAAGATACTTTCCTTCCATCATTTTCATTAACTTCCGAGTCGTCAGCGTCCTAAAAACAAAAAATTAAACTGTTTCAACAAGTCAAGGGGCACAAAATGAGACACAATAGAAAAATATTTTATTTGCGAACACCGGAGTTCGCGGTGCCCTCCAACGGGTTAATATTAGATCCTTACCTATGAAATTGGTGTTTTGTATGGAGATTTTGGGGAATTCTGCATTTTCCTTACTAACATTTTATCAGTTTTCTTCACAACGACAAATCCAGAGATAATAATATTTGGCATGTATCATTAGACAAGCTTTAGTAATATGTGTAATACCACCCTTCATAAAAATTATTTATCGTTTTTAAGTGAATGCAAATAAAATGATGTATTCAGGAGGCACTTAAAAAGAGTTGTCTCCGTGTCGAATTTTAACACAATTAAACTTACAACAAATTATCAAAACAAATCAAAAGAGCTCAAAAATATAGTCTATTTTTAGACGAGGTAATTAATTTTTAGGAATACTCTGAATCTTAATAGTTACAGACAAAATACAAAGACAGAATAAAAACACCAATTTCATAGGTGAGGACCCAATATATAACTACAGATCCGTTTACCTGCTTCCAATAGGTACTTAAAGAAAATTACAATGAGTATACCTAATTGAGAATGCATACGTACGTGTTATCGGAAGAAAGCTATCTTTGTTTTACTTCTGGAAATCACATATCGGTTATCATAAATCAGTTAATGTCACTTTAAAATATTTAATTATCTTTTGCTTTGTGACGTAAATAGTATGTAGGTATCTATGTATCATCATCGGCACACAACATACACTGCTGGATATAGAGCTCGCTTGGCTACGTTACTACTACCAATATTTTATATTCAATGCTTCATACAGGCTGCTGAGTATATAGACGACTAGCTTTTTCCCGCGACTTCGTCCGCGTAGAATAGTTACTTTGAGATATTGTGGTGGTATGTAGCCTATAGCCTTCCTCAATAGATAGGCTATTCAACACTGACGAAACATTTTCAAATTGGAACAGTATCCTCAATTGGTGGTTTTGAAAATTTACTCCTATTCTATTATAAATAGCAAAGTTCATAATAGCGTAAATTTGTCCTTCATTTTTCTGGGCGGCGTTATTTAAATGTTTAAATATTCACCCGCATGACACCTCTTCCCATGGGAATATCGAGATAAAAAGTCGCCTATGTCCTTTCTCAGGCTCTAGACTATCTGTGTAATTTCGGTTAAATTAGTTCAGTAGTTTTGACGTGAAAACGAGACAGACTAACAGATTTACTTTCTGCATTTACCTTTGATAATTCCACGTCGTTGTCTCGCGTTCTATTCATGAGTAGGGATTGGTCGATGAGCGGTCCACTGTACCAGGGCTTAGCAAAGAGTTTATCAGAAGAAGCGAGTCGCTCACACCGGGGGCGCCAGGCGTGCATGCACACCCAGCCCTGCGACACCAGCCACAGGATCCACACCCAAGCCATCTCGCGACCCACATAGTCTCTTAAAAAGTAAACTAACAACCAACAGTATTACATAAAACAGTTGTAATGAAAACCTTTATTTATCCATATTACATACTGTCTTAACTTACCTGGAGGAATGTTGAAAAATAAGTAATCAGGTATTGTGTTGTGAAATGCGCACGGATCAGCATTTTTCATGCCGCAGACGAGCATCAAAATATTTATGAGCACGGGTCCCACTAGAGTTAGAGCTAACGAGAAACTAAATCCTTGAATTAAAATTTTGCAGGCCACTTTGGCTCCTACATAACATACGTAAGCTGCTCCTACTTGTATCAGCGCCACCCAAAGAGAAGAAGTCCAAACAGCTGGTATATTCAAAGTATTTCCAGTTGTAATGTAGTCGATCATTCCATCGTATGAATCTTCAATTATAATTTGAACCTATAGAAATTACATTATGTTTAGATACATGCAAAAAACACATTTAAACACATACATACATATAATCACGACTATTATTCCCCAAGGGTTAGTCAGAGACTAGGCAAAAGCACCGCGAAAGCAGTCCAATGCCATAGTCCGTGCTTCACTCACTCAGCGTGACAGATGGTGAACCCGTCGCCGCTTTAGGACGCCGCTGTTGGATCGTTGTGCAGTTCTAAGTCCATTAGTCGCCTTTTACGACACCCAAGGGAATATATAGGTTATTTTAATGAGCCGCTACCACACGACTCTAATATACACATAAATACCTACAACAATTTTAAAATTTACTTACTTCTTGAACAACATACGTGCGCTGTCCGAATGCCTCAAGGGTGTGAGTGAAAAAGCTAAAAGCTTCATCTCCTTGATAATGTGAAGACAAGACTAAGAAAACCATAAAAACTATGATATTCCATATAGGTATGATACTGTAAGTGTAGTAGCGTGTTCCCTTGAGCGAGTTTCGAAATATCGCTAACCCTGGAAGTAGGTAAATGTATATTTCAAATTAACTAAATATTTTTGAACATTAAAATTAAATGATGAATATTAAGAGTAACAAATAGGGTTCTTAGTACAATGTTAACTAGATGAGCAATTTTTTAACATTTATTAAGTCATATGACTCGGTGCCTATAGAAGGTACGTCTCGATCCAAGTTGCCAAAAAGGTAAACAAAAAAGCCAACGTACTGAATTTTTTATTCAATAATGACACTATTTACATGGACACTGGCACGGAAATATAATTAACGGTAACAATTGTTGTCCGTTTTAATTGATTTCAATTAGGTACCTACAGTCATCACAAAACATTTTAGAGATGAAACATTACCTTTGTTTTGTTTACCTTTTTGGCAACATGGATTGAGACATACTATAGTTTTATATACTGCAAAACATTTGTTTTACTAATTCTATGGTTAATCGTCGAGATGCTTAATTATTAAATATTTACCGTAACTAAGTAAATATACCCACCAGATTGTTGTTTGTCTGAATCCTCTACAAAGTTTTCCCACCAACCAATTGAAATACACACGGATGCAACGGGGATCCACCAAAGAACTTTAGTTCCGTTTAGAAGAGGCCAAACAACGAATGCTGTGGCCTGGGCAGATACGGCGAGAATATCACAGCAAAGAGTTAAGTAATAAGTACTTTTATTTCGTGCCCTTGTCAGAGCTTTAATAATTCCAGGCACGAAGCACATCGCATTCATTAACATCCCCCCTTTCACAACATCCAACTCCGGTAAGATAAAAAACATCAGCAACCCAACTCCACTGGTGTGTAACGTTTCTGTAAAAAGAGGCTGAAAACAAATAAATTACATACTTGGATTACTAAATCAACTATTAAAACTTATAGTCCGCTGCTGGAATGGACTATAACTATTCAGTGACTGTGTGGTAGAAGTTGTGATGACAATCCCGTATGCTGGCCAGTACACCACCGGACGTGTCTCGGGTTGCGATAGAAGCATTGGACAACCACTTGTTGCTTTTTGAGCCTCTGTGCGAGGAACACGTTTAGGAATAATAGATACATTTTTCTGGAATGGTCTCCGGCCGAAAATTCCGCTGTTGATGATGAAAAGAAGTTGGGCGAAGATGGACAGACGTAGTCTAAACAGAGAGAATACGGGTTTTCTACAATATTTTCATAAATAGAGCGCAAGAACCTAATTTATGCGCATGGGCCACTGGAAACTTCTTTGATGGGAATACTCGTACATACTTTTACTTGCTAAAAACATAAAAGTAATGTTCTCTACATACCACAGCAAACTGCAGTATATTTGGCTTAGTTATGCTCTTAAAATAGCGTATTTTGCAAGATCTCAGAAAAATCCCAAGCTCCGGAATGGCATACACAAGGAGAGCAGCCCACTGCCACGTTACACGTTCTTCTAATGCGTGAGTCGTAATGAATTGCTGATCTTTCACTATGAAAAAAGAACATGAAAGATATAAAAAAATTACCTTAATATAAGTAATATAAAAACATAAAGTAGGTATGTATAATAGTAGAAAAAGATCTAACCAATCGCTAAATATTTGTCGCTTGCAAATAATTAAATAAAAATTTCTTAAGATATTTACACCTATCAACTAGCCCCATTTAAAGCAACTTGCTGCTTGTGTTACTGTTGGATAAATATATTTAATTATTATCTGCGGAAACTTCACTGCTTTATGCATTTGATATTGTGTTTTATCCTTTAAGTTTTTTTGTAATTGTTTGATTCCCTCAAAAATAAATAAATAAGTACATATAAATATTCAGAAAATATATAATACGTTATAAACATCCAAGACTGGAGAACAAATGCTTGTAATCATCACACAAATATTTTCCCCACCGGAGATCGAACCCAGAACCTCTCAAGATGACAACGCCTTGAGACCGGCATACAGACCACTCGACCATGGAGGTCGTCAATTGATAGGGTCGATTCCGTTGTCACAAACTAGCCCAAACTTAAATAAATTGTGTATCTATACTTCTCTTCCCCTTAGAGTTAGAGAAGGATTACCTACACAATCATTTCTTATGTAGAGCAGATAGTGATAACAATATCAAGTATTTTTTCGGAGAAGTGATTAACTGAAACATAAATTAGTGCATGTAGGCCTAGCACGGGCCGAGAAAAGTCCCCGGAGAGAAAATCACTCTGCTTCTCGCTTCCAGACGACCGAAGAAGCGAGAAACGATTAGAATTTATGGCTCCGGCGATCTTTTCTCACCGGCCCATTCTCGGCCTTCAGGACTGGATATGCATTGACCGACGGGCGCCGGAGGCGGCTCGGCAAAAAGTGTTCTACACAAACCTTGCTACTTGGGTACATAATATAATATTTTTGACTCACCTAAGCCATTGTTACAGTGAGATATTTTCCTGTCCTTTTTAAGTTGCGATGTTATAAAAAGAAGACATCCCTTGGCTACACATGCTGATCCCAGAACCACAGCGAACACGACCAGATAGGCGAGGACCTTGAGTATTTTAACGCTTCTGTCCACCCATTCCGTCGACACCATAGATCCACTCTCTTTCGGGGTCGGTATATCTCGAAACGGATTCCATGCTTTTGTTTCTTGTGCAACCATCTGCCTATATTACAAATACATTTTGATAGAAAAAAAGACAATATTTTGATACAAACAAGGACATCTTGTTTAATGATAAGTATAGTAAATATTAGGCATTTAATTATCCGTTTACCGAAGACATTTGTAGGAAAGCCTTTGTGATATCAAGACAACAGCTTTCCAAGACCAAAACTCGTAGAACAAACGAAAGGTGAAAGGTCATCATTACATACTGGGCCCGGATCGCGCTAAAGAACATACGAGTACCAAATCACAGGCGAAAACGTTATGGTCCATCCACACTACACGTAAATGGTAAAATACATTCATATTTAGAGCGATTGGGGCCCTGAGATAACAATACATATCATCACGCCTTTTCCCCGAAGGGCCATCCACATTTCGCCAGATATGTTAAGTCCCCAGGTGGAGAGCCTGTTGCCTGTCCTGGTGTATACCAGGCTCAATGTGAGGCAAGCGATATTCACAATGAACTGTACATAGATAAGTTTGTAAGAGTACATTATTATTTGATTATTATGATGTCGTGGTATGACAGCTTGTCCATAGTCGAAGTTTCAAATATTAGGTACTAATGTTAATTGGTCATAGACAATTTAACCACAACACGATCACGATGCTGGGATTAGTAAAATGGCGGCTGGCGGCACAGCTGATGTAGGTAGGTATATTGTTTCGAATTTTCATCATCTCAAACTCCTCTGTGCTTCGGAAGGCACGTTAAGCCATTAGTCCCAGTCGCTATTCCAACCGTCTTTACCCACCAACCCGCATTGGGCCAACAATCAATCAGCCAGCGTGGTGGGTACGGCCCATACTCCTCGTGTGTTTCTCCATGAGGAAGGCCTATGCCTAGCAGTGGGACGTGCCTACATAGGCTGAGGACGAATAAATAACTAAAGCAATAAAGGGAAGATGGAACCCTTGCAGAGATTCTTGTCAAGGAAGGCCTCCCGGTAGTGAACAGGCAGACAAAAATGTTGTGCTCTTATTGTGATGAAATAGGGTTCATATTTGAATGAGATTGTATATATGTTACAAAAAAAACCTGTAGTGCACGAAACTGTACATAAAAAGTAAAAAAAATTGTTTAACTCTTACTCTAGGTCATCATCCTCGTACAGTCTGGGTTCATCGTAGTCTAGTTCGGTCTCGGGGACCTTGCTATACATGAACCCCGATGGTGTATACATATTTACTGTAAAAATTAAATGTTACACAGGTCACTCAGGTCAGGTAATTTGAGTTTAGATTATTATTTATTTATTTACAGGTAGATTAGATAGTATAACTATAAATAGGGATAGATATAACTCTATAGATATATTTAGGCTGTAGATAGGCAAATATTAGGTCCTTACCTATGAAATTGGTGTTTTGTATTTTGAGATTTTGGGGATGTCTGCATTTTACATACTAACATTTTATCAGTTTTCTTCACAACGACAAATCCAAAGATAACAATATTTGGCATCTATCTTTAGGCAAGCTTTAGTAATATGTGTAATATCACACTTCATAAAAATTATTTATCGTTTTTAAGTGAATGCAAATAAAATGATGCATTCGGGAGGCACTTAAAAAGAGTTGTCTCCGTGTCCAATTTTAACACAATTAAACTTACAACAAATTATCAAAACAAATCAAAAGAGCTCAAAAATATAGTCTATTTTTAGACGAGGTAATTATTTTTTAGGAACACTCTGAATCGTAATAGTTACAGACAAAATACTAAGACAGAATAAAAACACCAATTTCATAGGTAAGGACCCAATATTACAGAAACAAAGACGTAGAACAAAAAATAATAGAACCTACTTTCTTATGTTGTACATATTATTACAAATCTTTACCAATTGATTGTGCGTAACTTACTGGTGTTTACAATTAAATAGTCTAATCTGTGAATTATGTCATGAATGTTGTTTTTTATTTACAATAAATTTTTAAATTTCATGCACACAATAGTTAATTTTAAATCAAATAAGGTACATTTTTTTAGATTAATAGATACATAAGTAGGTATTGGCAACTAACAGGGCAGTGAAGTGTGTAGTACCAACAACAAGTGACAACAGCCTACGACGGGGCCCTTAAGAGCGTTTACGCGGCGCGGGTTTTCATACAAACTGACAAGTCAATAATCATGTAAACTACAAAACCGATATTAATGAAACTTGGTATTCATATGCAATATATCAAGGTCTAAAAAGTTAGTTAAGAACATTTTTTAAACATTCTTTAATTGAGCAGTTATACTTGATTTTAAGATTGTATGGAAACTTTTAAATGTCTCTCTCTGTCTCTCTAAACACTTTTTCGAAAATATTCTTAACTAACTTTTTAGACCATGATATATTGCATATGAGTACCAAGTTTAATTAAAATCGGTTTAGTAGTTTTCATGATTATTGACTTGTGCGTTTGTATGAGAACCCGCGCCGCGTAAACGCTCTTAAGGTCAGTTCAGGAAAAGCAGATTTTTTTCATTTAAAAACTCAATTATAAATAGCACCATTGTATATTTATATGTAGTTGACAACTGTATATGAGTATCGACACAAAAGACATTCAATTATCTACTTTATGCTATGGTTATATGGTGTTATTTCTATTGCGCCCGCGATTTTCAATGTGAACTGACCATAAGTAGAACCTATTAGTACTTACAAGCATTTTAAAAGCTTAGCTATATTAAGGTACTTACCTTATTATCTAAACATCTCAAAAAAATACACTGCCTATAGCACTTTTAAATATTTCAATTAACAAGTAATCACTCATCAATGCACAAGTTATACAAATGTACTGAAGTGATTAAACTGATTGATATGAATAAATATATCAATTATTCGTCATGGGTTTTAAACTATCTTATCTAGGAAATAATGATATCTTATTATTTACGTTATCTGGTCGTGATTTTTGCTGTAAAAATAACAAAAGCAAATTTATTAAAATTTGATAGGAATGTAGATAGATAATGGTGGATACCAAAATGATGACAAATTGTAATTATATGTAGAGTGACCTAAGTTGTTCCGTATGAATTGTTCCATCAGGAATTTGAATTATGAGTAGGTAATGCAAATTCCTGTAATAGTTCGGTTTTTCTATCAATTTACCTTTAGTTTTTCTTTCAGACTATATTATGTGCAGTAGGCTCGACTTTATTTTATGACTCGAGATACTACTCAAGAAGGTCAATGATAAAAGAAATACAGATAAAGACCCACTGTTGAGAATTGCGGGGTATCCATAGGTCGCTGGTTCATATCCGGCTCGAAGGACCATATGTTGGTGCCTGAGTCTGGGGATGCTGTTTAAATAATAGATAATTAAATTGTCACGAGAACTGTATTGACGGTTCACCAAAATGTTCTTAAATGTTACGTTATCCTACCAGTCGACGACGAAATATGCATTGATGTTTGAAATTAATAATTTGATATTCAATGCGGTCAATTACATAATTATCGCAACGTAGTATAATACGTCATAACCGAACACGGGGTAAGACGTATTCATCCCAAGAATTTTGTACTGTATGATGGATGCCAAACTCCCATACAATAGCGTGAGGCAATGTTTTGTCTTGGTCAGTAGGTGTTCCTTCTCATTCTATCACTTTAATGAATGAGTTTGACATTTCGTAGTAAAGCTTTATATTACAACTAATGACGTCCCACAAAAATACTCACAAATTTCTATAACAAATACTCTCATTTAATGAGTGATTATTGACTCACCTGTGAAATGATAAGGTACATCCAGGATACCACTTACTTACACAACATAAAACAACGCACGTCATCACCAGTTTTATAATTTTTTATTTAAAATATTAAATTACAATTTTTTTTAACAATTTTCAGTCAAAATGGCGTAAATATGACAGGTGAGACAGAAACTATGGATAGAAAGAGAGGAAGAGGATATCCCACGGATAGCCTTTATTCATAAGTAGTGATAGAATGAGAGGGAACACCTACTGATCGAGGCAGAACATTGCCTCATGTTATTGTATGGGAGTTTGGCATCCATCTTATAGTACAAAATTCTTGATTCATCCCATACAGACAACTGTCACAAGGCTCCTGTCTGCGCAGGCCTTGTAAAAATTTATTAAACAACTACAGAATGGTATCTGTAACAGTCTAATAGACTGACGAAAGTGAGTACTCCCACTTAAACACCAATAAATGAAGTAGGTAATAAAAGATGTTAATTAAAAACCTATTACATATTTTATTGAAATTAAAGCATTATGCATACCTAATCACAACAAAATAAATAACACAGTACATATAATACTGACAATAATGAGAAGTAGTACAATGAGCACTGCAAATTAATTCTATAGTAATTAAATAAATAATATTCTAATGTCACAATTTAATCATATTAAAACAATCATAATTTAATTTAAATACTTTGGAAAAAAGTATCAAAGGACGTGTTAAAATTATATATTTTGCTTAAAAATTACGGACACACCACGTCATAATAAGTACCTTAGACAGATATGTAAAAAGGTGTCATCAAAACAATCAGCATAATATTCCAATTAGGGTCAGCAAAAAAAGACAATTGGTCAGCTAAAATAAATAATTGGGTAGCAACTTATGGACTGCAAATATTTCTAAATTGGTCAGCAAAATAACCAATTGGGCAGCCACTCAAAAGTTTTCTCTGCTGCTAAATTGTTTAATATATATTTTGCATACATACATACAGATATTCACGACTTCTATCCCCTAAGGGTTAGTCAGAGACTAGGCAAAAGCACCGCAAAAGCAGTCCATTGCCATAGTCCGCGCTTTACCAAGCAGTGACAGCACATGCGCTCAACGCGACAGGTGGTGAGCCCGTCGCCGCTATAAGCAATTAGATGGTTTTGCACAGTTCCATGTCCTTTTGTCGCCTTTACGACATCCAAGGGAAGAGATATTGTTTTATGTTTAGATGACAAAAATATTGTTTTTAAGGGTCATAAAAAATAACCTTAACCTAATATCTATCAGAATACATTTCCTAGGAATGGATCCATAATCTTTCATAGACCCTTTTCCTACATTTCCGGTAACATTATATTGCTGTCCAAATAATTATTCTGCTGACCAAATAATTTTTCGAGTGACCTTTTTGTTGCTGATCAAATAATTAAATGGCAGCCCAATTAATTACTTCCTTAAGTAAAATTATTATATCTATTAGGCATACACAAATCTTACTAATGTACATACTACGTATACTAATAAACCTAGAAGATACTGTTTATTTAGTTTTCATGTTCTGCACTAGACCCTTTGGCCATACTGTAATCTTGTTCTTTACCGTAATCTATAGGTTCGTCGTGTTTGGAATAATTGCCCATTGCTACTTGAGCTATAGTATCTACAATACTGGATGTATTTAGATACGAATGACTAGAAAGAGGCATTGACGATGATAAGTCTTCAGTTTTGGAAAGTTTCAAAGATTGGTTATAATCTGGCACATAGTCCGGCATTGTTGTTTTCTTGGTTAGTTCCAACATTTGGTTCAAAAAAGAGTCGCTCCCTACACGAGGCGGCATACTAAAATCGGTAGCCTGTAAATCACTGACGTCAGATTTGGATGTCTCTGGTTTTGATATAATAGATTCTTTCAGAGAATCTAACGGAGAACTCTCTGGTTTTCCCTTACCGATACTTCCGAAATCAGGCGGTAAATACTCTTTACCACTACCTTTGAGCAAATCATGAGGGGATTTCATTAAAGCAGTTTGTTCCAAGCCAACTTTCGTTGATATTGGACTACTGCTTGAAAGTGGTTTTATCAACGACTCTTGCATTTTCATTAATGATGGCGATAAGAACATGTTGTTAGCTGCTAAAGTTGATTTTGACATGGGGTCTGGAATACCTAGTATACCAGCACTCGAATATTTGCTGGCTGAAAATAAAGCGTTCGCGATGTCAGCAGAACTCATCATCAGGTTGGAAGCGATATTAGCTGGAATTGGAGCTGTGGAACTTGTGCTTGTAGCAGTACTTGTTACAGGTTTATCATAGCCAATACCAGTCAGGTTCTGTAATGATGCAGCATAAGAAGGTGGGTCAGGTATTTTTCCGCCGGCAAGACTTGCTGCTAAGCTAGATGACATTGAAGGAGTAAGACCAGTCAACATACTGTTCGCAGCTGCTAAACTTTCCAAGGAAGGAGTACCTAAAGGCAACGGCATATTAGTCGATCCTAAGCCTAAAGCCATACTTGTCAACATATCCAAACCAGTAGGATATGTTGCAGGTAAAGGTGCGTTCGATTTTGATGACTTTGTTGATGTCGGTAACACTGGTATATTTAAAGGAGGAGTTTCAAACTTATGAGGTGAGCTTGAACCTATACCTGAAGATACATTAATAGGAGGTACGCCCGCTGGTCTGCTTACCATTTGTTGAAGGGTACTAACAGACGGGAAATTAGGTACTGATGATGCGTGATTTGTCTTAGAAACTGGAATGGCCTGGGGAACTGCTAATAGTGCGTCTAAATCCATTTTGTCATCTTGATCAGAAGAACATCCCAATTCATCACGTATAAAATGCCATAGTAAGCCATCACTCTGTTCCCTAGGAAATTTAGCACCCAAAGTACATTTTAATTTATCCAAGTATGTTATATCTGGTTTGAAATTATCTTTGAAATTTACAAATGTATCATCGGTGAAATTAAAGTAATATTTTATACTTTTCTTTATCTGCTCCATGGCATGAGTTGACAGGTGACTATCATGTATCATGTTGTACTGTAGTTGCAGAGGTCGCGGATATTCAGTTGGTCTTTGTTCTGGAGGTGGCATGACCCAAAAGAATGTCAAGGATGACTCTAAAACTGGGCTCTCTGGATTGTAGGGAGCTAGAAAAAAAAATATATAATTTAAATCTGAAGTAATCCATTTATGTATGGAACCACAGGCTATATACTTACAACATATAACGCCAATACATGGGATATAAGAAATTTCTGATGGACCCCTCATCTTTATTTGATATTCTAATTGATTGTCACAATCTCTGAGGCTAGGCATGGCGGGATTTGTTGGGTGTGAGTGGTACCATCCAAGGAGAACCAGACCAAGTTTTTCTATTTCCATTTGAATTTCAAGTTCGACTAAAACCCGAGGCCGAGTGTCATTTTTACTCACAAGGCAAGGAAATGCATGCGATATTAATAAATCTGTAAATAAATAAAATGTTTTTCAATTTATGTCAAGTTTTAATTATTTTAAATGTCTGCAATGGAAAAATTTGTGCATACTGTGACTATTCAGATCCCAAGTCCCTGCTAAATACCCATAAACTTCTTCTTTTTTTAAATGACAATGAATGTCAAGAACAAGACATGCATTGGAGGATATTGAAACTAAAAATGGTTGTACTTTTCCCACAGATGAAAATGAAACAGCCTCTATAAGCATGTTGGCATCACTGAAAAAAAAATATTTTACATTATAATTATGTTATTTTAAATTGTGAAATATTCAATAATTGTCAACCAGTATCCCAGAGTGGTCAAATGTTTTTTGAATAAAAAAAGATGTTTTTTAAAAATTTAAATTTCTATGAACTTATACAATTAATTAAAATATTACAACTTACTGCTGCATCATCCTATTAGGTACTGTATTATGTTTCATTACAATCCTCTGTGGTGGTGGCTCTGGAGGACTTTCAACTTCCATTTCTGTCTCCTCTGAAAGAAGTGATACCAATTTTATTTAATTGCAAAAATTTCAGTTTTATAACCAATGTTACACCCAATACTTAGTATTTTCATATTTATGTTATTTTAGTTTAGTGTACATACCATCTGAATGCATGTTTTCTCTTTGAATTTGTTTTTTCCGCAGATAAGTAGCTTTGATTGTATCTAGTTTCTTTCCTCTGTATTTGACAGAAGCCCAGCCACAGCCTGACCTTTTGTCAGGGTTAATTATTCTCTTACAATGTATAGCCCAGGCTGAAGGTGAACAAAATATTGTTTCAGTTTCATGAGATTTTATTTTTCCATCAGGCTGTAAATCACCCACAAATTTTTGGCCCTGTAAGAATTTATTGATTAATTTTATATATTATCAAACATATGACATTTATTACTAGCAGAGCTGTAATTTTCAGACAATATTTCATGGTAAACATACCATTTATAATATCAAATAAAGAATAATAAGTTTATCATATTATTCTTTATTATTTTGCATACAATACCGTTTTTATGACTATATAAGGTACAAAAATTACTCTTTGGCCATGTAGCTTTTTGCACTTAGCTTAAATTGTAATACAATCATTTAAAAGTGTCATTAATTAAGCATTTTAAGATAGTTATAATGTATAAATTACCAAGTATTCAATAGTCATTGCAGCAGTTCCTGGCTCCAACATTTTTTCCTCCAAAAGCATCTGCAACGTGACACCTCTGCCTGGCATTGACTTGCTACCAGTCTGAGTTTCTAACTCCTAAAAAGTAGTTTTAACCATTATTGTATATAATTTTGATGGCATTGAGTGGCTTGCTACATTGGAACTTAAAAATACGAAGCGAATTAAGGGTGTTAACTTTCTGTCCACCCCTTCGGTGATAGACGTTTTCATCACGCCTCTATCCATGTAATGTAATGTATGTTTTAACACATAAAAGAGCTGCAATTGCCTAAGCATTTAGTATCAAATTATAACCTCATCAGAAAATTCTTCTGTGCCACTAATCTCTTCCTTTTCATCTTCAGCAGGTTCTTTCTGCGTTTCCATAGGCTTTTCAGCTTTAACATCTTCATCTGCGGCTGCTGGTGGTGCAGTGACTTCAAGTGCTGGATTGCTTTGTATTGAACCCGACATCAAAGCCGCAGCTAAATGTGATGTTTGTAAATCCATGTTTAATTATTGAACTCATAAAAATTCTACAAAAATTAAAAAAGCATTCAACGGACTAGAAAAGCAATATCATTTTACTTCGGATACAATCAAACAAATTCAACAAACAAGCATAGAATAAAAAGATATGTCAAAAGTTGTTATAAAATTCTCCCATATTGGGAAGGCAAAGGGAACTAAGCCTATACAACCAAGTCTTCGGTATTTTTATGTCTTCAGTATTTGCATTGAAATGCTAGTGTAATGCATTTTAATGCAACTTGGGAGAGTTTGGCGTAAAACGATCGATGGCAGTCACTGTGGTATTACTTGAATGAGGTGGATTACCACGATAAAAAAAAACTCATCACTTTTCACACCACTTGACGCTTATTTCTATAATCCTCCATATCAAAGACACATATTACACAAAACTTCACTGATTTTACGTAACAATATCCACTCCGAAACAATATTACAATCATTGAAATAAAAATTTTGTTGAAGCCAAAGATTTACAAGACCTATAATTATCGCTATGCCTGCTTCGGGCCACCTCAGAGTAAACAGAACTGGAGTAGCCTTTGTTTAACATTCCCCTCTGCCAAATGCACAAGCATCGGATGCTTGCACGTTTAATAAAACTAGTTGAGCCGCCATATTGACAGCCATTACATTGTAAACGTTGCGGCGAACAGAGCTCCCGCAAAAAATGCCTGCCTGTGCTGTTTTTGTTGTAAAAATAAATAGAAAACATCGAGTATGCTAAAAGATGGTGTCACCTTTTATTTGTAATTATAATTTTTAAGTTTTCATGATTATTTACTTCATTATTTCATGTTTTAGAATTCTACGATTTCAAATTTCGAACGCTAGTCTCATGGGGAGTGCGGCTGTGACGTTGTCAAAACGCACACCCCACGTGACTATTTTAAGCGTGTGTGTGCGTGAAATTTAAATTTGTATTTGTAATTCGACAAATTATGCATGTGTGCATTTGTAAAAACGGTAAAAGTTATTGTTTATGTGTGCTGGCTTTGAGTGTAGTGGTAACCTCGACCCTGCCTCGACCCCTGCAAGAAATGGCAGAAAAAAATGTTTGAGAAATTGACTAATGGCTACTCCAGTTCTATTTACTCTAAGCGGCCTCGCCTCCTCCAGTCAACACTTGCTTATCACCAGCAACCAACACTACCTTAGTGAGGAAGCAGGTTTGCTGCCGCAGTGCCGCAGTGCTTCAGTGAGTAATTCCAACCAATAACTCTTTTACACAGTGCCGTTACACAGTGTCACCAAAGAGAGGGAATTAACTAACTTCCACTAGTGCTAAGAACTTTTGGTATCAGTAGACCTTTTCATTTTTTTATTTTACGTAATGGTAGGGGAAAGCAGGTAGGATTCGTACAGTAGGTGCATTCGTACAATCGTATTACCGACCAATATAAAATACGTGAGCGTGTGTGTTTTTGTGTGCCTGACCTCTACTTACACGCAGAGGTTCCAAGGGGAGCGGGAGATCAGTGCGGCCGCTAATCTGTGGACTCGACAAGACTAAACGTGTTTTTGCTTTATGTAAGTATTTTTTGGTTATGTGTTCAACCACTTTTATTTATGTTAAGTTTTGATTGAATTGTAAAAGTGATTTTATAGTGTTTGTACAGTGATAATATATTTTATTATTAATACACAAATTGTCACCTAACTCTCACAGTTATATAAATTTTCGAGGTTTATTCTTTTTTTTGTGTTGGGGTGCTTTCGTACAGGCTAATGTGGTGTAGGTTCGTACTGTACGAATGCTCCCTATAGCCTAAAATCTTTCAGGAAACCCAACACCTGTATCTCCAGGAAACCCAACACCTGTATCTCCTTCGTTACTATCTCCAACAAGATTTACGGAATCTTCTCCTGTTGTAGAACTTACTACGCCATAAATTGTCCCGCCCTATCCTAAAGTTGTCAAAAATACTGAGAAAAAAAAAGAAAACAACAAGGTAAATCTAAAATATATACAGGCACTCCACAAAAAACAGACTTGAAGAAATAGAAAAAACGAAAATGTTAAAGAAACAAGAGCAAGAGAAGAAAAGAGCTGCAGAAGTGAAAAAGGCCTTAAACTTATTACTAAATACAAATATAAGAACTGCTACAAAAAGACAAGCTGAAACTACAGAAACGCTAAATTTGAAAAGACAAAAGAGAACTGCAAATTTTGATAGTGAGGATGAAACTGAACATGAGATTGAGACTGAATGTGAAGACGAGGCTAATATGAGCTTAAGGGAATGTTCCTGTTGTCCTGTCGAAGAGGCATATGAAGAATCGGATTTTAAGAATGAATCTCTTGTAGTTATAGCAGAAAATATCAAGGAAAATTGTTTTGTACTTGTCAAGTTTAGAAAAGTTATTGAAATATTATGTTGGCCAGGTGTTTATGAAGTATAATTCCTTCGAGTACTTCGAGTGTCATTTTTGAGAAAGAAGCCTAACACCTGGAGATTCGTTTTTCAAACAATCAAGGATGAAGGGACTTTTATCAGATCTGGTGTGTATTCCGCCACCACCAAATTCTGCTTTGATGGCAAGAACAGCAGACATCTATTCTTTCCTAAAAGATCTATTGTTATTTTCTAGAAATTTTTAATTTAGCACCTAAGTAAGAAGATATTTCATTATACTTATGAGTAATTTACTATAATGTGTCTGACAAAGATTAAAGCTGATTCTGTTAATTGATTTCATCTCAATAAATAAGAATATATTGTTTAAAAATTGCGTTTTCATTGAACGTACAAAGGCACCCCACCATGTACGAAAGTACCCCATGCTATGCACGAAGGTACCCCGGTGTGGCAGGTGGATTCGTTCGATTTTCCTTTTTCAGAATATATTCCATAGCTTTTTAGCGTTTCTTTGTATTGACATTAAACTACTCTAGGGATATAGCTATATAGGTAGGGTATACAAGGACATAATAATTATTTTGACATGACTTATATTTTTCATTTTACACGGCTTATTTTTAACTCATATTTTAATAAATATAAGTTTTTACTGTTCCTTTAACATTTAAGTTTGCATTAATATTAACTTTAGATAACACTTTTTAACACTATTGCATAAATAATAATTTATTTTGTGTACTTCTGGCATAATAATATGTGAATGGTGTCTTAATATTGTTATTTTTAATTACCTGCATTTTTTTTATTATTTTATTATGTGCTTTTCCCTACAGGCTTTTCCTTATAATATTGTGTTTTTTGAATTTTATTTTCGATAGTGAAAAAAAACTTTATTTTTATTTTTCTTTTATATTATTAGCCTTAGAGAAAGGGTTTATTTTTTATTTAGTCTTTATAAAGTAATAGTTACTAAAATATATAATCTTTGTACTATAACACACTCACCTTACGGAGAAGGAAATTTTGCTTCAGTTCTAGTCGTAACATTATTAACAAAATAATTTGTATTAATTTAACAAAATGGCTGGACCAAACGAATTAGAAGCACGGTTACAACATCTGGAGAAGGAAAATGCTGCATTGCGAGCCCTGCCTCAGATTCCCCTGGATGCTCAGGTGGCTAAAGTATCAGTCAAGCTACCACCGTTCTGGACAGACCAACCAGCTGTCTGGTTCATACAGGCTGAATCGCAGTTTCACCTCGCAGGCATTACTGCTGATTCCACAATGTTTAGCCACGTCTTATCTGCTATTGACCAACGCTGGATTGTAGAGGTGGAGGATATTGTGATGAATCCTCTTACATCTGGACGGTGTGTCAAACTTAAAGAAGAACTAATTCGTAGGCTATCAACATCCCACCCGTTACCTGCCGTCCCCGCCGCCTCGCTCCTCACAAGCTCACTGCTGCAAAATCAGAGTTTGCTACTATGATGGAGACCGGTGTTGCCAGACCATCGAAGAGTCCTTGGACTTCTCCTCTTCAAATGGTGGAGAAAAAAGACCACACCTGGTGAACTTGCGGTGACTATCGCAGTCTTAACGCAAGAACAATCCCGGGCTCGTACCCTGTCCCACACATAGCGGATTTCTCTAACCGCCTTGCGAATTGCACCGTTTAAGACTTAATTAAGGCATACCAGCAAATCCCTGTAGCCGAAAACGACGTCTGCAAGACCGCGATAACGACTCCTTTCGGACTTTACGAGTTCCCCTTTGTGTCGTTTGGCCTTCAAAACGCAGGAAAAATCTTCCAGAGGTTCATCGACGAGGTGTTACGAGGTCTGGACTTTTGTTACGCCTACGTTGACGACATCTTAGTGTATTCCAGAGATGCCAATCAGCATGCTGATCATCTTCGCCAAATTTTCAGGCGTTTCTAAGAATACGGCGTTATTGTAAACGCCGCTAAATGCATCCTTGGCGTCGATGAACTCATCTTTCTGGGAAACCATATAAGCGTTAATGGCACCAGCCCACCGTCGGAACGGATACAGGCTATAAAGGATTTTTCGCCACCTCAAACCGTGCAGGGCTTACGCCGTATCAATTATTGCCGCCGGTTTCTTCCTCAGGCGGCGAACTATAGGCTCCTTTACACGATGTGATCGTTGCCATCAATGGCAAAGGATCCAAGCCCGTCCCATGGACCCCAGAGCTTCCTGACGCATTTGAGGCCTGCAAGGAAAGCCTATCATCTGCTACCTTGCTGGCTTATCCATTTCCAAATGCTCAACTGGGTCTTTTCACAGACGCATCAAGCTTTCATGTTGGTTCCTGCCTTCAACAGCGTGTAGGTGATGATTGGCAACCACTTGGTTTTTTAAGCAAAAAGTTGAGCAGCCGACAATCGCAATGGCCTGGTTATTACAGAGAGCTCTTGGCAGTGTATGATAGTGTCCAGAATTTCCGGCAAATCTTGGAAGCTCAACACGTCACTATCTACACTGACCACAAACCTCTCTTGTTCACCACAAACGCATTCAAGCAGCGCCGGGAAAAACTGCCTCCTGCTCAACTAAACCAGATAAGTTTCATCAGCCATGTAACGTTACGCCCCCTCTCTGGAGGAAAAGGGGCAAAAGGGGAAGAAGTGTAGTGTGTATAATGTGGGGAAGAAGTGTAGAAAATAGGGAGAAATCTAGCTACAAAATTTATACGACGGTATAAAGGTAAACATAAACTATTTATTATAAAAACACGAAGAATAGCGGAGAGGAAAGAGGAAGGGAGGAAAGTTAGTAGTTTGCATTGAAATGCCAGTGTAATGCATTTCAATGCATCTTGGGAGAGTTTGGCGTCAAACGATCGATGGCAGACACTGTGGTGCTACTTGGATGAGGTGGATTACCACGATAAAAAACTCATCACTTTTCACACCACTTGACGCTTATATCGATAATCCTCCTCATTGCACATCATCACAGACACTTATTACACAAAACTACACTGATTTTACGTAACAATATCCACTCCGAAACAATATTACAATTATCGAAATAAAAATCACGTCTGCCCTTAGTCAAATGCCGCGAAACTCTCCTTTTTTTTTTAATTCTCCCATGCAGGGAAAACAAAGGGAACGGAGCCCATACAGCCAAGTCTTCAGTATATATTTCTTCAGTAATTTGCATTGAAATGCTAGTGTAATGCATTTCAATGCATCTTGGGAGAGTTTGGCGTCAAACGATCGATGGCAGACACTGTGGTGCTACTTGGATGAGGTGGATTACCACGATAAAAAACTCATCGCTTTTCACACCACTTGACGCTTATTTCGCTAATCCTCCACATTGCACATCATCACAGAGACTTATTACACAAAACAACACTGATTTTACGTAACAATATCCACTCCGAAACAATATTACAATTATCGAAATAAAAATCACGTCCGCCATTAGTCAAATGCCGCCAAACTCTCCACAGTCTGTGTCTTTAGACATATCTCTCTAATCTTTAGACATATCCACAGATTAGAGAGAATGACATATCTCTCTAATCTGTGCTCTAATCTCTGTCTATTGTTTTGTGTATGTAGTTGTTGAACTGTGTATTCTTATTAATTTTAATTATTAAATTACATAAAATAGTAATGGCTATTGTAAAAACCCCTGTGCTAAAAGTAATTCTTTGCGGTGAATATGGTGTCGGAAAAAGTTCCTTATTCCGTCGATTTATCAACAATACTTTTGTTCCTAATTCAGACAGAAGGTCGACACTAGGATTAGATCATTTTGAAAAATTATATCAAGTCGGAGACAAGGATGTAAAGGTATGTTTTTTGTTGTTTCTGCAACTACTTGAGTAAGATAATTATTTTGCAGCAATTTTAGCTGCAAAATAATTATTTGGGCAGAAATTTAAATATACGTTACCGGTAACGTATAAAATCTTGGAAAAGGATCAATTCCTAGGCAATGTATTCTGATAGATTTTGTTTTTTTTTTAACTCATAACAACAATATTTGTGTCATCTGGCAACAATCTGGCAGCAGAAAAAACATTTAAGATACTGCCCAATGAATTATTTTGCTGACAAATTAGAAATATCTGCTTCCCATTACTTGCTGACCGATTTAGAAATAGTTGCTGACAAAATAGTTATTTAAGCTGATCAATTGTATTTTTTTGCTGACCATTTATATAAAACTCAAATAATACATACACATTATGTTTTTAGTTGCAGTTGTGGGACACTGGAGGCATGGAAAGAATTGCTTCAGTTACATCCAGTTACTACAAATTTGCTGAAGCAGCAATTTTAGTATTTTCGCTAGATAACTCATCCTCCTTTCATGTTTTAAGTCAACATCTGTTGGATATTGTTACTTACGCAGAGAATGCAAAAATATTTTTATGTGGAAATAAATCTGACTTGGAAGGCAGTTCACCACAGGTCACTGATGCTGATATTGAAAACTTTTGGTAAGGCTTCATTATATTGCGCACCATGGTGTTACAGCCCATACTCCTGTGTTTCTCCATGAGGAAGGCCTGCCTGTGCCTAGCAGTGAGGCCAATGTAGCTATCCTGTTCAAAAATCTAAGTTACATGTTGTTATAAGCTTTTGGATGGTTGTGCAGTTCTAAGTTCATTAGTCGCCTTTAACAACTCCCAGGGGAAGAGATGGATTGGTAGTATTCCCCTAAGGGAGTAGATAATAGTCCTGATTATATGTATGTATTTTATTTTTAAAGAATATGCCTCCTACATTGTGCATACAAAACCCAGTTCTCTTCATACATTGGATTATCAGGATTTTCGAGTATGCCTATCAGCAACAATTAGTATGGATAATCGAGTATCTACTGTACATTGTTTCAAAAAAAAATTTATGTTTCAGTGAACAATGCCATAATCTCATCAATACAACATACAAGACATCATGTAAAACAGCCAAAGGGGTTGAAGAAATGTTCTCAGATATTGCTCTACAACTTGTAGAGTCTAATCGTTCAAGGATTGAATTACAAACTCTAGATCATAATAGCTTTAAGATTTCAAATCCTGAGCCTCAAGAAGAGCCATCATGTAGCTGTTGATTTTATAACCTTAATTGTGCTAGTTACTGTTTCAAAATATCTACGTATTCCGGCTCGCAAATTCTCAAATTTTGGGAAACAAATGTATCACAGGTTTCCTACTTAAGACACTTTTTGTAAGAATTAATTGAAGCAAACAGATATGTTTCCAAATCGAATAAGGCTGCTGTGTAAACTTGTCTTTATATGTGTCCAAATTACACTAAGCATTTACAAAAAAATTTAAAATATTAAATTATATTTTATTTCAATATTTATTTCAAGCTCATTATATTCTTTTTAAAATTTGTTTTTGTTTATTGAACTGTAAACATTTTGTTTATATACTTGCATTTACATGATGATTCATTTAGGTATAAAATTGTGTTCTCACTTTCTATTTATCTAAGTATTATATTTAATGATCTCTTCACAGTTAGTAAAATCCTTGCAACATGAAAGAAAGTCAGCTGAAAATGGGCTCTTAAATTCTTAATGTTATATTTTTCGTTAAGAATTATATAGTGTGTTTTTCTGGGATATGGTTGGTAAAAAAGGGCCCATCGAGATTTCAGAGTATTTTATAAACTTTATTTAGTATTAGCTTTAGTACCTTTTTGGTACAATGGTATTTTTACGATATAACTTTTGCATTATGTTTGTTTTGTTCACCAATCCTAATTGTTCTTTATATTTTTGAAGTGTGTTTTTATTAAGGTATCATATGACACAACTTTGTATTAGAGTAGCTTTAATTTTGTGGCCAGATATTTTACACAGCTTTATAATAATATAATTATTTATTTTACTTTTAAGATATTGCTGTTACTAATCTATAATTTTAACTTGTGTGTATGAGTCTGAATTTATTCCATAAAGTGTAATAGTAAGTCTACACTATATGAAAATATTGATAAGGTACATGCTACATTTTCGGATGTAACGTGAATCTAGAAATCTGTCTGTACTATTTTTTCATGCATAAAAAAGCATTATCTTGGAGATGCTAGTATAGCATGAATGTGAATTACAATATAATCTCGTAATAGATAATAAGCAGTTTTATTTCATGGTGCTAAATGGCTTTTTATTTGTATAAAATAATGATTCAAAACCAATAACACATAATTTATTATTAATCTTAGATGTAAAGTTGTAGTTGCTAGCTTTATTTGTGCTCAGGTGTCATAGATATTAATAAATGATTACACAATGATGTACTATTTGGTTTTTATTATCAACAGAAAAAAATACATCTTTACCGAATTTACATTTACATGATATAGTATACAAAGAATTTGTTTGGTGCCTAAATATTAAAAAAACATTTTAAATAATTTAGTATTGCATTAAATCTTCCAGACTTAAAAAAGAAGGATCCTAATAAGAGCAATTTATCTTTTAGAACAATTATCGTTGTTTGAGTGTGCCATTTTGTAAGTTTTAGGTCAAAAAGTAATCAGAACAGTCAACTAATTAAAAAAATTATAAAATCCAACCAAAATAATCAATAGTAATTTATACACCTTCCAAATCACACATCAACATATTCGATGATTATCCAAATTAGAACAACACTTTAATGGGTTTAAATCCTAGGCAAGGCAAGTTGTAACTTGCTTTGATAGTACTATTTTCTAAATGGGTTCTAATCATTTTAACTTACAAGTGTTTCGTAGTGAATGGAGACAGAAATTGTACGTTATAATAAGGAAGTCTAAAACTATATGGAATTATGTTTCAGATTTAATAATTCCTTTCAAGCCTTCTTTTCAAGCTGTTTTTAGTGCTGTGACCACTGAATTGTTTTAATATCCACACCCTCTTGCACCATTTCCCAAAGTGGACTCATTTCCCTCAGTCTTTCAACATGTTTGATTGTTCGTGCAGCTGTGTAATCTACTTCTTCTACCGTCGTAAAGCGACTTAATCCAAACCTGTAAGCAGAAGGTAACAAAATATAAATTATTATAATTAGTTTTTTGTGGGAATTCTGCTTTAGTGAAAATTCGTGGCAAAAAGTTACTTAATTTATTGCAAACACATACTGGTATCAATACAAGTGTATAGAGGCGACTATTGCGTAATAAAAGTAATCAAAACGCTACTGAGAAAAAAAAACATCAATAACTTATTAAAAATCACTGTATGTCACAACAAGAATGTAACTTCAAACAACTTTGAATGCAAAACGTTGCACTTAATAAGAGGAAGAAGAAAGATAAATAAGTTTCATAAATAATACATAAAACCTACCTACCTAACCTTTCTACTAATTTCGTACTAAATGTCTTTTAAGAATATTAGGTCCTTACCTATGAAATTGGTGATTTGTATGGAGATTTTGGGGATGTCTGCATTTAACATACTAACATTTTATCAGTTTTCTTCACAACGACAAATCCAGAGATAATAATATTTGGCATGTATCATTAGACAAGCTTTAGCAATATGTGTGTGAACACGCTTGATAAAAATTATTCATCGTTTTTATGTTAATGCAAATCAAATGATGTATTCGGGAGGCAGTTAAAAATAATTGTCTTTAACACAATTAAACTTACAAAAAATTATCAAATTAAATAATACGAGCTCAAATATGTGGTCTATTTTTAGAAGAGGCAATTATTTTATAAGAATGTTCTGAAACTTAATAGTTACGGACAAATTGCTAAGACAGAATAAAAACACCAATTTCATAGGTAAGGACCCAGTGTTTCTCGTTTTATGTTTACCTAGCTGATGTCATTTTACTGCTCATTTAGGAAACCTACTTTCTATATCTGTAATAATTGCAGAATAAAGGGATTATTCCATAATTTCAAATTTAACACTTAACATTAACGCCCTGTATACCAACCAGTGTAAACAAAAAAATCATATAAGCCATTTTGCTGTGTCAACAAAAAACTATTTACCTACGTATATATATTACCTATGACATTTATATAGATGTATTCCCAGTTGATACTGGCAATGCTTGCATTGTGTTGTGTCATAGATACATATGATTGTGCAATATAATTTTTGATTGATATTTAATTATTTTTATTTATTTTATAAAAGAGTTTATAATTCAAGACTGTCCTCAGAATACACATGAGGAGTATAGTCCGTAACACCACCACGCAGGCCCAATGCGGGTCGTTGGGTAGACAGACGCAATAGCGACCGGAACCAACGGCTTAACGTGCCTTCCGATGCACGGAGGACCTCGAGATCACAAAATTTTGGTCACCCATTCACGACCTGACCACGGCGAGGGTAGCTTTGTTTTTCAATCGAAAACTAAAGCGTTCTAACCACTACGAGCTCCTCATCTGAATATAATAACATGAAACAGCAATTACCGAATAGAACTATGCGCCAAATCTTCATCAGCACCAATAGCTCTTAATACATAAGATGGTTCCAAAGATGCAGATGTGCATGCAGATCCACTAGATAATGCAATGTCTTTTAATGCCATCAATAGAGATTCACCTAGAAATATAAAGAAATATTAGCATTAGCTAAGCTCCAATAATGGAAAAATATGCTTATTTAACTATAATAATTATACCTACCTTCAACATAAGCAAATGATAAGTTTATGCAACCAGGGTATGTTTGTTTTGGGTCACCATTTCTAATCACATGTGTAAGTTTGGAGTATATTTTCTCAAAAAATCTTTGAGATAATTTTTCCACCCATGCATGATCATATTCCATTTCCCTCTCAGCAAGTTCACAGGCTGCACCTGTTGATTTCCAAATTTTTAGTTCTGCATGAATTCAAAATATATTTTTTATAACTACTCACATTGATCATCAATAGTAAAGCATTCAAGTTTTCTATTGGCACATTTCACAATGCAAATAATAATGTAAATTTATTATTTATATCAATATTTTCTTATCCTTACCCAGTCCAACAACCAGTGGAGTCGGCACAGTTCCACTCCTCATGCCTCGTTCTTGGCCCCCTCCACTCTGTATCGGTTCAACTCTGACTCTGGGACGACGCCTAATATACAGAGCACCCACTCCTTTAGGACCATATATCTTATGGCCAGATATAGACATAAGGTCTATATTCATTTTGTTAACATCTATAGGAACTTTTCCCAAGGCTTGAGCTGCATCAGTATGGAAAAATATTTTTTTGCTTCTGCACATTTCCCCAATTTGCTGTATTGGCTGCATTACACCTACCAAACAAAATAATATTAATAATAAATATTCAACAATTAAACATGATAATGAAAAAAAAACAGGTTTATTTGTTGTGCATGTATTTTTTGAGGTGTTCACTTATAAGATTCCACTTATGCCTTTTGTACAATTATATATATAATATATATAATAATAATAATATTATTATTATTACTCTTTATCATTTTCTGCAGTGCAAAAGGTTGTAATTAATTTCTTACATCTAAAAGTCATCTGTAACGTTACAGCCCATACTCCTCATGTGTTTCTCCATGAGGAAGGCCTGTCCTAGCAGTGGGACGTATATAGGCTGATGACGAAAAGTCATCTATAAACAAAATATTCAATCAAATAACTCAAAATCAAATAGTGATGGAATCCTTACCAATTTCATTATTAACTGTCATGATAGATACGAGGCTTGTCTGTGGAGTAAGTGCCTTTTCTAATTCTTTTAGGTCTATTATTCCATTTGCACCTACAGGCAAATATGTAATTTGAAATCCTTCTCCTTCTAAAGCACGGCAAGAGTCCAAAACACATTTGTGTTCCTGAAATATAACAGATGCATGATTAGCCAGTGAATTTTATTCCCTGGAAGAGACAAAATCTATTTACATTAATTCAATTTAATTTAGCTTAATTAGGACTTAAAACCAGTTGGTTCACAAAATAATCCATCACACCATCAAATCTTAATCAATGTACAAACAATATAATCTAAAAATACAATAAAGAAACAAAATAACTTACAATCTGTGTTGTGACAACATGCTTCTTTCTTGATGCATAAAAACGTGCAACACCTTTTACAGATATATTGTTTGATTCAGTAGCCCCAGAGGTGAAGATGATCTCTTTTGGGTCAGCTTTGATCAGCTGTGCCACTTGCTCTCTGGCTTTCTCAACTGCTGCCTCACTTTCCCACCCATAAGCATGTGTCCTTGAATGTGGATTGCCATGATAGCTTACAAGATATGGTAACATAGCATCAAGTACTCTTGGGTCCTAGAAATATTTATTTTATTTATTATGTAAAAACATAGAAAACTTTATACAAAATAACATAATTATAGTTGTAAATAAAGTTTACCATTGGAGTTGTGGCTTGGGCATCAAAATAAAGTGGCCGGCCATGTTCTTCAGTCTTTATAGAGAACTTGTCATCTGGTGGAGAAGTATTGATATTAGATTGTAAATATGAACCTTTTGAGAAACATTCAAAAGATAAATCTGCTTTACTATCTATCTACAGTAGAATGGTAGGAAGTACTTTTGACTATGGGTGGGGAAAATGCCATAGTGGTTTCATGAAAGTAAGTTACATTTGTTATAATGTTTTGTCCAATGAAGAAATTTTTTTTTAAAATATTATTTCTTTATTGTCACTAGTTATCAACAGAGTACAAAACTGAATATAAATTTAAAAATATTTCAGATTTAGATCGATGGAAAATAATAACTTTGCCGCAATTTTATAGGATTATCAGTTTTATTGGATAACCAATAAGTTATCCAAAAACACTGACATAGCTACAAAACATGTAACGGATATCATATGGAAGCTTAAATAATTAATCTACCAAAACATTGAACAACTTTTAATTTTCTTTTATAATTTACCTGATGATGAAAACAATCGGTCTGCTTGTAGAAGAATCAAAACATTGCCCTCTTTTAAATGGTTTGGTTTAAGTATCGCTTTTGTCAAAGTGGGAATAAGGTTTTTCGTCAGTCGGAACATATTGCAACAATTATAATCGTTTCTATTTCATATCCAATGTAAAAAACGAAACAGAATGCGACAAATAATTATTAACCTTGCTTAATCACTCACAGACACAGATTATTAGAGATATGGTATGGCTCGTATGGCTCACAAAATATCTATGTACAAGTAATAGAGAATGTAGAGATACTACGTATCAGACCCAGACGGCCTAAGAAAATGGAGACAAAAGAATCGCTTACGGCGATATAACAAGCATGAAAGAGAAAGCAATTGAATTGACTGTCAACCTAAGATTATAGATGACTTAGATATGACATGCTGATGACAATGTCAAGAGCGAACAAGCTAGTTAATACAATATTTTCCTAAGTGCGATGGAGATAGGTATATTATTTTTTGTCCATAATAGAGTTCGTGTTTTTATTTGTCTGACACGTACCGTATGTGCCAAACAGTAATGTGTGTTTCTTTGTGTCATTGTGAAATATTGCGTTTTGGACTGTAATTATTGATTACCATACAAGTATTTATGGGGTTTTACTCCACTACCTTTATCAACAATGGTACAGTGTTGCATAGTCGGCTGCAAAAGTCGTAGTGAACGAAAACATAACGTTTCACACGTAATTCCCATATTTCATCGTTTTATTTAAATCACTAAGTTTACTATAACTAGTTACCGCTTATTTACATTAAATCGTGTACAAAATAGCGTGAAAAATACGATAAATAGCTTATAAAAATTTATTGCTTTATCGTATTGGCCGACTAAGAAAACATGTCAACGAAAGGTTAGGGAGGCTGCCATTTTAAGTGTTATCTGAATTTTGCCGGGTTTTATGCGTTATAGGGATACCTGTCAAAGAAAATGTAAATTACCCATACTGAAAGGGAACTAATTAAAATTTGTTATTTTATATATTCTTAATAGGTTATCTACCAAATATTTAAAGTTAGTTATTTTAAATATTCTTAATAGATTATCTACCGATTTTTACAATTTAGTTGCTTTATACATAGTTCTTTGTTATACCATTTATCGCAAGTAATTGTTTAATTGGTAAATTCTACGCTAAGTCACGTTTTCGAAACATGACTATCTCAGATATTAATTAGCCCCATTTAGGTTGTTTGGGAAATTGCATATTGATAAATTAATCCTTGGTGTGATAAGAACTCATAAGGATTCTTTAAGTAAGATTACAATAGGGTAGTGCCGGACTGTTAGAAAAGTATGTAATCTATGCTTATTATTCACTATAATTTTTAAATAACAACAAATAATTGAAGAATTTCTACCAACACATTTTGCACACTAGAAACATAGCCTGGTACATTAAAAATATTTTTTAACTTTATTTTGCCACCAAGTGGGAATCGAACTCAGAGTAAACAGAACTGGAGTAGCCTTTGTCTAACATTCCCCTCTGCCAAATGCACAAGCATCGGATGCTTGCACGTTTAATAAAACTAGTTGAGCCGCCATTTTGACAGCCATAACATTGTAAACGTTGCGGCGAACAGAGCTCCCGCAAAAATGCCTGCCTGTGCTGTTTTTTGTTCTAAAAATAAATAGAAAACATCGAATATGCTAAAAGATGGTGTCACCTTTTATTTGTAATTATAATTTTTAAGATTTCATGATTATTTACTTCATTATTTCATGTTTTAGAATTCTACGATTTCAAATTTCGAGCGCTAGTCTCGTGGGGAGTGCGGCTGTGACGTTGTCAAAACGCACACCCCACGTGACTATTTTAAGCGTGTGTGTGCGTGAAATTTAAATTTGTGTGTCGAATTATGCATGTGTGCATTTGTAAAAACGTTGTGCGTTGTGCTGGCTTTGAGTGTAGTGGTAACCTCACCCCCCGCAAGAAATGGCAGAATAAAATGTTTGAGAAATTGACTAATGGCTACTCCAGTTCTGTTTACTCTGAGGAATCGAACTATCACCGCATGCATTATACAAACATTAAAATGTTAATATTATTTATCTATATTTTAGGTTCCATAACGATGGGAAAGTGCGTGATGAATGGGTAAAAGCTACTGGAAGGCTAAATTGAAGCCAACTGCAAATACTCGCATGTGCTCTAAGCATTTCGATAGCCGATTCTTTCGCAAGAATTTGTGGAGAATGTTGTGGGTTCCACAATTACTCTTTTATATGCATTTTAATCTTTAGTAATATTGTTTTGTGTAACTGTTTATTCTTCCAAATAAATAAAAATAAAATAAATAATAAGAACAATACAAAAGTGTTTTGTTTTTCCAAATATGTTACTGCTTATTTATTAGCATGATTAATGGAATTTTTTTATTAGCATAGCAACATAGTTTATTTCATACTTTATTTCTGTCCTTTACTGGATGACTTAGATTTGACATACGCGTACACCCACGCGTATGTCAAATCTAAATCATCCTTAATCTAAGTTTACGCGTGTACGCGTATGTCAAATCTAAGTCATCCATAATCTAAGCTGCTTAGCTAAGCTGTCAATAATCTAAGATGTCATATTTCATTGGAAGTTTTTCAAAATTCGACGAATACTCTCTATCTGTCTCTTCAGAGATCTGTAAACTAAATTGAATTTCTACGGCAATCCTATATTTGTATTTATCGAATTTGGTATATTTCGGACCCTTGTACTAAATACTATGTGAATGACAAATTATTTTCATTACTTTTGAGATGAGTCAACTACGCATGGTCAAAATCCGACAAATGTCAGTCGTCAAGCATAACTGTCGGCTATGTCACGCATGCGTATTGAATTGTTTACAATAATCATGACGCTACGGCACAGATAATTCATAGACCATCAGGTCCGAACGCGTTTTTGACATTTAAGCAAAAAGATAATTTATAATTTAAAATTTGACACTGAAATCTGAATCTGATGATCTTTTTCTGAAATTTTATTTGTGTTGACACTTATTACACAAAACTACACTGATTTTACGCTACAACATTTGCTCCGAAACAATATTGCAATCACTGAAATAAAAACCACGTCCGATAGTTGAATGGCGCCAAAAAACTCCCTTTTTTTAATTCTCCCATGTAAGGAATGCAAAGGGAAGTGATATAGTTGATCGAGCCAGACGCTTGTCTAATCAAAAACTGTACTTATTTCAGGATTTGCTTCATACCAACAGATGTCATCCTAATGAATCTTAATATCATTGAAGGAAACAAGAAGCCCCCATATATTCTATATCTCTGCCCCCATCCCCGCTTCCCATGATGAGTGCTGCATCGACAACCACCGCACCCTCTCCTTCCAACAAACAAAAAAATCTAATTGCTACTTTTCACGTTTTTAAAAATTATTTTGATTAATTTCCTATTTTTTCTTTGCTTCATATTTTTGTCTAGTATGACTACAAGCAGGTAGGTATTTAAATTTAAGAGATATTTAAAAATTCAAGATTTTGTTGTATTAAACAATTTACTCAAACATGTCATCATAAGTTAACAAAGTCCGTTTAGTATCTTTAGGAGCCGGTGGATTGCGTGGCGAGGGCGCCGCCGGAGTCCACGCACCGGCCGCAGGAGGTCGTCTTGCTGGCGTCACGCGCCAGCCTTCTTCTGAGCCTTCAAGAGCAGTTTGAGCGTGCCCTGCTATTTCTGGACTTTCAAAGGTTAGGAATGCTCTGCAAGAAGAATATAGTGCATGTTTACACATCATAATAATAAAAACAACAATGAGATCTGTTAAAATGGTTGGGTAAATTATTTTATAGTATACATTTAGTATACATTTTTTTTATCAATTTAACAATAAAATTATGCAGCATATAATAACTTACTTATCATCATCATTTTCCTGAGCAAAGGTAAATGGTTCAAATGTTGCTAAGCGTCTCCTAACAGCTTCCTCTGAAATCCTTGGACCAATTAATTGAAGTGTGCAACTTTTAACTCCGCCTTGGTTGAGAGTTTCTGCTCCAGGGTGGTTACGAGGCCCCTTTTCTTCCCTATAAAGTCAAAACAGATACCATAATGTTTTGAAATGTATAAAATTATTTTCTAAAATCTTTGATTAATAGATCTGTATAGAAATAAAGAAAAGTATATAAATATACACACTTATCACGAGCTGTTACAAAGGAGTCATATAGATATTTGACTCTCGGAGCTGGTTTTTCTTCTGGAGGGGGAGGTTCTTGTGATGCACTAAATGGTTGATACGAAGCCACACCACCTGCTGCCCCTGCCGAGCCACTTAGTTTGCGTTCTCTACCTAAACATTGGAGAATTTATTAAATCCCTCAGATTTAAACATTAAAATAAAACTTAGGTATCAATATTCAAATTTTTTGCCAGTTCCTTTCTTTTTACAACATTGATGGGTACTAACTAACCTGCTCGTGGCCTCTTAAATGTAGCATTTTGTGGTTGTGGAGGTGGACTTTTAATAGCTTGTATAGCACCACTTTTGATTAGTTTCCGAGCAATTTCACGAGCATCACGGGCTTCAGTTGGACGTTTTGGTAGTATAGGCTTTTCTGGTTCTTGTTTAGGAGCTTTCAAAGCCTGAAGAGCTTTTTTCTTCTTCTTAAGTTTTTGATACTTTGCTTGAAGCATCAATTCTTCTTCAGTAAGATTTGAAGGAAAATGAAGGTAAACCATTTTCTTGAGCTTGATGAAAAATTTACTACAGATTTATTGAATTGAAATTCCAAGCAAGGCAATAAAAATTTCACAAATGAAATTGATTTTAAGAAATAATAGGAACAAAATTCACGCCAACTATTTATTTAGATTATTTGACAGTTTTGACCACAGATTAGAGAGATATATCTAAATAGTTTTGACACTTATTTTTAGTAGTTTTTTTTTTGTAAAATTTTAAAATAATTTATAATAAACTATTTATTTGTAAAATGCATAATATTGTAAAATGTTGACGATTTTAAGTGCCGAACTTGGCCTATGAAATAAAATATTTTTTTCATTTTGATTTTGATTTCTCCCATGTAGGGAAGGCAAAGGGAACAAAGCCCATACAGCCAAGTCTTCAGTATTTTATTTCTTTAGTAGTTTGCATTTCATTGCATCTTGGGAGAGTTTGGCGTCAAACGATCGATGGTGGACACTGTGGTGTCACTTTGATGAGGTGGATTACGACGATAAAAATCTCATCGTTTTTCACACCCCTTGACGATTATTTCAATGATTCTGCATATTGCTCATCATTATTGACACTCATTACACAAAACTACAGTGATTTTACGCAACAAGATCCACTCCGAAACAATATTACAATCACTGAAATAAAAATCACGTCCGCCATAGTTGAATGCCGCCCTCAGAATAAACAGAACTGGAGTAGCCATTAGTCAATTTCTCAAACATTTTTTTCTGCCATTTCTTGCGGGGGGTGAGGTTACCACTACACTCAAAGCCAGCCGTTTTTACAAATGCACACATGCATAATTCGACACACAAATTTAAATTTCACGCACACACACGCTTAAAATAGTCACGTGGGGTGTGCGTTTTGACAACGTCACAGCCGCACTCCCCACGAGACTAGCGTTCGAAATTTGAAATCGTAGATTTCTAAAACATGAAATAATGAAGTAAAAAATCATGAAATCTTAAAAATTATAATTACAAATAAAAGGTGACACCATCTTTTAGCATACTCGATGTTTTCTATTTATTTTTACAACAAAGGACAGCACAGGCAGGCATTTTTGCGGGAGCTCTGTTCGCCGCAACGTTTACAATGTTATGGCGGCTCAACTAGTTTTATTAAACGTGCAAGCATCCGATGCTTGTGCATTTGGCAGAGGGGAATGTTAGACAAAGGCTACTCCAGTTTTGTTTACTCTGAGATGCCGCCAAAAAACGTCTTAAATTCTCCCATGTAGGGAAGGCAAAGAGAACGGAGCCCATACAGCCAAGTCTTCGGTATTTTAATGTCTTCAGTATTTGCATTGAAATGCAAGTGTAATGCATTTCAATGCATCTTAGAAAAGTTTGACGTCAAACGATCGATGGCATACACTGTGGTGTTACTTCGATGAGGTGGATTACCACGATAAAAATATCATCGTTTTTCACACCCTCAGAGTAAACAGAACTGGAGTAGCCATTAGTCAATTTCTCAAACATTTTTTTCTGCCATTTCTTGCGGGGGGTGAGGTTACCACTACACTCAAAGCCAGCCGTTTTTACAAATGCACACATGCATAATTCGACACACAAATTTAAATTCCACGCACACACACGCTTCAAATAGTCACGTGGGGTGTGCGTTTTGACAACGTCACAGCCGCACTCCCCACGAGACTAGCGCTCGAAATTTGAAATCGTAGCTCTGTTCGCCGCAACGTTTACAATGTTATGGCTGACAAAATGGCGGCTCAACTAGTTTTATTAAACGTGCAAGCATCCGATGCTTGTGCATTTGGCAGAGGGGAATGTTAGACAAAGGCTACTCCAGTTCTTTTTACTCTGAGTTCACACCTCTTGACGATTTTTTCAATAATCCTCCATATTGCTCATCATTATGATGAGCAATGACACTTATTACACAAAACTACACTGATTTTACGCAACAAGATCCACTCCGAAACAATCACTGAGATAAAAATCACGACCCCCATAGTTGAATGCCGCCAAAAACTCTGTAAAATTCTCATTCTCATTTAATTTCGTTTAATATTTAGTTTTACGGCTCTGGTTGCATGACCTTTCGAGCCACACGTTAACAGTAGAACACTTTTCTTCAGTAGTTTGCATTGAAATGCTTCGGTATTTTAATGTCTTCAGTATTTACATTGAAATGCAAGTGTAATACATTTCAATGCGTCTTGGGCTCTTGGGAGAGTTTGGCGTCAAACGATCGATGGCAGTCACTGTGGTGTTATTTCGATGAGGTGGCTTACCACGATAAAGATCCCATCGTTTTTCACACCACTTGACGATTATTTCAATAATATTCCACATTGTTCATCATCAGAGACACTTTATCCACAATACTAAGCTGATTTTACGTAACAATATCCACTCTTGCAATCATTGAAATAAAAATCACATCCACCATAGTTAAATGCCGCCGATCCTGCTTCTGTAAAATTATTTAGTATTCACAGAAGCTCTGTGAATTCAGTATTCCAGTGTATCTAGTCTCCTGTAAGGATCAATTGTCCCACAACCACTAAGATTGTAACGAAGAAAATACCTACTATAGAAAATATTTTGTTTTCAACCCTTAGAAAAGTGATTTTTAGCAAATGTACCTAATTCAATCTCCATTCTCAAAGTATATCAGTGTACCTGCGAGTAAATCCTTTGTCAACCTGTTGTACAGTTTGAGTCATATAGACACAGCCTACGTAGTATAGGTAGAAGCGCGATATGATGTTTATCACGTTTTTATCACGCCCAATTGTTAAATTCCATAGTGCTTTGACAATTGAACGTGATTTTTTATAAATCATAATTCGGGTTGTGTTCATGCTAAAAGGGCATCTGACATTGAGCACACTTTGAGGTTTGAGTTGCTATCATGAATTTATGACTTTTGCTATACTTTTCGGCATAAAAGGGCCCCTCATAAGGGGCCCTTAATGAATCGCATCAGGACATGACACGGACATGACATGACATGGTCGCATGATATGACATCAGGTAGATTTTGGCATGTGGGTCCAGCCCGTACAATACATGCCAGTACTTATCTGCCGTAACCGGAATGGATACCCATTTTAAAATAATTTTTTGACTTGTGTTGTAAGGTGATATGACATATCTCTTTTTGAACTCGTCCTAGTTACACTGCTGATTACGGAAACCAAGGAACTGACGCTCAACGACGCCAATCCACAGCGTGTCGGGGAGATCGCCCAATTCCAAATCTCCAAAGTAATTTGAATATGGAAGATGAGGATCCTGGGGGGATGTGCATCACAGGACGTCTCCTCGTTGATAATATTATGATAATGGCGCTGCCTCGCTGGCACCGACACGCCAGCCAGCCGAAGCCATTGCTCAAGCACGGACTGCTAAGAGTGTTTATTATCTACTATCTACCTACCCTGTTGAAACGACTTGAGAACATTTTACTCTGTAATGTAAGTATTAGCACCACAGACGAAAATTACCTAGTAGAAAATCGATTTACATTCGAACTCGAACTGTCGAACATATTTTTTTATTTAAAGGTAAGGGAAACAAATTAGGTAATACTAAAATCAATAGTTCTGCTTCAATACATACTTACTTCTAGTTTTAAAATGATTAAAACATACTACGGGTATACCTACACATCGTTATTATTAACTATGTGCCTAGATTAAACTAGATTTCAATTTGAAACATTGATTGCAAGCATTGTTTTACACAGTTTACTAGAAAACTCTAAATCATAAATCTTGTTTTCGCGAAGACTAGGAAGTTAGTACGTGAATATTTGTTGTAATACCTACCTAACATTATTTCTGGCTGTCTCATTGTTTCATTGCTTGTATTAGTCACCAATTACACGACAACTCACAGGTATATTAAATGATCGCGTGTATTTAACCTTTCATATATTTCTTATTATTATTCGAGTTCACACGTGTCCTTATTAAAATTAATGAATCATTGTGAAACTTTTAGTTGGTTGATACGTTTGGCATTACATCGACGTATAATTTCCTGTGAACGAGCACAAAGGAACTATTGACAATATGGAGTTCAGAGTTTGTGTTGTTTTCTCAATCGTTTTGCTTGTTTGTTTTTCGCGAAATGCGCTTGCTTTGCCGAGGGATAGCACCGTTGTGAAAACAGACACTCTGACTGCAAACCATGAGGCGGTTATTCCGAAGAGAAAGTTCGACATCGAGCAACAGTCTATTGCGAATGGTAAGCAATAAAATTACTTAAACACATATCAGGTTAACCTAATATGATGATGATTCTATTGCTTTGTAATAGACATGCAGATTAAAATATCAATTATGCATATGTAAAACCAATTATGTCACGACATTTACAGCAGGATTTTTGACCACGCTAAACTAGGTATAAGTAATTTTCATTTAAGTAATTTGATTTTTTATATTTAATCTGTAGGAAATATCTGTGTTAATGATTAATCGTCATTACCGACTGTCATTAATTAATTAATTATTGTGTTATAGTCATCGTTATGGTAATTACCTCGTCTACAACAATAGAGACACAATAGATGTGACGCGATCAGATTCAGCCAATCGTGCATCAAAGGTTCATGATATTTTTTTTGCTAACTCTCCAGTTTGCATTACATCATTTACTCAGGACCGCAGATATTTCGAGCGGGTTGTACCTACTTATTCTATGCAATATCCATTATTAATAGGAGGTAACAGGACATGTTTTCTTGATTGTATAATTAACCTTGTTTTAAACCTCAGTGATTTTTAGTTGCTTTAAAGAAATTGTATTAGTTAATTACATGTTTTTATATGATAATATAATAAAAAAGTAGCCTAAAGGTACAAGCAAGTAACAAGCTGCTTATTTTGGGTTCGTTTTTTGGTGTGAATGACTGAAGTAGAATTGCACATACTATATATACATATCGTGATTATGTATGTGTATATAAACATCTATATATACTCTTTATTGCAATTTAAAAACAAATACATAAAACAGGTTGTTAACATATGTTTGCAAGGGCGGACATATCCCTAACAGAGATCTCTGCCTGTCAACCCATGAAAGTAAGTTGAGAAAATGGATTATAGGGGATACAAATGCACAAAGAAGACAATATTGACAAACTTTAATATTAAACATACCTACATAATAATAAATACTTAAATAATTAAACAAATATATACATAAATATATACATATTAATAATATATACCATCTAGGACTGGTGAACAAAATAATCCGACCCCATCGGGATTCGAATCCACCCAGTAGGTAACTCAGAAAGTTTCACCTCAAAACCGTTTTACAATCTCGGCCACGGAGTTCGTATCTGCATAATGATAACTATGTTACGTTATAGGTTTCTTAATTTTAAAACAAACTCCATCAATTCAGATACAGCTGTTTTCAAAAAGATATTATTTTAAGATGAATGCTCACTACATGATAGTTAGGCACGTATGTATAGGCTTTTGTCAACAACTCTGAAGTAATTTTTTTCTTATACAGTAAAAGAGCTCGGTGGCGTAGTGGTTAGTAGGCTTTGGCTTCCGAAATCGAAAACAAAGCTACCTTCGCCATGGTTAGGCCTTGATGGGTTGACCAAAACTTTGTGACCTTGAACTCCTCTGTGCTTCGGAAGGCACGTAAAGCCGTTAGTCCCGGTCGCTATTGCAACCGTTTCTACCAACAACCCGCATTGATTTGTCCATGAGGAAGGCCTATGCCCAGCAGTGGGAAGTAGGTATATACTCTGAGGATGGACGGATAAAAAAAGAATAGTAGAAAACAAAGAAAAAAAAACGCTGTGATAAAAATACGGATGCTCATTTAACCATGTGTCTATATGCCGTCTATATATGAATATCGATCCCAAAAATTTCATCTTTATCATGTAATATCATGTAGGCCTGGCTTTTAATTGTGTCGGTCATAGCAACAGTTTAACTTACGTCAGTAAGTTCTAAATCTATGGTCAAATTAATAACTTTTTTTTTATTATTCCAGAGCCGCAAATCCCAGGTCGTGTATGGTGCCAACATAATGGTCCCGAGCCTGCTGAAGAGGAAATCTGTCAAGGACATTGCATTCCCAAGGGATATTCCTATGGCCTCTGCGTTAGCAATGTTTGTAGTTGTATATAGAAAATAATAATAACTTAATAAATCACAAATTTTGTCAACATATTGTATAAAAACTATTAAACTTCAAATTGTGTTTTTATTTTATTGCTTACCACTATATTAACTTATTTATATCAATAACATTCATAATTGCTAGTACTTCTTATAAATACAATTACAGATAATCAGAATTTCTACAGTTGTTTGAAAATCAATGAAGTTTTGACATGAAACTAAATATCCTTTTCTTACAATTTTGTACGTTTGAAAGAATTATTGATTATATCTTACCATCCATACAAATAATTTTATCAAGGATATACATACTCAAATTTAATCTTATTTCGATTTTTCACATACAATGATGGGCTCTATATGATCCAGTACTGCCGATTTCGATTTAGCATGCATTTCGTCAGGATATAAAAGATTAACTTCTCCTTTAATTTTCTTCCAGCTAAATTCAATATCTTCCTTAGTTGTAAGTCGCGAGCAAACAACGAATCTAATGACATATCTGCCCCGGTAACTGCCTGCGACCATATATAATTGCTTCTTTTTAGTTAAATTTTCTAATAAGGTCTTCGTCACTGCAGTTCCTTGCTTAAGTCTAAAACAGACCAGCCCCATGGATGGTTCAGGTTCAACTATAAATCGGTCGTCCAATCGAACCAATTTTGCAAAATGTTGAGCAAGGCTTACGTGATTCCGAATGTGACTTCTAAGTCCTTCTGCTCCATAAATCCTCAAAACAGTCCATAACTTTAGTGCTCTGAATCTTCTACCCAGTGGCATCTGCCAGTGACGATAATCAGGAATCTTACTATCTGATTTAATATCATCTAAGTAAATTCTTTGCACGTCAAAGGCTTTGATGAGGTCATGTCCGTCTTTGACCCACATTGCAGAGCAATCAAAATTGACGTTCATCCACTTGTGAGGATTGAAGTCAAATGAATCTGCATATTCAACTCCTCGCATTAGATGTCTATATTCTGGACAAATGAAAGCGGCTCCAGCATATGCTGCATCGACATGCAGCCACACTTCATATTCATTGCATATTGGTCCAAGTTCATATAAGGGATCAAATGCACATGTACCGGTTGTTCCCAGATTAGCAATGACATAACATGGTATTAATCCATTTTGAATGTCTTCCTCAAAGGCTTTTTTTAGCGTATCTCCTCGTAGTCTACCGTCAGCATCAGCTTTTAACAGCTTCATTTTCATAGAACCGAGCAATCCAGCCTTTTCAACAGAGGAGTTACATTGATCTGAGGTATATGCAACGAGTTTCTTTTTAATATCGCCTTCATCAATACTTGGATTATTCTGAAGAAGTTTTCTCACAGTTTTATCTTTTGCAACAAGTAATCCGACAAGCGTTGCTTCACTTGCAGATCCCTGCAAGAGAACATATTTTCTTAGAATATTATGTCAGGCACTGAACAAATGAAATAGACAAAAGTTATCATTAGCGACAATATACCTGAATAACACCTCCTCCTCGACCAGGTGAGCAGTTCAGAAACTCCTCGGGAAGGCCAAGCAGTTTTCCAAGCCAGTTCATGGTTACAACCTCAAGCTCTGTACAAGCTGGATTTGACATCTAAAACAAAATTAAGTAATGGATTACAATTAAAATTCTCATCCATATAGTAAGTTAGTTACTACTAGTAGTTATCTAGTTTCTGATCCTACTAAGATTGGAAAAAAAGCCATTCACGTGTTCAAAACGAGACACAATAGAAAAACCAAATGTTATTCGCGATTCTATTTAATGACATTTGGTCATAAAGCAGTGTGTGTCGTTTGCACTAAGCAAAAGTACAATAAAATTTTAAAAATACAATAAAGTACAAATCTTTCCAAAATATAATAAAATAGGTGACTAACCCAACTAAAACCTATGACTCCTAGGCCATCAGCGAGAATGTTGCCAACAATGCTAGCGTATGATGAGCCAGTCGGGTAGAAAGCGTGGAATCTCGGTGAATGCCAGTGCGTGACCTGAAATTATTAAAATGTGGAACAGACTTTAGAAACAACTAAAAATCTTAATACTTATCGGCCAATTTGTAAGAGGTAGCGTCTAAATCAGTTTATTACCCCTAGATTTGTCCTCGGATTAGGTGCTAACTCTCGTAGGTCGTATTGTGTAACAGCCTTCTAACGGGTTTATTCTTTATGGTAGAATGTTTTAAGTGAAATAATTTTTTACGTATTAAAAAACTGCCGGATAGGCGTATAGATAGGGACCCCCGTGTAACAAATATAATATAAAAAGACGATGACAACTTACCCCGGGCATGATAGCATTATTGAAGTCTTTGATAATGTCCTTCCATTCCTCGGGCTGCTCTGGTGCGTTCTCCGGTAATATATCCAGTAAATATCCCGGCTCCACGGAAGGCAGCACATCTCTATATACATACATTAAAAATATTAGAATGATAGCAATATGGCATTATGATTGATTTTAATTCCTCATCTGAAATATTTTCAGGAAATGTTGTTTATTTAAAAATAATTTAAAGAAGAATAACAACTGACTTTGTTGTTGTTTTTTCTCATAAAGAACAAACTGTGACGCGATAATCAGCAGTGGTAATTGTTATTTACAGCTCAGGATTTTTACAGTGCAAAGGATTTCCTTGTCTAGAAGGCTTTAAATTAAATTCAGTGTTTTTCGATCGATTCAATTTGGGAGCTTCAAATCGCGAGTGAATAGATATTTTCCTGGCAAATTGCGTGAGGCGTGAGAAACGTGCGTTGTCCTGGGTATCATCTTGCTTATCACCAGAGAAAACAATGTTCAACAACTGTCTATTCATAATAAATAAACCAACACTTCGTAACTCGTGCGTGTCATTTTTTATTGTAAAATTTTCAATTATTTTAGTTGCGTTTTGGATGTCAATTTCTACCGGAAATGTGATAAGCGGCAAGCTGTTGAAATCAAGTTTCCCATAGAAATTGACATTCTTAACGCAATCTAAAATGTAAAGTTTTTTACAATGAAAACTTACAATAAGAGTAGGTACTGAGTCGGTCGTTATCTCTACAAGACCCAGTTCCAACATCAACAACCAATACCCGCCCACTGCTGGACCTTCGATCCTTGTCCGCCCTTATCAATTACCCAATAATAATCAATAATAGCCTTACGTTATATTTGCTCCCTCTGCTCGGTTTGAAACGAATTTTATACGTCCGTGATGAATTTTAGGCTCATTTTATAGGTATTTACTTACTCTACTCTATATCATCTAGGTAACTATATTATTGTGAATACGCTGCTTCAGGTCTTGTTTCGTTCCGTAATTAATGTAATACTTCATTTACCTACAATAGGAGGAAAATTATGTTTCATTATCATTGCGTTTCTTAGGCGTATTCTAAACATTGTTCATAATTGTGCGGCAATCATCTGAATAATTGCATAATTACTAGAATGCTTCGTGTTTCATCTTCGTGTCGATAAAAGTTCGACGTCGTCGTATACTATGTATCTTGTAAACTAACCTTATAGATTGAGACATAAAAGTCAAAATTACAAAACAATAAATTTTAATATCGTCATCAACACAAAATTTTAATTATTCATTTTAAAATGATGGATGAGTTAATGCTAATGACGTTTGCGGATTTTTTTTGTTTCAAATAATGATTAAGGATAAACACTGAAATCTTACTAGATATACTGGGTACAAGGGTCAGGAAAATTATTGTAAGATAATGATTTCTAGTTTAATTTCGAGATATGAAATGAATGAGAAATAACCCATTTGTTAACCCATTTGTATAAGTTATAGTAGGTATGTACCAAAAAATAAATAATAGTTTTGTGAAAGTAATAGTAATAATTATATAAATCTTAAAAAAAAAAAATATATAAATCTAAAAAAATATTTGTAGAATAGGCTAGACTTGACTCATAGCAAAAGCTATGAAAATAATGTTTATGTCAAGCAAAAACGTAATTAAAATTTTCTTGTGTTACGAGTAAAGGCCGAAAAAAAATTATATAATTTTTAACGGCGGTGGTTAAGAGTAATGAATAATTTGGGGCCCATTATAAAAAAGACTCAACTACTACTTGTTAATACGAGTACGATTGATTTAATACATAGTATTAATTTAGTTACTTGATTAATTTATAGTATTGAAAACACTTAAAAGAATACTTAATTAATGTATTTTCGTTCGTATAATTATTATAGATTTAAAAGCAGAAAAAAACCAGACCCGCCGGAAATCAATAGGCTAAATAGTTGACTCCTTACTTTTTTTTCATCTGCCAAAAACGCTATCCACCATGTTCGTGAAATTAGTTGTGTAACGTTTCATGTAAACAATTACTACGCGTGGTCAAAATGTGGTAATGGCTATCAGTAATTAATCATTTGGGGCCCAATAAAAAAAAGGGTCAACTAGCTTATTGTATCTCAGATTATTTCTAAAAATAAGAAATTAAATACTGCATGGTTAAAATCTATTTTTCTAAAAGTGTGAAATCGCTATTCGAAACTCTGTAGAGGTAACATTGATTTACAATAAAATTATATGAAAAAACTCCGAGGTCAGAGCCTTCAGAGGCACCCTCAGGACGTCTGCCGATTCACGAATCCGGCTCGAGCGCCCTGGAGACTCTCCCTGGAAGCGGGACCCCCTAGGGGGGATGCCTTCCAGAGAGAAATCCTCCAGTGGTGTTTCGCAACTACAGGTTTGAGAACCCACCAAAATTCTCGCCTTCTTTAAAATAATCCGGTGATAGCTGAGTACCCGTCAGAGGCATCAGTTTAGGCCAATTGGTCAGTTGATAAAAGTGGAAAATTCAATTAAGTTCGAAGTAAGTAATTTCCTATCACTTCGTAACTGAAAATTGTTAGGCAAACCTGAATCATCGCCTAAACCGCTATATAATTTTAATTTATATGATCTTTTGATTAATATTTTCATCATTTTCTGAAAATTAAAATTTTCAGAAGAAGTGGTTTCAATTAATTTATTTTTATTTGTTTATATTTGAAAACCCATAGCTGTTTTGAAATGTAAATTGCCCAGCAGCATTAATTTATTTTGTCCATGTTAAACAACTAATATTTGTTGGTACATTCCTTACCTGTGTCTTATATTTTCGATGTAATCCGCTATCAGATCTATAGCCGCCTTCCCGAACTCCCGAAATTGTTGTGAATCCATTTTTGCACTAGTAACACTTACACTTCAGGTAATTTAATGTTGCAGTTAAAGTTCAGACTTATCATTAAATTTACTAAAGTAATATTTTTATAGATATAATTTTAACTTTATTCAAGTCAACACTTGATGTGTTGTTGTTGTGCAGTGAGATAATGGTCGCACCGCCAGCCCGAGGTAGATTTATAGGCGCACGCGCAGGCTTTCTACCGCGGCAGCCTGAGACCATAGCTTACATTGACACAAACGGACCGTGCGAATAAACTAAACTATAATGACAAATAATATGATAATAAAATTTTCTAAAGACGCTAGATTTTTATATAACTAAAATATTATTAATATGTAGAGCCGAGAAAATTTTCCGGTAATCAGTCGTAGATTTTTTAAAAGAAAGGACGTTTCTTTGAGAACATACCTTCTAATTCTTCCTGAATTATCATAAATATAAACAAGTTCTATCACTTGAATGTCACAATAGATATTTGTGTATTTTTGTAGTGTAAAATATTTCTAACTGACTGCGTTATTGAAGTTATTGCGATAAATCAAGAAGAACTATCATTATTTTTACATTTTAGTGTTTTATACAACATAAATAAATAGAAAAGTTTTATAAAGTTTTATTATTTGTCATTAAATATAATATAATTAAGTATAGTTGATTCATAAATCTAGGTCAACTACTTTTTATGTTATTATAGATTTTCCGACCCTTTTTCTTTGCAGTTTGTAGACTGTGATCCACATTACACTCTTACAATAATTTCACTAAACTCAATTAGTTATATCTGGCGAAATGTGGGTGTTTAACACCTCTGCTTACCCCTTCGGGGAAAGAGGCGTGATTATATGTTATGTTATGTTAATTAGTAAATAAATTCTAATAAAAATGATCAAGTAATATAATTATAACACCAAACCTGAACTGTATTAGTTATATTGTATTCCTAGTAAGATAGTAAGGAATCGCTTTCGTATGTTCCGGTACATAATATATTTCTAGGGATATAACTATATTACAGCTTTATCTATCTTACTGTGACTAGATGCATTACTGTAGATATAATAAAAAGCTTCCGTGTGTGCGAATTATGTCATACGAGTTCACACTTTGATCGTATGACCTCTGATGGTATCAGAGCAGTATTATTAAATCATTCATTATTAATCAGGCAAAATCACGTGAAGTCGTTTATTATTACCTAACAAAGCTAAAAAAATAGGTTAACAACGGAAGTGGTACAGACCACTTCAGTGGTTATTCTATTTTTTTCCTCTCCAAATGGAAATGTGTTGAAGACTATTCAGTACACTTGAATGTAATAGTTTAATGAAAGGTTGATTGCATTCCACACAAGTATATGATTGAAACTGTTCTTCCAAAAATAAGAGATTAAAGCTATAAAAATAAATAAATAAATAATAAATAACTTAGGAACATCATAATATGGTTTACTTCTATTATTGACCAAACATTTTTACAAATACTGGGAGAGATCTCCTTTAGATACATTTCTGCCATTGTTAATGCAGATTTTCCTCTGTCACTTCCCACAAACTCGTCACACAAATCAGAGGCAACATCGGGGAGGTGGTGGGGAGAGCCCTGAATCGCCTCCTAGATCGCCTCGTATGTAGGTCGTTACGATTTTTACCGTGTTATTCATAAAAAAATATTAATGGCTTAATAAACCTATTTTAGTTAAAAAGTGATTTGTCACTTACTTTCTAATTAAGATTTGTGTTTGAAAGAAGAAAACAAAACACTCTGTAACTAAAATAGGTTTATTATGGCGAAAGGTAATGCAAATGACTGAGCGTTTGGCGTAATCGAAATTGAGCGACAGCGACATCTATTGAAAACTTGAGGTGCGTCGCAAAGCACATCGCACCGTAGCACCATGTTTTTATAGCTATGACGGCTAGTGTTTATCACAGAGTATTTTTGTTTATGAATAACACGGTTAGTGTGTAGATAGCCGATTTTAGAACCGATTTATCGCCACCACCACTGCCCCGATATTGCCTCTGATTTCAGAAATGTGTGTAGACCGCATAAGCCATCCATATTAAGCACACATCTCGCTCTCCTGTACTAGTAGATTGAGTGGGTTGTAAATGCTTGGGCTGACATATTGCAGCTTATTTATGTTTGAATATTATAATTAGAAAGAAAGAAACAATAGCTTTTATTAGCTCTCTGTGTCACGTTGCAAGCTGCTTGCGTTCTTGCGTATACGTGCGTCAACGACTTTACGGAAGAGGTTGAGATAAGTTGTTACATTGTTGTATTATGAAAGGTGTCTTATAATTAATTTCATTAATTTGGTTGCAAAAATCTATTTATGTCACGGATTTTCTCACCATGTTTATAGCGTAATATCTAGTTATATTCGTATAGAATTAATTGTTGATTGTGAACATTTTTTTTGGTAAAACAAGGGAGTCAATCATAGCTTATATATTTTGTTCGTTCCCTTTTACACTTAACTGTGATCATTATGTTATTTTGCAAATTGTGTATGTGAAGTGTACAAAAATAAGTATATACGTATATACGCCCCACTGCTGGGCACAGGCCTTCCTCATGGAGAAACACATGAGGAGTATGGGCTGTAACACCACCACGCTGGCCCAATGTGAGTTGGTGGGTAGAAACAGTCGCAATAGCGACCGGGACCAACGGCTTCACGTGCCTTCAAAAGCACGGAGCAGCTCGAGATCACAAAGTTTTGGTCATCCATCGGCCTCACCATGCCGAAGGTATACTAACCACTACGCCACCGAGCTCCTCCTTACATAAATAAGTACCCACTCTAAATGCATATTTTTCGATCCACAACAGTAGGCATCTATGTTAGTCGTCAAAGATCTAGATTAAACAACAAAAGGGTTATTTAATAAAAAAGTACTATATTTTTGAACAAGGTTTTCAGCGGATACTGTCCGCTGTAAACCTTGTTGGGGCGGATGTACGGAAGCTATGATCACCTCGGTCATCAAATACGAATACCCATCCGGGTACGACTCATTAGACCGGCAAAGAAATAGATGGTACACACCGGCACATTTCGGTTCAGTAATTACCTACTTTAATATCTAACTCTTTATTGCAACAAATACAAAAAATATATAATGCAATATATAATATAATACACTTATCTTAAGAGAGCTCTTCTAACCAACACTGATGTATAAGATTCTGTATAAGCATAATTGTTTCTACTAATACGGTTGACAAATTAATTAACTCCATTTGGTACTTTAGTGAAGTGTAGCGCAATGACGGATTTTTTTCAGAAAAAATAGTAAAATATATTATACCGAAAAATCTATAGAATGTTAGAAATAAATTATGAAACCTAATATATCACTAGATTTATTAAAAAATCAGAAGATTGCAGACGATCAGTGCTTATTTTCAGTGAGAGTCAGTTATGGTTCACAAGGTAAGTCAAGGTTGCGCAAGAGCATTTCGCGGAGATATCTGCGCCTGCCACGGTGATCTATGCTTCCGTTACCGTTTCAGTTAATTTGGCTATAGCTTGCGTATAAATAGCACATTCATTGGTTGAAATAAATAATCTACAAATGCTGTGAGAGTCAAGCTATCGAAATTTCCAAAGAAAATTATATTTTAGCTTAGTATTTATAAACTAAATACACTTAAGATTCATTAAAACTGATATTAATTTAAATTATGTGTATTCCTGAGTATCAAACACTGCCCTCTTCAGGACTCGTACCCTGTCATAAACAAAATGGCGAAAACTTAAAGTTCTTACAAGCCACGGAAATTGTAAATTAGTTCAATTTACAAAGAGGATTAAGTTTTATCGAACCTTATAAGAATTATCTTAAATAGAAAACCTAGAAATATGTTAAAATTACAGCTTGAATGTGTGGTTCTACGATCGCTTTCATTTCGGCATTGTTCTATACTTTCGACCTGTGTATTTTCTTACTTTTAATCTCTACTTGTTTTTTAACTGCATACTTACGTGTGTTCTGTAATTGTTTAAAAAATATATAAAATGAGACATGGCGTATGTACATAATAAAATTTTTATTACGATTTCCAAATAATGTAGAAAGAGTAAAATTAATATAAATATTATTGTCTAAAACTATTCAAATGCAATACATAACTATGCTCTATAAGATTAATACAAATTATACAGCGAAGTAAGAAATGTTTCAATACAAATTGTGCCCATATAATTTGTTTTTGATCTCATAAAAAATAAGCAATGCTTATTAGAACAGACGGTCTAGGGATAAAAAAAAACTAAAATAAAATTAAAACAATGAAAAATCCAAATACATCTGTAAATCTCATAAAAATTACATAAGTTACAATGTTGCACACATCTATACATATGATAAAACTGAAGAGGTCGAATGTCTGTACATAGAAATTTGCTTCAAATCAAGTCAGGGGGATGAAAAAAGAGCGAACTTACAAAAAAAATGTTTCTCTGTCTGTTCGTCTGTTTGTGTTTGTACGGGCTCATCTCCGAAATGGCTGGACCGATTTCAATGAAATTTTGCATGGTGATACCTTATATTCAACATCTTAGATACTTTTTATATTTCGGAAAATTAAAGGGTTCCCGTGGGATAGTTAAAAAAACCATAGAAACCGCGGACGAAGTCGCGGGCAACGGCTAGTATTTAACATAGCAATGGTTCCGAAATGAATGGTGTTTGTTATTCCGTTTCTTATGCTGATGCGAAGTTAGAAGTCAAACTAATTTAAGTATAAGATTCTAGTTTTTCAGCTTGTTTTTATTATATGCTTGATTATCCTCTAAAGAACCAGGAATGAATCAAATGATTTATTTATTCACTAGTCACAATGGTCACGAAATGAGACACAATAGAAACGTCTATTGTTTGCGAAAACCGGCGTTCGCGGTGACCGTCAAGGGGTTAATGGAGGTCGGGACAGATCGTTTTATAATAATGTTCTAAGTGTTAAGTAAAACTTAAAAATGTATTTTTTTATTGATAGCTTTAAGAGTATTTGATTTTATTATTAAGTTTTAGAAACGTTATGGTTGGATACGAAAAATGAGATTCAAATATATCGTCATTGTGTGCATAAAAAAACTATAATATTGGGTCCTTACCTATGAAATTGGTGTTTTTTTTCTCTCTTAGTAATTTGTCTGTAATTATTAAGATTCAGAGTATTCACACGGAGACAACTCTTTTTAAGTGCCTCCCGAATACATCATTTTATTTGCATTCACTTAAAAACGATAAATAATTTTAATGAAGTGTGGTAGTGTGTGGTGTGGTACACATATTACTAAAGCTTGTCTAATGATAGATGCCAAATATCTATCTTTGGATTTGTAGTTGTGAAGAAAACTGAAAAAAATTTAGTATGGAAAATGTAGAATTCCCCAAAATCTACATACAAAACACCAATTTCATAGGTAAGGAACACAAGCAGCGTTAGCAACTAATGCTGCTTGTGTTACGGACACTAGATGACGGATTAATATATTTAATAGATAAATACATATAAATATCCAGAATATATATAAATATACATAAACATCCAAGACTGGAGAACAAAATATTTAATAGATAAATACATATAAATATCCAGAATATATATAAATATACATAAACATCCAAGACTGGAGAACAAATGCCTGAAAATTCATCACCCAAACATTTGCCCCCACCGGGGATCGAACCCAGAACCTCTCGAGATCGCGACGCCTTGAGACTAGCGCACAGACCACTCGACCACTGAGGTCGTCAATAATTTTAAACGATGTACATAATAAATAGTAGATATAAGGGCAATTTAACTTAAAAACAATGTTACAAACTCAAAACGAAGGAGGTACCAAAATAACAATAAATTTTCAAAAAAAAGTAGTGGTAAATGTGAGGTGAGAGAGGAGACCTCATTACTCATAAAATATTACTTTTGTACAAAGAAAAAAATTTAAGCTATACATTATTCCAATCTTTTCAAATTCTTTACCCTCCGTAAGAAGGCTGGATAAACAAAACTTTGTAGGTCCTTATATCCATACCGCATTCAGATGTTAGAGTTACTGAGTATTTCTCAGATTGGTCCCGAGCAGGCAATGTAATCGGCAATGTTAATATGTCATCGGTGTGGTGAGCCATCGTTACTTTTTCAAGGCGCGGTAGAAAAGCCCTTGACGTTATACGGTACCCAATCTCACTCCGCAAGATGTGCTGGACATCCGACATATTCGTGCCACCTTCAGCTAGAAGCATGCTAAGAATTATCTTACCGGTTGTCGTTTCTGAAACAAACAAGCGATTATTTCTCTCGTTACATAATATCAAGCTTACATTTTCAATTATAACAGTGTATGCTTATACAGGAGAATACAATGTTTCAATACAATGCTTATAAGTATATTTTTACACCTAAAATTATTGAACTCCAAATTAAGCAGCTTGTATTGTTTTCTGGATACGTTACCTATTAGTTGATCGTAAATATCCATCATAATATCTGAGGCATATTCTAGTAAGGCGTATCGCAAAGCTTTCAACATTAAGTCGTTGCGATGTGGAATAATGAGCATGGTAGTTCTGTAGCATTCGCAGGCTTCGCCACAACTGCAAGGATCCATGGGCCAAGATTGCACTGTAGCTTGCAAGGTATCGATTGCCAAATCCCATCGGGTCTGAGATGTTACTTTAATAAAGAATTCTCCCAAGTCACTTCTAAACCAAATCCAGGAGTTACCGATTTGTGTACTAAGGCATACCATTTGTAAGTAAAGTTTATGTTCTTGAACTTCTTGTCCGCTGTCTTTAGGCAAGCCGCTCAAAGTAATTTCTGTATCCAATAGATTTAGTCGTCTCAAATAAAAGCTAGGTCTTTTTTGTTCCTCAAAACTGACCGGAATTGTCGGCTCTACATCAGTTAAAAATATTTGAAAAGTAGCAGGCAGAAGAAACGGAGAAGATATCAATATGTCTACTTTATTAGGGCGATATAAAGGTCCAGTAACTTTACATTTTCGAAATGCATTTAAAGATCCAATCTGCCCGTGTAGTATAAAAATCATATAAGTATCAAAAATTCTAGTTTTATTATATCCATGAAGTAGGAGAATACATCTGTCTTCATTTGTGAAGTTTGCTACGTATTTCACATTAAGTGTCAGTTTTTTTCCGTTTTCTCCTGGTGGAGCCTTTTCCACTATAAAGCTATTCCTAAAGTTATTTACAAGCATAAAGCTAAATATTACTGACTCTTGACTCACAGGGGAGATAGTAACTTGACGCGTTGAGCTACGTAATAACGGAGGAAAAAAATTTATAGTATCTTTTGGTTTGAACATCGGTAAGGTTACATATAAATGAACAGATAAGAAAAACATATGTATGAAATTAGGTTCAAGAAAGTCTACACTTTGAAGAGGGAAATATAGTTTTAGCATATTCATTGCTTCAATATTAAGGCAAGCATTATTTATGATACCACCTTTTGCATCGTTTTCATCAATTTCACAAAATATTACAAAGTGATCCTTTAAAAACGTACAATAACTTAAAATTGATGATGTTATTGCGATACCATTACGCAAATCAGTCGTAAGATTTGTAATAAGTTTGATAGGCTTATTTTTTCTTAATCTACTATGTTGTAGAGCTATTTGCTCATTGTACCAATCAATTAGTACTTTTATAATATCTCTCTCTTGTAAGCTGACACAAACACAATCAAAAAAGCAACTGTCCATAATGAAAACTTTGTAACATTGTAAAATAAAGTCAAACCAGCATTGCCTAGTGAGTCTATTAAATAAGGTAACATCAGCTAGCAGTTCATTGTTAAGTATTATGTCTGCATTGCATTTGGGAGTCACATTTCCAGTGTATACAACAAATTGATCGTAGCTAAGAAAAAACTTTGCTTGTAAAGTCCATAAATTGGCGCCACGGGATTTCAATAAATTTAACACTTCTTTGTATGTATCATGAATTTCTTTGACACATTTAAACGATTCATCGACCTCGTGAACACTAAAAACATAACACTTATTATTATTATTACAGTGAACCAATTTATATGTTAATAGTGCTGCTACTGGCCTGTGGTTTGTATATTTAATAAAATACTTACGTAATCTTTCTTACGTGTTTCATCAAAGGACCAGCAATCCTTTTAACAAAATTTAAAAATGTAACATTGATTCCTTTACTTTTGGTTGCAGTAGATGGAGATGATATAGCTGTAGCTATTGCGTGAAATGTATCAGGTATAACTGGATATAAATCACGACGAAATCCTTGCTGAAACATCCATTTTTCAAGAAACTTAGAACTTCTGTCTAGGTAATCATAAAGTTCTACTTGAGATGGTAAAGGAAAATAGGGATATGGATTTTCTTCTGGTGTAACCAAGTTTACAGTATGTAAAGTAATTGGACAGTAAGTGAAGCAAAATGAAACTTCGACGTCGCAATCTGTTCCACGATCATGGTTAAACTTTAGATTACATTTTCTGGCGCAAACAGTTTGACTTGTAACGATTATTTCTACTGTTATTAAAGTCCGATACATATCTTCTTCTTGAAATTCTTCAAAATTTAAAAATTTTACAAGTAATTTTGGTTCATCTTTTGATATACACGAAAAAGCGTCATTGTCACATTTGTCATCAAAGGTTAAAGTAATAGTACGAGACATTTCTCCACCTACACGGCAGGGTGGAAATACAATTCGATGAGCGCTCGTAGTTAAGCCAGGATTTAGCCTCTTGCCGATAAATGTTAGGTTGTAATAAGGTAAGGTCATATGTTTATCTAAATATAATAAAGCCGTTGTTACGAACTTGCCGTGCCCCATTGGGTGAAATTTTAACTGAAATGAAGCTACTTGTTCCCGATCTAATGTAAATTGCATACTGGTTTCATTTATTATTGATTCATGCTCTTCTGTATTCAAATCTAAGGAAAAATTAGGAGCCAACTTTGATGTCATTATTGTTACAAACAAATAATATTTTGACACATTTGTCATGGTGAAATCAATAATGTTATCATTGGGCTTGTAATTCAATTCAAAATGTTCTACAGAAAATTGTATCCAGGGTACTGTTATAACTCCACACATACGGCAATATGCAATGTCTTTATTGACAGTTTTTAATTTTACTTTAGGATTATTTTCGTAAAGCCTGTAAAAATTAATGATTTGAGCACTTAGTAAGAATGTTGAAATTAATGTTAATGAAACTGTATAGCTATCAAAAGAAAAGTCAAAACAACAATTTAAAAAAAATTATAATCTAACTATAAAGCTTTAAATGTGAAATTAATATTAACACAATATTACTTACAATTCATATTCCTTTGTATAGTGTTGAAGCTCCGTAGACCATGAATTTAATGTAGGTGGTCCTAATAATCCATTGATTTTAAAGGGAATGAACATGTCATATTCTCTTCGAAATACGTCATAAACTTTCACATATACAGTTTTTGATTGTGTGCCTTCTATTTCAAATTCAAAAACTCTTCGTTTCTCATTACCATGAGCGACGTAAACATCAAAGATATTCTCATCTCTTGTATCTAATACTTCTACAACAGATTTTAACGTGCTAATGTTTTGAAACGTAATTGGAACGAATGTAATCATATTGCATGGAATTCGTGCTAAATAAATATATTTAGGATGAATTATTAACTTCGGTTCGACTACGTTCCCAGACACAGGTAAAATAATATTTTCTTTATTATTGATTTTTACGTAAATATCAAAGACAAATTCCAAAATACACGAAATTTTTACAATAATATCAAAAGTTATAATCGTTTTCGGTCTTATTATTCCGCACATAGGTTCTATACGAAGTCCAGGTATTAAGGGCTCCACTACATGAAAAAGTGCAATTTCTCGAGAAGAATTTTCCAACTTTACTCTTTCCACACTTTCTATGTTAAGAGCAATATCTTTGAATAATACAGCTGGCTGTAAAAACTTTATTGAAAGCTTTCTTGTGACCACGCTTAATTCGATAGGAATTACTTTTATAACCTTACTCTCGGTTACAAGATCGACTTCATGGGTTTTTGTTTTAGTCGGTTTGCAAACATATAATATATCACATATTTTACACATATGCTTTGGAACAGTGCCAGAATCAGGTACGATTTTAAATGGTGTATCAACAAGTATTTCTTCCCATGAAAAATTCACATCAACGTTAAAATAATTATGTATTCTTACAGGCACAGACGTAATAAAACTTTCTGTGGTTACCATACCAAATTTCAAGGTTTTGTCTAAAACCATTAGAGTTGGGTTTCCAACTTGTAACCTATATGGATGTTTTCTATGATATTTATTATCAATTGTATATTCAAACGTTCCTTCATAGCTGCCTTCTATACATCCGATACAAAATATAGTTATGTTTGTTTCAGACATAGCCTTTACTTGTAACGTAAATTTTTCCATTTTGTCACATGTGTACAAAACACAACTATCGTAATCTAGTTTTATAGTGATGTCATATTTGGTATTATTTTTTATGGTCAAATCATTTTCTCCATAAGTATTTAAACCAACTCGCCCAAAGTCAATATAAACAGGAAGAAATAATACGTCAAATAGATAGTAAATATTTATTTTTTCGGGCCTCACTTTGCAAAAATTGCGTCCCGTTTTCATTAATTGTACAGGGAAATCAAATTCGCATTTGTCATTCCCCGCACAAAATTTTTCTGAAACTTTTTTCTTTTCATGAAGCAACTTAGAGATTTCTAAATATTTATATGCCACTTTTTTGCGCTCTAGGTGCGTAGTCAGATTTTGATCAAGATATGTATATTTGGGAAGTTGTTCATTTAATTTGTGCAAAGATTCAATAACAACGCTTTTGGGTTTTTTGTTGTAGGTAACTGTTGATTGTAATTTTATAGAGTAAGTCAAGAAATTGTTATCGTCCATATTTTGTTTATCTGCGTCATCAAATGAATTTCGTATTTGGAAGGTTAATGTATTGTTTATTAATAAGCAAGTAGGCTTAATCGTCACTGATAGACGCTTGGAAGAGTTTGGAGGTATTGTAAAGTTTTGTGGTGTTACTTCAAAACCTGTTACTTTAACATATTTCATTTTGGCAGCTATTTTCGAATCATTTTTGACTCGAACATGTTTCGTGATTTTAGTATTTAAAGTGACTTCTCCAAAATCTATAACAGATGGTTGATGTGTAAGATTACAGTATTCAAAAGTTCCACAGATGTAATAACGTCCTATTTCCGAATGTTCTTCGTTATTACAACACCTGGTCCCATCAACTTGAATTAAGCGCAAGTCAAATACGAATCTATTATCCAACTGTTTGATAAATTTACCTTTCGATATACATTCATTCTTTGGGGTAAAATTTATATTTAGAGAGTGATTGTCTATATATGAAATCTCAAAAGCTCTATGGGATGCAGATATTTCACGAGCTTCTTCAAATTTCTGCAAACAAAGTTCCAATTTTAGAAGCATCAATAGCATCTTAATATAAATTTTGAGGAAGGGACTAATTCGTGAGAGTTGTTTGTCAAAATAAATAAAATATTGTGAAAAACATGTTTTTTATCGTTATAGTTTGCTGTTAATTATTAACCCTTGTATATTTAATCTACAACTTACTTACCAATAATTTGTTATTATGCATTGTCTTGAGGTAAGCCGAAATAGTCAGATCAACTTCAACGTCGAGTATTTTTGAACTAAATAACCCCACAAAAGATGTCGGAAATTCAATCAGTCTGAATCTTTTAAATATATTATCCGGATTATATCTATCACATCTAGGCACTGTGCGTTTTTGGAAAATATTATAAGCAGATATCATAATGGCTTAATAAGTTAATGATAAATCGGAAAAATATATCAAACAAATGTAAGAGGAGCAATGGAGCAATAAAAAAATGAATTGTCAAAGTAGTCTCTGTCCGTAGGAAATATTTTTTTTTAGGGAAAGCAAGGGACTTTGGATTTATACATATACATACATCCGAATTTTTAAATATCATATTTACATTGACATGCAATTTGGGATAGTTCAGCGCTAAATAAGATCATAAGGCACTAATTCGATGAATTCACAATAAAATACCAAAAAACTCATCGTCCATCACACCTACGTCAGTATATAGTATATATGTGGTCACACCGCTTTGCATAATATTTCAAAGTTGAACTTTATTTACGGCCTGGTCACGACTACGAGCGGCGAGCGGCAGCGGCAGGCGTTTTCTTTTTTCATTTCTCGCTTAATACATGCGTTACTTGCGTCCGCGCGTCGCAAGCGAGCTATGAAAACATATCTGGTGGCCGGTTACCATCAAGAATTTTGTACTTTAAGATTGATGCCAAACTCCCATATAATAACATGAGGCAATGTTCGGCTGTCTCGATCAGTAGGTGTTTCCTCTCATTCTATCACTATTTATGAATGAAGGCTATCCGTGGGATATCCTCTTCCTCTCTGTCTCACCTGTCATATTTACGCCATTTTGACGCCTAGACTGAAAATTGATAACAAATTTTGTAATTTAATATTTTAAATAAAAAAAATTAAAACTGGTGATGACGTGCGTTGTTTCATGTTGTGTAAGTGAGTGGTATCATGGATGTACCTTATCATTTCACAGGTGAGTCAATAATCACATATTAAATGAGAGTATTTGTTTGAGAAATTTGTGTGTGTTTTTGGGGGACGTCATTAGTAGTAATAGAAAGCTTTAATACGAAATGACAAACTCATTCATAAAGTGATAGAATGAGAGGGAACACCTACTGATCGAGACAGAACATTGCCTCATGCTATTGTATGGGAGTTTGGCATCCATCATAAAGTATAAAATTCTTGATAGATAAACATTATACTGACGTATTATATAGTTCACCTGACAGCTCAAAAATGCATTACTAATTTTGAATTGTGACTGTGTGCGTTAACTAGTTACGAGACGATACATCTTACAAAAAATATCGATAGTTGAAGTTACACCACATACACCTAAGTTGAAAATAGTGTTTTTAATTATCTCTTTTTAATTTAATGTAAAAAATTTTTACTGATGTTCTCTCTAAAGTATAATGAGAGCAAAATTTTCATGAGCTCCAAATGTGACAAAAATGTATCACTGTTATCAATGGGATAGATTTTACTAAAAATAACTTAAAATACGTTTTAATTCCGTTTTATTATCTATCTATCACCCTATTGTCGTACACTGCTGGACATAGACCTCCCCCAATGATCTTCACGACGACAGGTCCTGCGCCGCCCGCATTCAGCAACTTTCTGCGACCTTCACCAGCGCCTCCCAGTACGTGGTCCCAACTCGAACCCTTCCACCCTAACGGCCGTCAGTTCTACGAGCAATGTGCTCTGTCCACTGCCACTTAAGGTTCGCAATTTTGTGGGCTATGTCGGTGACCTTGGTTCTCCTGCGAATCTCCTCGTATCTGATTCGATCACGTAGAGAAACTCCAAGCATAGCCCTCTCCATAACCCAGGTTCCGTTCTATCGTTTAATTAATAAATAGACAATTATTCTTCAACATTGAACTTTCAAAATATATATGTCACACTGTTATGATTTTTTTAACATTTCTTTTCTTGTCAAAAGTGTTCAGATTTTAAATCGTAATGAAATAAAATTAAAAATAAACATTAATTTTCGATTGTAAAAATTCAAGATTATACATCGATAATAATATCGATTAATTTTAGTCAAGCACTAGCGAATATGTAAATTGCAAATTTTTCCTCAAAATCTTGTAAACCAGAAATAAAATTACTTTTATCTACACAAAATATTAAATTATAATAAATAATTGACGTAATTTTACAGTAACATCATAGTAAAGTCCAATTGCAAACAAAAATAAACGTCTTACGAGTATTGCTGTTACAATTTTGTACGTGTCTAATTCTGTGTCTCTGTGGTGTGGCTAAACGCTGATTTCTAAGTAGTTATATTATAAAAATTAATTTTATTTATTAATTTTTTCCTAAACATGTAAGTATCATAATTTTACGTAGACTGAAAAGCCAAAATCACTTCCCAGCGCGTGAGCGCGCCGGCAATGTTGTATGAAACGGTGTGCTGTTTGAATTTAGAACTCTTTCATCTATCGTACACATTGCGTTCTCGTGGCTGTAGAGCCACAGATGCGTTTACCTTTCGGCACAAACTATAAACTAAAAAAAAATGGCGGTAAAGCGGAGTACGTTGTTATTTTGATAATAAAATTAAATTTATTTTGTATAAGGTCTTTTTTTATTTCCTTGCATTTTTTTAAAGAAAAGCACTATATATGCCTCGGCCGAAATGGCAATTGCAGGTCGAGTATGAGTTTGAAGGCCGAGCCGCAGGCGAGGACTGCAATGATACGAGACAGGTGCAGATACGAGATACGAGACAGGTGACTATTTCGCTTTGCAATAATGTACTATTGCGTTAGCTAATGGCGGACTAATAAAATCAACAATATTATTCGTATACCTACTCTGCAATGCTTTGCTATAAAAAATACATGTTATTATATACTGAACATCCAAATATAAAGTAGCTAGAAATAAAACTTGTGCGTCAACATTGCAAAAATTAATGTAAAAGAATCTATTCATTCATGTTTCACAGAAAATAAAATGAAATATAAAAGAAGAGAAATTATTTTCGTTAACGAAATCCTCTAAGAGAGAAAGTATGAAAGCGACTTTAATTTCAGAATTCCCTTTCTTCGCCGCGATACCAGATGAGTAGAAACGAAGTGCCCCCGCGAACGGGATAACGTGCTGGAGTAATATTGTAGATGGATGTAAGCACCGGGGGTGTGTCGTGCTCCGGCAAATTAGTTCGGGGCGGGGGGGCCCGGAGGGTTTATCAGATTCAGGGGGTGAAAAATTACTTCTCAATGGGAGGTGGGTGGGGGGAAGGGAAAGGGAATGGGCGGGCGTGGGCGTCGCCGCCACGTGGGACCGGCGCGGCGCGTCGCTGGAGTACGAACAGGTGCTTGGGTGGACTGAGACGCGGCTGGGATGCGCCGGGTTGGCCACTGTGTGAGGTAGTGATGGAGGCCGGGTTCGAGGAGTGCGAGCGGCGCGAGGGCCCGCTGGGCTCGCCGCTGGGCGCGCTCGACCCGCCACCGCCTGACGTTCTGCTTGCCTTGTTGGCTAGGAATAAGGCACTCGAAGGTAAGGTCAGATTTCTAAACACTTCCCAAGTAATAAGGTTCAAACATTTGTCTTACCCACCTACTCTGGCCTTCGTGTGAGAGAGAAAACATTGTGATTTGTGCAGCATATTATTATGGTTTACATTGTGTAACCATAATAAACATTTATTGCATGTAAATAGTGACGGGATTAACAGGACATAAAAATTGTACAGTATTTATATTTTTCAACATGAATAGCTCTATCTCTAAGAAATATACTCATAGGCAAAGCCTAAGTGTATGTACACTTATCTTGCTCTATCATTTTGTTGCGATTTATTGCAAATTTTCGACAGTTCTTCATATTATATAGTATCGTAGATGAGCTACATATCAAATTCTGAACAACCATGTTTTGTAAGTCAAGTGTATTATAATTTTCATAAATGTTTAATTCAGTAACAATGATTTATGATCAATGATTGATACAATCAATATTTATTTATTTATTATTGTCGGTATGAATTTATTTTAGAGTTTTATGTTTGTTAAATGTATGCGAAGGTTAAGTGTAAAAAAATCATATCTTGGTTTAGATATAACATTATATGCACATAATAAGAAAGTCAGAATATACTCGTATTATATGGTAATCGTTCGCAAATGAGACCGTTAAGAGAAGAACGATCAAGAACTTCAGCAAGGTTTCATCCTCTTTTATATATAATTACGCCTTAATATAATTACGTAGGGGCAGGTTGAGGTGAATTACACATCCATACTTAATTTTGTTAAGCCCACGTTATCACATATAAAAACACTTAAAATATGATCAGTCTTAAGTTTTGACGGAATTGTTTAGAAAAGTAGAGTACGTTGAATATAAAATACTTGATTTCAAAGTAGGTGTCCTCGGAATACAATTATGTACATGTGTTACATTAATATACTACATTGAAGTTAAATTGGAGTAAAATTCATTTGCTTTTCTTGCATTAGAATTATCCGTGAAGTAAAATGTTCAAGTTTTCTTCCTACTCGTAAAATTGGTCCAAAAAGTACCGAAAACATTAATATTGGGTCCTTACCTATGAAATTGGTGTTTTTATTCTGTCTTAGTATTTTGTCTGTAACTATTAAGATTCAGAGTATTCCTAAAAAATAATTACCTCGTCTAAAATAGACTATATTTTTAAGCTTTTTTTAATTGTTTTAATAATTTGTTGTAAGTTTAATTGTGTTAAAATTGGACACGGAGACAACTCTTTTTAAATGCCTCCCGAATACATCATTTTATTTGCATTCACTTAAAGCGATAAATCATTTTTATGAAGTGTGATATTACACATATTGCTAAAGCTTGTCTAATGATAGATGCCAAATATTATTATAATCTTTGGATTTGTCGTTGTGAAGAAAACTGATAAAATGTTAGTATGTAAAATGCAGACATCCCCAAAATCTCCATACAAAACACCAATTTCATAGATAAGGACCTAATAGTAGTCCGTGTTATTACTGATATCCGCGTGCATTCCGTTTTCAATTAAGTAAGTGACTTGCACAGAAAGAAGGGTGTAGTCTAAAAGACTCATTTATAATCCCATCGCGCGTGTGTTACAAGCACTATCAAATTGCTACTAAATCTTTGAAGTATAAACATTTATGTGCAGAAACGTTCCAACGATGGGCGTCGATTGACGATTGTAAGCGGGTGAGTAGGCTACAATTACTGGTAGGCAGCCACGTGGCGGAGTTTTTGAAGGACGACGCGCCGGCCACGCGCCGTGTACCCCTACCTTTACATTTTTCTAACACAACCAGGCTTCATGTAATCAAGTTAAGTGCTCTTTATAAATGCGGCGCGCGATGAGCTTTTTTCGATTCGATCGCGAGACAAGAGCTAACAGTCGCCTCCTATAACAATAATGTCGCACTTAGCAAATTGTACTAATGCGTATTAATACCTGCTGTTAATGGTTATAGAAATGTTTGCAGACGTCCTGACACTTATCGGCGTATAAAATGTTTAGTACTGCCAACATTTAATTGTTGTCGTAAAAAGATTCTGTTTATATGCATTGTTCTTTATTAAATTTAATAAAAGAAGAGATTTTTTACTTTAGCAGCAATTATTAGCCATATATTATATTGGGTGTGATAATTTGGTTTGTAATTAGGTTTCCACGCAAAATAATGGCACTATTATGAAGTAGAACATTTACAACGAAAAAAGTATAGCCTACGAGCAGATGAAAAATCAAACCGTAGAAAACTCACATAATATTTCTGTGAATGAATATTGTAAAAAATATTTGAATATTGATAAATAAACCATAAATCAAGTGATAGCGAGGTTTTAATAGTGATTCTATACGTCTAGGCCCTTGTTATTTGAAATAGTATGATTACGCAGTTAGGGAGTGTTTAGCCGTCGGCGACCGGCGGCCGGTTGTTATTTCACTAAACTATAATGTTCTAACCATTGTATATTGTTATCGAAATACAATCATAAATATGCGTATTAGCAAATAATTGTATAGAGATTTTTCTATACTTGCTAAGTTCCGTGGGAACGGATAACTTAAAATCTCAAAGAAGGAATGAGTTAAATATTACAACACGAAATTAACAAGTATGTCCAAATTCAATTAAATAATTGTCTACATACAAATAATTATCTTTTTGAATAGACTCGAATAGATTAGTGACAGAGATATCTAACACCGTTTAAATAGACCGACCATTTGAGGACAGCCAAGAATATTAGAAGATGACGAAGATACACATATGAGTTAACATTACCATTGAATCGTATTATTTATGTTACTACTAACTGAACCTAGTAATTATAGTATACGACCTCCGCGGTGGGGGCAAATAATTGGATGATGAATTCAGGCATTTGTTCTCCAGTCTTGGATGTTTTATTATACAGGATATTTCATATAAAAGAATACGCTGGTGTTCAATTTTCCAGACTACAATTGGTTAAACAGATAGATAATTCTGTTTAACCAATTGTAAGTGTAAAGAAAACCTTAATCGCTATTATTGTTATTTCGTACCTAAAGTATCAGGCTCACCGTACACACAACAAACAAATTATAAATTTATTTATTTTTAAACTGATATTATTTAAGCTGATATTATTAAGTTTTACAAATGATTCAAACTAAAAGTTATGTATTGCGAACTAGTATCGATTACTAAAGTGTGAGAAAATATCACTATAAAAATAATAAAGTGTTTTAACAAATGTTTGTTGCGGAGATGTCTCCTATTATATTATCGCATTAGTGCCGGAAGTGGTCACGTGGCGGCGCGTGCGCGGCGAATCATCTCCTTCCGGTCTCTGTCGCGCCCTCTGTCGAGACACTTTGGTTACAGGTAATGCAACTACCTGTTTTTCAACTTTAAAATTATTTCCAGTTCCTTTTTACTTACCACGTTACACATAAGTCTTTTGGTATCCTGTTTGTGTTTGTTTGTCGCCAAATCTTGTGAGCTTGATTCAACCACTTCCCGAGCAGCAAGAGAACTGAAATTTTCAGGGTTGTTTTGCTACGATGACAAGGTATATTTAAGTTGATTTCGTTTACATCTGATCTGATTTGTTCGGTAATTAGGGAGTGGACATTTTAAGTAAATCCATGTTTTAACGAAAAGTTACCAGCCTGCTAACCATTATTGATACGATCTATAATGTGTCAAAATGGTTTTTGATGAATTGGTTGTTTGGTTGGTTTTGAATTGATTTGATTGTTTTGAATTGGTTGTTTGGTCGGTTTTGACATGATTGGATTGTTTTGAATTGGTTGGTTTTGAATTAAGATACACATATGTTACATACAAATGACACTTGCTAGTACTGATTCCACAACCCAAACAAAATTGGTTGCTGGACTTAATAACTTTTTAAAATTAACATAATAATTATATAGTAGGGAAAAAATTATTGAATAGAATGACAAATAGATACGCCTAGTTTTGACCTAGGCGATACTATGTTATTAGTTATAACCAATTTAAATATTGAAAATTCAAAATTCAATATCGTTTATTCAATTTAGATGCGTCTTAGCCAGGTCTTAGCACATGCTTATGAACGTCAAAAGCATTTTTCAAAATTTTGTGAATCTGCGCCATCCATTCACAAAACTACCAGGAAGGCGGAGGCCTTGTTCTGAGAAGAACGGTCAAGAAACTCGGCAAGTTTCTATCCTCCCTTTATATCAACATTGTTGTTTTTTTTAAATGTCATAAGCTACAACGTCATTGAAGTTTTAAAAGTAAAAAATAAATAAATATCTGAGCTATATATTCTGCAGTTTACCACATTTTCCATTATAAATATAGGTAGTCTAAAATATTGCTTAAAGAAAATAAAATTAAGATTTCGTCGATTACTTGAAGAAAATTGAAAAAGTAATATAATTATACAAAACCAGGTCTTAAATTCAATAGGTATCTTCACCACAGGCCGGTACATACAGTTCCAAAGAAAATTTTATTGATTACGCTATTTCAAAAAAAATCAGACAAGCATGAGTTTGACCAGACACCGATAGTGGCACCTGTTCAGAGGCATGACACATGAATCAGCCATCGCGTCGCTCAACTATATTTTAGGGAACGCAACGACCCGACGCACGTGACACCACAGCAGAGTCATTTGACTGAACATGACACACCCATGATTTCTGATTATTATACAAAAAATATATAAGTAATGTAATGATAATTTTGTTCGAAATGACTGTAGGACACAACATTTTAGAGCAAGAAAAACATAATTATTGTCACGCATTATTATACAAAATTTATAAACAGAGCAAATGATATATGTGCTAATGTCTCACTACTTTATATTGGCAAATAAACTTAAAAGTTTGTCCACACATTCCTGTCATCTATATAATCCTGAACTTTATAATATTCCTTTTTCATGAGGATTTTCTTAATTAAGGTTTAAACTTGTGCAACTGCAGTTCAGTCACATGATGTGGAATTTTGTTATAGATTTATATGCTTTTGCCCATGAATGTGTGACTAGTTTTATGTAGTCTGAAACCTGGAACAGCAAGCCTATTCCTATCATTTAGCTTGAAAGATTTATTTACCTATTTCTTTAATTTTTTTATTATTTTATGTCTATGTCTATGTCTTGGGTATTAATTGTAACAGTCATTGCATTTTAAAAATGGATTTAAGTTTTTATAAACGTACAAAATGTTTTCATGCAACTGTCAAAATATATTTATTACTTCAAATAATTACCGTAGGGAATCGCGTGGTTTTAATTATAAATAAAACGTACTGCTCTTTTTTGTAATACCAAAACATCGTGAATATCAGCCGCTGTGCCCCATAACGGCAGACCATACGATATAACACTATGAAAAGCTAAAATTTACAAGTCTTGCTGTTTTAACATCAGACAATAATCTTATATTTTTTACAGCAAAAACAGCAGAACTGAGTCTGAATATTTTCCAGTAGTCTCACCCTATAGACAAATGCGTTCTCCCATGTCTTAGCTCACATTAGTATAAAAGTGAAACAATAAAGATAACAAATTTTATGGGCCGTTATGGGGGCACAGTCTCATCAGTCGCGCAGTGGGGGGCGACATCTGCCGTGGTCCGGTCACCCCTGGCTCACCTTGCCCACCTGATAATACTATACACTCCGATTTTCGGCTTCCTCAGGGAATATGCTCGTTTCAATAAAATAAATAATTCCTTTAGGGATTTGCTAAAGCTTACCAAAGTAGATAGGTACCAATTTTTATTTTTAAATGATGTTGGAGTCTTAAATAATTAGTCATAAAAGTTTTTGGTGAGAAAAAATATTGTAGTTATATTCAGGTTTTCTAGTTACAAAAGATAGAGTTTTATTAGTTTTCGAGTGTATATGTAATATCTAATAAGTTAATATGAATAATATCTAGTTTTTCGAATTTGTAATTAGCAAATTCAAAAGTCAATGACTCAAAGATATGATTACTTAGTGTAAAATCTAATGTAAAAAATTAGAAATTAATTTATTAGTCTAATTATAAATGTTTTAGTAAAATAATATTGTGCATATTTTCAAAATACTTATGGCCACGGACAAACAGTGAGACTGAAATTTAATTAGATTATCTACAACTAGATTGTGGTTATCGCACTCAAGCACAGCACTCAAGCAAACGTTAAGATACAATTAAGGATTGCAGCTGCCATTTTATAACATTTATATTAAAACTAAATAATTTCATTCAAGTCATACTTTTTATTTATTACAAACACAAATACATTTTTTACATCCATAAGATTTCGAGGACCATAATAGTAACTTATAATATATTATTATGTATATTTTTTACTTACATATGGGCCTTTTATATTTTAATGTTCCAATACTAAAACCTCAGTCTACTTTTCCTCCCCGTAAAAAGACATTTATGCACGCGCACTAATTTTTTTTTAAATAATCCTCTTTAGACGGACTGAAATAAGATATTTACTAATACACGAAGGCTACAATGAAGATTTGGGAAACTAATCAGTACAAGCCCAACCGTTACTCCATAAGGAAAAGATAATTACAACCGACATTTTGTTCGTTATTCATTGAATAAATTCATATTTTCCAGACAAAAGGCCCGCAATAGAAAGTCATAATTTTGTGGGTGGGTTCCGTGAAGGGTATTCTTTGATTGTACGAACATAAAGGGCTTCTTACAAAGCCCGCACTGATCAGTTTTATCCCTCTGTTGGCGTTTTAATCAATCAGAGATGACTACCAACTAGAACTCCTATTGATACTTGTTGAACCCTTAGAAATACGATGGAATTATAAAAATTGTTTTCTAATTGACTTATTTTGTTCGGTTAGTTTTATTTTAGTATTGGTTGGAGGTTTGATTTCCACACAATATATTTGAATAGGTACTCTAATCGCAACAATGGATCTAGATACTACATAATAATATTATAAATACTACATGAAGGAATTTCGCGACAGGCAGCGTGTTCCCGAGATCGTCATTCGATTCAGCGATTTTATATATTCTCTTTATTGCACACAGAAAAAAAATACAATACATAAAAGAAACAATAGTTGGCAAAGGGGAACTTATCCCCTACAGAGATATCTTCCAGTCAACCCAACAACCAGTCAAAGAGTAGGTGTTAGTGGGATTACACTAGAAGTAGACATACACAAAGGTATTTTAGCAACATACAATTGAAACAAACAAACAAAGAAAAAAAAAGTCGGAAGAACATAAAACTTTAAAACTAAAATAATAACTATACATTTAAAACACAATAATAATAATAATAATATCCTCAGACATTCATACCTATCAACTAGCCCCATTTTAAGCAACAATAACAATATAATAGACATATGTAGATAGGTAGCAAATAATACATAAATAAACATAATAATATATATCATTGTATATAAATATATATAAAAATAAATAAATTAGGAGAATCTAAACTAACACGATGAATAAGAATTTATTCGTAATTTTTACGCAACAGCGTACGTCGCTACTATGACATTCGAAACTGCATAACGGCCCTTTTTGACACTAGCCTCACGGGCAAAAGTAGGTAGTTTACAAACATTTTGTTTTATGAAGAAAATTCTTGTTAAATTAGTTTTGGTTTTTGTTAATTCGTTACACTGAATTTTTCTGCACAGACAGAAAACAACTCAATCAAATAGAATAAAAAAATATTATTTTACAAAATCACAGTAATTTTACACTCACTGCACAGAAACACGGTAGCCATGTCTGCTTAATGTGAGTGTTTCTGGCACTCCCATACCTAATAATAGTAGGTATACTGTACTATACAGGTGCAACCACTTCTCTACTTGTAGAGTAAACTAGAATGGTCTAGTTAAAGTCTACCTAGACTATTTTTGATTATTTTCTTTATGACGAATATTGGAACTGGGCTCAATTTGCTTTTTCCATTATAGCTATCTTGGCTAAATATGAAATAAATTTTTCGTGTGTTAATATACTTGTCAAATGTTTTTTCTGTGATAATTTTTTGCAGCATTGACAACGAGGCAAATATAAAAAAAATGTAGGTAACTGTCAATAACTGTAAAGACTCTTATGTAGGTATGTTACTTAAGCAAATTCCAGCCAATTATTTTTAACAAAAATCATAATTTTAAATGTTGATAGCACAAAAACCAGTCAAAGGCATGTGTTATTGAACGTTAATTACTTAATACGAGTGATCCCTATCGGAATAAGTACCTACCCCATAAATTCATATCAAAACACTGGGTGCGGTATGCGCATGGGGGCCGGGCAATTATGGTATTAAGTATAGGTAGTCATTCCTTGACTCCTATTACCGTAAATTGATTGGTACCGAAACATCTCTGCGGTAAACCGAGTTTAAATTACTTTTTATTATTTCACAGAATATATCCTTTATAGGAGGAAAGAGACATCAAATTAATTTATCAAGACGTTATTTTTGTAAATATATTTTGTAACTACTTTGGTCATTCTATGTTGTAAATATCACTGTCGTAATTAAGGTTCTAATCATAATGATCTAACATTCAGTGTCAATTACAGAGAAAATAGTTTTTTCAAAACAATCAAAAATGAATCAAGGATAAATGGTTGAAAATTTTCAAATTAATTACGACACGACAGTTAGTATTTTCATGTAGGTACAATTAAACGTTTTTTCATGAGTATTCAACTAAAAATATATAAATTCCCAATCACAATGTCTTGTTTCAAAATTTATCACTTACCTTAAGTCATCCCTTCCTAATTACCGTAATAAACTGTAAATCGGTGCTCTCATTTAATAAAGGCACGATTCACCTGAATAGGAAGTTAAGAAGAGAATTAAGGAGACGGCCGACCTCGGATGCTCATTACGGCTTGTATTAAAAGCAGGGCCGTCTGCTAGAATATGTATTTTTATGGGCCAGGCTCGGCTCGTGCAACTTTGATGAGGACAATCACGGAGCCCTGGATCGAACACCTGCCCTGAATTAACACTTCACCCGGGTTTCGCCTGCGCTATTATTTATTTTATTGTTGCGTATGTATTTAAAAGATTGCGACTCAAACATTTCGGTAGTTTTGGTCATACTACTGTTTTCATACATAAGTTAGAATTACTTTGTAAATAAGAATCTTTAGCATTGTATTACCACAATAGGTATCGTACTACCATTATTATCGGTACGGGTTTTTTTTAAATTCCGTATCAAATTAAAACAAGGTATTGCGTAAGAATTCCAGTGTAAAACCAATGGAATTACAGACTGTGCTAATACTTAGTGAGTCACTGCGGTAAATTATCTAATTAAAAAATCTGATTGCATAGATCCAAAGTTATTTGTACTGAAGAACCTACGTACCTCTACTTCTATTCTTTCAGATAACCGTTGTGCGCATGTGAAACCATATTATGTTTATAATTTAATAGATATACATTCCTTCAACATTGCATAAATTGCGAACAATTCCAAATTAATTCAAAAACATATGAAAATAAGTTACACATTTTCGCGAGCGCGATGCGCTGTAAATTTTTTGACAAGCGTATTAACAAAAGTTATGCCGTCATTGTAGGCTTATGTGTACTGCAGTGGGGAGTGTAAGGGAGTGGGGGGGGGGGGTCTGTAATCAAGAAGAGTACCCGCGTCCCCTGGCGCTGCCCCTCCCTGCAACCCTCTGAGTCCCGAGTGAAACCACCTCCGGGGGCAATGCCTCAAACTCTTATTGACTTACTCGCTGAAGAAATATTTTTACATTTCCCTTTGTTGATATGAAAAGTCAATAGACGCTACGTTATGCATTAAAGGTGAAGAAAATTTCTGTAAGGTACCTACATTAGTTGTAATGGGAAAGTTACAGATTAGTTTTGAGTTTCGTTATTTATTTTCAAAGCATTGTATTTAGTAATATCTAGTAAGAACATATTTTGGACAATTTTGGTACTTATATGTATATCAATCACGATGACAAAGTGGTGAAATAAAATGTGGAAAAAAAATATTTTAAAGGTACACGTAAAATGGAGAGTGGTTTCCAAAATTACCACTGAAAACCCAACATACATAAATCGTCTAGTTTGTATCGAGAGTTCGCGTTGTGCTTTGGACTATTTAAACTCTTAAATGGGGACACTTAATGTGACGAACGGGAAGCTACGCTTTAAGGATATTTTTTTATATTAATATTAATAAATATGTAGATATGTAGAGAAAATTTAGAGGTTAATAAAAATGTACTAACCACTACGCCGGCGTAGTGGTTAGTACATTTTGGCTTGGGCTTTCAGTATCGAAAACAAAGCTACCTTCGTCATGGTCAGGCCTGGGATGGGTGATCAAAAGTTTGAGATCTCTAAGTCCTCTGTGCTTCGGAAGGCACGTTAAGCCATTGGGTGCTATTGCAACCGTTTCTACCCACCAAGCCGTATTGGGCCAGCATGGTGGTCAGTACTCTCAAATTCGAGAAAGCTCTCAAATATTACAAAAATTTCAGTACATTTTCTTGGTTCTCGTCGTAAGTTTAAGCTATTGAATATAATTGTATTTATTTTGTTATTGCACGAATAGGTAATTACTTATTTCCTTATAAAGACTAATTAAAAATAAATGGAATTCCATTACCTTCACCAAAACAATAGGTAAGCAAAACAGAAATACTTTAATGAATTAAACATTGAAATAATCGTCGATCGTCAAATACAAAACGCTTTGTAATTCCCAACATTTGTGCCAACAATCGCTGTAATGTACTGCTTTTATAGAACAACAAAAGGTAACCTGTTCGCTCGTCCGGACTGCGAATGGATTTTAGGGTTGCGAGGGAAGCAATGACATGCCGAAGTCCCCACAATAGATGATAAACAACATCATCGTTGCTGATAGACTAGTTATTTTAGACTTTACTGATTTGAGTTAGGGACGGTGGTTGAGACTTAATAAGTTGGTTTTTACAAGTCGCCATGTGGATTGTATGCCGCATGGCGCGCTGACAACACGGTGCAATCATTACACAGACATTGACTTTGGCTGTCTGACTTCAATGGACTTGCCTACCGTGATAGAAGCTATGTGATTAAATCAGGCAAGAGCAAACAGAATGGAAATTTTAATTACTCTAACAAAAATTACGAAAAAAAAAACTATTAATCATTGTGCAGATATTACTGAAGTTATTGTCAAATATGAATTATTTTAATGGGTTTAAAAAGAAACATGACAGATGATATAATTATAAAAAGGTTCACGTTTCTCGTTGTAATTTTTTCTAAGAATTATTTTCAGTTTCAGTTATTTTCAAATAGATTTTTTTTTTTCAAAAAAACCTTAAAAATAAGCAAAAAAATATGTGACATCAATAGTTTTAGCTTCAATAAATATTGATAAAGAGGCAATCATTAATAAATTTACGTGGAATGTGGGTCTTAACATTTCTATTTATCCCATAAGAGACATTCAAGCGAGATTATTTTGTACGCAGATATTTATTTTATAGGCTAATTTATATCTGTGCTTATTTCCACAAAAACGTCTTAGATATATCTTTCAACAATGTTATGGTGGTGGTACCTATATGGAGACGATTATCTTAATAACAACATAACCAAGTGACGCTATAAAAGTAAAAAGAAAAACTATAAAAATATTAATAAATTGTTGAAATTCCTAATGTATATTAAGTTAATCCGAGCAGTAAACATTCAAATCGGGCGATTAAACGGTCTAATGGCTAATACCATTAAGTGATAAATGCATCGGGCCTCGTATGAATAATTCCGCACCATAGATACAATGTACAGCTTTCGCTAAACGGCTCCATATTTTCAAAATCCCCATAGAGCAATAATATTCAATGAGTCGCTTGAGATAGATGTATTGTTGCGTGTTGGGTGGGAAAGAGATGGATGTTGAAGGGACATTGCATGGCAAATCCTGGAGATTAGCGTGGCGAGAGCGACATGTGGCCTCCCGCCACTTAGCTCTGCCACCCTCTCTAGGCCTGTGATCTTGCTAAGTACGCATGCATTCATTGATATTTATACCATTTAAGCTAATACATTTTCCACGTTTATAACAATTTCAGGCTAGAATTTTAACTTCAATAAGCTTATTTGTATTTAAATCTAACCAAAATTGTAGTAAAATCAAACAAGAAATTAAATATTTTTGAGAATCACATTCTTCAAAATGCAAATCAAGATGAAATGTTCATCCAAACACACACATGAAACTCTAATATTTCATTACGCGGGTAATTTGCATCAGATCGCTTACAATTGAAGGCCAAGCATCATAAAATGTTGCCGTTACAACAAAAGTCACAATAGGTGCTTTGATAGTGTCTACTTGTCCAGTGATGTGATCTCGATAGGAGTGGTAGCCTGTTCGTGCGGGTCACTAGGACCGGGCCATTCTGAGCCAGCCGAGTGGAACACAGTGGTGGCCAACTACGCCATATGTCGTGCACATTATCGCTATACTCCACACCCCTTCAAGATTGATGATGACTCTTTCGATGCATTCAAATGTATTAGGGCATGTAAATGTTATGCGATAACTTAGCTTAATGGTATGAAAATTAAAATTTTCCAGTTTCCTCTTTTATGTATAGTGAAAGGTTCGACCTACCATCTTTCTAAAAAATAAGTCCATAACTACGTTTAGGTTATAAGCAAACTGGCTGCTTGAAAGATGGTTTGGAAAAAAAAATACGAAGAAAACAACTATCTTAGTAAATGTACTCTATGTCTGATGAAGTTTTTTTTTATTTTCTATCATTTCGATTTAAATCAACTTCTGAAGCCCGATTGTGGAGACTGTAAAAAAATAATATATTTCGGATTTTTTCAACCAAAGCCCTTTTAGAATAGAAATATCTTTGTGGTTGTTACATAAACTTATTTGCTCATAGAGTTTTACATATCATATGGAAAGAAACCCACACTCTATTGAATTAAATAATAAAGAAGCCCGTGAAAGAGTCCCACATTCGCAATAACGCCTTGTTAACTTGGTTCCCAAGTCGTTAAATTATTCTCATTGAAGTGGAAGGTGTCGTTGTCAGGTCATTGAACCCTATTCGGTTTCACTTTATTAGCTCAGAATTTTTTCAAGATGTTCTTCATAGATAAACAGACGTATATTTTCGACTTTATATTTGGCTTAAAACATATTTATTTCAACGAAAATAGTGTGTTAATTCGCTTGGACCTTTTTGAGATGGAATACATATAATAGGAGGACTAATAGATCTTAAAATAAAAAAGACAAAGATATTCGGTAGGTTACGAATATAAGGAATTTAATATTATATTTTGTATCTTTCTTTTCCATACTTTAATTTTAGTGTAGTTTTTTAAGAAAGACGTAGGTATGCAAGCGTCAGGAGTTGGGCTAGGCTATATTTGTCTCTTTTCCGCCTAGACAGCGGTTGGTAGGTCCGTAAACGGATTTTGTCCTCGAGAAAAAAAGGCTATATTTCTCTCCAGCCTACACGGAGAATCACATGAGAAGTATGAGTCGTCATACCAAACGGCAAATCGTGCCTTGGCGGGAAGAAAAGGCACAGGGGAATTCTAAATCAAAATAATATAATCACCGAACCACGTTCAAAACATGCTTTGTTTTTAATACCGAATCTATAGCGTATAAACTCCCAAATACTACACTACCGAGCTCCGGTAATATTTGAATCTACAAATATTTTCTTTTCTCACAAGCAATAAAAAACGGAGGCTGTTGAGAGCGTGTCATTCGTTTTGTAGGGTCGTTTTCACCCTTGTTATACCACCAAAACACTTGGCACAAAAAGTGTAATGGAGTTCGGTAATAACCCCCTCCCGGCTGTTAGCAAATACAAACTGCGCCGCCCTGCTGAGAGAGAACTTTTGTTTTTTATTTATTAGTATCATCAGCTTTTAATTCATCACAAAAATAAAATGAAAATGTTTGAGGATTAGCGACTATAGCTCAATAACCTAGGTATCTATGATGCTATTGGTGTTTTTTTTTTATTACGAATACTATTTTATATCGCAAATTTTACTAAAGTAAGATATTGGGTACTGCAATTACTAAAATATAATAAACAGGTACAATAAAACAAATTCCTAAACATAATTTTATTGAAACTAGCTGTTGCCCACGACTTCATCCGCGATTACTGGTTTTTTAACTATCCCACGGGAACCCTTTAATTTTCCGGAATAGAAAGTATCTAAGATGTTGACCAGAAATATAAGGTATTACCATGCAAAATTTCATTGAAATCGGTCCAGCCATTTCAGAAATTAGCCCGAATAAATAGACAAACAGACGAATAGACAGAGAAACAAAAAATTAAAAAAAAAAATTTTTTGGGTTTTTCCTTCTTTTTACATCCCCCTGACATGATTTTAAGCATTTTTTTTCTATGAATAGACATTCTACGTCTACAGTTTTATTAAAAATGTATAGATTAGTAATCTCTTGACTTCAACAGTATTATTTTAATAATCCACGGTGTAATTTAGGATGACAAAGGTAGTGTTAACAAAGCAACCATATACGCATTAAATGTATCTGTAATAGCGCAGGGTCTCCCTGACCCCACGAGATTCAATTATCACGCGGGGACACATTGATTCAGCGATGGGTGAAAGTGATACTTGTGAGAGATTGGCTTATTGTTTTTTCTCGTGGCTAAAAAGTAGCGGGCACGCTCGCGTTTTGATAAGGGTCAGTGGTTGACACGAGTTATGACTTATAAAGATTTTTCCTGCAATCGTTTTATTTTGTTTCTTAGGTATCTAATGTCATACATAATAAATGAAACAAAAGTATGTAGGAATCAAATTAGTTCGATAACTTTTGTTTCAGGAAATGTTTACAAGGTGTTATTCAGAAAGTAATAAAGTAGAGTTGAATAAAGGTTATTGAGTTTTTTATGTAAAAAAATAGGATTTAATCCCTAATTGTTAGAGTTTGAAAATGTCAGTTTGCCATATTAAAATATTACCTACATATTGTTACCTTCTCTTAAAATGGATGCGTTTTCCATATAACAGCAATAAAAAATGTAGAATATAGAATGAATAGAATAAGACCATTTTATAAGATCTGTTATTTATAAAGACGCCAAGGATTTACGAGTACCGATTATAAGTTCACATTCTTTATCTCGGGAGCACAGGTGCTTTCGTGTTGTGAATCCGGAACATGGAGCTAGGAAAACGGATTGTTTAGCAAATTGAATTACAGGCCGCCGCCGCAGCCTCCACCGCTTTGATTCCACAATAAACTACGCTAAATCAACCTGCTTGCCACACGTGAAAGTTCATTGTTTTTATGAGTTGCCGACACATGTTTCTTTTAGCTGAAAGTGATATCTTGGGAGCGGAATTTTTCGAAATCATTGTTTTCGTTCGTTATTGTCGATGGGAGCGTTGAATATTTAGGAAATTTAAACACTGTCCACACTTTTTGCCTATATTTATAAAAAGTAGTGAAAGTATTTACATATTATTTCGAAAAAAAGCACGAATGTAATGTGCATTCTTAATTTTCTTTATATTATCAATATTTATTTCTTTACAATATCTTTACTCTTTTATCCCTTGAATATATTTTATTTGATTATGAACCTCATTTGAAACTGTAGACTAAAGCTAATTAGGCGTTTGCGTAAACTATGTTTGGAATACTTACTCACATATTTTTTTTTGTCCTAAAGGTCTCGGAAAACGAAAAGGTATGTTTAAATTAACTATTATCGAATATTAACCAGTTATATTCGTTAATTGACACATTAAGATTTTATTCTAAATAATTGATAACTTATTTGTTATAACAGCACTAAAAATTATGACAGTCGTTACATCAAAGACACATTAATAGCTACTTCAATATACTTAGGAAGATTAATAATGTATACATTTTCAGGGCTGTAGTCTGTATTAAGCAGGTTACTATGGACAACTCAACAGCAACAAAAATATAATAATGCTCTTTATTTTTAAAGAATTCTTATAACAATCTGAACCACTCATGGGAAAGTTTCGAGATGTCATGATAACCAGATAATAATATGTTTTATACTACCACGTTCATTTCGTATACTGGTATACCTGAGTTCTTTATTATCTAGCCTTTTTAATCGTACCACTTTCTTGTTTTCCTTTGACACGTTCTAAATCGTAACGTGTTTCGCGAATTCTTTTTATGGGACAAAATATGCTTAGCATTTAGTGTGAAGTTAAGAATATAATACCTAAGAGGTATCTATTAGATAAACTCAAAAGATAATCGTAGCTTAGCTAACATAAATGCTAAAGATATTCATTGTAATTTTTTTCATTAACTAGTCAACTGGAAATCAATAAGACACAATAGAAACATCTATTATTTGCGAACACCAGTGTTCGCGGTGCCCTCCAAGGGGTTAATACACTTCTGCACATCTACCTAATGATACGCAGAAACGGATCTAGGATTCCAGAAAAAAGACACAGAATCTTAACCGCAGACAAAAAGTAGTCCATTATTTTAGTTCTCTATAATTAGTTCTTTTTCTAACATGTTTATTGTCATGATGTCAAAGAACTGACACGATTGCATAAGATTTACTGACAACTTTTTATACGATCTTCTATTTTTCCTATTCGTCTATCCGTTTGTTCTTTGTTTTAGGCTTATTATTAAATCCTACAATTTTTAATTTTCTAGCTCACATGCATAATCTTCAAAGCTTTTCTGACACTTTACTTAGAAATTCAAACATTAGGACACGTATAGTGTCACGAATTAGAACATCGTTTGTAGTTTATTATGATTAAATTTTAAACAAAGAAAAAGCATTTACATACACATGTACCTGTATTGCCAATACTTTTCTGCGCATGCTCCGATTCCAAGCTCGATTGAATATTGTCATAGGGAACAAATCTGGAGGGAATTCTATTTGCTTCTATTACGTTGGCTGTCACTCATATTTACCTACTCGAACCATGTTTCTAGTTACTGTCGACTTTCTGAGGTACCCCATAAGAGTCTCATAAACTAGTAACAGTAATTAATGTTTAAATAATATACTAAGGCACACGATAGGTTCTTAATAATGTGATAAGTATACTTAAAAAATATTAAGCTGCAAGTATATTTAAATAAATTATTATGATATACACTGTATACTAAGCAAATATTTATTAATGTTCTTCCTTATATGTATTAATTTTTCCAAAAACATGCCAAGAACAGCGTATAGACCACCGAGCAGCACACCACAGAGTAGAGAGGTCACTGATACAAAATAGTTATAGATCAACAAGTGCTCACTGCACTTGCAAGCTTCATCATCATTTCAGCTTATAGAAGTCCACTGCTGGAAAACGCCTCATTCTCTTGTGCCAATCTTTCCGATCCAAAGCTAATAATGTATTTAAGATAATGAACAGATCAATAAACAGATTCTGCTTTAACATTAATACGTTTCGAACTTTTGGGAGAAACTTTCCTGGTATAACCATTTCCCAAGAAGAGAGAATGACAATGTTACCAGTAAAGTTCTGGACATGCAAGTGGATGGGTGCGTTGGAAGAGGAAGACCAAAAGAATAGATGGCTGGATTGTGTGAATGGTGATATGATGAAGATAGGAGTGAGTAGTGATATGGCAAGCGACAGGAGAGAGTGAAAGAGCAAAACATATTGCGCCGACCCCAAATAGAATTGGGAGCAGGGCAGGTGAAAGAAGAAGAGAATCCAAAAACTCTACTGGTCGACCGCGAGCGTTCTTGACTGTAGGTTGTAGTCATAAGTCGTACCAAAATAAAATTTTTGCATGTTGGTAAAAGTACCTATTCATACAATTTCTGTGATTTTATTTTATATCGAAAAATTCAGTTCTAGATTTAAAAAATAATTTCTTAAATGTTAGGTGGATAATATATGCGTGCGTGGTTATTTAAGTGAATAATACAGTATTCTGGTCTGCCGTACCCTGGCATATGGCAGGCAATAACATCAAATCACTTACGATGATGCCAGTTAATTACCACTTAGCCGATCATAAAAACAATGGGGTGTAGTATTCGTGTTACCTGAATGCGAGTCAAAATGCACTATGCTCGTATTGAATTTTGAATATTCAAAATGTATGATAAGCTTACTTATATACTTATAATCTGGACATTTTGACGTGGTCGAGTGGTCTGTACGCTGGTCTCAAGGCGCCGCCATCTCGAGAGGTCCTGGGTTCGATCCCCAGTGGAGGCAAGTGTTTGGGTGATGAATTTTCAGACATTTGTTCTCCAGTCTTGGATGTTCATTATATATGTATAATATTATGTATATTCTGAATAATTATGTGTATTTATCTATTAAATATATTTATCCGTCATCTAGTATCCGTAACACAAGTAGGTGTGAATGTCTGAGGATATTTATATTTATTTTATTTTATTATTTAAAAGTTCAAAAGAATAAAAAAAATGAAGCAGTATTAAAATCAAGTTTAAGTTTAAAACTTATTTTTTATTTGAACTGTTTAAATTATTATGACAACCATTTACATAGCATGTATCTAGGAGATAATAATAACATGTAGTGTTTTTTTCTTACTTATTTCGAAGTTGGGACTTTATACAGTAGCAATTAATAGTCCTTGTATTACTGTAGAATGCATGTTTTGAATCCCCAATAATGCTAGCGTGTGCGATATTATCTGTTTCGGGGCGCGGCGCCATCTGGCGGGCAGATGCGCTGACGTCACGAGCCACGCAGGGGCTTCGACACGCGCCGATCACAGCTGACCCATCCTGATTTCGTTACCTCCTGTTTATGATTTCCTGGTAGTGCCAATATATTACATGTAACCTTACTAAGTGTCTACAAGTAACTAAGCTAAAAATTACTGAATTCTTTGCAATTTTTATAGGCACCTGGAAAGCTCGCTGCATAGCAGACTTCATCTTAATTGTGATTGTGGACAAGAGTAATCTTATACAATGTTCGAAAAAACCAAATGCAACGACTTATGCAAAGTTAAATCGTGGTTTAAAGCGTTTTCTATATAGTGTAATGATAATGAGTATGTTCCGTATTTTGTATAACGTTATTGCCGAAGTAACTTATTTGCTAACAGACACTGAAAGTAGTTTTGTATCTGTACTAATGACATTGGCGTTATAGATAAGACGTACATAAAACTTGAGTACAATTCGTTATGAGTATCGCTTCCCATATGTGTTCCCTCTATCAATTTGGGAAAGTAAGAGTCTCTCTTCTTCTTGTCCTTTTCCCACTCTAGGTGGGGTCGGCACAACATGTCTTCTTCTTCCATTCTCCTCTGTCTCTCTTCAGCTCAGCATCCACTTCTCTTATTCTCATATCATTCTTCACGCATACGGATTGTATCGCTTCTCTCGTCTTCCTCTCACTCTAGATCCGTCCACATCCATGAAATGAAATGAAATTCTTTATTTAATCATTTAGGTAACAACAAGTAGTTACACTTATGACGCGTCAAAAACAATTAAACTTAACAAACAAAATACTTCTACTTGTTTACCTCTACATTTTTTTTTCTTCCTGTTCACTACCGGAAGGCCTTGTCAAGAGAAGATACAGGCAAGAAACTCTGCAAGGGGTCCATCCTCCCTTTACATAAAATGAAATTGTCTTACGTGCTACAATATACAAATTACAGGCAGGTCTGAGTGGAATGAATAAGAGGATGTCAACAAGGTATCAGGATTCATGACAAAATTACTCATCAATTCAGAAAAATTAGAAAATAGATTCATGCAGCTTATGACATCCTCCATCACAACATTAAATAAAAGTTTTAATTCATAAAAATTAATATAATCTAACAATATAATAATTCATTTCCTGACCTGGTTATCATCAAAATAATCTTGGACATTATAATAGCCTTTTTTATTAAGGTTTGTTTTACAAATAGTTTAAACAGTCTATAGTATATTCATGCTCAGCATCCTTCTTGTAATGTGACATTCATCCCTCCTCATCACAAGTCCATACCACGCTAACCCGCTAACCTGGAAAAATAAGAGTTGTAAAAGTTGAATAATTTTATGTTGTGCATGAAATTATAGACAGACTTGTACAAATGTAAGCAAATTATGTTATAAGATGAGGTTCTTAGACTTCGAAGATTGTTCAATAATTCACATGGAACGTAAAACCTTGCTTGTCCATGATGTTAACATCACAGTAGATTGTAACTATATACATATAATCCACTTAAATTTAGGATTCTGCAGGCAAATAACGTGATTAGAATCGAGAGTTATTTTTCCATAATATGTATTAAGTAATATTACACAGACACTTTCCTAAGACTACGAGCAAAATAGTTACAATAAATAGTTACAATTAATAAGTTTGGACGTACAACTTTAACTGATTTTGCGGTCATTTTAGTCCTTCCATACTTTCCCCTAACAGAGAGCTAGTATTTTTTTTCTTTAACTTTACAATCGTAAATAAGTCTTTCATTTGTAGTCTATCTTGTGTACAATACTCATACACAATAATGTGTAATATTGCGCTGTTATAATGTTGACATTTTTACACTTTTTAAAAATTACTTATTTACTTTAAATAGGTGCCTTTTTTAGGTATTAGGTATCAGTATCTACAAGAAATTAATGAAGCTTAATTCCAAAAAAAACAAATGATCTCTGCTTCAATACATGCTTATTGACACAAGGAAATGACTTTACACAAAGACTACAAAAAATGAATTTAAATGTAAAGAAAAAAAAAACGTACAGTTTGCCTAGCCACTGACTTATGGTCTACGGGACCTTATATAATACTTGTGGACCATCACGTTCCTAACAGGTTTTTTATAAATCACTTATCACAGGCATAAATCTGTACTTGCGTAATAGGCGAGTAGACAACACGCGATGGAGCGCTGCGTCTGCGCATCCAGTACAAGGACTCGGCTTAATTATAATAATGGTATGGGAGGTAATTTGATCATGAAAGAGTTCAAGGTTACGGGGGACCTAAGACATGCAGTCTACAGTATATTTATGCGTTTCATGTAATCTTAAGTAACATGAATACAAATGATGATAGGTACGTTGGTGATAATAAAGCGGCACGAATAATTAGTTTAAGTATAGAGGTATTCGTGGTTATTAGGTTTGTGTAAAAATGCAATAATGTAAGTACATATTAAGATTGTAAATTATAAAGATGTCGTTCATTACCTTAAATCGTACGTATTACCATATATCTCTATAAATTTGAGATCGTATAGATGTTAAGGGAGTTCCCTAAAAATTTTCTTGTTTTAAGGCGCTTGACAACAAAGTTAAGAAATTAAGAAACAAAATGAACCCAATTTGTAATACTGGTATGAATGTCGAGGAAGTTCATATAGGAGAGGAAGTTCGCAATCAATGAGTGGAGTATTTTTTTGCAAAGCTATTTATAGATAAGAGTAGAGAGTTAAAGATGTCAATTGTAATGTAAGTAGAATGTCAATTTTTTATTCACATTATTACCAGCGCCATGAGAATAACAACAAACGTCACATTTTGTTATTTCTTTGTTCGGTGTTTGTGTTAAGTAGCAATCTAAACAATCTATTGTTTACTTTTCTGATGTCTTCATAACAATAATTAGGTAGGCGGTTCAAGAAGTCATGATAGACTGCGCAATAGTATTTCATAATTAAATATATTTTTATATGAAGAGATTGTAATTTTTGAATAAGTAAGAGCCCGTTCCCACTTGTCGGGTGTCGGATCCATATATTAATCGGAGATTCCAGCGACAGAGCATTTAATATGGAGCTATTCACACTTGTCGGATTATTTGTGATTTTATTTACACATTCGAATAAAAGAATCTGACGCCCGACAAGTGGGAGCGAGGTAAATAATAATAATAACACTTATGATTTTTGGACAATTATTTCTAATATTTATAAAAAAATATGAAAAAATTCAAAAGGATTAGAAGTATTAATTATTCTAAGCAACCGTAGCGACCTCCCCTCAACTGTACTGAATTTCCAATGAACCTGTAGTGACTGTTGCTTTAATCATTATGTTTAAAGTTACTTAATTTACTTCCAAAAAGCACTTCTTTGTAAGATGGGGTTATTGTATTTGATTGATTACTCGCTGCATTATCAAACGTTTCTCTTCTCATACTCACAAGAGACCAGTAAATATAACGAGATCAGAATCGGATATTACACCAAAATAAATAAAAACAAATTCTTCATTATTAACGCTAGTGCTGAAAACAACGGTCTGCACAACAACTAATAAGATTGTAACGCTCGATCATGTTATTACGACTCGGATATGTTGTTACTACACTGTTTTGTCCAATGTTCTTGATAATTAGTTTTTCTCGGACTCTGTCTATATCTTTGATATAGGTACTAGGTATTTATATACCATTAAACATCCAAGTTCGTTTAAAGTTTTTAAGATTTTTTATATACTGTTTTGATAACTTTACTATTGTATTTAGGAATTAAATAAATATATTCAGACATTCATACCTATCAACAAGCCCCATTTTAAGCAACTAATGCTGCTTGTGCGAATACTAGATGACGGATAAATATATTTAATAGAAAAATACATATAATAATCAGAAATCCAACACTGAACAACAAATGCCTGTATTCATCACACAAACATTTGCTCCCACCGGGGATCGAACCCAGAACCTCTCAAGATGGCGACGCCTTGAGACCGGCGTAAAGACTACTCGACCACGGAGGTCGTCAAATCTTTTATAATCTAGTAGAAATGGTTTAAATTCAATATGTTTCATAAACAAACGTGTTTCATGAGTATGAAGCAGTTTACAACCATTATTCTTAAAAAGTCTCCACTTACATCTTCAAGGAAGCATGACTAAAGGCGAGTCGGCACAAACGGCATGCGCTCAATATTCAATTTCAGCTACCGTGGTCACCGTAGCCGCGCCATTTCTGTCCCGCTTTCTTCTTAATGTTCATCATTAACCCGCAAAAACACATTCACACTAAAACAATAATCCAACGCATTCCGACTCGAAATCCGACTCTCCGTACCAAACAGAATACGTAACCAGTTTAATGCTTCCTTTGTAAACTTTTACTAACAATTATTAATTTTGGTAGTTAGTTGTTACATTGAAGCGTTGGAGTTTAAATTGTTTTTTTTTAATCGCATAGGTATATTCCATGATACATGATATGTCAAAATTCTGTACAAATCTATATTTTTTATAGGTAACGTATTACCTATAAAAATAATATATTAATAACTTATTATTTTAAGTTTCATTGTGTAAATTACTATGGATGATTTGGGATGTCCCAGCCTGTACAGTCACCTCCAGTAATATGTACACACGTGTGTTCTTATTCTGACGGAACAAGGTTTATATTTGAATGAGATTGTAGTATATATTAGTGCTCGTGACTGTACCACTGAGCTTAAAAAATACGTAATATTATTCGGGCGAAATACGTATATAACCAGTATCCCCTCTACCTATGTTTTCGGGGATAGGCATGTTATAATTTATACTCGAATTTGTGTCATTGTCATTTTCTTTAATGTTTCCAACGACGAAACTCTTAAAACACGAATGCTATAGTAAAATTTTTATATTTTTTTATTTGATGCATCAATTAATTAAGGAACACTGACGTTGTACTCAAAACGTATAGAAATGTTACTGTAAAAGTTAGATCTACGGTAAACCTTAAGATTTAAGAGTAAGTCTTAGGAATTGCCGACATGAGTTGGTTAATGTAAGTATTTCTGAAAATAGGACGATTTTTTTGGGCTTTTACCTTTCGAATTCAGTTTATGTTAGGTTTTATCGCTGTCAGCTGGTAGATGTTGGTTTTAGGAATAAAACAATGAGTAATTCTTAATGAGTGTTATTAACACAGGTAGCTAAATATAATAATATATACAAAATATACAATCATGTCATAATAAGGAAATGTATTCTGTTAGATATTAGGTTAAGGTTATTTTTTATGGTCCTAAAAAATAATATTTTTAATGCCTACTCCATTTAGACACGGTAAATATTGACATAAATATTGTTTTTAAAGGCCATAAAAAATAATCTTAACCTAATATATAATAGAATATATTTTCTAGAAACATGATTTTTTTTACATTTACCGTGTGGTGGTAAAAGTTCTAAATGCAAACCTTTTTGGACGTTTACGATTAAGAAGTGGTAAACCTTAGGTTTTACTGAAAAACGGTTTGAGCTTTTACAGTAATATACACCTACATATATTTTGCTAATACTTCATATACTTTCGCTGCTTGCTCATGGTGAAATACGCAAATCTCTCGCTTGAGGAGGCAGTCATAATAAATTAAAACACAAATAGCGTTGGTGGATTTATTGAAAATATTTACTTAACAAACAATCCGGCTCACCCCGCTGTGGGCAAACATAGGCGGATCAAAGCGTCGCGGTACTTCACTCAAGAACACTCCAGTACCTACTCGTTCCACTTTTGGACAGTAATTGTAGCTTTTACTAGGATTACCATTACCAAAAAAAGATTTACACTTTTTCCGTGTTCAATTTATTTTGGTTAACTTCATCGCGAATTATTCAATATTTTTTCTATTCCTTAAAGTATTAGATAAAAGAAAAGACTGGAATTTCTTATTCCTACGAATTAATTTCAATAATAAATTGTTAAATTAATCTTCCGATACGATGACGCCGTTGATTAGAAAAAATGAGAAAAGGTTCAATTAGGCGTAAATAATTTCCCTAGCAATGACAATGTCTAAACTTCACAAATCATTTGTAATATTCAATCAAATAAATAAAGTGCCTAATCATTAAAAGTAAGATTCAAAATAAAATATAGTTTTGTTTATGTTATAATATTGTTCTATAATTTTTAATATTTAACCGCGAAGCCAGCTAAATTCTTCAGCTAATATTGCTCATGCTCTGGTTAACGGTGTTTGCGATATATATTATAACGTTATTGACACAGTGTGATCATTAATAGAATGGAGGGCCCACTTATTAATTTTAATATAAGGGGTGACTTCGTTCCGAGGGGTGACGACAAAACACCAAGTTTGTTTTATTAGTTTTGATTTTTACGACTCTACATTCGGCATAAATTGTTTATGGTTTAAAATTTAACCATATGGTCAACTTGCGTGCATATTTAATAAATATTATAATGATATTTTCCTCGTATTACTGTATCCCATTGTGCATGGTAAACCTAGTTCCTTATAAGAGAAATGTATTTTAAAGACAAAAATGGTACTGGTTACTGGGACGCAAAACACCAATGATAGAATTGCTGTGTTCAAGTTTGAGGAGTACGTCATGCAGTGAAGAGAATTGCTGGGTACGACAACTTTCCGTATATCTTTTATTATTATTCAGGTTGATTCAGGTACAACTTGATGCTTGTAGGCGATGTAAACAAATGGATGTATCATATGTATCCTAGGTGATTGAAGGCGTCTTCAGGTGGGTAGTCCGTTTGTTGGTAAATATAAAAACAAAAAATGTTATTAGTAAAAATAATTAAATCATTATTTCGAGACTATGTGCACCAAAGAGTATGTAATTTCGGATGTGCACTACTTTTGCGAGAGAATGATGTCCATACTAGGGTATTCTTTGTATGATTGATCACCAGGCTCCAACCCTCTAAATCATGATTCAACTTCGAAGAACAAATCTTATGATTTAAATAAATGTACATAAAGTTTAAATGCTTATGTGTGTAAAGTTCATCGTATCCTGGGAGTGTGTTTAAGCGATTTAGTTTCCCTACAAAAATAATGCCAAATAATCTGTTTTACAAAGGAATAGAAGAAAAATAGCAGCGCCTATTATATATGATAAAGCAATTGTTGTGAACGACCATTGTTGTCTCTAATGCTATTTCGCGTGAAGGTGAAGTTTTCCATGTTCTTCTTTTAGTTTTGTGTATAGCTTGAAATTTAAACCTCAAGAATTTGACATTCTGACTTCACACGTATCCATGACTGACAATGTGCTACGAATTAGTTTTTTATTTAATTATTTTATTTTTATCACGTGAAATGTGGCTTAACACCTCAGTCTACCCCTTCAAGGATAGAGGCGTGATTAAATGTTATGTAATGAGTGAAATGCTTTGGTGTTATGACATCGGTAGCCGAGTTGGAACGGACGGGGCTACTCGTTCGATAAGGCCGCGGGAATCGCGAGTTCGATCCCACCGCCTGTACACTGAGTTTGAATAAAACTTATGCTATGAATATCGCTTGCCTCACATTGTGCCCGGTGCATGGCAACAGACTCGCCACCTGTTACATAAGGATTTATGGGGGTAACACCTCTGCCTACCCCTTCCGCGAAAAAGGTAGTCCTCTCGCTTAGTTTTCAATTGAAATTATTCACAAAATTTGTCCTTTGGGGATATTGACACCACCAACTGGTTAAATATAATTCATTGAAGACATTTTTTATAGAAAAAAAAAATTCTAATACAACGCATACATGTACAATCTACGGAGATCAAACTACGAGAATTTTTGAACACTAAATGAATTTATAATGTAACATAACATATCATCCGAGATCAACATCAACAACAGAGGTGTTAAACACTCACATTTCGCCAGATATGTTAGGTCCCCATGTAACAGGGGACGAGCCCGTTGCCATGCACCGGGCACAATGTGAGGCAAGCGATAATCACAATGAACTGTACATAAGTGTTATTCAAACTCAGTGGTACAGGCTGTGGGATCGAACCCGCGTTTCTCGCGGCCTCTCGAACATATATAGGATGGAATTTCGTAATGCCCCCTGAAGGGAAAGTACCCTTAATACTGTAGATAGACAATTTTACTCGAAGGAAACATTTCTTTATTTTTAAAAAGAAAGAAAACTGCACTCAAAGATTTTGCGACAATTCGCTTGCCACATCCGGGAATCGAACCAACTAAATCTGTAAAAATTACATTCTGTACTTTTATTGCATCGATCGTGAGGGTCAATTATAAAGACGAAATCTCTCTAACAATCTTGAAAATTTTATAGTTGAATATATTATAGTTATGGATTATTAAGTATAAAGAAAAAAATCCAACACAACCAGTGATAACTCATTATTAACAAAAAATACGTATGTACTTTAAAAGAAAATCTAAAGCATTTCTAAAGTTGACATTGAGGCAGGGATTACCAACCCTCCGCTCCAACGACAATAGCCCGGCGCGGTGCGCGTGCCGCGGGGCATCACCCAATTGCATTTTAACCTAATTACCGAATGATATAATTTTTCGGTTCCTTCATAATCAGATAACGTAGACATTATCAAATTAAAGCGCCGTTTTCCAGCGGGCGGGATCCCGCGCAGCTGTAGCACCAATAAATAATTCATGGTAATTTCGTTAGCCGCGCTTAAAAGTGATACACCCGAAGTTTACTGCAAAATCTGCTCAGTATATTTGAGCAAAAATAGAACTGACTTATCTACCAAATAACAATATTATTTGTAATAGAATTGAAAACTAATTAATCACAATACTTTTCCTATTACTCTTTAAGTATTATCTGATTATATACACATTTTATGTGATAAAGTCACAAACTACAGCAATATAAATGTAATGTTGAACAGTTTAGACTTGACTTACATGAAGAATGTTAATGTGTTTATACTTTTTTAATTATTGTACAGTCACCTTCAAATAGTTAGTGACACACAGGTTGTTTAAATAAATAGACACTACCAAAAAGTCAATAATATATGTAAAAATACAGTCTGTATATTGTTGACAATATAAAAGAGTTTCCATATTGTTGTTAACAATGTGGAAACATTATTACGAATTATAATTACCGATATTATCGATTTTTTGGTAGTGTCTATTTATTTGAACAACCTGAATGCCACTTAATATTTGACGCTGATTGTACGTCTGAAAATAGTTATTTGTTTTGATCTGTAAATTTCTTGGGAGACCCCTTGTACCTAACACGAAATGAAAATAAATCTTATCTTATCTAAAGAAATTAAAATTATGTGAATTTTATTGAGAACTTACATCGATTAAAGTAAAAATTGTGTAATAATATATATACCTCGCTTACATACATATAAAGGTGGAATAAAATCTCAACGAAACCTAAGGGTGTTACTAGACCAATCGATCGATCGTCGATCGAGAGCTGCGATCGATGGTGTAATCGACATCGACTAATCCATTTTACCATCGATCGATAATACTCATGATAGGAAAAATGCTATTGATTCCCCCACATTAATTTGCAAAAGCAACTGATAATAATCACCAAACATTAGTTTTGATCAATGAGAATTGTATTTGTTTCAAATACAGTAAACACTAAAATAAAAACGGGTCGGATATTCGTACAATAGAGTTTCCCATGGAAACCTGATCCTAGCCGCCGGCACGCGTCGGATGTTCTGGCGCAGGGAGACCAAAATTACGGGTTGGGACAAATTGTACCGGACTGCAGGGAGAATTTAGATGGTACAAACTACAAATCACAGGCCCATCGATGTCCATATCTTATGGTGACTGATAAAAACATTGTTCTCAGTCAGAACCTGAATAAAGATGTGAAAATTACACTACATATTTTTTCCCAATTTGATTCAAACGCACCATTGTATGACAAATAAAACGCCTTTGCCCTGTCTAGAAAATAGGACTATATAATTATGTTTAAATATCAGTTAACAGTAGTTTTTGCTACGGATAACGCTCTATATAGTTAGCTGTGATACGTCTTAACGCAGTGATATTTAATTATATGTCCCACATGCCTCGTGAGGCCAAGATAGACAGTGGACAACACTAATTTCTCTGTACATGGACATGTGGAGCGGTGGAGATCACATTTAGGAATACAATTCATTCCTCAACAACTGAGGAAATGGTAATCTTACCTCCAATTATTGGAACACAACAATGCTTTATTACATTGTTAATATGGAGTCAGATTCAGGTAGGACAGTGGTAGCTAGCCAGGCGGGTTTAGAGACCCTACTACCTACAAAACCGAGCACTCACTTTTCACGTTTTCACTCTAAAATACAAAATAAATACAATGATTACACAAATAAATATACGTCACTAAAAAGGTACTCTGATAAATTACAAAAACCCGATAAAAATTCTTAGTGTTAACTGTGATATTATTATCATGTTACGTTCTGCGATATACTCGTAATGTAAGTTTACATGTATCTATTTGTAAAGTTGCAATCTTATTATTGTTATAATATGAGGTGTATAAAAGATACATGCTATCTTGGATACATGCTAGCTAGGTAAAGATAATTAAAATGTAAGCTGCCCAAAATCAGTCTATGTCAGTAAAAAATAGAACCGGGAAACCAAAAGAAAGGTTTTTGTCAGTTCATGAAAATATTTGGCTGTTTTGGCTACATTGCAAAACCTAAAATACCTACTACTCTGTAAATTCTGCTGCAGAATATGTTGTTCCAGTAGATTTTAACAGTTTGAGCTGTTGATAATAATAGCCTTTATAAATCAACAGAAGGCTGAACGACACAAAAAACCATTTCTTATTCAATAGTTTCCAAGCAAGTTGCCTGGCTCCGCATTAGATCGGCAGATTTTCGAAGCACTACTAATGCGTAGGTCGTATGGTGCGCCTCAATTACCGTGGGACGCACGCGCCGATGCCCCGGGGAGCGCGCACGCGTCTGCCCCCACCCAATTTATGAAACAAAATAACTGTCTTGTTTGAAATTCACAAAAATGATTTCGGGCGATAAAGTTATTTATGGGGTGTTTTGTGCTTGAGGTCTGAATGATGTTGTGTGCAAAAATTGAAATTATTGTGAATTATTGTGAATTGAAATTATTGTGCTAGTAGGAAAAAAATATTGACGTGCAAAAGTATTTCATGTAAATCTAATTGCAGAATAAATTATTTCATTTATAATAATAATAATAATAATGTTTTATTCGTCCCCAAGTAAAAATACACTTAGTCTTCATTTCATATTATCACTTGTTCTGATTACAATTTGACTTAAGAGACAAAACGGCTTACGGCTCAGCGGTTGCAGAGAGTCCACAACCTCTGTTATTCTGCCATAACCTTTTACCAAATTTATTAATCAATTATACATCGAGTAGCATATACAGCATACGTAACATACAACTTATCACTAACACATGCATAGCATAACATATAGGTAACTTTAAATGAACCAACAAAATGAAAGGATACGGATCAAGTCAGCCTCAACCGTGTGCCAGGGACTGCCGTTTAAGCAGCCATTTGCGACATATATCCCGAAATGTTGGAATGGATCGATTTAAATCAACTCGAATAGGTGGTGGCAAGTCATTCCATATCTTAGCGGAGGCAAACTTAAAACAACCCCTGGCAGCCGCCAACCTTACAAAAGGCATGCATAATTGGAGACCTTTATCCCTGAATTTAGGATTTTTTTCTTTAAATTTTATCTTATTATACAAATAAATGGGACGATTTCATTTCATTTCATTTCAATTGATGAGTAACAAGTAACATGTGTAGCGAACGTTGTAGTTGTTGATTATAGTTAGTTATTTCTTTACCTCTAGTACCCATAAACACAGAAGAAACCACCAACCAGAATAATTATTGGGTACGTTTGTGTTAACTGTATACGAAAGTAGTTATATTAATAAATAATACATGACCGGTCACCCGATTACGCTATTATCACGTATGTTACACAAAGATAGACTATGGATATCATCAAATATCCAATGACCTAAGGGCATTTTCACTCAGAAGTACCTGCGTGAAAGTTCAGGGGTTTTTTTAAGGCGCTGTTTTGACTTGATTGAGATTTTCATAATATTTTTGTATATTTTTTCTACAGAAAATCGCTTAATTGTTATATAAAAACCGATAAGTAAGTGGAAACTAAAGCAAAAATACGGTCATTTTGGTGACATTGAAAAACGGCTGTAATATTTAAAATATAGGAAAACAACATCGGCACCGCACATGCAGCAGCGTCAGCATAACGTGCCCAGCAATGCGGCCGTCACGCAGCACACATAGTTTACGCCATTCTTGTATTCAACTTTGATCAAGTATCACTATCTTCATTTTAATTTCGAATTAAACGTTTATTTAAAATAATTTTTGCTTTTTTTAAAGTCACGAGTCTTACGACTGTGACGTCCTTAATTCGTACGTACTCCACACAGGCAAAATAATTTCGTAATAAAAGTGCAATCAATATCACATGTAGAATAGGCTAGTTGACTCATATTAAAAGTAATGAAAATAATGTGTCATTGACATAGTATTTAGTACAACAAGGGTCCGAAATATACCACGTTCAGTAAATATAAATAAGGGATTGCTGTAGAAATCAGCTTAAATATGTTTTATTTAAACTTTTTTTTTTATTTGCCAAAAACGCTATCCACCATGTTCGTGAAATTTGTTGAGTAACGTTTTATGTAAACAATTACTACGCATGGTCAAAATCCATCAAACGTCAGTCGCAACCTATCAAGCATAACTGTCAGCTATGTCATGCATGCGTATTGAGTTGTTTACAATAATCGTGACGCTACGGCACAGATAATTTATAGACCATCAGGACCGAAGGCGTTTTTGACATTTAAGCAAAAACGTAATTTATAATTTTAAATTTATTGTGTTAGAGGCTTCAGAAAAAGTTGTATTATTTTTTATGGTGATGGCTATCAATAATTAATCATTTGGGGCCCAATAAAAAAAGGGTCAACTAGCCTATTCCTACTAGGCAAGAAACGAAAAATATATTCAATAACACATTCATAGCAAGATACAGCACAGAAAAATCTTTTCCTACGAAGACAAGCCCTGTAACAGATTTTCTTCCTATTCATACCATCTCAACCTACTAGCCTCTAGTAATCGGATTATATCTTAATATTTATTTACGTAGTGCGTTAGATACCTGGGTAGTCGTTAAGGGCGAAGGAGCAAGGTTGATTTATACAGTCGTAAAGTTACGAGGGTATCGCTCTGGGCTGGATAATTTATCGTTCGGATCCGTCGGTCACGCTCGACCACCGCCTAGACCGGATTTATGCCGATTTATTGTTTCGTTTTTAGAGGTAAGATTTTTATAGTTGAAGTTGAATAAAAGCGGCTCATTAAAAGAATACTACCAACCAATCTCTTACCTTGGGTGTCGTTAAAGGCGACTGATGGATTAAGAACTGCACAACCATCGGTGCCTTTGCCTAGTCTCTGACTAATCCTTAGGGGATTATAGTGGTAATTATATGTATGTATGTTTGAAGTTGAAAAACTGAAGTTAAGCAGCCTTTGAAGAAAAATAATCAAGAATTAGTCTCACGACCAAAAACGAATAATATGTCACCGGGTCGTGAGTGTCGTGACCAAAATAACATCAGCGCTGTCCAACTTACACCTTATTAATATACCTTAAAGCATGTTATTGTTTGTCTCAGCATGAATGACGGAATGGGATATAAAATAGATTTTTTTAAATTAATTATTATTTTACTGAATATTCCTCTTAATTCAACTTAATGACGTAAGAAATAAGTAAGGTTATAAATTGGAGAGAATTTTTCAAAAGTATTTAAATTTTGAATCTCGGCCATCTTATGGAGTAGCATTGGCGAATATTGGCGCTTAGGTTGTAATTAAAATCGAAGAAGAGTAATTTAATAAATATAGTTGATTTTTTGCGATCAACTTTTCTTTAATATTAAATGTTAGTTACTCAGCGAAATTACAACATTACCTCCAATTTATATTTTTACAATATTTATTGCCATTCTTATGCAGTAATTGTCGCACGTCTGCATTAGCGTAATCGAAAGCAAACTAAAACGCCAATTTTAGTTAGGTGTCAATGAGTTGTTATTTTCGCTGCCGTTTTTGAGACGCTGACCCGAAATCTAAGCTCTGATTTTTAAAACAATGGATCTATCTGACATTTGAAGGGATACCATTTTAGGGAAAACTTAAAATAGTGTTCGGCACTTAACCAAATAACTTTTGAATATTGTGTTAGTAGTTATACAAGTTTATAATGTGTTTACATTATAAACTTGAGAGAGAGATTCAACTAATTGAAGATTTTAAATTGAACACATTTAAGACTAAATAAATAAAGGACGATAAAAAAAAGAAATAAAGGAAGAGTTGAATCGGAATTGACAAACAATTCAATGTGAATACACTTTTCGCACTTTGTTTTATTTTGCAGAAGAAAAATGAATGAGGTTACTAATTAAGAAAATAAATAAAATCCTGCTCACAATAATTATTTATGTGGGAATGTGAGCGAAGATGGCACGATAAGGCTATTAGCGAATGACTTATGACTGAGCGAGATCGAATGAGGAGTGAAAGAGTGGGTATGGTGTTGCTTGAAGGGCAAGACGGTGTAAGGCGTATGTGCGAAATAAGAGATTTAATAAAAGATTTACTGGTTTCACTGCACTGCGTTCCCATATTTATTACTGAATTAAAATCAGAATCCTTTACTCTAAACTAGCGAAAAAAGGAAACATATGGATGACGCCGAAAACATTGACAAGCGAAATGAAAACCTTAAATCAAAACAAAAACCATGGTTTTGAAATACAAGTTTTTTTGTAATCGATTAAGGTTTTTGCCCAACATTGAGACGTATATATATGCTGAAGACGATCATTTGGTTCTAAGTCTCAAACCGAAGATTGAATCATTTCTTACCTATACCTTAAAAATTAAACGTATTTATCATAAGTACCCGACAAGATGGGATGGCGATGTTCGTAGGTTAGATGAGAAAAATTCAAAATTCAATATCGTTTATTCAATTTAGATGCGTCTTTGCACATGCTTATGAACGTCAAAAGCATTTTACAAATTTTCGTGAAAGCGATAAACAACGCCATCCGTTCACAAAACTACCAGGAGGCCTTGTTCTGAGAAGAACGGGCAAGAAACTCAGCAAGTTTATTTCTTCCCTTTACATTGTTTTTCTTTTTTTTTTAAATGTCATAAACTACAACGTCATTGAAGTTTTATAAGAAAAATCTCTGTGTTATATATTCTGCAGTTTACCACATTTTTCATTACAAATGCAAGTAGTCTAAAATATTACATTAATAAAATAACATTAAGATTCCGTTGATTAATTGAAGAAATTGAAAAAGTAGTATATACAAAACCAGGATAGGTATCTTCACCACTCACTTCACACCATACAGTCCCAAAGAAAACTTCATTGATTACGCCAATTCTACAAATCAGACAGCCATGAGTTTGACCAGACACCGACAGTGGCACCTGTAGAGAGTAGAGATAGAGTGGGCTAGATGAGGATAGTCAAAAATCATACTTATGACTGTTTAAAGCACGACGAGTGATTTTACCAATGTTCACTATATTTATAGACAGTTAATTATTTGTTTCAAATTCATTATTACCTGGGCGGAGCTTTCTATAAGCAAAAATAGTTGTAAGTTTCCTCCGTAATATTAATAGCGCAGCAATTTTTATAACTTAATTGATATCTACCTGTTTCACTTTTGATTTTAAAACTCATAAAAAAATAGAGATAATAAAAATATTTAAAAAAAAATGTATTAATTAAATATCTAGTTACATTTTGCACGCATATTTGACAAGTATATAAAATAAAAGATAAACAGTTACAAGGCAAAGCCTTTATAAAAATAATACCTAACGTAGGAATACACAACACGTCTCTTTCACGCTCAACAAATAAGGATAGTGGAAGAGGTGAGACAGCAACAGTTTTGGCAAAAACCCAATGTACAAATATTTTCCGCTAAATGTCCCTTGATCATTTTAATAAATGTATCGAGACTTGCCCCTACATATAAAGTGAAAATTATTAAATGTAACTCATGTATTCTTTAAATAGAAGTTCTTTCAGAACATCAAATTAGCATGAGAAAGTGTTCTAAGGTATTTTTACTAAATAAATCAATGAAAATTGTGACATACGAATTTAAGACGAAGATGCAACTAAATGCAATAAATTGTAACTTCAGTGAGTAATTATATCAACATTGCCACCCTCTCGTCGGATTAAATATGAATATTCCGTAGTGCTCTAAAAGCTTCGGTTGTTTACTCTTTAAATTTTTTGGTAAATAAATGTGATTACTGTTTATGGAGTATTACTCATTTTATTTCCATTCCCAATTATCTACACCTTACCTACCTACATTTAAACGTGTTTCGTAGCTTCTTCGTAGCCTCTACGAGCTAATGTTTCACAAATATTTTTAGAATCAAAATTTTGTTAAAGCGCTCATATTAATAATATATTATGTTATCTATTCTCAAATAAGATTTATAAATAAACCATTCATTACAAAATAAAATGTTGATTTCGACTTTGCTTCAGAAATCTTATTTGTTTCTCAGAAGTTTGGAGTATTAAACAATATAAGTTCATTACCAACAAGCAATTAACTAAGCAAGAATTATATCCTAAGCGTTCAGTAGTGAAAAAGAACATTCAGACAAAAAGCAACGCAGCGTAAAACGTTCAATACGCTCGCGTGGAAATGGAAAATTCGCGGGACGATCGATCGATGGGTGGCGCGCGTGTGGATTGGTCGTTGGGCGTGTAGCTCGTTATCAGCGGGTCGGTTCGACCAATCGCGGCGAGTTACAGATAAGGGGGTTGGGGTTGGGTTTTTGGGTGGCGTCAGTGTGCTGTTCGAAGCGGCTCGCGGCGGTCGTGGCCATGTTGGGGACGATGATGTACCCGGGCGCGGACGACGCAGACCTCGAGGACATGCGCGTTCCTCCCATCCAATTGGAACACCTGCCTGAAGTGTTCCTATGTACGTAATCTGTGCTGTGACAGTGTTGTGTACATTTGTTTAGATGTGTGACGCCGCTTGCCGTATGTGTCCTGTTGAGTCAACGTTTGATTAGATAATCTTATCTAAGTAATTTTTTTTTCATCCCACCACCTCGGAAAGTGTAATTTTGCGCTTCGAAATCTGGCTGGAAAATTCTATTTTATTCGCTTGAGCGGCAAAGTAGATTTGAATTTAGAACATCACATATAATGAGTACTCAATATAATTGTAAATTCAAAACGTCATTAAACCTATTTAATGTAACCTCTATGGTGCCAAATTTATGATTAGAACTTTTTAAATTGTGAAAAAATATTTTGTCATTATAAATTGTTTTCTTTTTCATTTTGTCATTTCCTCGCTGAGGTGGGATGAAAAGTTACGTATTGCACTCGAGTGGAAAGATTTTTCACCTTGTGCTCGTTTGTTTCCCTCGCTGACGCTCAGGATTCTAATTTAGAATCACTCGCTGCGCTCGTGATTCAACTTAAGAATCCTTCGCTTGCTCGGTCATCCAAATCGAGCACGCGGTTAAAAAGGAACTTTCCACTCTTGTATAATAAATAACTATTAGCGATATCGTGATAACCAATCGTACTGTTTATCTTCTATACCACTATAAAGAATCATAAACACTAATCATTTGCATTAATGTTTCTAAATTTTACTATTTTAACTAGTTTTCATCTAAAGTTTGAAATATTTATTTCAAATACACTAGACTTAAAACGCTAATCACACTCGTATTGTAGCGCATCTACAATACGAGTGTGATTAGCGTTAGATTACCTTTGTAAAGACTCTTATGTGTTTGCAGTTAAGTCAATTGCGTCCATTAAACTTTTTGGGGGTAAAAGACACTCACAATGAAAAAAATTACAGTCAAATGGGAAAAAGTGCTGAACATGGCGATTGTCGATTTATTTCCACCTGCACCACTGAGTTTGAGTAAAAGTCACGTACAGTTTATTTTAAATACCTACTCATCGTTTGCGCCACAATATTATTACCTATGTTATTGATCACAAAATTTTAAAAAGCAAATGCCTCTACCTTATTCTAGATAAATATAAAAAACAACTTGTAGGTATTTTTAATTCAACCAAAGTTCACGCAAAGTCGTGGTGACGGCTAGTTTATAATAAAGTCCAAGAACTTACCTATAACTCAAAAACCTTTTTTTTGGCCACGGCAGCACTCTCACAAACACACTTTATATACTCGTATGCGTGCTCGTTTGCATTCAGATTTGAATGATTTTAGTTGTTTTAAAATATATACAATTTATCAATTGAAAATAGAATATTTCCGATTTTTACAAGGCCGCTTTTGTTGTTGCTAGCGATTTTTTTTCTGAAAATCCATTATCTGAAATCCATAATGTTACTGTTCATAGGGTCAGATAAAATAGAAGAATATTTATTTAATCATGAATAAATCTGTACCTATTTATTGGGCACGTATACTTCAATAATAAACAAATATAATGAAGTCTACATTTATGTATGTTTGTATATTTCTTTTGATAACGCCTTATCTGTTTATTAATCATCATGAACTTTAACCATGCTTTGCACCAATTTAATTGGAAATGTCTTATTATGAAAAAAATTGCAAATTAATTTGATACAAATTTTTTTAAGTTTTCCACAAAAAATGAGGTTATGAACGGAACTAAAAAAGTTTGATTTTTTACAATGATAACTTACACTAGGGGTATTGATGCGGTACTAATTTAAAAAATAATGGTATATTATCATTTACTCATAAACCTAGGTTTATATGAACGCGAAAAAGCGGTGAGAATCTCGGCAAGAATTTATATAAATACATACATACATACATATAATCACGAATTATCCTTTAAGGGTTAGTCAGACATTAGGCAAAAGCAGACCATCGCCATAGCCCGCGCTTCACAAAGCACTGACTGGACTCAGCTTGACAAGTGGTGAGTCCGTCGCCGCTACGAGTATAAGCAATTGAATGGTCGTGCAGTTGGGCAAGATTTTAATCCTAATCTGATTTTTGATAGAACATATTCCGCGAAAATTTTATATTATAGACCACATCACCATTATTTAGAACGGTTTTTTTTTAAAGATAAGTTTAGGTATGCGTTCTATAGTTCAGCAAGTGCATATTTCATAACATTCGTAAACATATGATTGTAATATTATAATATCATACCACAATGAGGGCTGTCCCACAATGTAACAAAAAAATACAATAGTTTCCTCATTTATCTATTTTTAAGATTATTTTTAATTCTGGTTATAATATTTTGAAAGCGCTAAACATTTAATTATCCTTAAACTCGTAGTCAAAAAAAGTTTGCGATCACTATCATAAACTGATAATATACGATTTTGCACGATCTGCTTGGTCGAGTGATCTGTACGGTCGGTCTCGAGAGGTCCTGGGTTCGATCCCGGTGGGGACAAATGTTTGTGTGATGAATATGGTTAAAGAACTTTATTTCTCATTAGACTTACATCACTTATTGAGAAAATATACATAACATACAAATTAAATTATTTTTCAAACACGCGTACATATAAACAATGATAGGGTAGATAGAAATAACACGCGCAACAATTGTCCATCAGCCGTCATAATGAGCAAGTATACCGAATACAGGCATTTGTTCTTCAGTCTTGGATGTTTATATAAATATAGTATATTTTCTGAATATTTATATGTATTTCTCCATAAAATATATTAATCCGTCATCTAGTATCCGCAACACAAGCAGCATTAGTTGCCTCAAATGGGGCTTGTTGATAGGTGTGAATGTTTGAGGATATTTAAATTTAATTTCTTAAATTTAACTTTATCAAAAAAAACTTTGTTTTGTGTTATCTTTACAAAGAAATACACCGTCTGAAATTAAAAAATAAAACAATTTTTTATTAAACACAATTTAGTAAATAATCATGATGAAATTAGAACAGAAATTTGATGGAAATAAAAATACTATTTAACTAAACTTACAACAATTAATTGATAAAAGGTTTATATTCAATATAATACCACTCCTTCCCTAGCTTGAACACATGTGGAGATCCTCCTGGGCAAACTGAGGGTCCAGTTATCCATCAATTCTTGAAGTAACTATCCCATTCATGAATAGCGGCTTCTCTGAGCTCTGACACTGTCTGGAGATGAGGCTGACGGTTCCTAACAGTGCGCTTACGAGCATCCAACGGTATTCTATAGAATTTAAGTCAGGCGAGCCGGCAGACGCCATCTAACCCTGTGATGTCGTATTCTCGGAGAGTAGCATTGAATCGTTGAGCTTGATTCGCCGGCGCATTTTCATCGATTAGTGTATATTCCACCAATACCAACTGTTTTTCCATAATTAAACTCTTTATTGCACCAATAAACATAAATACAGGCCATAATAAATTATGCAAAGGAGGGCTTATCTCTAATAGAGATCTCTGCCAGCCAACCCTTCACAGGTGTGTGAGATTTAGTAATGAAAGGGAAGAGACACCAGTGCAAAAGAGAAAAAATTAAAAATATAATTTTTATATAATTTATATTTATAGTATACATATGTATATTTTTAAAAAAACCTAAGTAGTGCAGAAAAATATACATTTATAAAATATATAATGCTTTACTAAACACTGTCTGTATTGAAAAGAAGAGAAATGAGGAAATGTGTAGATACCATTTTAGGAAGAAAGCGCTAGAAAATGCTTCTTGAGTTTTGTCTTAAAAGAAGAACAGTTTGGCAATCTTGTATCTCTGATGGCACTCCATTTCACAGCAACACAGAGCAAACCGAGAGCGAGAGAAAAAAGAAATTCGTGTTACTCCCCGGAATCACCAGGCTTCTTGAAACGCAGGAATGCTTAGGACGAGTAGGAGTAGGTAAGAGCTGGAATCGGGATCGAAGATAAGATGGGGAATTAGGGTCTTTAAGGATTTTGAACAGCGTAGTAAGGATGTGCACATTACGACGAACGCGCATTGGAAGCCAGTTCAGCTGAGCTTTAAATTTGAAACATGAACTTTACATGTATGCTGTTATGAAGTCTTGATAGGGGTCAAATACACTGTAGCTCCAATCATAATACCACCCTATAATGACATCGCTTTCCCGTCATTCTTAATTATTTTAGTGAAAATTCTTTGCCTTAATTTAAATAAAATAAAATAAATAAAATAAAATAAATATATTTATATTTTAAATATATTTATTTGCCTTAAATAGGGTATACAATTGGTGGAATTTAATTACCAAGTAAAAGCTTAACCTATTTAGCCATCTCAAACAGCATGCAAACATGATATCAGTCACAATTATGTTAAAAGGTACATACTACAGGGGCAAAAATAAAGCAAAACCAAAAAATCCCCCATATCACTTTTGATAATTTTTTTCTTCATATCTTAAGAATTCATCAATTGAGAAGAATGACTTGTCTATTAGCCATTTGCGCAACACTGATTTGAAAGGACTTGTACGAACATCTTTAATACTATTGCGTAATTTATTATAAATATTTCCGCACATAGCAAAACAATTTTTAAGGTATTTTTTTGTATTAGGGGCAGTTTCTAATACTAATCTATCCGGATGCCGCAAAGTTCGCTTACTTATATCTCTGGCTTGCACCAACCTTTCGCCATTCCGTTTAACAAACAGAGCCACTTGAAATATATACAGGCAAGTCAATGTTAATATATTTAATTTTCACAATATTCTGGTCTTCTCCAGACACGGAAACGATCGTTTTGCCAAAGTTTTCTTCTTTATGTTCTTCATTTTACCGAAGCCTAGCCCACTGCAATCTCATCGTTGACGTTGCCGGGAATTGCGAGGCACTCCTTAAAGCCTCCGTGCTCGTAATTCAGCAATTTTTAATGGTCTGAGAGCTAAATACTAGCTCAGAGGCGGCCTGAACTTCTGCTTTCATTTTAGTAGCGTTGTTGTTGGGTCACAGGCTCGGAATCATCTGGGCATTTATTTAATTACTCGTACAACTTTCAGCGAAAAAATATTATTAATTCCATAAAAATGAACAGATTTCTGAAAGAGCGTAAGCTAGGACCGAAATCCCTTTTTTACGGAAAAACCATCGAACTATTTTGTGGTTTTATATTCTAATTATAGATTGTTAGATACATCATCTAAAAAGAAAAAGAAAACGTAACATAATCTACCGTAACAAAAAATATTTTAATTTTTCAATGTTATCGCAAACTTTTTTTGACGTGTATGGTATTATGCTGCCAATTTTTCTTTTAACCCCTTGAGGGTCAGCGCGAACACCGCTGTTCGCATATAATAGATGTTTAAAAAATGGTCCAATTGTCTTAAATTCAGTCCTTGCAAGGCACTAAAAACAAAATGCACCAAAAATAGGCCCTATTGTTACATTCTGTTTTTAATCAAACTGTTCATGAGTGTTCATACTCGTAGTTAACTTTTATCTTATTATATTCGGTCCTTACCTATGAAATTGGTGTTTTTATTCTGTCTTAGCAATTTGTCCGTAACTATTAAGTTTCAGAACATTCTTATAAAATAATTACCTCCTCTAAAAATAGACCATATTTCTTAGCTCTTTTGATTTGTTTTGATAATTTGTTGTAAGTTTAATTGTGTTAAAATTAGAAAAGAAGACAACTATTTTTAAGTTCCTCGCGAATACATCATTTGATTTGCATTCACTTAAAAACGATAAATAATTTTTATGAAGAGTGATATCTCACATATTGCTAAAGCTTGTCTCATGATACATGCCAAAAATTATTATTTATGGATTTGTCGTTGTGGAGAAATCTGAAAAAATGTTAGTATGGAAAATGCAGACTTCCCCAAAATCTCCATACAAAACACCAATTTCATAGGTAAGGACCTAATGTAATAAAAATATTTTAAGAAGCCGCATCCATAATAAGTTAGCCAAAGATGTACTGTAGGTAATTATACACCTGAATATCCGATATCCAGATATAATTCCTTATCAAATACGTTTGTTCACTAAATAGGCTTAAAAAAAATTAAAGCGTTTTACCACGATCTCATCCGATGGAAAGTGATACAGTCTAAAGTGGAACACAAATAAGCAGGAAGACATTTCTTTGCGTTTCGCATGAGGAATGTTAAAGCGTATCGCATGGTGCGAAATGGTGAGATATCTTCCGTATACGGATGGAGACCCTCACCATGTTGCGTCGTCCGATGGTGAAACAGAGGTAGAATTAAATTGTGCAATCCGAAATGCAACCAGTAGAAAACTGAGAGACTTGCAACTAGACGGTGATTTTCGAGACTGGAGTTTTTTTAGCTACAGGAGACTCGTCCTCAATTAGTTTTTTGGCACGTCTCTTTAAAGAGTCGCAGGGTTAGAGCTGGTATCGGGTTGATTCGTCCCACTAATGCGTATATTACGATTAAATATATGATATCATACCTTATACCTCTCATAGATTAAAATAGATAGATTAAAAGCTGTAGACGCTAACAAAAACAAATATAAAGATATGATTGTGAGAAGAATCACAATATATATGTACGCTACGTCCTTAGCCTATATACGTCCTACTGCTGCGCACAGGCTTTCCTCATGGAGAAGCACATGAGGAGTAAGGGTCATAACACCACCACACTGGTCTAACATGAGATTTTAATTTTGTTTTGTTTTGAAAATAGCAAAAAGGAGAATGCTCAGCAAGTATGGAAAAATCCCAGAGCGAACACATGCAGGATGTGGTTGAGAATATTGATAATATTTAGTGGATTAATTTTTTAATTAGTTCACTATAAAATTTTATGGCTAAATATGTAATATTGCTATTTTATTTGAATAGGGGGTGATTTTTTCGAATATAGAAAATATCGTTAATTTGGGTTGTTTATCAGATATTGGATATTGTATATCAGACACAAGGCAGGGGAGGGCTAGAGTGGGCTGCTTACGCGGTGCTTTTGCCTAGTCTCTGACTAACTCTTAGGGTATAACAGTCGTGATTATATGAATATGTGTATATACCTATCAGATAAAGTAAATAAAACCGGTTTTCAAAAACGCTATTCACTCTTGCAATACCACTAACAAAACAAAATAAATAATATTTTTTTGCATTAAATAAAGACACAAGTTATTTAAAAAAGACATTTCTATACGAGACATGCGAATATAGATAGTTAGATCTATAATCTCAATTATCATTCCTATTTTTACCCGACTGCCAAGGAAGGGTTATTACTATTTCACACAGAGCGGCAAGTAAAATTATAAAATATAATTGTATGTACATCTTTTGCTGAACCGAAATAAACTATATTTTCCATACCTGAGAAAATTATCTTACCTTATCTTATCTTATCTGCATCTGTAAACTCTGGATTTTTCTTGAGCATTGTCCTTTACCAAAATATAAAAATGTACAGGGGGTAAGTATTGTGTTGGCTATTATTTATTTTGAAGAAAACGTCACTGCACGTATACTTCAACGACAACGAGAACGTAAATTGACAAAAACATTTTTTACAAAATTTTCTCAAATTGGTTGGAAAAAATTAGCAAACATTTTTTTTCCCACACGAAGAAAACATCACGCAGGACTGAGTCCCTATACAGATTTTTGTCTAGGATAGTGAAAATATTGCAAAAGCAACCGGGACCAATGTGCAATCTGAAGCACAGGGGAACTCGAGTTCACAAAATTTTTGCCATCAACCAGGGCCCAACGAGTACAGATAACTAAAATATCATATTAACTTATTTCATATAAAAAAATCTAAACTGTCTTGTTTTGAAACACAACCCATCTTTATTTTCTTTCTTTCCGCATACCGCTCAGTTTGAAAAATACTCATGTACTATTGTAATATTGTAAAATTTCTTTCTTCGCATTCACTGGACACAGAATGGCAACAGGCACGCCCCTGTTAAATGGGAACTTAAATGTATGACACGGATTATGGATGTTGACACTCAACACTCTGCCAAACCTTCGGGGATGTGATGATATTAATATCAGAGAATGGGCGAGTCTATAGGCGTGAATCCTATCGACTCGCCCATTTTATACTACTTGTGTTACGGATACTAGATGACGAACACACATTTTCAATAGTTAAATACAATAAATATCCAGAATACATAAATAAGCATCCAAGACCGGAGAGCCAATGCCTGAATTTATCATAACAAACATTTCCCCCTCCTGGAATCGAACCCAGAACCTCTCGTGATGGCGACGCCTCGATACGTACGGTCTACGGTCGACCGTCGTCGTCAAAATGTTATGTTGTTCTTTTTATTCCTTTCAAGATCTTAACTGTCCCTGATGTTGCAGCCAGTATCCCGAAGTGCGGCGGGTGTCACGAGATGATCGTGGACCGGTACGTGCTGAAGGTATCGGACCGGACGTGGCACGCCGGATGCCTGCGCTGCGTCGAGTGCCGCGCCATGCTCTCGGGGAAGTGCTTCGCGAGGAACAACCAGCTTTACTGCACTGATGACTTTTTCAAGTAAGCCGCTTTAGGAACTTTGGTACGGAATTAGTAGACAGTTAAAATTACAAAATGTGAACAATATTGTTGTATATTGTTAGGTGATGATGGAATGAGAAGGTAAATGAGCTTTGAAAGTATTCCCCTTGATTTCCCGTATATACTAAATTCTATGACCAGTAATTATGTAAATTATAAGTGACCATTATAAGAGCAACATTTTGTGATCTCGAGTTACTCCGTGCTTCGGAAGGCGTGGCCGTTGGTCCCGGTCGCTATTGCAATTGTTTCTACCAATCCGCATTGGGCCAGCCTGGTGGTGTTATGGCCCGTACTCCTCATTTGTTTCTTCATGTATATCAGAAAAAGTCCTGTATCCAGTACTGGGACGAATATAGACTATTAATGATGATGAAGAATGATGTAAAATTGATGATAATGATGATTGATGTTCAAATAAATTGGACCCAACTTTACTCAATTGAGTTTAAAGCAATTTTTCTAACCAAACAACAAAATTTTATCAAAGTATACTATATATTTTTAAACATTTGTGCTTTTGGCGACCTGTTACCTTCATAATTCATTATTACAAGGGTCTTTAAGCTGTAGAAGAACATCAACTGGGCAAGTGATTTTTTGTGATCTCAGACCATGTTTATGTGAGAGGAAGGTGATAACTTCCTGAGCTTCTTGCCCCTTCTTCTCTGGACCAAATCTCATTGCAAACGCACACACTGACGTTCTTAAGTGTATGTATAGTGATATCTAAATTTGAATGAATAAACTATTTAAAAACAGCTTTGATAGTTGTATCTGTTTCTGCATATTTGTTCAATGCACGTTGATAATGTTGTGGTGGTTGCGGCTGTTGTCCCAGGCGCTTCGGCACCAAGTGCGCGGGCTGCGGGCAGGGCATCCCGCCGACGCAGGTGGTGCGGCGAGCGCAGGCGCACGTCTACCATCTGCGGTGTTTCGCGTGCGCAGCCTGCGCGAGGACGCTCAACACCGGCGACGAGTTCTACCTTATGGAGGATGGGAAGCTCGTCTGCAAGCCGGATTATGAAGCCGCTAGAGCTAAAGGTGATTATTATTATTATTTCAATTCAATTGGGGTTCAATATAATATGATTTCATTTATCATTAATACTGATTAAGTACTAGCTGTTGACCGCGACTTCGTTCGCGGTTACTGGTTTTTTAACTATCCCACGGGAACCCTGTAATTTTCCGAAATAAAAAGTATCTAAAATGTTGACCAGGGGATATAAGATATCAACATGCAAAATTTCATTGAAATCGGTCCAGCTATTTCGGAGATTAGCCCGTAGAAGTAGATAAACAGACAAACAGACAGAGAAACAAAAAATTAAACAAAGAAAATATTTTGGTATTATCCTTTTATTACATGATTGTATGACGACCTCTGCATTTTTATTATAATTATATAAATATAGATAAAATGTATAAAAATTGTATCCAAAGAAATTTAACCTGGCTTAATTTTTTAAAAATAATTATGAATCATTAACGTTCACAAGATGTCTATCATGATTATCAAATATACTACTGTAACTGAATTATTCAGCTTTAATATGAGCCACTGTTAGAAAAGCTTTCCAGTAAGGAAAAACACATGAGGTGCATCGACAACACGACTACGCTGACCCAAATCTGATTCTTAGGTAGAAACAACAACTGCCGGGACCAACTGCTTGAAGCTTCCGTGTGTACCTTCCGAAGCGCAGCAGAACAAAAGATGTTTTGTTTTCAATTTCGAAACCGTTCATGTCCTCTGGTACAAATTTGTCATCTAAATAAAGTAGTATAGCTCAATTTTCAACTACTAAAACTTTAAAAAGCAAAGTTCTAAAACAGAACTGGATTCCACACCAGGCGGCGAGGGCTCGCTAGACGGCGACGCGGCGAGCAAGCGCCCGCGCACCACGATCACCGCCAAACAGCTGGAGACGCTCAAGAGCGCGTACAGCAGTAGTCCCAAACCTGCGAGGCATGTTCGGGAGCAGTTAGCTCACGATACTGGGCTGGATATGCGCGTAGTGCAAGTGTGGTTCCAGAACCGGTGAGTATCTTACTTACCATAGAATTACCGACCACGAAGAAGATATAATTAGTTGTCATTCGCGCGCGTTTGTTTTTTTTTTATTTTTTTACTTTAAAAATTTTAAAACAAGTTTCATGTAGATATTTTCTACCGCGTAGCAGTGAAAATCCATTGTTTATTTTACTTTTTGAGTGTAGGAGTAGAAATAAAGTGAGAATCTTCCGAGTTAATAAGATCACATCACTTTCAAAAAAATCTCTATTTGTCTTTTGGTAATTTATTTTTAATTTAAAAAATCTCTTATCGATACGTAAAAAACCGTTCTGTTCAACCAGCTGTTCAACGCTCAAAGTCAGAGTCACAGATTAAAAAAATTATGCGCCAGCCAAAAGTAAATTTCGCATTTACCTTCACTTTTCGTTCGGTGTTGCTAGTGAAAAAAACTTGACATCCGTAATGTTAAAAGTTGTAGTAAATTTTATTTTATTCCTCAAAATAGCATATTAACCTTACACATGCATGCTTGATTTATAAATATTTTTGCTTTTTTAAAAGGTTACACCTAAATAAAATATAAAAAGGAAAGTGACAAACTAAGTGAAATTATGAGAAATGGATTATGAAGGTTGCTTCATGAAAAAATACTGTTTAAAAACATACGAGTCGTATAAAAAACGTTTTGTCACGACGACTTGCTTATTTAAAGTTTCAAATGTTTAATTTTGTACACGTCTCTTTGAAAGTCATAATTTTAGTTCTTATCAACTTCGAAGTTATGTATTAGACATGCAGAAGTATAAAAATTCGTTCCATGGTCCATGAAAAATTTATAAACCGAGACATTTGAATCAATTTTGCATACATCGAATATATGGGAAGCGAGTTAACACAAATGATTTTGAAATGGTCACTGACTTAACAAGACGTAAACAGAGATTAAAGTTTTATGGCCAACAATAACTACGAAGTGAAATAAAAAAAAAATTAACAAGCGGTAAATCTAGGCAAGGAAATAACTCTTAAACCTTTAAATGCACATTATGATTTAGAAAATATAATCATACTATAGTAAAAGGTAAAGACTTGCTGTACATACTCAAAATAATTAGGTATTAATTTTGGATGTGAATGGAATCAGAAGCTTGGAGAAACTGGAAAATTCGGCGTATTCGATTTAAATCGATCAATTTTACATGATAATAAAGGACAGTTAGCGATAACAGAGGGGAAAACCGCACTACTCCGTGCAAGAGGTCGGTAGTTCCTTTCCCAGCAAAGATACCTATATCTTTGCTGGCCACGAGATCAACTGAGACATTGTAAGTCTTATCTCAATCACGCAGAAGCTATCTGTTACATTTAAATGCATGTTTATTTGAATCTAAAACACGTCAGTTATTCAGGACAAGATTTATCGGAACCGCATTATTTATAGCTCTCTAAACTATTCAGTAAGAACCTATTCAGGAGTGACAATACCGGACGACCTTGCTTCAAAATGGATGGCCACAACCGTTGTGTTCTCTGTGGGTGTGCATCGACTGCCAGTTACATAGAAGCTATGCTTTAGAACTAATAGTAGCAAAATGTCATCTAGAGCTAGTTTGTTATAGTTTGCTAGGTATGTATTGTCACAGTCACGGCAGCCGTTACGGCGTGCAAGTCCGTTTCGCCTCGTAAAACTGCGATATCGAGCCGATGTACTTTATGCGGAACCAAAGCTATTGTGCACTGCTACCTTAATAGAGATTTATGACTTGGTACTCATTTTTATACACCAGCGTTAGAATGGCCAATAGATTTTTCGCTAAACATTTTCTCTTGGAATTAAGCATTGTTCTCATTTAGTATTTTAATGGGAAATTTAATACCAACAACCAGAAGCCGAGTATCATACATATTACTCCACAGTTTAACAATATTTAAGCTAGGATTCTCCTTTTCAATATAAGTTCAGTAAACACTGGGTTGTTTATAACAACTCAAGTCAATACAACATTTTTACATCGGTTTTGTCTATCATTGTAGGCGCATCACGCATTTACTTTCGCGCTTGTTGACTTTTAGACACAACTAAAACGAGGTGTATTTTAGTCAAGTGTGTATTATACCGAGCAATATTACAAAAGGCATTTGCTGCCCCAATAATCCGAAGTACGCAGTCCCGGCGGGCTGGGCTGGCCGGGCACTTTAATTAATGAACCTCTGTGGACCCCTGCCGCGCCGCTAATAGCAACACGCAAAACATGCGGAAGGCAGCCTGTTTGCGCTACATATTACAATGATTATTTGTTTTAATCGAAAGCAATCGGAGCGACGCTGATGTTTTCATGGGGAAGATCGTTGAACAACTAGCCGTCTGTTTACTTAATTAAGATATTAATTACTGCTGCGGTTTTAACGGTCATGATACTTTAAAAAAGTGCCTATTTATTTTGTTTCACGTAGGTACTCTCATCTGTTCATGTATTTATTTTTATTTCTCTGCAATACTTAATCGTGGTTTTAGTTTATGCAAGTATGACATTATAGAGATTAATTAATCTTACACTAGAGTTTATTTGGAAATGCACTTTATAAAGTTTGAAAGTTAAAGCCGTTATTTACAATTTAAACTTTATTGATTTATTTTTATGATACAAACTATTTAACTTTTTCTAAATAAAGCTAGATAAAAAAAACTCTACGTACTGTTTGAACCCGAAATTGCGATGACCTAAGTGGACACTATCAACTTTTATAATTGGTTTAATCAAAATTATTCCCTGTTATTTTGCTCTGTTTATTCAGCGAATTATATTATAATAATATAATAAAACTGTAATGTAATGCACCTGTAATTGCTTCAATAAGTACTTTATCATAACTCATGTAATCATCATGAAAATTATATTTTTACAAAATGTAACAAAAACTAGAGCATTTAGTTAAAATATGACATATAATTAAATAAAGCTTGTTTTTCAATAACAATATTTTATTTATTTTACAGACGAGCGAAAGAAAAGCGACTTAAAAAAGATGCCGGTCGGACGCGGTGGTCGCAGTACTTTAGGTCGATGAAGAGTGGCGGAGGTTCTCCGCGACATGACCGACTTCTCGACAAAGATGAACTGAAAATTGATCTGGATTCCTTCAGCCATCACGGTATGTCTTAAAAGTACATTATGATAGAAGTGTGTATAGTTGGTTATTACCGCTGAGGCGACATTCAGAGCCGAGGACGATAATCAATCATCACACTTGCGAGAAATATGAGACTATATTTCTCGCAAGTTAGAGGGTTCAACCCCGTGGCGCGCCAATAAAAGCAACTCACTCCATAAAAAAATAATACTGCACGCAAAATAGTGCAGAAATATTTTTACCGCACGCGTGTTTAATATAATAATATGGCATTATATGCCTAAATCCGGGGTATTTAGGCACATTAGGTATTTAGGTATTTATTAAGTTCACTTTTCGAGCTGGGTGTGTAAAATATACATATAGTTAATGTATCATAAACGTAATTTAATTCTGACATTTAGGGTAAAACCGGGATAGATGTCCCACTTTTTGAATTGTCTCCTTTTTTCAAATATATAAATTTTTAATGAATTATTTGTGATTTTGAACATTCATTTTTTCTTTTTTTCCATGAAAATACTATGAGGGATTGATGTTTCTATACAGTTTATAAGGAAAACTTGCACAAATTTTATAAGGTCCATTGAACTCCATAAACAGCAAAATTGCTTCCAAGAAACATGGGTAGATTTACACAAAAATTAATTTATTTTTCAATACTTTAATAATAACTATCAAACAATAATATTTTATGCAATGAGTAAAAAGTTGAAATAATAGGAATTTCCGAGGCATCTGTCCTTTTTACTTGATCTAGGAATTTAATTATTTTATTGATAAAACAAAATGGAATTATTTGCACTTGGATTCACACTTAATTAACCAGTACATGTACGTACATGATAAAGAATAAAACGGATTTTTTAAATAATTTTATAGTTATACAATGGCAAATACTGCCCTTTAAGTCTTTTACGTCTTGGAGAAGTTCGCCGCGGAGATAATGACACGAGCGAAACGCATCCATACATCACGATAGCCTTTGGCAACTTATGTGTGGAGTGACGGAAACATCCACTTATGCTATCAATTCTTAGTTGCGAGTAGTTCGGGAAGTAAGGTATTCTAAAAATGGGCATCTATCCCACTGTGGCATGTATCCCGGTTTTACCCTCCATCTACGAACATAAACTAGTCGAAACTAGAAATAGTTTACATACTCGTAGGTACTATTATATACGTACTATTATATATCGTAGGTACTATAAAATATTATATTTATCATCTATTTTCATATCTTTGTAGAGAGACACAGGTTACTTGACCTTACTTCATCAGTATTTTCCTTTTATGTGAGCATTCTTTAATAAGTACGATATAAAAAAAAACCGTTCTGTTTATAGAGCTAAGCAACGACAGCTACAGCACGGTTGCGTTGGGCGGGGAGGAGGGCTCACCGGCGGGCGGCGGCGGCGCAGGCGCGGCGGGTGGCGCGCGGTACGCGGCCACGCCGCCCTACCTGCGCGCGCACTCACCACCGCACCCGCACTACCATTACCCACCCGATCACCTTGTCTACACGAATATTGGTAAGTAACATCTGCAGCGCGCGGTACGCCACCACGCTGCCCTATCTGCGCGCGCTCTTGCACGCGCACCAGCTGTACCACTACCCGCTACCCGCCTAACCATCTCGTCTACACCAACATTTTGTGCAGGAGTCATAAACAGAACTATTTTTTTATTATTACTATTACATAACACCCCACACATGCTTTGTGTGCGGAATGTATTTTTTTTATGTAGAGGTAAAATTCCTTTAAAATTTTTGTAAATTGTTGTTATAGGCCAAGCCATGAGTGGAGCGGGCATCGGAGGGGCAGGTGCAGGCGGTGCTTCAGATCTGAGCAGTTCCTCGTCCCCGGCGGCGGGCGGGTACCCGGACTTCCCCCCGTCCCCCGACTCCTGGCTGGGCGAGCACCACTACTCCCCGCGGGGTTTCCCCTAGCGGCGGCCACCGCCGGCGCACGCGCCACCCGCGCCTCCGGCACCATTCCCATTAGCACTCGCACCCCAACCACTCGAGCTCGTTGTCAAACGCGAGCTGTGACTTGTGACAAAACACTGAACAATAATTAAACTTAACACTGGCCATTTAAGGCTGTGGCAAACTGTACAAAATTGCATAAGAGTTCATATGTAACATTGAAGCACCAAATTGCGGAAACAAAAAAAAACAATTATTGAATTACAAAGTTGATGACTTACGAAAAAGTGGTGACATTAATCACAGTTGTTGACTCGTAAGGAATCGGTAAATAAATGCCTGTGAAATATATTAACTTGAAAGTGCGGAAGGCGTTACTATATCCAATTAAGCGAGAGACCACGAGGGAAAAGACGATAGTATGAGTGAGAGCGTCAACGAATGTAAACCAAAATATTTTAACAAATTAATAAATGAAGAATGTAAATATCTCCGTTATATGTAGTAGGTATAAAATATTTCTACATTCTCGTTTTCTGGTACAAATATCCGAGACATTTGAGATTACAGCGTTCCATATAAAATAGTCTATTAATTTAGCCCTAAGTAGAAATGAAGTCAATAAATAAATATTACCTATTCTCAAAACTATTTAAGGAACGTGTAAGTCATATAAATTGTAAAAACTACGACCACTAATAAGTTTAGAACGGTATACATTGTACATAAATAATTATCCAGCATATTGTGCGTATAGCACTGTTGAAATATTTGTACGCCTTAATTATGGTATGTAGGTATTTTGTAAATAAATTATAGATATATTAAGTATCATGCAGACCATGTTACAGTACATTTATTCATTAATAATGAAACAAATCATTAAAATACTAGGTACATTCTTTACCGTCGTTTAATATAGCATTGTATAATTTTAATAAAAATTATCACAATTTTGTATATAATTTTAATGTGATAAAACATCTAGTTCTCTTAAGTCCATGATAGTGATAAAATACTTTGTGCAAAAATTCTAGTCGACAGATAAATGGTATATAAATAATTATACACTACTATGCTAATTACTTTCGAGGTTTTATTTACAACTTAAGTAATCTAATTAGTAAATATTTACAATTCCGTTGTGGCTACTCCCCAGTACTGTTGCATACGGCCTTCAAGGTCTAGTGAATCTTCAGATTGCGTAGTTTTTTCTTGAATTACTGCAAAATCATATTCTAAATGGTAAGGCATTAAACGTTGCAATGATCCAAAATACGCTGCATTAGGACCTCCATTTGGCAACCTGCCTGATCCAAATCTTAAATCTGGTTTCAATGCTGTCCCGAATGATCTGGCACTTCCAAAATGTTTTGATAAGAAAGGAACACCTTTAGACTGTTTACCAGCAAGATGGAGTTGTGGACTACTGCCGGATAGTCCTTTAACATTTCTCAAACTGCTTCCGTTTGAACGGATTCCTTTAGACAAGTTATCTAATTCTTTGTCAAATAACATCTGTGTATTTTGTTCCAACATATACTCCCAGCATTTAAATTGTTCTTCAGAATTGGGTAATTCATCGGTTTTATGATCATCTTCTTTGTCTTCCTCGACACGAACTCTGATTGCTCGCGCTACACCACCGCGACAACTTCTTCTTTCAGACGGTCTGTTTTGCGATCGAACACTGGCATAATGCTGATGATTTATAGCTTCACTCGGGGGACGATCACTTTGTCCGCTTGGTGACGAACGATCACTGCTTGGCTTCGGTGGGGTGGCTGAGTGACAACATGCTTCCATTCGTGAGCAACAACAATCGGATCTACATACTGACTTATTACTACTAATAGTTTGTCTTAACTCTCGCATCAACATATCTACGTCATTTCGTACAGTGTCAAACCTAATAATTAAAACTGAGATACAATCCTCTGTTCCATAACTTTGTGCTAAATCTTGCAATCTCTTTGCTGCAAGAACTGGATTGCGTTCAGCTCTCACTTCAGATACAGCAGTATCCACACTAATTACATTCCAGAATTTTCCATTACCCATTATTAGGAACTCATCATCGTCTTTAATAACTGTTTGTATGACATCGGGATCTGGAACTGTATTAGGATAGCGGGTGGAAAATCCTAATCGCTTATTATTTTCAATCCCCAAACTTAAAGGCCCATTTCGTCTACTAAGAACAGCTTTAGTATCCCCAACATTAGCTAGTCGCAAATTATATCTCTTAGAAGCTTGACCGAAGCCACTCTCAGGCAAATTCATTGGAGTCAAATGACACATTATTAGGCTGGCACCTTTCCTTTGGCCCTTTTCTTTTAGTTCACGATGTGCTGATAGTACAACATATTTCATATACTCATTTACTGTTTCCTTAATAGATTTTTCTTCAAGCAAGAGGCCGGGTAAACTAGATTGTAATATTTTTGGAACTTCCATGTCTGTTTCCCCGTCAATAATAGCAAAAAGTCCCTCCTTATTGCAAAACGATGGAAGACGAATTTGAGCGCAGCATAACTGGAGAGATTTATTTGGACATTCGGTGAAGCCTGTTGCCCAGGGAGTAAATCCATTCAACTCATCGTGGTGTCCACTTTTCTGTGTCCAAGGTAAAGTATTTCTACCAGTCACATCAACTAAACTTAGAGGCCGCTGACATCGATATGCCTTAAATTGCGATGGATCTACTTGTAATTTTTTATTGCAAGATATATCCAGAAATTTTAATTGTTTTGGGGCTAGGAGCCTTAAATCTATACTATCCAATTCATTATGGGCAAAATCCAAAATTTTTACCGAAGCGCTACAAGCAAACATTGGTACAGATCGCAATCTATTAGAATGAGCTCTTACTATTCTAATGTTATTAAGTTGAGGTAAACTATCTGGTAGCCTTATAAGTGAATTACCCGACAACACCAATTCTTCGATTTCGGGCCAAAAATTAATGCAACCGTCAGGTAAAATAGTTAGACAGTTATATGCAATGTGAAGAGTTTTTAGTCCCCGGAAAGAAATAATAACATCCGCAACTTCATCATTTAAACAGTTTGCCGTCAAAAATAGGCGTTCTAATGAATATGAAGATGGCCCTCTAGCTGGTGGTAAACGATTTAATCTGTTGTTGGAGAGGTTTAATGAGTTCAATCTATCACATACCGAGAAAAAGTTTTCGGGTAAGGACTGTATACAGTTGTCATGAAGAAGTAACTCTTTCAAAGGTGCTCTCAATCTTGGCATGGATGGTATATTAGAAATTTTGTTATGAGCTAGATGCAAACTAGAGAGACTGGACAGTTCACTGCAAAATAGATGTTCAGGCAGCGATGTTAACTGGTTATTGCTTGAATGAAGAGTCGTGAGGTCCGAACAGCCACTGAGCCACTGTGGTAACGATGTCAACTTGTTATGCGATACGTCAATTTCGACTAGGTTTATCGGTGGGACTGTCGTGGTAAGGCTTTCTAGTTCTGTAAAAGGAAAAAATTATATATAAATAAATAAATTTATAAAAATACAAACATACAGCAGTAAAGAGTAAAGAGTGCAGTAAAGAGTCCCTACAATTAAGTTTTATAATGTAAAACTTTTCTTACGATTGTGTGGCGCACGTAGGAGTCTCAGTGAGCCGCCATGCAACGCCAGATGTTGTAGTGTATTATGCGCAGCGTACAGCTCTCTTAGGCCTCGCAACGCTGATACCACTAGAACTTCTATGGAGTTGTGGGACACATCTAAGGATACCAGGTGCTGAAAGGAAAATCAATGTATTTTAAGATTCACAGCCAAAATAAATATGAATGGGATGTTTTACACGTTTTCATAATGAAAATTTAATCGTAGAGCTATTTTATCGCGTTTCAATCTGGCTAGACCAACCGTATACATATACAGCGCAAGCATGTATTTAAAATTTTTGTAATAAGCGAACTCCTGATAATAAGCTACCATAAGTCGCCGCGAATTAACATACCTCATAATTCCCAAGGATGATACTGCCTTTCAGTCTGTTGTATCTAAGGTCCACAGTAGTCAACGGAGTGCGATATTCTGCTTTGTTCTCTTCGTCGGGCGCCATTTGTGAATTCACCTGAAAATGTTCACAAAAACGCCTTAATAATAAATCCTTTGCATAGAAAAATAATTAAGTATTATATACACTTTATAAACGAACCTTAATATTTGAGATTAAATTATTTGTGGCAGTCAGCGTCCTTAGACGAGGGAGTTTCAAAACACAGTCCAGGGATCGGATTTCGTTTTCACTGATATTCAGCTCTTCTAATCTGTAAATAGAAAGAGAGACATACTTTGAATATCATTTTTAATATTAGCCGTAATATTTGCGAACGAGGAATATAATAATAATCAAAAAAATATATTCAATTACATTGAGTTCCAATTTAAACTTAAAAAAAAATTAAAAACAGTATTTTTTTATTCTGACTCAAATTATAGACCTCGCAAGAGAGGAAATAAAAAAGAATCTGATAATCGCATATACAAATGCTCTACACTGTAGTCTGTCGAATCTACAGACTCTATAGTGAGTGTTATAGAATAATGAATTCTCAGACAACACATCAATAGTCATTTTACAATTTTTCACAGGTGTCCCGTCCCACCTGATCGACATTCACAAAATATTTGAAAAGTATTTTCATATTGCTGAAAGACAATTTATTCTAAGCTCAAACGCTTCTACTTTCTTGACTAGTGCGATTATTGCATAAGTTTTAACACAATAGGGTTTCGTAGTATCACACTACTCCGAGGAGATTGGCCTTATGTTAATAGTCGGCCCAGAAGACCAGGCACCGTGTCTGACGAAATTAAGAGTTTAGAGTACGTGCGGTTGGTGTGTATGTATGAACATCAAAGAAAGTAGCTTTACAGCTTAGTTTTGTGTTACAATAACTGACAATAGTAAAAACATGTGGTGATTATAAATACACAAAACTGTTTAATTCGACATAGTACTAAATTGTTTTCATGGTTTTGGTTTCCCATTTTGGTTTGACTATGGACAAAGAAATATAGAAAGTGGTAAGCAAAATGCTAAAAAAAGAACCGAAAGGCAATAAAAGACGGCAGTGTATATTTTGAATTTAGAAGCAGACATGTTTTGCTGAGGACAGCAACTTAGAGAGAAAAAGAAGATGAAGCCAGTGTATTCATTAAGAGTTCCTTTTAGGTCATTTATTTCATACCTTATTGTTTTCTAATATTATAGTTCTGATTTTATATAGTCGAACCATATTGGCCTCGTTTTTAAAGTATACGTAATTTACGTATTATTTATTGTGTACTATTTTGTAATTTTTTGAATCAAAAGATTAGATGTTATTATTTATACATTTTGCTCATTTAGAAATTGAGTAGAATAACAAATATCAAAAGAAATTTTTCATGCTAATGAGAATTTTTTTATTTTACATTGAAATTATTAACTTGTTTTTTTTTCTTTTGCCGGAATTAATGGTAGATAGCTACTTTTTAAGCACGCTTACCTGACTACGAAACCCAAATAATGATGGCTTCCGTTATATAAAATCCAGTAAGAATAAGTGCCGTAACTGACATGGAAAGGAAGGTTGAAACATCACCGTTTACCCCATGTCACGCACGACGAGAAATCTTAATGCGTAGGATTCAGATCATGAAACGATGTTAACTTTTATCAAATTAGCAGCAGTGTTTACTACACACGTCACCGAAGCCAGTCAGTTAAATTCGTTAAGAATTTTAAACGTAAGTAAAGTTTTTATTGGAGCAGCTATTGGCGCAGTGGTTCGTTTGATTTAGTTTTCGAATTGAAAAAAAAGCAAATTTCTTTTTGATTGGAACTTAGATGGGTACTCAAAATAACTCGAGATATACGGCAACTATTCATCTACCCGCTAATCTACGTACGTACGTACGTACCAAACAGAGTACGGCCCAAACTCTTGTAGGAATGCCTGTTACCAGTAGTAAGACGTACGAGTATAATAGACGACTACTTGTATGTTTATGATACGATATAATACGAATAAAACCAGAGGCCTTCAAAATTTGTTCTGTCTTAGTATAATAAAAAAAATCATAAACAAAAAAATAAATATCAGAACTCACAAATTATAAATTAACAGTCCCAAACCTACACACTTTTAAATCACTAAGTACAATCCATCACTGAGAAAAGCACGCGCGAAAGTTCAATAACCACTGGAGCTATCCGAATTCAGAGTGATCAGAACTTGCGTGTCTGTACTGTTGCACAAATTGACCGCGCAGTGTTACGAGAGTGAGCGCCTAGACTGACCATAGTGTGTGCTTCGCCCCGTTGAACACGGATCTTCGGGGATAGGGTTGTCAATCATACAAACTAAAAAGTTTTCGGTTGACCAAGAGTTTTTACAATAGGAAGTTTTATTTTCAAAGGGAAGAAAAATTGTTAATATTATCTCATATCATGGAAGAAAAATAATAGTACAATATGTTACAAGAGTAAAGTTGGCGACTATCGCTGAGGCGACATTAAGTCCCTCGTCTTAAGAGAGTCGAGGACGGTAAACACCAATACACACGTGTATCAAACGAGGTTTTTCCTCACACTTGCGAATAAAATACTACTACTCTTTATTCAAAAAATTTATGATGTGTATGAAATGGATGAAAATTCAATGAGCAAGAAATTAACTGAGTTACAAAATATTTTTCCGCGCTCTTGAGTTTAATTTATGACATTAAGGAGTAAAGTATGTTGAAAAATCTATTGACCAATAGAGTAGTAGAGTAGAGAATAGAGAGATAGAGAGAGAGACACAATAGAGTGTTGTACGTATAATGTATGACACCTATTTAAGTATTATTTTTATTTTAAAACCGTTATTAAAAAAGGAAGAAAAACGCTATGAACCGGTAAAGTTTATAGGAACTCGGTATATAAAAATATAATATAAGTAATATACCTAGTATTATTAAACGTAATGAAGTTACAGCAGCTATAAATTAAATTTATCTCTATCTAAACATAGATGAAAATTTTCCAGAATACTCTATTGTGTCTCTTTCTATCTCCCTATTCTCTACTCCACTACTCTATTGGTCATTAGACTTTTCAACATAATATACTTTACTCCTTGATGTTATAAATTAAACCCAAGGGCGCGGAAAAATACTTTGTAACTCAGTTAATTTCTTGCTCATTGAATTTTCATCTAAGTTTAGATAGATATTAATTTAATTTATGGCTGCTGTAACTTCATTACGTTTATTATTACTAGGTATATTACATTTATTATATTTTTATATACCGATTTCCAAAAAACTTTACTGGTTCATCGCGTTTTTCTTCCATTTTCAATAATGGTTTTAAAATAAAAATAATACTTAAATAGGTGTCATGAATTTATAGGTATGTTTAAGTAGGTAACAACAAAAAATATATTCTGACATTACACAATGTTTATTTGGTAGTATTACCTATAAATTCGCGGTTGACTAGTGGAGTTTTTAGTTTAGACGTGCTTAAATGTTAAGATGTCGTTATTGTGAAAGAAATCATTCTGTGGGTAGCCAATTTTCTATGATTGTTCGTAGACAACCCTTGAAACAACGCAACCAAGTGCCGGTGTTACATACAACACACGCATTGTTGTTCATCTTATCAGTGGAAATATCTGTGCAATACTACTTATAGCTATCGTTGTAGTTGGCAATATTTTCCCTTTCAACTTCATTTTGATGTTTCACCACCACTTTTAATAACATTATAATAAAAGTTTTTTTTATTTAATATACCACGTTGGTAACGAAAGAATCGTTCTACGAACTGAAGTTCTTGCATGCAAACAAAAGCGAAGCCTCTTATTGTTTACAAACATACAAATTGCAAGGAAACAGCAAAGGACGGCTTAAACTCCTACAACTCATTAGAGACAATAATATGTGATAAAATCACTTAATTACCCATTTCCTATTCCATTCATACTGAAGGGTTTTCAAGGAAAACGCGTACAAAATAGTTTGATAGTTGAATAAACCCATGATGCAAAGTTACATTATTTCATTCCACAAAAATGTAGAGACTAGATTTGGAAGTGAAATAAACTGAAATAATTAAATAAGCTTCGTGTTCAGCCTAGATTAATTGTTATTGTAACGGTTAGCAAAGTAGCAGGTCAGCAGATATTTCTAGTTTGTCAGCAAAATAACTAATTTGGTCAGCAACTCAAACGATTGTTTTGCTGCCAAATATATAATATTATGTTTTAATGACACAAATATTGTTTTTAAGGGTCATAAAATAACCTTAACCTAATATCTATCAGAATAGATTTCCTAGGAATTGATCCTTGATCTTTCATTGACCCTTTTCCTAGATTTTATACATTTCTGGTAAAATATATATTGCTGCCCAAAATAAATATTTTTCCGCCCAAATAATTATATTGCCGGCAAAATATTTGTTTCTTTCCCAAAATATTTATCGGCTGACCTTTTTGTTGCTGACCAAATAATTAAATGGCTGCCCAATTATTTACTTCCCGATTATTACGTACTGAATACAGGCTTTACATGGAGGCCTACATGGAGAGACAAGCTAAGTATGGTCAGCAGCACCAGGTGGTTCCACTCAGATTTGTGGATAGAAACGGGTGAAACGGTTTTTATAACTTGACTACCAAAGCACGGAGAAACTCGAGATCATAAAGTTTTGATCAGCCACCCAAGGCTTAAGCATGGCGGAAGTTATTTTGTTTTACGAGTACTATTGAAACGTAGGCGTTTAAGCCACCACGCTAATGAGCTCCTCAAATATTGGTATGAAAATCAAAATGTGGAGCCGCCAAAATGTTGTCAAATCAACCTCACATTACGCAAAAAAAAAAAAAGACATCAATATTTCCAATGGCAAATTACTTTATTATTTCAAACATTTGACAAAGTACTCAACGATCTAATAATTAAAAGATGTTGGAGGGGCTTACAAAGTGAACGTAACGCCTCGCTTCGGCGCGCAGATGTAGATACGAGGAGCGCGGGTAATCGCGTATAAATTAGCACACAACGGAAACTGTCTCACAACTATGACTACATAAATTTATGACTACTTACACTTATGAACTGCTATTTTGGTACTTAAGCATTGACTAAAACAAACGCACTAGTCTAGTACCTAACACTACTTATATCAGTCTGTGAGCAATTGCACAACACACTCAACATCACAGTTCTTAACCAAGTCACAAAAAAGTAAGTATATTGTGACCAAGTGTTGGAAAATGGATGTATGACGCCTCTTGTGCGGTCCACATAGTAGCTTTAAATTAGACAAAATGTCAAAAGATAAATAAAATTACCGTTTTGTCAAAGCATGAAGCGAGCAGCACAATTTCTTATAATTTCACTTTTATTTACAATTCTCGGTTCTTTCTAATATTCATTTCCGAACACCAAGTAATTTCCTTTCATATGAGTATAATGCTATTAACTAATCATCACCAACACCCAACACCATACACAAAGATATATCTACGTATAAACTTCTTTTGAACTGAGGGTAGCCCATGAACTAATTAGTACCAATTCAGGAATATAAAATACAAATGCGTATTTACTGTCTAAGATCAAGACATTTATTTGCAATAAATTTTGCCACGTAAGGAATTTTTAAACATGGTAATATAGGAAAACTATATATGTATCTATATCTGAGTACTTTGTCCATGTGTTTTGTTTTATGTTTTTGAGCAGAGCGAGGTTTGCATAGAGGCCAAAGGCGCGCGGCGATCTTAGAGCGACGCGCTCCACCGCTCGTGCGTTACGGAATTGAAGAAGCGATGGCCACATACGCCAATATACGCATTGATATTATGTATATGTTGTCCAGATGATTCTAGATCTTTAGCTTTAGATTTAGGCAACCAACAATCAACAAAAATAGATAGGTAGTTACGCGAATACCAACTAGTTTCGTATGGGTCTCGTTTAGAGACGTGGGACACTCAAAAAGTTTTGGAAAACAAAAAACTAACTTCTTTGGATTAAATATTTTTGTAATTTAAATTAAATCTTTAAGAAACTCTCCACCAGCCAATATGCACTTTCATCTCTGAACTAATCTTCAAAAAAATCTGCTTGACCTCTTCTTAGGCTCTCTCAAACGATCCTAGCGCGTCTTCCGGCAATAAAAACTGCATTTCTTTCAGTTTTAATTTAGGGTATAAAAATAAATCACACGGTGCCATATCAGAATTGTAAGGAGGATGCCCTAAGACTGTGAACGGTGTGGTGTCCACGAAGTCCCACATTTTTAGTGCGGGCGTGTTATCAAGGTGAGATAATGTCCTCCGGAGAACGGTGCTCGATCGCAAGTTGCTCCTTGCAGACTAAACTTCTGGTATGCATTTTGTAGTTATACCATTCAGCGTTATTGCTGCTTTCGTCTCGTGATAGAGTTGGCGCGAGACAACCCGCCAAAGTGTAGAAACTACCGATCAAATTTTTTCCTGCGCTTTTCGATCGCTCCACTTTCGTAGGCGTTAGTTCGTTTTGTTTTGTTTGAACAGCCAACCTGTCGACTGACGTTTTGTTTCTAGGTTGTATTAAGAAGTCCAGGATTCGTCACCTGTCACAATTATATCACGGCAACACCACCACGACGCAGACACGGGCAGTCACTGCTTGGTGAAGCGTGGTCTATGGCAGTGGACTGCTTTTGTGGAGCTTTTGCCTAGTCTCTGACTAACCTTTAGGGGATAATAGTCGTGATTATATGTATGTATATGTAACATTTAACATGGACCTGCTTCTGAGCTTCAGTGAGGTTGTGTGGCACCCAGACGCAACTATCCTCCTCCTGCGAAAGTGTTCTTGTAGAATTTTGTGATCCTTTGTTCATCCCCCAAAATACGAAGATTGCGCTTGAACTCGCTATGCCAGACGCGGTAAATGGTTGCTTTTGAAGGGCCTCATTCATAATGCGTCATCAGGTATTAGGGCAAATTTTTTGTCTTTTATTTGTAGCTACAAAAATGTATGTGTAAAATGTGTTTATGTGGAGGTAAAGTCGAAATTGGAATGATGGTTTTTTTACTTGTAAATTACCAATTTTTTCAAGTAATTGCTAGTTACCAGTGCCATATCCAAAAAAAACAAGCCAAAGCGTACAAACTACTACGCCACCGAGCTCCTCATTACCTCATCACCATGATTACCGTTCCCAACACAAAACATAGTGTTTATAATTACTTATGTCCAAAACTGGAAGCTTGCAGCATGTCGGTGCAGAAATTTGGGGCATTCTCTTGGTATAAACAACTGCTAGAAACAACTAGGATCAACAAGTATCAGCAACAGTAAATAAATAATTTCTTCGCATTAATGTGTTGGGCCTTTTATAAGAAAGCTCAGTCTCCTAAAAATTATAAACAAGTCTATGCTCCAGGTTCCTCTGAGTCCCAGAATAACCAAGGTCACCGGCATAGCCCAGATAAATCCGGTGAAGGTCATGGGAAACCGCAGAACCAATTCACATATAGAAATATTTTGGGATAATGATGTTATGCATACATTTATAATTCGGTTAACACGACCGTACACATATTTATATTTTTCTTAACACTCTGGGCACATTGCCCTCTTTACATTATGTAGCAAAAACAAATACTTAGGTACTATTTTTAAACTCCTAATTACAAGGAAAACAGAATCACTGTTTATTTATCAACATCCCGTAATTGTGTTGCAGCGATTTTGTTAATATGAAAAACCATTGAATTTGATTTGGATTTAATTTGTTTAAGGCCAGAATCTTCGAGCGAGACACAAACAAAAAAAGAAAAAAGAGGCGGGAGCGCCTTTTGTTATTTAAGTAATGAGGTTTAGGAAATAATAAAAGCCAAATAAAAAAGTAGGCACAGAATAATTTAGACAAAGGTTTAATTATAGCGTTAATAGTCTTCAAGTAAACTTGAAAAATTGACTTCAATGTATCTTTGCATTTTTTAATGATCGAGAAAAGTATCAATAATTGTGTTTTGTGCCTGAGACAAGAACAATTTGGAATACCGATATATACTTTTTCTGTATGAGAAAAAAACCATTATTGGATGGATTAAAACTTAAAACTCAACCAAGAACAGGTCGATTTGGAAGATCCAGCAATATTCAGAATAGATAGATGATTTATAGGCGAAGCTTCAAAGCAAATCTAGTTTTTACATTGTTTAGTATGCATCTGGAGAGTTGACAAATAACGAATCATATTTTTGATATTTATTGTAGTTATTCTAAAATTCAGACCTACCACAGAAATTATATTAACTTCTTACTTAGTATTAATAATTAAGTTGTGGAATCTAGTGTGTATTCAAAAACGAATACTTAGAGATAAATTAGCAGCTGCAGATGGAAATTCAGATTGAAATAGTCATAGAGAGCACCGCAAGCAATGCTTGTTGTTGTTGATATAACTAGAATTGAATTGAATTGAATGAATTGAATTGAAAACACATTTTTATCGTTACGTTTTCGCCTGATATGAGTTTCTTATGTACAAAAATAAAATTGCTTATAGGCAATTAAAAAACGCAGAAGTAAATAGGAAAACTCACATATTTTTTTAACTCAATATTCTGTATTGTATATGATTTGAAGTATGGGTGTTTAATGTCAACCCGTTCGCGGATAGAGGCGTTGTGATATGTTACGTTATGATTTACCTTTTAAGCACTTTTCAAAATTAAAATTTCTACTTTTCCATTTAGCAAGATTATAAACTTACAGAATCAAAACATCACATGCGTTTTTTATTATTATTATTTATTTATTTAGGACAACAAACAGTCATATACATTTATATTTAGGAGTTGTTAAAACTAATAGACCTACAGTTCCATTAAAAACATACAAAAAAATACGGAAATTAAGACGGTAATGCTCCATTTATGAGACAATGTGTCAATTACTGTCTACGAACCCATTACTTCCCCTACCAAACGCTTATAAACATTTAAAGGTATATGAAAAATGTCGATGTCGCTTAGTTTATTATTATAAAACACACAAGAACAATAAAGTATATATAAATAAATAAATAAGAACGCCTAATAATGTATTCCGGGCATAACCCGCGGCGCAATAAGAACAATAAAAAGTATTTGTTGAACGTGAGGATATCCTAGGGGCTTTAAAGTTTATTAACTGTAACAAAGAAGACGAGTCTATCTTGCCGTTGACTATTTTGTATAAAAACATTTGATCTAAGAGCACACGTCTACTCCTTAAGGATACCACCCGATGTCTCTTTGAAGCCGTTTCGTAGTCTGTGAAATAGTCAGTTTATGAGATGAAGCAAACGGGCAGATGGCTCACTTAATGGAAATTGATCACCACAGCCCATAAACATTTGCAGATGCGTTGCCGGCCTTTAAGTGTTTCATAGTCTATACCATTAAATAAAATTATAAAGTCGTGATGCTCATGTTATGATATGTTTTTTAAAGGAAATACCATAAAAAACTCAAGCATACGTTTATCAAGGCTACATGCTGTGTTATGGTTTTTTGCTTAATAGGTACTCGGATATAATTACATTGCTTAAATATTCTACTATTTCCGATAGAATTTTATGGGTTTGAATTGCTTCCTTTGAATTTTTCCTACTTCCTAGAAAGATTAAGTAATCATCACTCTTCAGAAACACAAAGGTGACGGAATAAATTAATGGGAAAATGCAATTTGGAAGACCGCGCCTTAATGTTATACGAGTAATATACTATGAACCTATTATATTTGTATGACAGTATTATATAAAGAACTTGCATGGTTGAGTTATACCTAATCTATGTCGAAAATATGATGAAGATATCCCACTTCTGATGCCTAAGATTCAAACAGTCATTCTTCGTAATGAGTGACACCACCATTGCCCTACCTATCTCGCACTGACGAACAAACTAAGCAGTTGACGTTAAAAATATAACTAAGACACAACTTTACAACGGACCACTCCGTAACGCCGACCTCGCTCAACGATGGGATGGGATGGACAAGAATATCAGGTCAAAAGTAACTTACTGATCCAACTATCATATTTCTTCTGGCAGTCTCTTTATCCTATTATCGCTCTCATCGAGATGAGTGAGTGCGACCATCGCCAACACTTGTGGCGGCATGGTCGTCAACGCGTTGTTCTTGTGCTACAGAACACGGAACGCGAACGGGCTGCTTGCTTGCTGGGTAAGCGCCGATTTCTACCACCACTGTTCCTTGAAGCCCTACGTAGAAGTACCTATCTCGCTCTGACTAACAAACTTACTAACACCAATTGACAATACCCAGACAACTAGCACGCCACTTTCCAACAGACAGCTCCGCAACAACGACCTCGCTCAACGATGGGCAAGAATATCAGGTCAAAAGTAACTTACTGGTTTAACTGGCATATTTCTTCTGGCAGTTCTTTTATTCTATTATCGCTGACATCCAGATGAGTAAGTGCGTGCATCGCAAACACTTGCGGCGGCATGGTCGTCAAGGCGTTGTTCTTCAGTTGCAAAACACGGACCGCGAACGGGCCGCTTGTGTGCTGCGCGAGCGCCGAGCCGAGTGTCACGCGACCGGTGCCACTCAAGTCTAGGACGTTCGGTGGCTGTGTGCTTTGAGTCGCCTGAAAAGAATGGAAAGTAACTTTTTAATCAATATATTTCTAAACGTAAACTTAACCACGGATTCATTAAAGGTGCCGTAGTTAAGGAAGCCCAATATCGCTCTCCCTCTCAGTAGTTAAATTATTAGTTTATCTAACAGAAAGAATGAAGATGAAATTGTGTATATACATACAGATGTTACGTCTAGTAATTATTATAAAATTTCTCTTCGTACCTATAAATTTTAAGCCTGAAAATTATTATAAAGAAAAGGTAGATTATAGGTACTTGTAAAAAGTGTTATGTAAAATATAATTAGCTTATGACGGAACCACATCGGTTCCCTATATGTTCGCATACAATTTGCAACCATAATATGAATTGGCATAATGGAATCTACACTAAATATACTTACGCGTAATTGATTATGGCACAAAATTTTATGCATAATTATTTACGCATAATTACAAATGGCATAACCATCTTAAGGCATAATTAACAATTCGCATAAAATTTTAGAAATAATTATCAATAAAAATATTGATCCTGGCGCTTCGCCGGCCGCGGCAGCTTTGCACGCTCGCGCGTTGAAAGCACAGTTCTACCTAAAACCCGCCTCCTCGCTTCGCTCGTCGTCGAACCTAATCGAATTTACATTATGCCATAAACCACTATGCGGAATAATATAATGGATAATTACATTAGTCTAAATTATAATTATGGGAAATAAATATTGGGCCAAAAGAAAATTATGCTTAAGTTATATTATGCCAAATTCATATTCCAAAGTATATTATGAGTTAACTTAAGTCTATCAATACATAGATGAAAAGCAATCAATTCCTAGCGTACAGGTTAAAACCAAAATCTGTTATTAATATCGGATTTAAAATTTACAAAAAATCATCAGTTAGTCATATTTTATAATTTACCTACATTTAACAATAGCTACATTTGCCCACAGCTAACCGTCTCGTATTTTCGCGAAAAAGTAGAGTCAATTCGGATAGCGATTGGATAGGATTTACATTTAGGTAATATTTACTATAACGATATGTAAAACTTATAGTTCATTCGAAAATCCCATTCCATTTTTCTGCCACAAATACTTGCATATTAATTCTTAAACCATCTATTAAAAATATTTTTTCAATATAATTGAAAACCGTATTACAATTAACTATATTACACCATTTTGCAGTTAGAGATGTTTTGTTTATACATAAGCTACACACGGTATTATGTTATGTGTCTGTGCCCACAAGTCATTAATAGAAGTGTCATTATCGTATGATTACATGTTATTGTTAAGTGAAACTGAGAACTCAATGCCATAGTTTACTTTTACTGCATCGAAAGTTAGTTATAACATCACCAATTAAGAGGCAACAAAGACAAATGTAATAAAAATCATGACTACGTAGGTACAGTTAAAATAAGTATCTTATGGATAAGTATTTCGTAGTTGAACGTAATAAACAATGTGCGAGCAAAACAATACAATCATTTTAGTTACATAAAAAACATTGTTTTCAATGTATTGCCAAATATGGATTTCACTGAACTAGAGTTATACCAAGAGATAGCGCGTGTGTTTTTGATATTATTATTAGGTCCTTACCTATGAAATTAGTGTTTTGTATGGAGATTTTGGGGAATTCTGCATTTTCCATACTAACATTTTATCAGTTTTCTTCACAACGACAAATCCAAAGATTTGGCATCTATCATTAGACAAGCTTTAGTAATATGTGTAATATCACACTTCATAAAAATTATTTTCATCCCACCACCTCGGAAAGTGTAATTTTGCGCTTCGAAATCTGGCTGGAAAATTCTATTTTATTCGCTTGAGCGGCAAAGTAGATTTGAATTTAGAACATCACATATAATGAGTACTCAATATAATTGTAAATTCAAAACGTCATTAAACCTATTTAATGTAACCTCTATGGTGCCAAATTTATGATTAGAACTTTTTAAATTGTGAAAAAATATTTTGTCATTATAAATTGTTTTCTTTTTCATTTTGTCATTTCCTCGCTGAGGTGGGATGAAAAGTTACGTATTGCACTCGAGTGGAAAGATTTTTCACCTTGTGCTCGTTTGTTTCCCTCGCTGACGCTCAGGATTCTAATTTAGAATCACTCGCTGCGCTCGTGATTCAACTTAAGAATCCTTCGCTTGCTCGGTCATCCAAATCGAGCACGCGGTTAAAAAGGAACTTTCCACTCTTGTATAATAAATAACTATTATCGTTTTTAAGTGAATGCAAATAAAATGATGTATTCGGGAGGCACTTAAAAAGAGTTGTCTCCGTGTCCAATTTTAACACAATTAAACTTACAACAAATTATCAAAACATATCAAAAGAGCTTAAAAATATAGTCTATTTTTAGACGAGGTAATTATTTTTTAGGAATACTCTGAATCTTAATAGTTACAGACAAAATATTAAGAGAGAAAAAAAAACACCAATTTCATAGGTAAGGACCCAATATTTGTTCCAAATTGGGTTACAGTCGACATTAACTTTCACGGATACTTGTAAAGTTACTTGTAAAGCTTATTTTTTTGTTTACAAAATACTTCGATAATACTGAATTATTCCTATAAAACATTGAAGTTTAATAAACAAATAAATTTATGTTATACAAAACAAAAATAAAAATTCTAAAATTAGTATAATGCAAAAGAAACACTTAAGAAACAAATAAAAATCAGACTGTAATGTTTACATAGAATGATAAAAATACTAATTTACATTCTTTAAAAAGTTTCGCACTCTGATGTGCGATTATAGTTAGATATACTTGTTTTTGAATATTTAACTGTATGTTGACAAGCTCAAATTCAATACTTTGCAGCTTCTATTAATAATAAAGACTGAATATCACGTACCGATGATTCCAACTCTTTTTGAAGCAAAACATTCGGCTCCAAACTATCCAGAAAAAGTTCACTAGTTTCCGTATTGTACACATCCAAACTATCCGCTTCTTCTTCATCCATTTTCACTGTATTCCCTTGAACCATGTCTGCTGACAATCTCACTAGCGTTAAACACTACTTCGTTACATCAGGTGACATATCAAAGGTGTCTGAAAGTCGGATGACAGTCGCGGTCTGTAGCCACGGGGCCGACGAACTAACACTGACATATTCCCAAACGCTATACATAACGCTTCTTCAATATTCCTATCACGATCAGACAGAAACATTGCACGAGTCTTTACAACGTGAATTTACCACTCTATCATTTTTTTGAACTTAAAGATACTTAACAAGCACGACATTTTTATCGCAAACCGAACAATAGCAGCCCCTTTTGACGAGTGGCTTCTCACTAAAGCTAGTAACATCTATTTGTCTGTTTGTCTCCGCCCCGCTATGCGCCTGCGCACTCTCGACCGTGACATTTCTTTTAGGGTGATGCGCACAATTTCTAATTAACACGCTCTTTATACAACGACGCATTAAGCCGCCCCGTATATCAGGTGAATTAATTTGGTCTAACAAAGTTTTCACTTTCATCTCGATTTTAGAAATACGTAAATTTTTTCATAGTAGGTCAGTGCTTAGAACCTGATTAATAATATTTTTGATACTTTCAGGACTTATCTTTAAGTAGGTTAGTGATTCGTTTACAAAAATAACTACTTTAAATAATATACGCATATAGAAGTAAGAAAATTATGATATTAATAATTAGGAATCAAAACGGGATAAACTGTATTAATTTGATTATTGGTATTTAGCAAATTAAAAAGATGCTCTTTATAAAAGACATTTGGACATCCCTAGAATACATCATGGTAAATGGTACGATGAAATATTACAATCACAACAAGATTTCAAATCATTTTCCGCTGCTATGTCTATGGCTCGTTAGTTTAAGAAGTGTACCGGAATCAAATCCTCGATCAAATAATAACTGTTATCATATTATGCGAATCGGTCTCTGAAGAAAACGTGATTTACCTAAATGGTAAATATACTATAAAATCTCTATTATTTTTGGTAATAACCAATACAATAGATAGAGAAGACGCGAAGTACCTAATATGAAATGTGCAAGCAGACCACAATGATATGTATGAACTTCGTAAAATAAATAGGCAATGTTTGTATAAAATATTATATAAAACTATCTCACCTCTTTCAGCCAGCAGAACCACATGTTGCGTTCCCAAATAGAGTTGAAGCCGAGAAATATGTGGTTTACGGCTGCATCTCCTGTTAAGTTTCCTTGACAACGAGGTTTCACACATAACACATGTTTTTGAGCTTTCGGCTGGCAGAGCTCTATAGCCCCTCCACTCAATTCTATCACGTCCCATGTCGTTCCTAAAATTTGGAAGAAATCACTTTAAAACTAATACTACAGAGTCTCGTACTAAATATGAATAAGATTTAATAATTACATACCGAACGAATGCAGCCTTGAACCGATAATATGAGCAGGACGTGGCTTCCACTGAGGGAAAACGTGTCCCTTCAAAATATTAATGGTTCCAGATTTCAGTGTACCGTCTGACCGATTGGCAGGTCCCGCACACCATTGTATTGAATGACGAAGTTCTGGATCCACTGTAAGCCTTTGCCTGCGTGATTCTGACTTCCATCCATACGTCAACAAGAAATCTTCTTGTATTCGTAACGGAAACTCGTCTCGCTCCAGCCTCCGCAATTTTTCTCCGCCGATTTGTACCCATAGCGTTAGTTCTTCGCCGAAGTCGAGTTTATTGTTTACTTCTTCGACTGTAGTGTTGAGTGTGACCTTGACGAGTTTGCTTGATGCGTCGGTAGCGAAAGGTTGGAGGCCGTCGAAGATGCGTATCCAGCCGTATTCATTGGTGGCGCGCGGTTTGAAGCCACGCGTGGATGCGAGCCGGCGCAGGGACTTGCGGCGGGCGTGGGGCGATGAGCCGTGGAGGCCGTCGTCGCAAACCATGGCGCGGGCGCAGATAGTCGCAGGCGCGGCGGCCGGCGCCGCAATGCCCGCGCGCCGGACCGCGCCCGCGTTGCATTACAATTAGGTCGGACACGTGGTGGGGGTGGGAAACATGCTGCTCATTCAATCGGGAATACCATGGAATACTAATAGTCTCAGACCCTAAATAATAGTCTCAGACCCTAGTAAAAAATAATCTGTGGACATTCTATGATATGATATGATGCTGATCCTAAGGCTATGGGTGAAAAAAATTAACACTGTTCACTTCCTTGGGCTTTATTACTATAATTATTTTAATCAAAAATATTTATAAACTTATTAAAAAACATTAACTTCCTCAATGTGTACAATGGAGGTCACAATAATAATTTTCCGTGACCTTTTCCAGTTTTTTACTGCAATCGGCAAGTGCGTAACGATCTAATAACTATTATTTGATATTAGATTTAAACTTCCTTTCCTCAAATTTTGCTGTGAGGTAGCATCAATGTTTGTTATTAATTTCATTTATCTAAGTAACTTATGAGCGAGATAGCAATATATAGAGACGTTTCGATGACTTTATTCATTGGTTGGGGTTATACCTTGTTTGTAAATAGGGCAAAGGAGCAGCAGACGTTATGGTCGGTTCCACGCCGGCAGCCACCCCACCTGCTGACTCACCTGCTGCCTCAATGACGTTAACCCTCGCATTACGTAAACAATGTCTTTCCGTCTCAAATACCTTTTCAAGTTATTTCGATTTTGAACCAATTTTGTTATTAGAATCATCTATCTAATCTGATGTACAGAAATAGGATTATTTGAAGAAATTCGCCGTAGGGCAGTTTTTTTAGGAAGCTTGGTTTTAAAAGTGAAGAAGGTAATAATGATTCTGTAGTAGATACAAAATTTATAAAAGGCTGCTTTACCTATATTACTTTGTTAAATAATAGTTCTTCCACAACAGTTCTAGTCGACTGTGAACTTCCTAGAATTAAGCGCGTCATGACTATTAATACATATTAATAGTCTATAAATCTAAAAAAAAAATATCTATATTATTAGCACTATCTGCTAAAAGAATGGTATCTGTGTGTCCGTTACCCTAGATTCAAACTTATTAAAACTAATTAAATGTTTATTTTCTTATCTTATCTTTTCTTGGTTTTTCTTAATGTCTTGGGTAAGGTTTTGATCACTATTGCATCTTTAGAGCTTTATGTTTAGTTTAATTCCGACAAACACTGTTTCTACATGAAAATATGAAACATGACTTGAAATGACATTTCCGATGGGATAGACAGAGATGTTTACATCCACTCAGTAGCATAAAGCTGGATATGTTCAGGATAATACTTACCTCGCTTCATAATGTATTTGTTTTCGGTTAAACCAATAAATATAGTACCAGTTAAATATTCTTATGTCTTGTCTATGTCTTCTTATGTCTAGTATTACTAAACAAACGAATAATCTACAACATTTTTAGTAAAACACTTTTCATGTCTACAATATTTTTACTTATGATTCATATTATATTCTAATTAGTAGGTATACTTATTAATCAAATACATTTTCTACTTCTACTGATGGTAGTAAATCGAGTCTCACGTTACACTATTTACATTAAAAGTCGTTATTTTGCCAAATTTCTAGTAGGTACAAATACCCTATTTCCAGGGATGATTCAAGAACAGCCGTTTATTGCCGCACACGCACGTAGCGTTGCAAACTCCTTCATTGCATATACCGGGTAAGCCTGCCAATAATTCATCACAATTGGAGTAGTAATTCGTACGAGGACACGAGTTCGTGCAGAGGTTCCCAGAGACACAATCGTTGGGACAGTCTTCACACGGCTTACCCACTTTGTATGGGTATTGAACGATGGTGTCGAAGTTGCCCCTGAAACAATGAATTAAAATATGAGTTCAAATATTGTAGCATAATGTCTATATACTGCGTTACATATTAATTTAACTAAGCAGAGCTAACCCTTACAAAAGCGTATGATTTTTAAAACTTTTAGGACTTCTTCTGGTATTATTTTATGTTTTCTTCTAAAAATAGCACAACCAACGTTTTATACGCTTCTACAATATTTTGCGTTTCAATATATGACAGGCGTTCTTAATTTTAAGAGATCCTTTATTGCCAAATGCTTCCCAATAATAGGAAATACTTTATTCTGGCTTATTGCCATAGAATTAAAATTTCTAATTAGACTCTAAACTAATTTTGGTCATGTCTTCTTTGGCTTTCTTTTACTTTTGGTAGAGTCGGCAAAACATATCTACCATTTCCATTTTCACTATTTAATAACCACTTTTCTTCCCATGTTCCCACATTCAGTCGTTGAATTCTTTGGTCTTCCTCCTAATCTAGAATTATTCACATCTAAGCATTCTTCTTGGTAATTATGACATTATGTGAATTGATCCACTTCACAAATACACCGACCGAGTTTCTCTTCGTCTTTTCTGTCACCAGCGTTAATTTTAAATTTCCTATGATATACTCGATATTAATTCCGTCAATCCAAGTGACTTTATATCCATCGTAATGTTCGTATCTCTGTCGGGTGAATTTTTCCTTCAATTCATAATTTCTCTAGTTTTTACCATAATGAGCAAAAACTGTCTATGCATACACCAAGATAATTTCTCAGTGATCTTCTTAAGTGTCCAGAAATGATTTCTTTCTTATGCTATTTGATGTGCTAAGATAAATCTAATGTATATAAATGTTTTAGAATTTGATGATACTTACGCAGGGCAATAATGGCAGACATAATTGTAGAAGTGACCCCAGGGCCCTCCGGGGCAGTGAGCTATTCCGCAGCCCACCTTGTGGCTTGTCGACCAGACCATCTGCGTGTAGTGTCCAACAGCCTTCAAGTCACGGACTGGGTGGCCGTATGTGAAGTTTTGATACTCCACGAACCACGTCTTTAGTGCGAAGAACCTGAATGAATAAAAAAAATTGTCATAAAATCTAATTTGTTTGTTTATTCCCGATACAAATCTAATTATTTTATTATGCATCTAAGAGAATGCAGTTATGAAATATAAAATGGTTCGAATTGCATGAAAATACCCGTTGAATTATTCCCGTAGACATTAATTTTCAAAAATGAACGCGAGCGTTATGCCTCTGCTGTTGCAGGTCAGTGATCGAGTGCGGTGGGATGTTTAGGGAAGACTTATGTCCAGCAGTGGACGAGTATAGGTTGTTGATGATGATAATAAAGATCGTTGTCCGTGTGGAAGTTGCAAGACTTGCAATCACATCAAACTATAATATAATAGTTAGAATATAAGTATGCAATAAAATAGTTAGAATATGCAATAAAAGTACATGTCGGAATTCTGGACGACTATATCTATTTACCGTGGTAGGCAGTTTGTTTGTTCACCAATTTTCTTAATAAAAAACAGGTCATTACCACTTATTAAAATAAATAATATAATTACCACAATTTTAACATTTGAAGTTTAAGGTCAAGTCTATAAGTGGTAAATACTGACATGAAAATAAAACAAATGTTTCGCTGGTACAGACTAAACTCACGACTAGATACCTCTAATTATCATTTCAAGTCGGACACTTTAATGAAATCGATCGCCTTCGTAATAAATCTTCTAGACATAATTACTGTAAACGTTCATCGTACTAAACGTTTTTTAACAAAACCACGCTTAATACTTTGATTTACTGTGAAACATTTAATTAGTTGTTCACGAGTCAACTATTTGTATATCATTATACTTATGTATAGAAATCGTGAGGTTAGTTTAACAAAGGGACCCAGAAACTATGTGAATCTTACATAAAAAAGCTTTAGAGAAACAGGTTGATAGTAATTTATCAATACCTGTTTGTTATACAACTTTTTGTTACCTTGTTTTAGAAAAAACAGTTGGGTGTCTATCTAGATTCGTATATATGTGTTTTTCAAAGTTCTTGAGTTGAGTTAGTTGAGTTGAGTTAGTTATGTGCGACAGATTTTAGCAATGGTTATAATTATTTTGTTTCTTTGAGTGTTACATAGTTTCCCACAAAATAAGTAACATTTTTTAGGAAAAAAAAGACGTAAATTATATTTAAGTCCGTCAATTGAATTTAATGAACTTCCTGTAGGAAAAGAATTTGTCTAATTAGGAACGGAATATTTAATTTTTTAACATATTTACCTAACAATATCAAAACAGAAACAAAAATTACAAGTAAGCGCACCTCGTGTAGGAAAAATAAAATATCAATTTAAAGAGCGAGTCTCATAGGGCAATCTACGATATAATACACATTAGAGAGTTGGATGCGTCTTGGATGTTTATATATACATACATACAAACATAAATCACGCCTATATCCCCGAAGGGGTAGGCAGAGGTGAACAAGCACCCACGTTTCGCCAAAAATGTTAGGTCCCATGTTATAGGTGGCGAGCCTATTGCCATTTATCGGGCACAAAAGTCGCAGTACATTGCTATTGCTAGGTGGTATAAGAGGAACCCTGCTGCCCATTCCTCATCATTGATTTATCCTTAGTCGCCTTGTACGACACCCACGGGAAAGATTTGGGGTGGTGACAATTGTATTCTACTCTGCCGTCACCACGCGGTAATCTGCTTTATGCTTATAAGATATTTATATAAGTATATTAATAATTATGTTTATATATGTTTTGTATATTTTCTGAACATTTATATGTATTAATCTATTAAGTATATTTATCCGCCATCTAGCATCTGTAACACAAGCAACAATAGTTGCATAAAATGGGGCTAGTTGATAGCTGTGAATGTCTGAATATATTCATTTATTATTTATTCTTCTTTCTTATCCTCGTTAGAACATCAGTCTAAGCAGACCAACGTATATAGAGACACACTCGGCTTGTGGAAATGTTGGTTAATAATATCTTAATTAAAATTACCATGGAGTCTTCTGCGCTGCGACGAACAGGTTCTGCCCACAGTTCCCCAGATGAGGAACAGCGTTCTCCCTAGGATCATTGTGCTGTAAGAAGACGCACTGCTCCGCATACCGCTGGGCCGTCCGCGCCGCGCCTGCGTGCCAAGACTGGAATATTTTGAATCTAATCTTAGAATATTTTAAACTATGGAATACTGACACCTTAAAGGTATCTGACCACTACACCGGGGTATACCATGACTACGCTAGTACCTCGTCCTTAGCCTTTATACGTCCAACTGCTGGGCACAGGCCTTCCTCGTGGAGGAGCACATGAGTATGGGCAGTAACACCACCACGCTGGCGAAATGCGGGTTGGTGGGTAGAAACGGTTAAATAGCCACCGGGACCAACGGCTTCACGTGTCTTCAGAAGCTCGTAGGAGTTCATGATCACAAAGTTTTGGTCACCCATCCAGTGACCATGGCCTGACCATGGCGAAGATAGCTCTGTTTTCGATATCGAAAGTCAAATCGTACTAAACGCTAGTCTCTCTCACTTTGTGTCATGAGACCGCGCTTCTAACGTTTCAGGTATGCAATATACTAATCTTTCTATAGAAATATATGAAAATATACTCGAAACGGCTTAGTGTAATCATGCGGTGGATGTGGTTTCATGCTCTCATATATTTCAACCTCCAATTTCTATACAAATAATATACTTTTTTTATCCGAAACATTTATAGCACGGTCATGTTATATATGCTCCGGTGTACTGTGCAGCGACCTTTATCTTGGAATATTTAAAGTTATGGAATAATGACACCTTGACCGTCATCTTTAAGAATGTGTAATGAGCAATCTAAATGTAAACCCTGTTCCTATGGTTCTAATGGATGAGCAGAACATTGCTTAAGTATTCAGGGAACTCGCTCGCCTAATTTAAAAGTTAATACTATAGTTTGATAGAGAAAAAAAACATAATATAGATATTGTAGATACTCGATAGACAAAGGTTATCCTTGACATTGTCCATGTTAAATTTGCCAATACGTGCAGATGTATGTATGTATTTACTGGTTACTTGTTATATGTAAAAGATGAATATTATTAGGTCCTTACCCATAAAATTGGCCATTCGTGTGGAGTTTTAGGCGATGTTTGTATTATCCATACTAATTTTTTTTCAGTTTTCTTATTAACCACAAATCCAAATTTGATAAATATTTTGCATGTATCATTAGACAAGCATATGTAATATGTGTGATATCATACTTCTTAAAAATTATTTATTGTTTTTATGTTAGAGAAAATGGTTTATTATTTAGAAGGCAAATAAAGAGTTGTCTTGTGATTTTATTTTAACACATTATACGTACAGAAAAATATCATAAGAAAACATATCAGCCTTAAAATATGGTCTATATTTAGAAGAGGGCATAAGAATTATCTAAAAAATAATAGTTACAGATAAAATACTATGAGCGGAAAAAATTGCCAATTTCATAGGTAAGGTCCGAAACCTAATAGTTTGACCCAGAGATGTAGGAAATATACTAATAAAAATAAATTAAATACTAAACAAAACCATTTGAACTAAATAATAATATTAAAAACTTTAATTCCTTGAATTCATAATGCCACTTAAAGATGGCGTTTTCTGTACCCAGTGTAAGTTATCATTGTAAAAACTCTACTATTTTAGTTGCATTAAAAATGTCACTTGTTACTTCAACTGCTTTCCGCTAGGGGCGCTTATTACGTTTCACATAACATTCTTAACGCAACTAAAAAAAATGAGTTTTTTATAATGAAAACTTACACTACGGGTACTGATATATGATATTATGTTACAGAAGTTATCTACATAGCGAAAGTAGGAAGAGGAAGGTATTTTTGTTTAGACTTACCATCATTAGCATATTGGATGCTGTCGGCTTAACCTTGCTTCGAAAGAAATTGTGGTAAAGCACTATTTTTCTCTGAACTACCGATCGACGAGTACTCAAGGCGTCTTCGGGGATTTTGTTTGCAGGAAACAACTCTAAAATTATAATAAATACCTCTGTATGAGAATGTGTGACGAACGGATTTGCTACACATTAAAGGCTGTGTATTAAATTTATACCAGAGTTTGAAATATATATTATAATAAGGCCTGTATTCCAGAAATAATTTCAAGCGTTGATCTCTGATTGAGCACAGCTAGAATGGGATGGCGTTATGTGGGTATGAACAGCGCCATTTCATTCTAACAGTAGGTCTACGCTTGCGTTTGATTCTGGAATACGAGCCTTATCATGACTACTATAAAATTGGGTGTATTAACATTTCAGCTGAAAACCTTAGAAAAATATATAATGTTCTAGCTTTTGCCCACGACTTCGTCCGCGTAGAATAGTTACTTTGAAATAGTGTGATGGTATGTAGCATTGCCTTTCTCAATAAATAGGCTATTCAACACTGGAAGATTTTTTCAAATTGGAACAGTACCCTTGTAATAAAAAATTTACTCCTACTCTATTATTAGAAACAAAGTTGATAGTGGCATTATCTTTCATTTTTCCGGGAGGCGTTATTTAATTTTTTTACATTCACCCGCATGGCATCCGTTCCCATGGGAATATCGTATCGGTTTAAAAGGTATGTCCTTTCTCAGACTCTACACTATCTGTGTACCAAATTTCGGTTAAATAGGTTCAATAGTTTTGACGTGAAAGCGAGGAGACAGAGTAACTTTCTCATTAATAATATAAGTATGGATTAATTAAACAGCAAACGGTGAAATCAATAATGCGATGAACGTTTAATTAGATGTTTTATTGAATGTAAAAAAATGTGGCGTACCTAACAATAATCTAAACGCTCATGGAAGTAAATATGTACATAAAGTTTTAACTTACGCTTGTTGCCCCATGGGGTTGAACTCTGTAGTAGCAACATAGAGTTGAAGACAAGGAATAAATAAGTCCATGTCCTGCACGCCATTTCTTATTTATATTCCGATTTGGGCTGAAAATACAAAATATCGACATTATAAAAATAAAAAGATAAAACTAATATAAAATATGTTTGACACCTACAACAAAGTTTACTCACACCTATCACTGCCTACCTATTAGCCCAAAGTAAACAAATTCATAATGGATATTTGTATACTAGATGACAGGAAAGCAAAGATTTTTATCTATGTTTTAATTCCCTAATATAAACATTATAAACGTATTATATAAACATCTATGTCTGATACCTAAAGGGTGTATTCATCATTCAAATATCCGCCCCTTATGGACTCGAACCGAGACACCACCGAACGATACAAGCCACTCGGCCAAAAAGATCATTCGATGATATTGTTTGAAAGCCTAAAAAATTACAATTCCTATATAGCAAGTAGGTACTATATAGTTATTATAACTAAAACTGGAAAATTTAATTCACATCTTTTATGACGTTACATTAAGAACGGCGTTGCCGAAGTCAGACAAGTTTTTAAATATGAATGAAGCAAATTACAATCAATCATCATTCTCCTCGTGAATGGCCCAGACCAGTGTTTTAGGGTTGTCAGCAGTTCTTGTCCTCTATTCTACATCTTACAACCTTATACCTACAAAAAATTCAGGAATGTTGTTTATAAGCATTTCGCACGTTTTTTGTAAAAAAAAACATTGATGGATCATATTATAATCTGCCATAATCTGCAATTTTGGAATAGTAATGGATATCATTTAGGTATAATTTCCTGATTTGTATAAATTTGTCATTTTATTGATATACATAAACTTGAAATGTATTAAAGGTTTCAAGTCCACTCCAAATAGTTTTTGACGATAATGTTAAGAATTTTATGCTATGGAAATGCCATAATAATAAAATTGTTTCTTACACAAGCGAACAGTTGTATTTAGTAAAATTCAAGGAAAACTCAAGATCATACACCGCAGTTTTTCCAATATCAATTTGAATAAGAAATATAAAGAACGAAGCGGAATAGTGTACTGACTTTGTACAGTCCCGTGCAATAATATGTAGGTATACACTTTTGACAGTAAGTGATTAGAAGGGAATAAAGTATGTCACAAACCACGAATCAAAAATAATGAGGTATTTTTCGTCTGTAAATATTCTAGCTAACTTTATGTGTTTATTCTAACAAAATTAAATTATAAAGCTTGAAAGGTTGAAATATTTTAATCTTAATATGGAACATTGTACCTACCCACCTATTTATAATATGATGATTAGATTATATATGCCTTAGTTTTCTCGTCATTTATCTCGTAAATAATGACAACCGCACATAAAGTTAAAATAGTAAAATCAAAAATAACTTACCTTTAAAACATAAAAGCAATTTTTTTCTATAAATATTTGATATCCATGAGAAACAAAATAAATTCAGTAAAATTTCGACTTTCATTCAAAATAAACACTTTAAATATTTCGCATGTTTCTAAATATTTATACTACTGCGTCCAGCGGCTGTCGGAAACCGAATAAAGAATTATTTCGGAGCAGCAAAGTGTTGACTACACACCACTATTGCTCTTAAATGATTCTTGATTTGATACGTTCATTACTTAATAAACGTGACCAAAAAAAACCGTACTGAATAACATCGAAAGAATACCTAACAGCATTAAAGCTGCACGAGATCTACTGCCGATTATATATTATATATCTGATATTTTGTAGATAACTATATACCTAGTGTTTAATTCGATTTTTATTCACACTTAGACATGACCATAATAAATAAAGAATAGCATTGACAAAACTTCTTTCCTGTAAATTTTCTCTGGGTAAAAACGTACCAACTTAAATTCCAAAGGGACTTTGAATTTTATTAATGTTAGTTATAATTCTTTCCTAGTTATTATATAGAATTTTAATAAATAACTAATAATCCAATGAGTTCATAACTTATGAAATAGACAAACACATATTAGATACACTAAAATACTACGTAAATTTAAAATACTGGACTAGGGCCATCGAAAATACTGGTTTTCCAGTTTTGCTTTTTTTGGTTTAAGAAATTTGGAATATTTTTCGTAATTAATAATTGAGCACCTTAACATCATAATATCATTACGCCTCATCATAACAGGTGTTGTTTATTATATTATTACAACAAGATATTTTATACAATAAAAATAATGTGACATCATCTAATTTATGGATGAATTTGAAAACGTATTTCGAATATAATAAAATTGAGATCAAGTTCAAGGTAAATGGTAATGAGAATATTATTTTAATTTTCCTTTAAAAACTAGATCTACGTAGGGTCATAGTACTTTGGTAGCACGTGGTAACTTCAGTGATGTGTACTGTATAACATACTCATTCATAAATAGATAATCGAGTACGTAAGAAAATTTCTTTTTTTTTTATTCAAAAATTATCTTAAACTTAGGGGCTTGTTCATTAATAATATTAGTTTTACTTGCACTGGGCCCACTGCATGACTTACATAAGACCTAAAACTTCGTAACTTTTGGAAATTAAGCGTGATGACATGTGGGGTATGTTAGGTATATCATTAAATTTATTATTCCACGCTCAATATTTAAAGTTCTAATATTAATAAGGAGGAGCCTTTACTCAACTGATGCAATTTTACAGGTTTGCAATGACCCTATCATTTTTACTATCAGGATTTGTTAAAATGTAAAATAACTTCATTTTGTATATATTCACCTTTTATAGTATTGATATTGCTCATTGGATTGGTCTACCATTTCGGTATACCTATAGAGTTAACAGAAATACACTCAATGCCACGATCGCGTTTAGCAACGATTTTCCGATCCATCAGAAATTCGATGTTGATTTGAAGAAATTTTTCCGATGTCACACTCAAAAATGTTAGGTTATCGCGCAATCTTTCCCGATATACTTTCGTAAACGTTAATCAAACGTGGCCAATGTGTACCCTAAAATAAAAATAAAAATTATTGCTTTCAGTGCTAGGTGTACTAAACAAAACATATTTTCTGTTTTATGTACCGAAATATTTACAGCTGACGTGATTGCATTGACATTGATTCTGGCTGTATATCACTATTAACTAGGCCAAATAATTGGTGCTGTCTTCGTGTCTGTAATTTATAATGAAAGAGAATCTGGGTTGAATCTTCATTGACATAGTTGGTTAATAGGTATCTGTAGCTTTACAATGATTTCAGAGTAACGCCGCCGGCGGCACGCGCCGTTAGCCAGCGCGTCTCAATAGCGCTAGATTTCGATATCGATACAGCAATGCGAGCATAGAACTCTCGACCAGCTAAATTTGACAGTGAAAATCGACAAAACTGACATTTTTCGACAATTTATCGATGTCGGCAGCATAGACCTTGATTTATCGATCTGTAGATAAGGATCGACAAAGTTTTGAACTGCATGGCAACGTAACACTGCTGCTATCTAGTGTAATTGTAAGGGCGCGCGTGTGGCCGGGGCTGATCAAACGGGTGACTATGAAATAGCTTTAAAACCAACCCCACGGTTTAGCTAATAGATTAATATTAGGTCCTTACCTATGAAATTGGTGTTTTGTATGGAGATTTTGGGGAATTCTGCATTTTCCATACTATCATTTTTCAGTTTTCTTCACAACGACAAATCCAAAGATAATAATATTTGGCATCTATCATTAGACAAGCTTTAGTAATATGTGTAATATCACACTTCATAAAAATTATTTATCGTTTTTAAGTGAATGCAAATAAAATGATGTATTCTGGAGGCACTTAAAAAGAGTTGTCTCCGTGTCCAATTTTAACACAATTAAACATACAACAAATTATCAAAACAAATCAAAAGAGCTCAAAAATATAGTCTATTTTTAGACGAGGTAATTATTTTTTAGGAATACTCTGAATCTTAATAGTTACATACAAAATACTAAGGCCCAATTGCACGATCGAGAGTTAGCGCCTAACCCAGGGTTTGGCCATATATTTGCCCCAGGGTTAGGTGCTAACTCTCGACCGCGCAATTGGGCCTAAGAAAGAAAAAAAACACCAATTTCATAGCTAAGGACCCAATATATTAGCTAAACCGTGGGTCATAGGTATAGTAAGAAAAAATAAATAGAAGATAAGTATTAAACTATATTAAATATAAAATATTAAATATTAAATATATATATATATATATATATATAAAGTTTACATCCCCGTATAATGACTGCAGATTTTATTAAACAAATACAGTAAAGGTTCCAACTATATTTATTGAACATAATTGTATTACTTTTATCGTCTAAAATACAAAGTATAACTACACATCTATAAATAACTAAGATAAATACATTACATTGGGTATGTAACATATTGTAATGTGATAATTACACAATAAAATACATAAATCTACGGTTACATAAGTGCGTAATTATGTGTATACCTACTTCCTACCATACAATTTTAATGCGTCTTTTTGAGCCACTTCGAACTTTAAATTTAGAATCCCTTTAAATAGAAAATGAAATTTTTACCGGCTCAGAAAATTAGAAGTTGATAAAGTCAAACTCTCTATCTAATTTTAGGGTTAAAACCAAAGTTTCTTCCTTAGTGTCCCAAGTTGCTTTCGAAGTATCAGGGTTTATCTCGTGAGGCAGTGGAAGTGTCAGGTGGTACTGGGACGAATCCACTGTAACACTTTTGGTGTTCACCGACAGCTCCACGTTTTCTTTCTTGTCACCTGGCATTTTGATTCTTACGATAAGATTTTCGCAACTTGCTGAGGATGGCGATTTCGGGCCAATCTGTGGCAATAAAAATAAATTACAACAATCAAGCCATTCATGAGTAGGTATTTTTTACGATAGATACGAGTAGGTACAGTCAGCGTCAGAAGTGGCTCATCACTTTAGTATTGTGTCACATTTTCGATGTACGATATTTTCCTAGACACATCATGTCATTTGCTTCAACATTTCATTCGAAAAAGTACTTAAATGATCATCTAATTTTGATTCTGACTGCATATCTACCTATATCTACCTGACCTACCTACCCACATGTGTACATACCTACTTGTGCCATTAAAACTAAGTCCATGCAAAAGCATTTGTGACATTACCTTTCTATGTTATAAGCAAAATAAAAACACAGTAATCAAATGAGTAGCTCTATGGGGCAGTGGTTAGTACGGTTTGGCTTTCGATATCAAAAATAAGCTACCTTCGGCATGGTCAGGCCGTGGATGGGTGACATCGAACTCCTTCGTGTTCCGGAAGGCACGTTACGCCGTTGCTATTGGAACCGTTTCTACCCACTAACCCGCATTGGGACAGCCTTGTGATGTTACGGCTCACAGGTACTCCCTGCACCCCAATTCTACTATAAATAAACAATTGCATAACCAATGCGTTTGAAGAAAGAATGCTTAGCAGAATGAACATTGATGATTGAAATGTAAGCCTTTGCTTTACATTCAGTTTGCTATTTTACATAAATCAAAAACGTAAAGCAAAAGTTTACATTTCAATCATCATTGTTTATTTTGCTAAGCATTCTTTCTTCAAACGCATTGGGTACGCAATTGTTAATTTACTATAGTAGAATTGGGGCGCTGATGTGTTTTCTAAGGACATACGCTTAGAGCTGAATAAATGCTGAATAGAGCTGAATAAGCGCAACTATAAAACATTGTAACCTGAAGATATACATCTTCCGCCGTAACTGACTGTTGGTAATTCATAGTATACTCAGGAGCTCTTCGGTCCCCAATCCCTCCACCGACAAAACTTAATTCCTCAGCTTCTTTTGCTTGCTGGTCTTCAAATTCTTCAATATTTTTAGGCATTTTCTGAGAAAACTCACCCGGAGGCGGAACTTTGTCCCTAGTCGACGTTATTTCAATATCTGAAAAAGTAATACAAGGATATATTTTATAGCATTGAGAGAGTAATTGTCTTATTTTCAATTCTTTTATGGCAGCAATAGCCGACTTGGGACGGACGGGACACTACTTGTTCGAGAGACCGCGGGTACGATCCTACCGCGTGTACCACCGAGTTTTAATAAAATGCATGTGTCGCAGGCAAATGGTTAAAATAGCCATTCAATCAAACAGCTAGCCATTTAACTGAACGGCGCCATTCAATCAAGCGACTATACGTCGTTTAGCCGTCTTATCGACTGCAAGGTTCAACACTACAGCTAGATGACGCTTAGGCAACTGGTTAAATGGCAAATTAACTAGGGTAACCCAGGGAGTGCACACTAAAAATTGTCAAAAAACCGCCTAATTACACCTTCGAAATCTAGTGGGAAGTGAAGGGGGGAAACCCAAAAAAGGGGGATAATCTTAAGTCGCTTCTGGCACTTCGCCGGTCGCTACCGCAGCTCGCTCGCTCGGCTCATGCGCTAGGTTTAAGTACAACTAACCTGCTCGTCACAACGCTCCTCGCACCTATAGATTTTTCTTGAAACAATCAAAAACACAAGCTAGTTGACGCCATATTGAAAACAAAACGCACGCAACGTGGTTAGCGATGAAACTAATTATATTAGACGGCGGCTCTTGAATCAGCTGTAGTGTTGAACGTTTTGAGCGACTCAAATATTCAATTAAAAAGCAAGTCGTTTGAATGAATGGCGCCGTTCAGTTAAATGGCTAGCTGTTGAATGGCCATTTTAACCATTTGCCTGCGACATATAGTTCATAGTGAATATCGCTTGCCTTACACTGTGCTCGGTGCATGGCAACAGGCTCGCCACCTGTTACATGGGGAATTAACATATTTGGCGAAATGTGGGAATTAACGCTACCTGTAGTGTCATCGGGGAAAAAGGTGTGATGATATTATTATGCAATTCTTAGCTCCTTACCTTACCTTACATTTTTAAGTTAAAACGAGATCAAAAATAATATTCTTACTTGTGGCATTCAATTCATCCCCTTGTAAAACATCTTGTTCTGGGGGCTTCAATAGTTCCACTAGTTTATCCATAACCGCTGGTGAAAAGTCCATTATGAATTGAATATTTCGTGTTGTTCTGTACTGAGCTATTTAACTAGTAGTATAAACGAAGAATAATAGCAACTCTTCAATTTAAAAGTGATATAATATATCGATATCACTGTATTGGTTTAACTTTCTGTAATACAAATATTTTAACAAATAATAACCGTTGCTATGGATACCATGACAGGAGTTTGAGTTCAGACCAAGTACAATCGCGTACTAAAAAGTAGTCAGGTACAGTCGAGGAACTTTGCGATAGAATAATAGTTTTATAGAGAAGCATTATTTAATAATTGATTTTATATAATGACTTTTTTAACATACATACCATCACGCTTTCTTCTCCGAAGGGATAGGCAGAGGTGTTAGTGAACACCGACCGTTCGCCATCAGATATGTTAATTCCTCATGTAACAGGTGGCGACCCTGTTGCCATGTACCGGGCACATTGTGAGGCAAGAGATGTTCACAATGAACTGTACATAAGCTTGTATAATACAAACTCGGCGGCGATCGAACCTACGATTACCGGCGCCTCTCGAACGAGTAGGATCCGTCCCAACTCAGCTACCGCTTAATGTTAAAGACTATAGCCATCATATTTTTTATCATAGAAAATTATAATTTTACATGTTTCAGATACACATTTATAACAAAGGCCAATGAATCCAATAGTTGTCTGGAAGAAACTAACAAGACCACCATAAAATTTATTCATGAACTGTAATGGTGTAAAATGTATTTTTATATAAATATATGTAACGCCTGTAATCCCTGAAGGGGTAGGTAGAGTCCAAGGAGCACTGTGTTTCTGTCGCCTTTTACGACATGCTAGGCAAGAAAAGAAGTTGGTAACCCGGACCAACACAGGCTATGTATATTATATGTAAAAATATAAAAATATTATATTAATTATACATAATATTTTTATTATCATTAAATACTTATCTCATTTTGGTTTGTATCATTAAGTCCGTTTTTAGTATATGAATGAAATATAGAAATTTGAAGAAACTTTTATTCAAATTCATTTTAATCAATCTTAAATGTTAATGAAATAAAACAGGTGTGCCTATTATTCTTGAAATATACTACATATTATAATAAACTATATACTATTATCTATCCATAATGAAATAAAACATGCAATGTATTAGCATGAAATATAATTATTATAAGTATTTAATGTTCACAAGACAATATTACTAATGATTTATTACAGAAATGAGTTTCAAGGGAAGCCATCATCATCTTCCTCTGCCATTTCCTTTGCCAGTTCCAAATCTTGCTGTTCTCTTTCTCTGCGTTCCTCAGCACTTTCTAACTCTTTCCCATAGGACTTAGGAGGGTACCTCATGGCTTTCACGCTCTGGTTATGCAGCTCGAGGCAAAATGAAATGCGCTGATGAAATGCCAACTGTGGCTCCCTAGTACAGTAAATATCAGAACTTTCTTTGTTGCTCATGTATCCCTTTTCTGGATCAAGCGTTGCCTCAATAACACCATCACGTATGGCTTTAGCAACAATAAACTCTGCATCTTCAGCAGAATCTAAGCCCAATTTCCTTGCAATATCCTTAGGTGATATCTTAGAATAAGATAATCCAATTGAACGAATTGCAGTTTTAATTACATTCTGTCTCAAACGGAGAATGAGAGTAAATGTATGGTCATTGCGGAACTGTGGTCCAAAATTTTCCAAAACCTCTCCAAATCTGTGAAGATTGCCCAGTCTAACAGCTTGAGTCAACTGAAAGTATGGTGCCAAAGCTTTTCTGAGAGGAGCCTGCCTGAAAATTGCACGTTCTGGAATATCTCCTAGGAGCAGTTCAACGACAATAGCTAATTTCTGTACTGTTTGGCGGAAACCAACTGCAGCAGTTTGAGGGGCCTTTCTGAGAGCTTGAACTAAATGTTTGTGGGCATCACTGTACTCCAGGCGAGCAGCCTTGATTCTTCCCAAATAGTACAAAAATCTAGCCCATTCATTGTTACTGGCACTTTCAGGGAAAACAGATTTGCTGACTAATTTATCTGCTTGATCATATAATGCATAATGCAAATAGTTTCTTAAAAGACAGTTAATAAGAACTGCTTGGCCTTCAAAATCATTACGAAGAGTGGATGTGCGCAATCTAGCATGGAGAAGACCTCGGATAAGATCTAATTTATTTGTTAATTCAAAGACTCTTGAGTGGTAGAAATAACACTTTGCAGCAATCAAATCAAGAGTCCTGCGATTCTGGGTTGTGACTTTATTCATTAGTTGCTGAGAGCATTCAGTTGCTTCTTCTAACTTGTTTGTGTCCAATAAGCGAAGCAATACTAAAAGATGCAAGTACACATCTACTTCGGGAACTGGGGTCTTTGGAGCGCTTCTAGTTCGCGGTGCCTCAATTTCAACTGCACCAGGCAGCGGATTTTCAATGAAAGCCAGTAAAGCCTCTTTGTCAGCATTCGATGGATACAATTGATTGACAATGGCACGTAAAACATTACCATTTAACTTTCTTCTTGTGCTCGGAAGAGACCTAAGAACTCTCATAGCGAACCTGGGCTCTTTAGAAGTTACCGCTTTGTCGATTTGCCTTACATGCTCCCTCAAATCCTGGACACTAACTACATCAGCATCCTTCTTGACCTCAACCATTTCCACATCACTAACAGCTGCAGGGCTTTCAACATTCTTCATTTCAACATCTTGGTCCACAGGAGCCATTGTAAATGATTATTTTTTCAATTATAAACAATATTTCTTGAACAAAACAAATGCACACAAATTGGTTAAAATTTTGTCTATCACACAAATGTGAATGTCAAAAAATTGCCGAGTAACAAAAGTGTTGCCATTAATTTATCCCTCGATATCTATATCTCAAAAGTAATGAAAATAATGTGTCATTCACTTATTATTTTGTACATGGGTACCAAGTTCGACAAATATAAATAAGGGATTGCTGTAGATATTCAATTTAAATGTGTTTTATTATTACTTTTTGTTGTAAGTTGTTGTAAAATTCTCCCATGTAGGAAAGGCAAAGGGAACGAAGCCTATACAGCCAAGTCTTCAGTAATTTATTTCTTAAGTAGTTTGCATTGAAATGCATTACACTAGCATTTCAATGCATCTTGGGAGAGTTTGGCGTCAAACGATCGATGGCAGACACTGTGGTGCTACTTGGATGAGGTGGATTACCACGATAAAAAACTCATCACTTTTCACACCACTTGACGCTTATTTCGATAATCCTCCACATTGCACATCATCACAGACACTTATTACACAAAACTACACTGATTTTACGTAACAATATCCACTCCGAAACAATATTACAAATCACGTCCGCCATTAGTCAAATGCCGCCAAACTCTCCGTTTACCGTTTATCCTTTTTTTGTCTATCATTTTGTGATCATTTTATTATTAAACAAACTGATTCCATTTGCACTTTTTCATTGAATGTTGGAAAATATTATGAAAATGTACCTGATATGTACGGATGCATTGACCAATATGACATTTTGTGAAATGGAACATACTTACCATAGTGCTTGCAATAGGAAAAAGAGTATATATTTATATTTGCTGTCAAACGATGTACAAATAAATGACTATTACTGTAGAAATTATAAACTTTATTGCATTGGCATAGGCGTCAGTTTTAATTGTAGAAGTTGACAAAGCGCACGTAGCACCATCTACAAAAGCATGCTTTTTGCCTTGTCTTTACAGTTCATAGACTAAAGAAGAGACAAAACTACTAGCATTGCCTGTAGTTGCTAACCAATATACTGTACTTGGGAAATACTGATAAAAAGCTTAGAATCACTAATGTTACAATCGAAAATTCTTGGATTACTAACACCATATTTTCACAAAAATCGTGTGTGCCAAAAGTTATAAGAGACGGTGAAGCTTCGGCTGAAGGGGACCGGTTGATTCTTTACATAAAATTTCAATGTGTTCTGGAAATGGTTTGCAAAGAGGACGTGGTATCATGGTTTAAAGAATTGGAAAGCTATAAACGCATAGATGCAATGTGTACGTTACTAAATATGTGCTTACCATTCGAATTACGTTTTATTGGCACCTACCTTGAAGAGCTCGGTAAGCGGGATTTTCAGGAGTTGCGTGGTGCCGAATTGAGAGCCAACAACCCCACAGACCTGGCTGCTGACATTGGAGGTGCCAACACAGATTCAAGGACACGACGAAAAATGGCCCTCTATGTGTCATTGTTGCGCTCCTGTAATTTTGCGTGTGCCACTACATTGTACAATGCAATGGTCAGCTTGGAACAGAGTGGTCTGCTTAAGGGTCTGTACGGTGATTTATTGGAAGAAATTTTACTTTTGTACACTATGGCATTACATCATCCAGCTTTTACATTTGACCAGAAGTCTCATTTTGGTGAGATTTTAGATAAATTGAAAGTGGAGGACCAAAGGATACAGTTTCAAGAACAGCAAGAACATATAAATGTAGCGCCTGTGAGTGCATGCCATACCCAATCTAGTATTACTCCCAACATGTCTGTTCCACCACCTAGTTTATCTGGTTTGGGGCCACCACCTGGTATTATGTTCGTTAAAACACCCGGGGTGCAGGTCAGTGTCACTATATCATAAAACCATAATCTTTATTTCATTAATTAAATTTTATATATTATTATGCATAATCTTATGCCCTTATTAAACAAATTGTGTCTGAATATTCATTAGTATGCTTGTTTTCATAATATTTGGTATTGACTATTTATGTATCTCTATCAATAAATTATAAACTCACTTTATTAGCTTAATTTTTATAATAAAACTAAAGTTTGATCATCCAAACTTGTCCCCTTTGGTAAACAATCTTGGCACTGTATAAAATGAACTGATAACTAGAATTTAAAGGTCTGTAATAACAAATTATTGTTATAGATTGTTGACTGTGTTGTTATATTTTTTATAACGAGTGATTCCATTAAAAAGTAGTTAAAGATTGTTTCCCAAAGAGGACGAGATGAACACACTTCATATGGTTGCTTGACATTGTATCATCTATTTTAAATTCATGGTAATGTCATATTGTGTAAGTTTAAGAACAAACTACACTGTTTTCAAATTTAATTGATGATGAAAAAGGAAATTTTGAAGTTCTGTATACAAGCTAACATATTATTGAATATATTTGCTTTTTATTTTTTTATTTCATAAACAATTTGCTTGGGTATTGAATAATTAAAGGAATGAACTAATAGTGCTTTTGGCATAAGGTTGTAAAGTGAAACCAAACTTGTAAAATTAAATATGTCATTATCACTCTATGATCTAAAATCAGATTTTTTGCAAACTAAATAAAACTACCAATACATTGGTAAACTAAAACCATAAATTTTTAGGTTATGTGAAAAAAAATTAGGATAGAACTAACAATGCATGTTGGCTGCTAAAATTTATGATTTTAGTATTACATAAAATTTTAGAGCATTGTTATGTTGTATAATATATGTTATTTTTAATCTTATGTTGTGTCAAGATTAAAAACATCTGTTATTTCAAACAAGTTTTTTTTTTCAGGATTTTTATGATGAACATGAAAGTGTAATTTCAGAATTTTTTTACATGATAATATTTAATCTTATAAGATTTTTTTTGTATTATAAGCAACATTTATTATTAGTGTTCACAATGAAAATTTATATTTATATTGTGTGTAAGTATATTACTATTCAAGAGCTCTTACAAATGAAAAGAAATAATATTTCAGCCACAACCAAATGCAGACACAGTGCCTCAAGAGCCATTGTTAAGCGGAGCTGCCACTGTTGTACCGATGCTTGGGGATGTGCCACATCCACCACCTGGCTTACCTTTACCACAGTACAACATGGGGGAGTACATGGCTCAGCATGCATGGCCTGCAAATATCATAGTTTCAACACTGAATCAACCCCTAGAGGTAATTAACTAGTAATAACATCTAGATTTAGTTAGTATTGTAGTGTTATATGTATTTCAATCTTAATGTTTTTAATTTGTTCATTGAAAATATTGTACATAATTATTTGCATAAACTTAATCTAATCTTTATTTCTTTCTTGATTTTTTTTTAAGATTTGGAATATTATTTTATATTATTTAAGGTTATATTTTTATTTGAGGGTAGTCAAATGTAAAAAAATCTCACATTTTAGCTTTAAACTTCAATTATTGGATTCTGTTAATATTCTATCAATTTTATTTCTAACAATTTTACTAGTTTGTTGTTTATTAAATAAGTTTTTCCTAAAATTCATAACAGCATGAAAATTTTTGAGAAGTAGGTGGGTATTCATCGTGGTCCATTCATCCTAATTTATTGAAACTAACTTATAACAAATTCAAAAGGTCTTGCAGGAAATTTTAAACCTAGTTTAAATCTTGATTTTATCAAATTTTGACTTAAGAACCATAGTAAAATTGACGAAAATTGACTAAATTGAGATTTAATTTAAACTTGCTTACTTAAAATTTTTAAATCAGCAATTTTGTTACAAAGGCATTCCAAAATTGTTTATAAAAAAGGATAAGTTAAAATGAATAGACAATTAGGTAATGTGTAAGATTGTGTTTTTCAAACATATTACTGTGTAATTACCGTCGTACTTTTACATTTATAATAGGTATGACCTTTACCATTCTCTTCTGTTGTTAGCCAGTTCTACATTAATTTCTATGGTCAACATCAACACTTTATGTTATGTTAGAACTACTTATGTTGATCTGAAAAAAAAAAAATTTTTTTGTTAAAATAAAATGATGCTGAGCTGACGAGTGACAGAGGAGAATGGAAGAAGAAGACATGTTGTGCCGACCCCACCAGAGTGGGAAAAGGGCAAGAAGAGATTTGTTAAAATAAATATCAATTTAATTTCAGGTAATAAACTACCCGCCTGGTCCCGGTGCCCCCACTTCGCCTCTCGTGTCGTCGCCGGGCGACAGTCGCGCGACGTCGCCCCGCGCGCGTCGGCGTTTGTCGCGCGATCGGTCGCCGCCGCTGTCAGTCGGGCCGCCCGACCAACCGCCTCTACCACATCTAACAGCGAATTTTGAAAATCTAGTTGTTACAGAGGTAAACTACTATTAAAAATAAATAAATAACTCCTGATATTCTGACCCATCAGCTTACCGAAATAAGGCTGCTTATGCCGCTTGTTCTATGGATACTAGATAACCGATAAAAATACGAATAGTTAAATATTGGGTCCTTACCTATGAAATTGGTGTTTTTTTTCTCTCTTAGTATTTTGTCTGTAACTATTAAGATTCAGAGTATTCTTAAAAAATAATTACCTCGTCTAAAAATAGACTATATTTTTGAGCTCTTTTGATTTGTTTTGATAATTTGTTATTAGTTTAATTGTGTTAAAATTGGACACGGAGACAACTCTTTTTCAGTGCCTCCTGAATACATCATTTTATTTGCATTCACTTAAAAACGATAAATAATTTTTATGAAGTGTGATATTACACATTTTAATAAAACTTGTCTAATGATAGATGCCAAATATTATTATCTTTGGATTTGTCGTTGTGAAGAAAACTGAAAAAATGTTAGTATGGAAAATGCAGAATTCCCCAAAATCTCCATACAAAACACCAATTTCATAGGTAAGGACCTAATATTATATATTCATCACAGAAACAACCCTTCTCCTCACACTGGTAGTCGAATCTACATCTTCTAGAAATACCGACGCCTTAGGTACTCAGTTTTTGCGTTGGGGGGTCAGACTTCACAAGACTGTTAATTGTTGTATACGAATAAGCATAAGAATGTACAATAGGCTGCCACAAAGTTTTATTGACTTGTCCCTGCATAAATTTAAGTCAACTGTTTAAAGCTGTTTAATGAAAAAGGGGTATTATAAGATAGAAGATTATTTTAAAGATAAAAATTCGTGGCTACTATAATGTGCTCCTCTTCACATACTTATTTTATGATATTTAAAGTGTTCTAAATTCCTTTTGTTATTATGGCTGTGCTAACTGTTGAGTTTCTTGTGGCACTACTTCTCAACAAGCCATTCACGTCGTGCTGTAGAAATAAAAATATTGACGGGCAAAAGTATTTCTAGTAAATCAAATTGCAGAATAAATGATTTCATTTCATTTCAAAGCGAGAAAAAATTAAAGAAGAAATCAAAATTCGAAAATATTACGCCTCACTTCAACATGTTACACTACAGTTAGACTTACATTAACTGTTGCTGTCCTTGTCTTCCAATAAGCAAATAAAAGGGACACCATTATTTTATTTATTATTTTAATGAAACCAAGTCTATAATTAGTAATAACCAATACTATATTTAGACCATGTTTTGGATTAAGGTGTTTTGGATGCAGGTTTTAGTATGGTTTAAGTGGATACTAAAGGTCAACATTTTTAAAAATTGTAACGTAAATATGGGTATATTTTAGAGTTCTCATTAAATAGATTCTTATAGGAGCTCCCCATCTAAGAATGAATATGTTTTGTGTCAATAGTCTAAAGGCTTCAAGCTTGAATTTCTATTGTAATAATTATGAGATGAAATCAAATATTTAGCGCTATTTCATGCGGCAAATTATAGGTCTTTACACAGTTTCCGTTATGACAATGATATGTAACAATGTGTATATGTTACAAAGTAGTTATATCTGATAACTCTTTTTAAATACGTGATTGGTGGCTTTTGCCGAGGCTACTAAGCCGCGCGACACATTGCAGGCATTCGCGGCCTTTTATGACATTGTGTGTAGGAGCCGTTAAACAGCCTTTTCTGTAAATAACTGATATTTATATACTTTTCATTATTACGTTCTACAAGATTTTAATATTTTTTTATATAATAATAACACGAAGAACACAAAAACTCTTAGAGATAGCAACGAACTAGAATGATATAGAATCAGAACTCCCTTACAACGCTCTCAAAAAACATGTCTCCAAATAACAAAATACTAACGCGATACACGCCCATACCAACCATATACTTTGCTAAACTTATTATCTGCAATCGTATTATCTGATGAAAATAAGTTTAGCATGATGATGCTGACAATTTCGTTCACCCATGTTATGCAACTTCATTTAGTAGGATAATCTCTTCTTGGTCGCTTCGCTCTTGACAGAGTGGTCGTGGTTATCACGTTCCAGTAGGTTGGGAAGAAGACAGCACTCGCCGCACGACGTCCCGCCTCCGACCTCTCCCCTCTCCTCCGACCCCGACCTCCGACGTCCGACCTCTGTCTGTCAGGCGTTAGTCGGGCGCACTCGAGCACAGGAGCGCCCAACGTGGCCTTCACCTGGTCCGTCCATCTCATCGGGGACCTTCCCCGTGGTCCCTTCATCTTTCCCTGGCACGACAAGGCGTTCTATGGAGTCATTTCCACGTCTGCTAACATGCCCAAAGAATTTCAGGATCCGACTGCGCACAAGTGTTGAGAGGCGTTCCTTGATGCCAAGCTCATTTAGGATGGAGGCGTTTGTTCGGAACTCGGTCCAGGAGACCCTGAGCATCTTCCTCCAACACCACATTTCCAGAGCGTCGTTCTTGTGGACTTCGGTTTGCCGCCGCAGGGTCCATGTTTCATCAAATAATAATATTTACCAGGGACAAACTATAACAGTTTGTTTTTAATATATTTCTTTCCGTCTTTTACATACACGAGGTCATTTTTGTTCATTAGAATCAAATTTGTATACTATGTTTTTATCTAAATAAATCGACTCGGTTGTCTGTCAATGAGAAATGCGGCAGACTGACGCGTTCAGTTGCTCTTTTTTAGGCCTGCCCACTCAGTTGTACTTTTCATGGAACAGTTTCGAGTACACTCAAAACTGTTCGAACGACCTACAGTTCGTATTCTATAAAACTTTCTATAAATCATCCCTAATTCGTTTGTTATTAATGATAATAACATAAACTAAGTTGTTTTCATTTCTTTTTTTTTCATTTTATTTATTCAATAAACAATAACACACATTGTATGCGAATATTAACCAAAACATAATATTAACTAATTAATCTCAAAATACATAAGAGTCAAAATATACATGATTAATCTAATTAAAAAAATTGTCAAATACATTCTAAAATAAGGTAATAAATTTGATTTTCTAATAAATAACAATGCCCAATATTAAATAATTCACATGAAATAAAATTAAAATACTATAATAGCTCATTTAAAATTAACTTTGTATACAGTAAAAAAATATTTAAAATAAAAGTCATAGTTGTAAAATGCATTTAAAAATTGTCCAGAGAATACAAATTTTTTTCTAATAACAGTACCTTCAACATTTTTTTGAATAAGGTCAATTTATTTATTATTTTTAAATCCAAGGGCATCTTGTTAAAAAACACAACTGCCTGATGCTTCGAGCAATGCTTTACAACAGTCAATGCAGGAACCAAACTATTACTTAAGTCTTTCCTTCGAGTGGATAACCGCACATCCATGTCTAGTTTGGACTCAAAAAGGTGTTTATTCTTTACTAAATCTGTCAAAAGTACAAATACATAAAGGCTTGGCACTGTTAGGATTCCCAGCTTTTTAAAATGTTCCTTACATGACTCCCAAGGAGGAATGCAGACCATTGCTCTTATTGCTCGCTTTTGAGCAATAAATGCTTTCTTAAGATTATATTTATAGCTACTTCCCCAGAACTTTATACTATAACGTAGCTTTGATTCTACGAGAGCATAATATACCGCTAGTAATTGGTCACCTGTTAGTACCTCTCGCAGTGTTCGCAAGGCAAAGCAGGCAGATCCTATTGAATCCTCTAAGGCAGTAAGTTCCGCTTTCCAGTTAAGGTGCTCATCCAGATGAATACCTAGAAATTTTACATTTGATACGGTATCGGTATATATTGATAGCTTTCCCGCTTCTATTTACGAAAACATTGTCTTTTTTCCTAGCAGTTGTCCTAAAGAGCATAATGTTGGTTTTTTTGGTATTAAGTAATAAATTATTGGACCCAAACCAAGTATCAAAGGCTACCATAGCTTCGTTAATCTTTTTGTTTAGCTCCATTATATTTTTACCTTGCAATACAGCGTTTGTATCGTCGGCAAAAATAACCAAATCTATGCCAGGAACTGAGTGGTACATATAGTTAATTAGATCGTTGACATATATTATAAAGAATATAGGACCCAATACCGATCCTTGCGGTACACCTCTGGCCACCAGTCTTAATGATGATCTATATTCTTTCAGTTGTCCTTCCCTATCAGTTTCTTTGAGTTGTATAAATTGTTTCCTGCCTCTTAAATATGATTTTAACAAATTTAATGCATTATCTCTAATCCCATAATGTTCGAATTTTTTTAACAGCATCTGGTGGTCTACCATGTCAAAAGCGGAGCTCAGATCAAGGAATACCCCAGCTACCTTTACTTTTTCATTCAGTCGTCTTAGCACATCATTTAACATTGAGTCAATTGCATCTACTGTTCCTACACCTTTTTGATAACCAAATTGTCGTCTGTTTATGATTTCGTTAGTATTAAGGTGGTACATTAGTTGTATTTTTATAATCTTTTCAAAAATTTTCGACAATACAGGAAGCAGTGCAATAGGCCTGTAGTTATTAGGGTCAAACTTATCTTTTTTCTTATAAATGGGGATAATCGTTGCAATTTTTAACTGTTCAGGGAATACTGATTCTTCTATGCACAAGTTATAAAAGTGTGTCAACGGCCCTGCAAGTATATCTATATTGTCTTTAATTACTTTAATAGGAATTTCATCAAAGCCACTCGATTTTTTACTCTCGATAGACTTAACAATAGATATTATTTCTGATTGAAAAACAGATCTCAGCGTCATAGATTTACTCATTCTGTCTGTGCAAGAGCTGAGCAACGTCATTGCTTTTTCTGTATTATCAATATTTAAAGTTCCATTATAATCGAAGTGTTTCGAAAAAGTGTCAGCCACACCTTGTGGATCAGTAATTAGAGTATTATTGCTTTTTAATATTATTTTGTTCGTTCCTTTCCTGCTTCCTTTATTCCTGTACTTATTTACAACTTGCCAGATTCCTTTTGTTGAATTTTTATATTTTTTTATATCCGATTGTACAGATAGTGTCTTTGCCTTCCTCAAAACTCTTCTATAAATTCTATTATATTTTTGTCTGTAGTGATAAATACTGTCATCACTATGGTTCTTGTCCAACATACACAAAACCCGTTTCATTTTGCTGGATACTCTTATTCCCTTAGTAACCCATTTTAATTTTCCAACTGTGTTTGGGTTTATCTTTATTATTTTCATTCTGAAACTAGACTTAAATACTCCAATGAAGTTTTTCAAAAAGCTGTTAATGCCTTGATTATGCCAATCTATATTCAGAAGTCGCAACCTGAATAGTGCATTATTTTTATCATTAAATATTCTTTTCTCCACACGAACAGTTTGGTCTTTCCATTTTTTTTGCTTAGTTTGGTCCATTTTTAGTCTAGTAATTATACCACCATGACCATCAGAAAGCCCATTATGGTCTACTACAGTCCTGTCTACGATGTTCTCTTCCAAATTCGTGAAAACATTGTCAATACAAGATTCAGACCCATTTCTTATAAATGTTGACTCTTTAACAAGATACCGAAAGTTGTAACCTTTAAGTAAGTTCAATAGTTCAAGTGATTTTTTATTATTACATGTCAAGTTTACGTTGAAGTCACCACATATAACACATTTTTTACAGTAAATAAAACTTAAGAAATTGTCAAATGATTTCATAAACATGTCAAAGTCTGTTCCATTTTGATAACAACAAAACAACGGGACCTACAATGAGAGTGTGCTAATGCTAGCCTTTTGCTGTGGGCTAGAGATGGCTAGAGTGAGAGAGTAGGAGTCTGCCTACCGCTGCCGTATGCGTGAGAAAAAAGGAAGCCAGACTGGTTCTACATTGTACAACCGCCGACCTGGTGTCGCGTTAACGTAACGAAGTAGTTTACTCCCGTAAGAAATGATCAGTTCAAATATTATATTAGAAGCTAAAGGTTATACGGATTATACCTATTTAGGGGAGGTATATGTCCAGCAGTAGACAGAACTGTGCTAATAATGATGAAAGGTCCTGTCATTTATCTGTTCTTTGTCTTTTGTTGTTCTTTTAGGTCTTTTGAAGGTAAGATTAGGTTGTGTCGTGTATGTTACCATAAAAATTCGAGTTTAACTTTAGGAAACAAGAGCTTAGGGCTGGTTTACAGGTTATGAATTTAGAAGATATATTGTAATACTAACTGTTGCCGCAATTTCGTCCGCGGCTACTAACTATGGTTTTTAAACTATCCCTTCATTTTACCCTTTCATTTTCCGGAATATAAAGTCTCTAAGATGTTGACCAGGGATATAAGGTATCTGCAAAATTACTTTGAAATCGACCAACAATTTCGTACAAGCCCGTACAAACAGACAAAGAAACAGAAAGTATATAAAAAAATCATTTTTTGGTATTTACATCTCCTTGACTTATTTTTAAGCATTTTCTTTCTATGTTCTACCTCTACAGTTTTATTATATGTGTAGATATACCTAGATATAAAATAGAGTAATTATTCTTTCAGATACGACATAATATAGGCGAAGATCGATTACGCGAAATCACCGCGGCGCAGCACTACCGCTCGCTGGAGAGGCTGAACGGCGTGCGGAGACGGTACCTGCCGCCCGCGCGCTCGTCCTCCGACAGCGGGTCGAGCGCCGCGTCCTCGCCGCCCGGCACGCCCGCGCCGCCCCCGCGCCGGGCCACGCCCTCCGCCCCGCCGCCTGTCTCGTTCCTGCCTTACCCCCGGCCCTACCCCTACCCCACGCCGCCCCCCGCCTACCGACCGCCCCCGCCGCCCTTCGCTAACGTCGCCAACGGCGAGCCCCCGTACCCCGCGCCCTCGCCCTACGGCACCTTCATGCCAGTCCTGTACACGCCGGCCAAACTGTCGTGCTACAACTGCGGGGCCGCGGGTCACGCAGGCCACGAGTGCAAGGAGCCGAGCATGGAGGAGATGACGCGCGCGGGTGGCTACCAGCTCGACTTCGGCGGCGCGCCGCCCGAGCAGACGGAGAAGTAGTCGCTCCGCCGCCGGAGTCCTCGCTTCGATCCCGCCGCTGACGGCCCGTCGACTGAGGTGAGCCGCTAGCTGTACTGCGACGCCCTCGCACGATCTGTCCATTAGTACCAAAGTGTCAGGTCTAAAATTGTAAATACCGACCTGAGCCGGCCCGTACTCGGAATTATTGACAGACGTTTTAATCATAGATCAAAATATAAATAGAACTATGATTCTTAATGTTTTGTGCGCTTATTGGACTAACTTATTATTACAGACCGAAGTTTTGTCATGTATGTTTACGAATGATTGCACTTTCGATTTATGTCAGAACTATGCCCTTCACATTCCAAATGTTCAGTGTCACTATTCATAATGTTTAGAAAGATTGATGTATTTAATAGACATTGAACATATTTTCCGATAATATATTATTATCGACCTCAGATCTGATTTAGTTCCCTGAAGATATATTGTTACAGTTATATTCAAATATGTTGTGATAATAATGTGCATAATGTATTACCAAAAATGTACAAATCCAAAAATATCAAGTTAATTATTTAACCCTGAGTTCTCGAATACATTACAAATGATTTTATGAAATTTCGTAATATCTGTTAACGATGTAAGAAACCGTTTTCATGCATCGGTTACAATAATTGTTTTAAAATCAGCATCATGGGTGAGTCTTCGAGAAACGGGGGGTTAGTTGTACCAGTGAGATAGAATCATAAAAGAAATATCCATGTATTCAGTAAGCATATAATGTAGTCAAAGTGAGACAAGTAAATTTTAAGCAATAATCAATTTAGATAATTAAAATCTTATACATTTTATCTTTACGTGTGAAATAGTATATTTTCTGTTATGTCCAATTTCAAACAACTGTATTGATGTAAAATATATTAGTAAGAATATAATAGGCATTGTAATAATTGTAATGAAATAAACTTCAAATGTTTGCAGATGACCATTCACTTGTTAATTTTAAGGATATGCAGGGTTATTTTTAATGCATCAACAAACTCGTAAGCTAGATAGCTAATCATAACATTGTTCTACGGCTTTTAATAATTTGTCAAATTTTATTTTCATATTAAATTAATATCAATTTTACTTTACGTCTGAATGTGCTTAGGTCTGCGAGCACCGCGCGCGCGATCATCCCGCTTGTCGGCTTGTCGTATGAAGAAAACAGATTTACAAATGTCACGACAGTCCAATAAAAGCTTGGAAAATCATTTTTAATTAATATATTCAGTTTTATAAATGTATATATGATGTCAGCTACCTAAGTCTTGCGAGATTGTTGATATATTAGAAATAAACCTGTATAGATTTGCCCTTATACATAAAGGTATGCCTCATGTCTGTGAGCATTACAGGAATAAATCGAAAATGCAATTGCCCTAAACATAGTGGCTGCTAGATGTTTTAGAATTTGGAGGGAATTCCATTAATTTAACGTTTACAGCAGCAGGTTTGTGTTGTACAAATAAGTTTTGACGTAACATACAGTACATAGTGTTAATGTGTTTGCTTTGAAGTCCATGTTGTGTGTTTTTGAATTCACATTTCTGAATTAGTCATCATTTTGCTTATGTAATATTAAAATTGAATTACAATAGTCGCTATTTAAATATGCCATGCTTCTATCAGGCAGAAATAATCGATAGAACTACTCCATTAGCACAAAACAGTGATGTTAAGTATGTCGTATAAGTGTTTCGTATTAGAGGTTTTGTTATTTACTTAAAAGTTTTTACAAATCTAACAATTTTTAGTTTTTATAAAACTGAACACAAAAATCGGTGTTGCAGATTTCTTGATATTGATTTAGATTTGATTTGTATATTCAAATATTTAGTACATTTCGATTAGTACAAGTTGAAATATTTAAATGAATACAAATAGTGTGATAAGTTTAGATATGTTTTAACTTAATATAAATGCATCAAAATTTAGCAATAACTATGGAGCATCATTATTTCGAATGTTTCGTAGTGTTATAATTGAATAAACAAGCATTTGAAGTACTTGATTTTCTGCTGCTGTTGGATTAAGAAGAAATATTTAAAAAAATCTTGTATTAAATGTATTCATCAGACTCATTTATTGGGGTACTATGGAATTCCCTAAAATTCTGTATTCTCCTGTAGATTGATTCATAATGTAACATTTTAGTGAAAACATCTGTATATCACACACGTGACTTCTAAACTATTCAATATGCAGTTCAAAAATAATGTGACGAATTTTGTACAAAAATAAAACTGAATTGTTTCCTTTGACCCAAGACTGATTTCTAGCTAAATGGGCTTCTTGTATCTATAATTAACCGGAGTTTTATGAAGCCAGTCGTCGTTGTGAACTACAGGACTGTTTGTTTAATGGTTAAGAAGGATATATATATCTATTTGGTGACATGAAATGTAAGTTATAATTGTTAGCGCGGCCATGCGCATACCGCGTGCGTATGCGCCCAGTGACGATCCGCTTTGTGTATAGAACAAGGGATTATTTTGATCAAGCTCACATGCAATGCTCTTTAAAATTAATGTTTATAATAGTCATTGTAAATAACTACATATTGTGTAAGAGAATGGGCATGTCACATTTGATGTGTTCATAATTTGTAAATAATAATTCAGATAGATAATTAGTTAATATTTAGAAATTGAGTATATTTGTAAATTACTTTGTAATAATTTGAGTGTCCCCATAGAGTATATTCAATTGTTTCTTTATGATCACTGTCACAAATCACAATTTGCATTTTTAAAGTCCCAGTTTTTGAAAAGTTCAAATTAGGAGGGTTGAATAATTGTTTTTTTGCATAACTATAAAAAAGTATGTTTTTAATCGGGTCAGATGCGTCACGCGCATGGGTGGGACTGGGTGCCGCTGTGGCCGATTTATATATAGCTTGCCCATTTGTATAAGTTACTCGTTCATCTATGCACCTCGTGGTGGGATCTGTATTCTCTTTTGTATGCATTTAATGTGGCAATTTTTATACTGATTATATCATAGGTTAGTTTAGGCTCTGGTTTTAAATAGATTCCAAAATATTATCTGTACCCATTGTCTGTGGGTTGAATCATTTTTACACAAAGAGAATCCATTTTCCCATCATGAACACTTCCGTATTGCCATTGTAATAACGATACTGTATATGAAGGGACTATACTGTAATTACATATAAAACGTCACTCCTTATGAAGGTTGTAAGTCCAAGTAACGTAATTATTGTGTTATTTATATCTTAACAATTTTATTATGATATTTAAAACGAGTTGAAGTATAGATTAAAAATAGAATGAATAACTTAAATAGTTTGTATCATTAAGTGTGCGCCTCTCCGTAGCTCTGCTGTGGAGCACTTGCAGGTAGTGCTATAGTGCATATCACTGGTGCCGGCCGATGCCGCCACGGCAGCTCGTCGCGAACATAACCTACTCCCTACGTAGTTATACATAACGTTTGTTACGAGCAAACCACTGGATACCTATTAAAAAGTTATTGTTGCAATCATTCATGCAGCTTTATTTTTACTAGTGGAAGTACGAAAATATTTTTTTACTTCGTAAAGAATGTTATAAATGTGATAAAATAATTTTTGACATAATTAGAAATTGTGATTTAGTAAGGTGTGTAGTTTATTATAAAATATATGAAATGAAAACTCGCTTTACTAAATAAAATTGTACTACTCTACAGCTATCTATAAAGTTGTTTTCCCACATTTTTATATTTGGGTACTTATGTATTCTAAGCTGTTGTACTACTAATACATTTGAATGAAAATAATCTCAGGAAAATGAATGTTTCGGCCCAGTATTGTAAGACCTATGTATCCCACCAATGCTGTGAATCATTTGCTTCCTGACAAATAAACAACCAAAATCTGGATTGAGTTTTTCTTTCTATCTTTTAAATTACTATTAATAGATCTAAAATATATGTTTTATCAACATACGTCTAAATATTATTATGTTCTGCTATTGGGCACAGCTCTTCCTAAGTACATGAATAATGAGGTGTATGGGCCGTCACTTCACTACCATGCTGGCCCAATGCAGATTGTTGGCAAGAAACTAGTGCACACAACTATAGGCACTGGGCACCTTATCAATTGGAGCAATTATCATGCTTGTATCTCTAAACTTGAGAGATGTAAATATGTCTATTTCAGCGTCAAATCGTGACACTCAGGATGTTTAATCAAATAAATAGACGCTACCAGAGAGTATAACTTGGGCGGCCACGAGTACGAGCGGCAGGTGAATTCGCATTTAATTGCGCGCTCAAAGGGTTATTAGTTGTATTGTTGTTGAATTCCTAAAAAAACTAGGTTAATAAAGTCTAACTAAAGTCAAATTATTCCGGGATTTAAACGGTGAAACACCATTTAATCCTTGTGTAAATGGCCTCCACGGTCCTGCGTAGGGTGGTGGAGACCGACCCGCGCGGAGCAGGTTCCCCAGTTCCTCAAACCACTGGTGGAACATCTCCCAGCTTTTTTGAACTTTTTTGTTACCTACCTACCGATACGGTGCAGGTAGCGGCCAAACGAATCGTGGCCGCTGATATTAGGTCCTTACCTATGAAATTGGTGTTTTGTATGGAGATTTTGGGGATGTCTGTATTTTACATACTAACATTTTATCAAGATTTTATCAGTTTCCTTCACAACGACAAATCCAGAGATAATAATATTTGGCATGTATCATTAGTCAAGCTTTAGCAATGTGTGTGTGAATACGCTTGATGAAAATTATTCATCGTTTTTATGTTAATGCAAATCAAATGATGTATTCGGGAGGCAGTTAAAAATAATTGTCTTTGTGTCTAATTTTAACACAATTAAACTTACAAAAAATTATCAAATTAAATAATACGAGCTCAAATATATGGTCTATTTTTAGAAGAGGCAATTATTTTATAAGAATGTTCTGAAACTTAATAGTTACGGACAAATTGCTAAGACAGAATAAAAACACCAATTTCATAGGTAAGGACCCAATATTTGCACCGTATGATAGGAGAGTGCCCCGTGCCGCGCTCCGCCCAAGTGGTAACGAATGGGCTCATGGCCTCCACGGTCCTGCGTAGGGTGGTGGAGACCGACCCGCGGAGCAGGTTCTCGAGTTCCTCGAACCACTGGCGGAACATCTTCCAGCTTTTTTGACCTAATTCATCCGTGTCGTTAGCATTTTTTGTCTACCCTTTATTGATTAGAAAACCGAGACGATTTTGCTAGTGACATGTTTTTGCTTTTTAGGGTGCCGTAGTAAACTAGGAACCCTTATAGTTTCGCCATGACTGTCTGTCTGTCCGTCCGCGGATAATCTCAGTGACCGCTAGCACTAGAGAGCTGAAATTTTGAATAAATAAATATGTATATTAATAACGCCGACAAAGTGCACAAATCAAAAGTGGAATAAAATATTAAATAAGGGTGCTCATACACGTAATGTAGGGACTGATTTTTTTTCCTCTGGATCCTAACGTGTGATATATTGTTAGATAGCTATTCAAAAATGAATAGGTGTTTTCTAATATCATTTTACGATAAAAGTTATATTTTCAGAAATAATCGCTCCGAAAGTTTAAAAAAATGTGCCCCCCCCTTTAACTTTTGAACCATAAGTTCAAAAAATATGAAAAAATTCTCAAAAGTAGAACATTGTAAGTACTTTCTAGGAAAACTTTTTTGAACTTGATGGGTTAAACAGTTTTGGATAAATTTAACAAAATTATTTTTGAACTAAATTTGTGACTTAACCATATATGCAAGCATTTGTAACATTTGTTGAATAAAATAGCCCATTTTGTTCAACTCAGTGCAGCAGTGGAGTCACTAATTGTGACGGATGGAAAACTACGCAACCCTATACTGAGCGTGGCCCGACACGCTCTTGGTTTGGTTTTTATTTGAATGTAAGTATGTTCCCCGATTACTCGAAGACGCCTTGACCGATTAAAAAAAAAACAATATAAAAAAAACTTATGAAAATATTTCCTACATAGTTATATATAGCCTGGTATGTACTTTGTTGGAAAATAGACATTTATACACATTATTCGCTTTACTCTTAATATTTTTGAAAAAGTAAATCACTTTTCTACTGAAAAATATGTACTTGCTTATTTTAAATGCAAAGTATACAAAGTCAAATAGTAAGTATTTTGTTGATTCATTTTGATTAACACAAAATATTTTTTTATTATTATATTTGTTTAATTGCGCACTTGTGCAAATAAAAATGCAAACAAACTCCTTGTCCTTCTCAGCCCATATACGTCCCAATGCTGGAAACAGGCCTTCCTCATGAGGAAACACATGAGGAGTATGGGCCGTAACACCACCACGCTGGCCCAATGCGGGTTGGTGGGTAGAAACGGTCGCAATAGCGAACGGGACAAACTACGAAGGAGCTCGAGATCATAAATATTTGGTCGCCATCCGCGGGACACTAACTAAAACGTGGTAAAAATCTATTTTTGGCAATTCACCTAAGTACCTGCTAGAAACAGAACGTTGTTTCATTGGCAAAAAAATTTTCGGATTTCTTGTCATTTTTGCCGTAAGTACCTATAGCTAAAAATAAATTAGGCACATGTTGTTCATAAAATCATCTGCCTTTTATAGGATTTGAACTTAAGACCGCGGGGCTTGCACGTTCTTTACACCGTCAGATTTTAGACTAACAATAAATCTCCTCTACAACTTACCCGATAAATGAAACTTTACGTTTAAATCAAACTTTCCAGAGATGTAGGTCACGTACGGGATGTGCAAAAGAGTGATATATTTTATTTTGTTCATAATTTTATACGACTCACATATCTAAGCACCTACTTCACATTTCTAGGTACATTCTATAATTCAGTGTAGTGCTGATACCTACTGACTACTTACATATCATTATTAATAATGAACTAGGTATACACCTATCTAATGACCCATATGAGAAATTTGAAGCCTTAATAGAATACAACTCTAAATTCAATTCTAGTATGATAATTTATTATTGTTATTAATAAAGATACCGCTTATTGCATAATAAGAACATGCAATACACTTAAAAATATCTGCACGCCTTTAGGAAACTCTCCAGTCAACAAGTATCTTAATTACCTACTTTCTGTCTCACCACAAACTGTAACAGAATCTTTTTTGAAGGAAAGAAAACGCCAAATAAATGCGTGTAGAGTCTGTGCGTGTGCGTGCGTGTATGTGTGTGCGTGTGCGTAGGTGGGTAGGAATAGTCGGTGATGAAAGCATTAAACTATACATAGAAATTCTCTCTTCAATGTAATGAAAACGAAAAATTTTTCTCACGTCATTCTAATAAGTTATTTAAATACGTCATTATAAAAATAATCTTTTTAAGTGTCGAAGGTAGCTATTCTTACTCGATTTGGTCTATCTCTTCCATTAAAAACGTATTACGTTCCTAATTTATTCTGATAAAACCGTCCAAGGCCTAGCCAGATTGTCAGTTTTAGCCAGACACGGTAAAGTCCGATAAGTATGTAAAGGAAACCTATACCTATTAAGATAAAAAGTATATTATGTACTAGCAAAATGGAATGATGGAAAAGATACCCCTTACAGACTATCGTGGCTCGCTGCTAGGTAGGTACTTCAGAACAGCGCTAGATAAATAAATAAATATCCTCAGAAATTCTCACCTTTTTTTTACGAGGAAGAATCCATTTACGGACCGGTATTAGCCGGTAGGTGTGTGTGGGACTCATCTGACATATTGGCAATACCTACTAAAACTCCCCGATATACCCGTTCTGAGCTAGCGACCTGGGGTCTGCCGGACGGAACAACTCTCCGAGCCGCAGACATTCACACCTATCAACTAGCCCCATAATAAGCAACTAATGCTGTTTGTGTTACGGATACTAGGTGACGGATAAATATAAAATATTTATTAGGTAAATCCATATCAATATTAAGAAACATCCAAGACTGGAGAACAAATGCCTGTATTCATCTCACAAACATTTGCTCAACAACAGTCCTTTATTACAGTTGGATATTTTTAATTTTTTCTCAACAACAAAATTGCGACTTAGAGGTGAAAACTTCGGACTATTTCCCAAACATTGGAATATTTCAGGAAAACTACTGGAAATATTCTTAATAACTTCCAAAATTACCAGCAACTTTGGAAGTTTTCAAAATATAATATAATATAATATTACAAATTACCAATGTTTTATTTTTATTAATCAAAATCAAACAAAAGTAGTTTCATACATACATACCTACAATCACGAATATTATCCCCTGAGGGTTAGTCAGAAGACTAAACAAAAGCACCGCAAAAGCAGTACACTGCCTTAGTCCGCGCTTCACCAAGCGTGACGGGTGGTGAGCCCGTCGCCACTACAAGTTGTTGGATGGTTGTGCAGTTCTAAGTCCATTAGTCACCTTTTACGGCACCCCAGATATCAACAGACTTTTAATGTGTATATTATATTTATCTGTAGGTATATTATAAGTAAGTATCATATTATTTAACTAAGGCCCAATTGCACGATTGAGAGTTAGCTCCTAACCCAGGGTTTGCCCATATATTTGCCCCAGAGTTAAGCGCTAACTCTCGATCGTGCAATTGGGCCTTAATGTAACGAAATTATTGTATAAGAAATATTTTAAAATCTTCTAAAGGTAATGGTATCTACACATTTACTCATTTCTCTTCTTTTCAATACAGACATAGTGTATATAGTATCTATCATATACTTTTTATATTTTTTTTTTATTTACTGTCATTTTGTTTATTGGCGCAATAAAGAGTTTATTTATTATTATTATTTGAGTTTAATAAAGTTGCCGGAAGTTTTCGGGAATACCTTCCTAAGAATTGGTAAATTTCCTGGACTAATTGCGTTAGAAACTAAAAAATAACAAATAATCAAGGTTTTTGTAGTGGATGATAGGAATATAACACTAGTGTAGTGGCGAGCCACCAAAGGAGAACTTCTTTGGAGGTGGGATATCAAGGAAGGACGCCCACTAGTAAGGGACGTTGAGAACAAAATAAATATTTAAAAACAATCTTATTGCAAATGCATGTGCTTGGTACCCAGACTCCAGACAGATTGTAATTGAAATCTATTTGTAGTTTCCAGCGAACGAATTGAAGGTATTATTTCCACAATCAATATTTTCCATTCCCAGCGGCGTTCTAGCTTTCAAATATCTAAAATGTTTTCTTTTCATCAACATTTTACACGTGAAGCAATTAAATTCTTTGACTTTCATTAATTTGTTCAGTTATCTTGATTGCTGCTATCAATTTAACACTGTCTGGACGAAAAGGTACCCACCGATTTAAATTATAATTGATAAACAAAGATCAGAATTTCCAGAGTATGATTACACAAGTACCTAATACTTAGTTACCTACCTTTAGAATTTTAGTAATGCCCCTTTTTTGGTCAGGTTTTCTTATTAAATCGTTGTTTGCTTCCAGTCTAGACATACCTTATTAATTACCTTTATGTTTAATTTTAGAAGACAAAGGATGTAATGGTTATTAAAGTTTCTAAACAGAATCCGTAGACTTAATAACAGTATAGGTATATGAGATACCACATTATTGTTTGTAAACGGTCAGCAAAATATTCGGATTTTAGTCAGCAAAAAATAGAATTGATCAGCTTAAATAACTAATTGGTCAGAGACTTATGGGAAGCAGATATTTCTTATTTGTCAGCAAAATAACTCATTGGGCAGCAACTAAAATGTTTTCTCCGTTGCCAAATTGTTTAAATATATGTTTTGATGACACAAATATTGTTTTTAAGGGTCATAAATAAACCCTAAGCCTAATATCTATCAGAATATATTTCCTAGGAATTAATCCTTAATGCCTCAATGATCCTTTTCCTAGGTTTTTTACATTTTCGATAACATATATGTATATTGATGCCCAAATAATTATTTTGCAGCTCAACTAATTATTTTGCTGCCCTAATAACTATATTGCTAATAAAATATTTGTTTGCTGACCAAATGATTTTTCGGCTGACCTTTTTGTTGCTGACCAAAAATTAAATGAATGCCCAATAATTACTTATCCCATAATCATAATAAATGAAATCTTACCTGCTTTTGAGTAAGAGTGGAGACAGATGCAAGATGAAAGCGTAGGCGGCGCGGTATGAGAAAGATAGTACCTATTAACAACCATCACCTTATCGGCGTACATGGTCTGCCGTTCCACCTAAAATTAAAGATAATTAATACGAAAATATAATAAGACAGAGTCTTATTTCAGTTGAATGTCGGCAGTGGCTTAAATTATTCATCTAGCTATAAATAAAGGATAATGAAAATGAATATGAAAAGATTAGTACTTAGGTATTAAATTTTTACGTAAACAGCACTCATTTGTTTCATTTTAGGTAGAACCAAACAAAAAAAGAAAATTTTGCAAGGTTACCCACTAACCTGCGTAAAAATCGCCCGCCAATTGGCGCAGTTATATCGAAGATAGATTTTAATAGCCAACCGAAAGTGGAGGAGCCTGAGGAGTATCAGCCGCGATACCTCGCAAAAGTTTCAAATGTAACAAATTAAATTTTCGGGTTTCTTCTAGTTTTTTTTTATAAAAAACACTTTTTTCAATAATATTGTTTGGGGGTTCTGAGCTTGTATTGACCCCGTCTCCATAATTCGTACTTTTCCATGACGCTGCCTCGATAGTTAAAACCACAGAGCAACTTTAACTTGGTGCAAACAATACTTATTTCTTTATTACGTACCTATATTTTGTTGATGATTCTTTCGCAGATTTAACTAGTAAGGTTTTTTTTGCTTACTAGCGCAAACCCATTAGTTTCTGTTTATTATTATATCGCGTTTAGTTTACACAAAAGCCACTGTGAGAATGTTTTCGTGGCTGGTACCTCCCCGGGACTGCTCAAAGCATGTCAATAAAACAAAGTGAAAACATCTCGCCGAGTCAATTTCCCATGGATTTATCCAACTCTAAAAGCGACCCAGGCGTCCACAGATATTTTAACTTTGTTTACTTGTTTGGTATAAACATCAGATAAGTCGAACGCTATTTGAATATACTTAAACTGAACCAGTCAAAATGGCGATTTGTCGATACTTATATATTCCTTGTTGAAATCGATATTTTCACTGTTAGCAGACACAATTAATTTTCATAATTTAAGGGGTTCCTGAATGTTTAAGTAAATAGAGAATAATGTGGAAATGATTCAGTTTGTTTGAGATCCGGTTTAGGGTGTGACCTTGCAGAGCTAAATAGGTCTATCGATTGTAAGTTCATATTTATAATGACACTTAGTACATAAGTGTCGAAGTTTGTATAATATTGCAGATTAAATAAGGGTGCAGATCAACGAGGTATTTTGCAGATTTCCTAGGTGAGTCAGATAAAGTGAAAAAAATTGGTTGCGTTCTTACAATAATTGCCAAGCAAACGGTAAATTTCGTTGAACAGGTTTTTGTTTGTAGCACTAGATGAATTAAATAGTAAAGCAATGTCTCTTAAGTACGACGACAAGTGAAGCGAGGAGAAGTGTTAGGTAGCACTGCAACCTTAACGCCAGAACAGAACATAATTTTTAACTATTTAATACCTAATTATCGATATTATGCACACATTAGGCACTAGGCACACAGCTATACAGTGAACAGCCCTGCAACTATGATCTTTCACAACGATGGATCACCGTAAACTGAGACTTGCCTTTCGGAAACATCCGATCTAACGACACGCGTATAGGTGGCGCGACTGTGTTCCGTTTTGCGTCCGAACTCATGACCGGTTATCAAAATTCTAGCTGCTCTATATCAATCAATCAATCAAATCAATCAAAAATATCTTTATTTTATAGGCTTTATTAAGCCTACAAACACTTAAAAACGTCAATTTATAAATAAGTGAATCTACCACTCGCTCGGAACGCAGACTACATCCCCGAAAAGAGCGAGCCAGAAACTCGAGGGTTGCTCTTTTTTTCACATTTTTTACAATTCTTGTTTTTTATAAATGTTAGGCTAGTACAATCAAGTGGGTGAACATAGATATTATGAACATAGATTTTTAGCATTATAATCAGGAAGAATATATGATATATAGATGGCGCTAGCCTACCTATATTCCGACAAATAGGTGGGTACCCACGAAAACATCTCCAATGCTCCGGCCAATTACCGACTAATGCCAATGCCCATTACCGCGGTAAATAACGCGATGGGAGGCCTTGATTTTTAATGCCAACCTCAAGTGGTCACACTTACGTCAATGCCTATTCTAACTTGAGTTATCAACTTATCACCTAACGTGAAACGGCATTATTAATACCTGGCCGTTAATTAACGACGTTAGCCGGTAGTGGCTCTAGCATATTTGACCGAACAAATATTTGTATTTATCGAACAAACATTTGCCCTTTCAGGCTTCAAACCCGGAACCCCGATGTTGGTGATTATTCAACTAAATACATCCACAAAGGAAAGTAAAAAATAAGTGGTTTTACGTCACTTAAGACACCATATCATGTCAGCGTCACTCTTCACGACTGCCATAAATCTTTTCATAAGCGCACGTATATGCGAGCATATTCATTCTGAGGAAGTGCGTACTAAAAATAATATTCAGTAAATTATATTGTTCCGTTACCGCTTTTATCACTGCTCTATACAATATTATTTGAAGGTAGGTATGATAACAAAATATACTTACATACGACAAAGAGAGTGTGGTATTCTTTAGTTGTATAATCTATATCTATAGATTTATTAAAACTGTAGAGGTCGAATGGTTTTTTTCTATTTACAGATACATAGAAAAATATGCATAAAATCAATTCAGAGGGATGTAATAAGTTTTAATTTTATGTTTCTCTGTCTGTTCATCTGTTTTTGTGTTTATAAGGGCTAATCTACGAAATGGCTGGACCGATTTCAATTAAATTTTGCATGGTGATACCATATATCCCTGGTCAACATCTTAGATACTTATTCCGGAGAATTAAAGGGTTCCCGTGGGCTAGTTAAAAACCATAGTAACCGCAGACGAAGTCGCGGGCAACAGCCGGCTAGTAATGAATAAAAATTCATAATTACATGCAATAAGGAAGGTAGATATGAATTCGATATATTCAAAAATCATCTCCACTCTATCCCTGAAGGGATAGGCAGAGGTGTTTACACCCACTATTCGCCAGATGTGTTTAAGCCCTTATATGGTAAGGGGCGAGCCTGTTGCTATACACCAGGCACATAGTGATATTCACAATAAACTAAGGTATTTGAGTTTTATTTAAATTTATGTTGATTAAAATATATCGTTACCAGCCTACTACGTCCTATTCCTATATGGAGATGCACACGATTAGCATGGGCCGTAACACCACCAAGCTGGTACAATGCGGATTGGTGGGTAGAAACGGTGGCAGTAGGTACCGGGACCAACGGCTTAACGTGCCTTCCGAAGAACGATGGAACTCGAAATCACAATGGTTTGGTCACTCATCCCTGGATTGACCAAGGCGAAAGCTTTGTTTTCGATATCGAAAGCCAAAGCGTATTCACCACTACGCCACCGAGCTTCAAATTAAAAAATATATAACCAACACCTTATTTTAGCACCTTTATTAAAATGACTAATTTCGAATTCATATTCGGTTCATCAAGATATTCATGACAAGTCATTTTGACGCAGAAGGACACGGGATGAGTGATCGATTTACTCTCAAGCGAAATTTCATGAGTCATAAAAAGTGTTCGTGGTGAAAACCGTAGGTAATATTATTATGTTTTCGTTATTGACAGAATACTTAAAAGAATGGTGCTTCTAGGCTTTATTACGACGAGTCAGAAATTTGAAAATAGGTATAGAATGGAATGACTTTTGTCTTAAGTACTTTTATTACTTTTAAGCTTCACTGTATACCAATCAAGTAAAATCTCAGGCGAAATTGCTGCATGGAATATGATTTTCATCGTATAGATAGAGGGCTAAATAAAGGTTACTTCTAATATTGTCCCGAGACGATACTTTGAAACAGTTATAAGGATGGTTTCATAGATGGACTGGCCACCAGCGCTAGTCAACAGCGCCCCCGGCGACAGATTTCCATACATTTTGACGTAAAGTGCGCACGTGTGGCTGTGAAACGATGTTAGGTATCTCTAGTAATTGCAAGCGTACACGTGGCCAGCCCTGGCGGCCGGCCCACCTATGAAACCACCTTTAAATCACTTTTTTTAAACAGGGAATTTTTGTGTATACAATTAAAAATGTCAAGAATAAAATTACATTATTGATATGTTAGTTGAAAAATTTCATGACAAATTATTTTCATTGGGTTCAAACGACTAAATGAAAGGATAAGGGCCTAATTAATTGGGCATGCAGTCATACAATTATTTGGTCAGCAACAAAAAGGTCAGCCGAAAAATCATTTGGGCAGCAAACATATATATGTATTTTGCCGAAAATGTATAAAATTTAGGAAAAGGATCAATGAAGAATCAAGGATCAATTCCTAGGAAATGTATTCTGAATATTGTTATAGATATTAGGTTAAGGTTTTTTTTATGACCCATAAAAACAATATTGCGTGTCATCTAAACGTAATATTATACATTTTGGCATTAGAAAAACATTTGAGTTGCTGCCCAATTAGTTATTGTGATGACCAATCTACAAAAAATTGCTGCTCATAAGTTGCTGACTGAAGTTATTTTAGCTGATCAATTGTATTTTTTTGTTTACCAAAATTCGCATATTTTGCTAACCGTTTAAATAACACCCAAAGGATAAATCTAAAAAGAATTATAAAGGGTTCAAAGTGACTTTAGCGAAACCGTAGCCTTCATAAACAGATAAACACCAAATTGCGAGCAGCCCGCGCGCCACATGCGACCTTCTTCACAATAAATTAAAAATTTAATTAAACTACGTACCGAGTGGTCGCAACTGCTTGATAAACGTTTTTTACTTAGTTCTCTCTTCTACTTTATTCATTAACACGAGAATTGCTATAAAGTTTAGGTAAGAAAGTGTTATGTACATCACTTTTCATCATTTATTACCACAAAAATGATAGCCTTCATATTATTAGGCATATATTATCAGGCATATCTTTATTGTCTAACAATCTCCACCCAATTTTATATTTTTTATAAATCCTTTTATAAGCATAAGCTAAATATTGTTCTTATGTTCCTTATTAAAATATTCTCATAATTCTCTCTCATGTCAGCTACTGAAACTAATAAGCCTGATACTGAAACTTTTAATATGAAATTGTCCGAAAATTCTTACCTATCATCTCGATAACAGTTTTTGTACTTATAGATAAACAGCAATTTTGTATCATACTCGTATATAGAAAAATCAAAGAACATTTTTTTTTACTCTAGAACATTAATTTGAAATAATTTGTTTGCACGGGATGTTGGTAATTTCTGCTGCAAACGCGATGTTTGTAATATCTGGTGCTTGCTAAACTATCTCAGTTGAATCTGAGGCTCTTGGTGGTACATACTCTTTGGTTTTGATATTATAATCGTTCCTTGTTTTCAGTATCAAAACAGTTTTTTTTATAGATTGCGTTCTCAAGTTTTTCTGCACCTTCAGTCCCGGTTGCTATTGAAACTGATTCTGTTCACCAATACGCATTTGACAGCCCATAATTACACCTGCTTGTTTTCATGTTTATGTCTAAGCGTATTTTGCTTGGCGACGATAGCCGTCTTTTAAAAAACGTTTATATTACATACTTATTAGTGTTTTATTTTGAGCCGTGCTTTTCTGAATGGCACTTGAGCGATTCGTACTGACTGAAGCGTTCGGAAATTGCAGTCGCTCGCTGTTTGGTTATTTCGTCTTCTAATAGGTATTTGTTCTGAAATGGTGTATGTTACGAGATCTGGACGTTTTACACTTTGCCGTTAGTAAAATCTATATCTATACAAATAATAAAATTATAGAGGTCAAATGTCTGTACATAAAAAAGAAATGCTTAAAAGCAAATCACGGTGATGTAAAAAGAGGGAAAATACGAAAAAAAGATTTTTTTTTAAATTTTTTTCTTTCTCTGTCTTTTTGTACGGGCTACTGTCTGAAATGGCTGCGTATTTCGCCAGCAGAGTTTATATACATACATACATATTATGATCACGACTCTTATCCCCTAAGGACTAGTCGGAGACTAGGCAAAAGTACCGTAAAAGCAGTCTATTGCCATAGTCCGTGCTTCACCATGCAGTGACTGCACTCAGCGTGACAGGTACTGAGTCCGTCGCCGCTATAAGCTATTGGATGGTTATGCAGTTCTAAGTCCATTAGTCCAGCAGCGTTTGATGATGTCATATCGCTATGTCTCAAGTTGCAGTCATAAGTTGGGTATGATTTAGATGCAAACTTCTCACCGTCTTCCTGAAATAACACGAACTTCGAGAGAACTCACGTAAAGTGAATGTTAGTGTGCGTAAGTCGACTAAAATTTATATGACTAAGATGAAGAGGTTTTGTTGGATCTAAATTTAACTTGGTAATAATATTTTTATATTTAACAAAATAAAGTAAATATTTTATCCTTGCTCATTGTGAAAACGAGAAAAGTAAAACTTATAAGATAAGTATAATTTATTTCATTTAGAATCCACAAAACAAAATGCAAATTATGCTGTCCTCTTTGATGTATCCACTTTTTGTACAGCTGGTAAAATATAATGTTTAATAATTCTTCAACATTCACATTGTCTCCATTAAGGTAAATTACTCTTAACCCTCTCAACATTAGCAAGGTATTATGTAGTGTAATTGAAAAATGCCTTTGGGTTTATTTTTACTAATTGATGAGGACGTTTAGTCTGCCCTTTTTCACTAATAAAATAAATTATAGTTGTAAAGGTTGCGGTTTTATTATTAATTGATCAAATTTTTTAAAATATTGATTGAAAATGTACACCAAAATGAAACTGTTTTAAGTGGTTTTAAGTTTGCACGTAAATTTTTGACATTTTAATTAAATTGGCTTTACATTATCTGCATTAAACCGTCGTTATGTTTACGTTCACGTTATCAAAGGAGACCCAATGTTTTTTAACATAACGGATTACAATAAAAACGCTGTTATATATTTTTTCAGCGTTTGGTAACATCACCGAATTTTATGGACATCTTGCCGGAATCATAATAACCCATGTGCAGGTAATGATGAATGAAAATGAAATAAAACATTATTACACCAATATTACACCAATTTATATAACATGTAAAGTTTACACAGTTATTTTAGGTATTTAGGCGGCTGCGCAGCGGCGTAAGATACTTATTTTAAAAGACGGCAAAGATACCTTACATTCTAAACGCAACGATATCCTTCTTAAAAATATTGAATAGAAAGTGTTGTATATGTTTGTAAACGTTTTCCACAATGGAGGTTTACTTGGAAAAGTGTACACAAGAGTCTCATATTACCCCGGAGAGACTTAACATCGCCGACGTACCTACCTACTTATAAAGGAATTACCAATCTAAAAAAGGAATTGAAGTTTCTGATACCCCTTTCAACCTGTCTTTTTGGAAGCAATAAGAAATGAACACAATAAGCAAAATAAAAAACTCGAAGTTTTTTAAGATTAATTGATCCTTAAACCTTAAAAATTTTCTTCTTTAATTTTATAGATTAAAATAATTATAAGGTTTACTAGATAATGATGACACATAGAGTAATATAAGTTTCAAAATCCATTGCTACAAATTAACATTAAATATTAGACGAGGTTTTAAGTCTAATATTTTAAGAGAGATTTTATGACTTATTACGTGTACTTTCGGATAGATAGCAATAGGCTAGTTGACCCTTTTTTTATTGGGTCCCAAATGATTCATTACTGATAGCCACCACCATAAAAAATAATACAATTTTTTTCTGAAACCTATAACACAATAAATTTTAAATTATAAATTACGTTTTTGCTTAAATGTCAAAAACGCCTTAGGCCCTGATGGTGTATGAATTATCTGTGCCGTAGCGTCACGATTATTGTAAACAATTCAATACGCATGCGTGACATAGCTGACAGTTATGATTGATTGGTTGCGGCTGGCGTTTAACGGATTTTGACCATGCGTAGTAATTGTTTACATGAATCGTTACTCAACTAATTTTACAAACACGGTAGATAGCGTTTTTGATAGATGAAAAAAAAGTAAAAATAAAACATATTTAAATTGAATTTCTGCAGCAATCCTTTATTTATACGAGTATTTATCGAACTTGGTATATTTCGGACCCTTGTATTAAATACTATGTGAATGACACATTATTTTCATTACTTTTGATATGAGTCAACTAGCCTATTATTTGTTTAGGTTCGGACACGTTCGGAAGACTAGGCCGACAACATTAGAAAAAATATGTAAGATGTTTTTTTTTTGTTTTTGGCGATAGGTTAATGGGCAGGTTTAAAAATAATACCTAATAGGATTTTATTACAAATAGGAAAAGTGTAAAATTCTATTTGAGATAAAATAAAAATCTCTTTCTTATTATTTTATGAAAGTAATCTTTACAATACAGCTTGCTTGCTTTAGGATATAGTAATTATAATTATAGCTACTAAGTAAACTTTTTAATTCGTTGATTTTTCCGTCTTATATAAAGCTTTATGAAATATCTATGAATAACATTTTAAACTTTAAGGTGTACTTCTTAAAGACTGTTTTATTATGGACACAAGCTTTTTTATATCTCTACTAAGCATTAGAAATAATGAGTCGACAAATAGCTTTGAGATTATCGGCTTACATAGGCTTACATTCATTCTTTTCTATCGCACTTTTATTGTTTTTTGCTTTGATATTAAAACGTTACTCTTATTGAAACGTGTGTAAGTGTAAGTTTTTGTAAAACATGCAATACAGATTTGGTGGCTTAGCTTTTATGGAAACTCGTGCAAGGGTCGCAACTCAAACAAACTCGCCGGTCTATCTTGTGTTATTCTTCGGCCCGCGTTCAGCTCGTGTGTAGTTTCGTAAAACATAATTAAAATGTAATTTGCCTATGTCCTTTCTCAGGCACTAGAATATCTGTTACCAAATTTTGATTACATAAATCCGTTCAGTAGTTTTGACGTGAAAGCGAGACCGACAGTTACTTTCGCATTTATAATATTATCGATATGGATATTATGGATATGAATATTATGTACTAGCTGTTGCCCGCGACTTTGTCCGCGGTTACTATGGTTTTTTAACTATCCCACAGGAACTCTTTAATTTTCCGGAATAAAAAGTATCTAAGATGTTGACCAGGGATATAAGGTATCACCATGCAAAATTTTATTGAAATCGGTCCAGCCATTTCGGATATTAACCCGTACAAACAGGCAGAAAAACAAAAAAAAAATGTTTTGGTATTTTCCCTCTTTACATCCCCCTGACTTGGTTTTATATTTTTTTATACTTGCAGACCTCTACAGTTTTATATGTATAGATAGATATATAGATCAGGGATATCGCTTACCCTATACTGTGTCTGGAATGCTCCAGACACAGTATAGAGTAAGCGATATCCCTAGAGGCTAGAGGTTCCTCCATAGGGACAGTGTCAACACATTCGTCTGTGAGGGTGACGGAGTGGATACCTATGTCATAAAAGTTTTTAGAGTTATGGCAGTATATAATAATACTTGATTGTATTAAAATCATTATTTAATTATAATTGTAAGTAAAAAAACGATATTTGATCAGCTTAAGTAAATTGCAAAAACGTCTAAATGAAATTGGTCCTGTAGACAATACAACACATTCTTTAATATAAAAGCAATTAAATCTCTTAAGACAGTCACTCCTGTGTAATTTACACAAATTGCTTCTTGTTTCTTGAGATCTCACGTCCCTTTTACGGTATTTACAGTTCATTTCATTAAAACATTATGGTCTTAAAGAATATTATTTTGTACCTATTTAGTACTTAGTTCATATTTCTTAATGAACTTTCAGGGCAAATTATTTTCGTTAATTACTTGCTTTTGTCTTAAAATAACTGTTTCTTATATATTGAATAACCAATACTTGTTGCTATTTGTAAAATATCTGTAATATTTTGCGTAAATTGTTAGACTAAAATATTTTAGATCAAAGTATCTTTATTATTTTATCTAATTTTTTAACCTTAATTTCACAAAAAACAGCACGCACCTTTTAAATGTTCAAATTCTAATTGAACAGAGGTGAGCTTAGCCATATTTAGCCATCGTGCTCATACGACTTACTACTCGATGTGGTAATCCATTAACGACGAACTATTCGATTCAGCGTGCTAATATCCGGTTAATAGCTTCTTTGTCACTTTCAATTGATTCTCCAGTTACTCCAATTAATCTTGGAGTGAGGGCACGCTGCTGCCTGCCTGGGCGGTAAATGAAGTCAGCGTAAGTTACCGGTACCGGCGTCGAACAATATCGGTAGGGTTTTTGTATGGTGCACGCAATTTTTTAAAATCTAAAATAATTGGGTATGTACGGGAAAATGTTTCACTATCGTAACTACATCAAAGTAAACAGTGAAGTGAATCTTATTTAACTTAAATTAAGATAGGTGATTAAACATATTTGTAGAGTAAATAATGGTATGGTTTTGGTTTGCCTTAATTTAAAGTTTTCTTTATATGAAAATAAAACCCGTTTGAACCTCTACATATTCTGATTTTTGGTAACAAAATTCATATGTTCACAATTTATTACAGTCTGTATATCGTATTAAATCTTGTACATTTTAAATAAATTACGCATTTATAGTATTCATTCCACGTATAGGGAGAGATAATTTACATTCATTAGTAAAATCGATAGCCATAAATTACCAACAACAGATTACGCCAGAATTACCTACAGGTACTAAATTGATTGTTGATTAAAAATATTTTCGTTCGCACTGTTCTTTTATATTAACTTTGTTTTTTTACGTTGTTTTGTGTTCTTTACATTTATAAACAGAAAATATTTTTTTTTCATTACGCTACTGAATCCGTTAATCTTGGTGATCGAGTAGGAATCAACCTTTCATATTGTGTACTTTAACATTGTACGACATAAAGACGGAATCCTTTTTTTTGGCGTAATGTTTTTATTCATAATATACTTTGGCATATTAATTTGGCATAATATAACCTAAGCATAGTTTTCTTTTGCCACAATATTTACTTCCCATAGTTATAATTTAGACTAATGTAATTATCCATAATATTATTCTGCATATTGGTTTACGCACAGACAGAGAGAGCCGCTTCATGGGTTTACGGCATAATAAAGTCGATTAGGTACGACGAAGAGCGAAGCGAGGAGTGTTAGGTTAGGTTAGGAACTCTGCCCTCAAAGCGTGCGTCAAGCGAGCAAAGCAAGCGTGCCGCGATTTTATGTGAATAGTTAATTATGCTTTAAGATGATTATGCCATTTGTGATGCCAAAATTAATTTCGTAAATATATTTAGTGTATATTTCATTATGCGAATTCATATTATGCTTGAAAATTTATGCAAACAGATAGGGAACCCATAGAGACAAGTGTTTAAGAAAGTGAAAAACGGTATTTTACTTAACCTGGTTAATTTTAATATTTCTAAAGGACCATCGCAGTTCTACCACCAGTTACCACTTTCATGCAACTTCTTTTGATTTTTCGATACTAGATGAGCCGGTGGGAATATTCTGAACTAGGAAGTAGGAAGATGATCTTATAGATGTAGTGCTATTATAGTTGTAGTTCTTCAAGAAGAGATTATGTACAGTCGAGTTCAAGAATATTTTTGCACACTTGTCAGGTGAAGGTATTTACTTCCCTCCAATAAAATTCATTTACTGTCAAATGTGCATACATATTTTTAAACTCGACTGTACACGAATCTGGAAATTACCCGCTGCATTAGAATTTCTATACTCCATTAGTCATACAATAGAATCACTACGTACACGTCGAGAGATTGCGCGTTTCACATAAGTCTCCGCACAGCCATTCCCTTTGTAACAGATCTGTCAACATAAAGCGAAACACAATGCTCATTCATTATAGGATACAGTAGCCATTAATTAGTCTAAAGTTTGTAGAATAATCTATAGTTATAAGTAACTATGAGTATAAGCTATAACTACCTATATCGATTCTGTTTGGTATATCGATTCTGGTTGTTTGGTTCATTGTAGCATCAGCAGCAAGCATCATTTAGTTGCTCAATATGGGACTAGTTGATAGGTGTGAATGTCTGAGGATATTTATTTATTTATTGTGAATATCGCATCGGGCACAATGTGAGCATTGTGCCCGGTGCATGGCAACAGGCTCGGCTCCTGTTATATGGGGACCTAATATATCTGCCGAAATGTGGGTGTTCAAAACTCCTGCCTACCCCTTTGGGGATGATATGTTATTTGTTAAATTGATATTGAATAGTTAAAGTTAATTTTAAAATTTTTGAGGTGAAGGCGAAATGCGTTCATGTCACCAAGAAAGCGATGGACTTGAAAGTGGACGGGCGTGTGGGGAGAGAATTGTGTGAATGATGATGTGATGAGGATGGGAGTGAGTGTTGAATTGACGAGTAATAGAGGAGAGTGGAAGAGGAAGACATGTTGCGCCTCTTTCTATTTCTAGGAACAGGTCTGGAAAAATAAGAAGAAGGCGTAATGCGTTCTTTAAGTACCTACATAGTGCTTTTTTTGTATACATTATGTGAAAGATATGGTGCAGTTCACACACGAAGTCACTTTACTGTTTGTGTTGGACATGAAGTAAATACAACAAGAAAATTTTACATCATCCATAAATAATGTAAACAAAAACAAATTGTTTACTAACTCCATAATACTTCTTAATATTTCACACGAGAAATTAACGTCACGTCGCGACCTTAAAAAATGAAAATCTTTCAGTTGAAACATATCAAATATTTTTTCTACGAGGAAAGTATAGACTGAGGGACTGAATAAAGCATTAATAGTTTTTTTTTATGAGATATACTGGCATTGCACATGCACTAGGTCGCTGGTTTGATCTCTGTACCACTGAGTTTGAATAAAACTGAAATACACTTTTTTGTAAAAATAGTTATTGGAAATAACAGCTTCGTGGCGTTACAACCAGTTGTCCTCAGATGCTTAACTATGCCGGAAGGTCTTTGTCTAGCAGTAGGACATTTAAAGAGTGCATGTATATTATTTGTCCAACATTCTAGGTCATAACCTTATATACCATAGGAAATATTCGGTTTTAGCACTTCTGAATACAGGACGCGTTGATATTTTTTTGTGCTATAAATTGTGTAAGGAACCCGAAACTGGCTCATTAAATAACATAAAATTAGACAATGGCGCCAAATCGACTTATCGAGTTTGCGGAGAAAAGAAAGTTAGAAGTTATAAAGCTAACAACTGGCTTAGATACATAACGAAAAGTTCTGTGCAGAATATGGTAAACAAGGCCTATCTGCTTAATTTACTTTGTAAGGGAAAAAATATTACATACTCTTCCCTAAGAAGTGTTTTATTTAAGAAAAAATACGTGTATCGTCATCGCAGTTATTCTCGAATATTCTAGTCTAGTACTTGCTACCATAATACAGGAGTTCGGGGTTCGATGATTCGTTGAGCCAATAGCAAACGCGCAATGAGATAATTGCGTGTGCAAACCTCGAATCGGGTGAAGACGATATCCGCGGGTGGGGGAAGGTCGGAAAGACGGCGCGGACGAGTGAAGACCTCTCTCAAATCAATTCCCGAATTATCATAATTTTCTACGGTGTACGAATCCAGTAGTGATTTTCGCGTGTGAAATCATAATTAATCTAGTGATTTACATATACAAACAATCAATAATTCGCTGTTGTACCTATATACAATCGCAATCTTGTGTCGTTATCATATAACGTGTAGCCGGCCGGCTCAGGAAGCCAGGAGTTGGAGAAGGAAGACCGAGGTAGGTTTGCATGTATTTGTTATTGTCTCTCAACGTATTCCTGAACCCTCGAACCTTTGGTTACTCGGCAAGTGCTCTGCTTCATGAGAACTTGACCCAATGTGGGTAACGCCACATTATTTTGGTGCCGAAACCCGGGAGTATTTCAACAATATTCCAACGTTAATTTCACTATCGTAACAGTAATAATCTACATGCATACTGCCTACTTCTTTATCAAAAGATTTGCATAATTTTATTAAGTAACTTTTGAGTCGGAATTCTTTATGCTAATTAATCTTGCACAATTTGGCTTATTCTGCAAAGTATATGGACAACACTCAATTTCCTACATAAACGTAAAGATTCGTACATATATTCATGTATTTCAACGTTTATTCTGAGGGAAATAGCGAATTTTACTTATTGTTTACAAATACCGTCAACTTGTGTCCCTCACATAAATGTTAAATTTTGTTCGCTGATAGTGGGTTAAATGCAATGAACGAACCGTGGCTTGTAATAATCGTTTCTAGAATTGCCCATTGCAAGGATATTTGTGTTGTATGCTGTTTGTAATTTCTATTTATCTATCGGTACACTCGGCATCGCGAAGTATTTTTGTTAATTGGAATTCGCCTCATTTATAATATACAAGTTCAAATCTTGCATCTCGCTCACTCTCAGGCAGATTCGTCGAAATCCCCTTTAAATAGTAAAAGTAAATAATTTGAAATTCTTTGTTGTTAACCGGTCAAATTATTTATGCGCTTACAATAAACTTGAACTTTCATTTAAATCGATAAGTTTATTGTGAATTCATTTGTTATTTTCGTACCCGTAGTCATCGTAGCGTAAATAAATAACTTAAACTTTTTATAATTCGGTAAGTTGTTTGTTAAAAATTTGATACTAACTTGAATTCTACATTAAATCGACAAGTTACTATCAAGTTACCTTAAACGTACATTTGTTCTCTCTCTCAATAAATCTCAGCGTAATTTCGTTTGTTTTTGTTAACGCTAGCTACTTAACATTTTTCACTGAATATTATTCAATAGACAGTGCAGAGTTGTAAACTGTTTAATTTATGACTCCCGCTTTGCGTATCGTAAGCTAGTTGGTTTGCTATTGTGAATTGAACGTTATTTCGTAGCTCGTAAGGTAAATAATAATTTTGTTTTTATCGTAATTTAATTTAATTAAAAATGTCTTATCCTACAAAGCGCAGTTCTGTTCTTAAGCGAAGTAAATCTAAATCAATGGATACTAGTGGTCCGACTGTACTCGACTTACCCGGCTTGCGGCGTAAGCGCACTTTGGCGTTTAATCGAATGAAAAAGGCGTTAGAAATCGCACAGATTACTAAAACGGACCCATCAAATTTGGAGTCGTTTTTGGCGTATTATTCGTCTGTACCTAAACTTGTGGATAGTTTTGAGGAGGCTCATGCGGATATTTTAAGTATCGTTGACGATTTGAACGCCGACAACGAGGATACGATTCGTGCCGACTTCGACGACATGCATTTTCGCGTGCTTGCGATTTATCGCGAACTCGTCCCATCGCGATCGTCAACTACGGAGCCCTCTTGCGGTCGTCCTGCGTCGAGAATTAAACTGCCTAAAATAGATCTTCCTAAGTTTTCGGGTAATATAAAAGAATGGCCCATGTTCTATGATACGTTTCAATCACTTATCCATAAGAATCTATCGCTGTCGGACTCTGATCGTATGCAGTACCTTCGTTCTAGCTTATTCGGGGACGCGTTAGGACTTATTCGTACCTTTCCAGTAGAAGGCAAGTATTATGAGGAAGCCTACAGGACGCTCGTCGCTCGCTATCGTGATACTCGCGAGCTTGCTTTCACCTGCTGGAGGGAAATGCTAAACATTAATTTAAAAATAAATTCACCTACTGAGTTTAGGCGCGCACTTGATCTTTTCAACGAAAATTTAGTAATTCTCAAAGGTGTGAACTTACCGATTGAACACTGGGATTTTGTGCTATGTTATCACTTATTATCAAGGTTAGATACCAAGACGCGGTGTGCTTTTGAAGAGGCTTATTCATCCTCCGAACTCCCTAGCTACGAAGCACTGAAGGAGTTTCTTTACTCGAAATGCGAAGCTCTCGTTCGGGACACACATTTCTCATCGTCACGTGATTCAATCAAACCACACCAATCTAGTTATGGCAAGCATGACCATTCGAATAAACCGATGAACACCCGAGGGGTGACGTCATCATTCGTATCGAACACTGTAAAAGGGTCTCAACCCGAAGATAGGAAACCAGTTCCGTTCTCTTCTTCTATTGGGCTTAAATGCAATTTCTGTTCAGACACTCACTCTATTTCTCATTGTAAATTGTTCGCGCAGAAGTCTGTTCAGGACAGGCGTGATCTGGCAAAGCAAAAGAATTGGTGCTTTAATTGTTTAAGGACTTCACATATTCTGAAATATTGCAAGTCAATATTCAACTGTCAGAAATGTGGACAGAAGCACCACACCCTACTACATCAAGAGGAGATTGCCCCTTCTGACTCAGAGGTTCAAACAACCTACACCGAGCCTGTGAGTGTAATGACCAATGTCGGTGATCACTCTGTTGTTATGCTGTCGACTGCCGTAATTCAGATTTGTGACGCGGCTGGTAATTTTAAGCTAATGCGAGCGTTGATCGACTCGGGAAGCCAGGCTCACTTTATAACGGACGACGCAGTCAGTGAGCTGGGACTTTTAAAATCTAAAACTAGCAGACGGGTTCGTGGTTTGGGTCAGTCATCAGCTTCTGTCTCAGGTATCGTTCACATAAAAGTAGGTACCAATGATCAAGTGGCGTTTAATTTAGAGGCATTGACTATTCCGCGTATCTGCGGTAGCATGCCTAGCGTTAGGTTGGACAAGTCTTCTTGGCTCAACGTTCGTGGTCTCAATCTAGCTGACCCAGATTGCGACAAGCCTGGTCCAATCGACGTTCTTCTCGGTGCTGAAGTCTTTTCGTCACTTATTCTGCCAGGTAGTGTTAGTGCCGGACCCCAACAACCCTCAGCGTTGAATTCCATCTTCGGCTGGCTTCTTCTGGGTAACGTTGGCTGCACTCAAGAAGAGAACATCAACTCTTTATTCGTTTCAAACGATCAGCTGTTTCATGAAGTTAAGAAGCTGTGGGAACTAGATAGCCTTCCAAATGTCACGACGTTGAGTTTGGGGGAACAGCGTTGCGAGGATATTTATCGTACGACTACGGCTCGTGACCCATCAGGAAGATACATCGTTGCCTTGCCTTTTAAGGAAGATAAATCTCCCTCGTTCCTTGGGTCTCGAGATTTAGCCTTGCATCGTTTTCATTCGTTAGAACGTAAACTTTCGGGTAATCGGGTTCTTCGTGAACAATATTCGGAGTTCATGGCTGACTATCTTAATCAGGGTCACATGTTTTCTGTACCTGCGAAAGATTTGCGTAACGGTAAATATTATATTCCGCATCATTGCATTCTACGACCAGAAAGCGCTACGACAAAACTCAGGGTCGTCTTTGACGCGTCAGCCAAGGATGCCGCCGGTGTATCGTTAAACGAAACCTTACTTATCGGTCCAAAAATGCAAGCTAATATTTTGGAAATTCTCTTGAGGTTTCGCGTTCATCCTGTAGTGTTTTCAGCAGACGTACGTCAAATGTACCGTCAAATTCTGGTAGGCGATGAGCATCGTGACTACCAACGAATCTTTTGGAGATTCAATCCGGCTGAACCACTAAAGGAATACCGCTTAAACACCGTAACGTATGGTGTTTCCTCTGCACCATTTCTCGCGTGTCGTACCATACAGCAGTTGGTTGAAGATGAAGGTAGCGAGTGGCCGCTCGCTAAATCCGTGTTAACAACAGATGTTTTTGTAGATGACGTAGTAACGGGCTGTTCTAGTCTGGAACAAGCAATTCGTACCAAATCGGAGCTGATTGCACTTCTCCAGAAGGGCAACATGGAGCTCCGGAAATGGGCTAGTAACAAAACAGATCTTCTTTACGATTTACCACCGGAACATTGTCTTATAGATAATGTCTCGTTAGACGTTGAAACTGACAACGTTCTCAAAATTCTGGGCATGAAATGGGATTCACGACCTGATCAGTTTTTCTTCGAAGTAAAACCTCACGACCGAAAGTGTAGTAAACGAACCATTCTGAGTGAACTCGCTAGGATCTACGATCCACTAGGTTTTCTGTCTCCGTTAACTTTCATCGCCAAGAATCTGGTGCAGAAGCTATGGGTCCTAGGTGTGTCTTGGGATGAGGATCCACCTGAGGAAATTCAACGTCAGTGGAAACACTACATTCAAGAATTGCCGCTAGTCAGAAATCTTAAAATTCCACGGTGTATTTCCCTTCCCCAAATCGACTCGTGTGAGATTCATGGGTTTTCTGACAGCTCAGAGCTCGGTTATGGCGCCGTGATTTACTTGCGCGTTCTCGACAAGCATGGACAAATCAGAGTCTTCTTCGTATGTTCCAAGTCACGTGTAACGCCAATTAAAAAGGTATCGCTGCCACGGTTGGAGCTCTGTGCAGCAGTCCTTCTCTCAGATCTACTTCAGTTTGTCGAAAATGTGATAAAACCTTTCATGTTCGTTTCGGAAACCGTTGCGTGGTCCGATTCGACAGTCACCTTATCATGGATACGTGCTCCCTCGTCTCGTTGGAAAACGTTCGTTGCAAACCGTGTCAGCCATATTCAAGAGGCGGTACCTGGTGCTTGTTGGCGTCATGTGCCATCAGCCGACAATCCAGCTGACATCGCATCGCGAGGCTGTACTCCTGCAGATATTGTTAGCAGTTCCTTATGGTGGGCGGGTCCACCCTGGCTCGCTTACGATAAGAAATCTTGGCCGTCTTCTATAGCAAATCCTCTCGATGATGAAGTTCGTGCTGAGGAACGAATTCAGGTGCTACTGATCAACGAGGAAGTGTTGCATCCAGTCGATTTCTTACTCGAACGGTATTCGTCGATTCGAAAGGTGCAACGTGTAGTTGGTGTCTGGCTTCGGTACATGCATAATCTCCGTAACCGTAATCGTCTTTCTAATTTCCCTCTTAACAAACTTGAACTTCACCAGGCTTTATTGGTAATCGTGAAACGTACGCAGTTTCTTCACTTAGGTGAAGAACTGACTCGATTGAAAGAAGACAAACCTCTTTCAAAACCGATGAGGAAACTCAATCTTTTTGTCGACGAGGCTGGGGTTCTCAGGGTGGGCGGTAGACTCTCGCGCTCTGGGCTAGAGTACTGTCACAAATACCCAGCCTTACTACCACGTCAAGCTAAACTGACAGACATGATCATAGATGCCATGCATCGTGAAAATTGTCACCCTGGGATTAACACATTACATTATTTAGTAGCTCAGCAATTTTGGATATTGTCCGCGAAACGAGTTATTCGTAATTGGGTTTCAAAGTGCGTCCAGTGCTTTAAAACAAATCCAACTCCACTGGAACCTTTCATGAGTGACTTGCCTGCAGCTCGCGTTAATCAGGTCAAGCCGTTCTCCATTGTAGGCGTAGACTACGCAGGTCCTTTCCGGATAAAATCGGGTAAATATCGCGGTGCTAAAATAAGCAAGGCCTATTTATGTCTTTTCGTGTGTTTCACCACGAAAGCTGTACATCTCGAAGTAGCCACCGACTTAAGCACAGATTCGTTCATCGCCGCACTTAGGCGTTTCGTGGGTCGTCGTGGACGTGTCTCAACTATCTATTCGGATTGCGGGACGAATTTCGTTGGGGCGTCTAGAGAACTTTCATCGGTAATGAAGAACGCGGCTCATAATGAACAGATTGAGTTTAAATTTAATCCTCCGGCAAGTCCACACTTTGGTGGTATGTGGGAGATTCAAGTCAAGGCAGTCAAATCACACTTTTATCGTATCGTTGGTACACAATGTTTAACACTGGACGAGCTCTTCACTTTATTCGTTCAGATCGAGTCTGTACTGAATTCGCGGCCACTGTATCCATTGAGTGCTGATCCAAACGACTTTTCCGTGCTTACACCGGGCCACTTTCTAACTCTTGAGCCTTTAACGTCAGTTCCTGACGAGGATCTGTCGTCACTAAACATTAATAGATTAGGAAGATGGCAACTCATACAACGTTTCCAAAGAGATTTTTGGAAACGTTGGAAAAATGAATACCTTCTAACGTTAACCCAACGCGCTAAGTGGACTGCACAATCGAAACCATTAGATGTAGGTTCTGTGGTTATTCTCAAAACCGAGAGTCCACCGTTATACTGGCCAATCGCTCGCGTTGAAGACCTACACAAGAGCCCGGATGGAGTGATACGGATTGCAACTCTAAGACTCCCAAACGGTTCTTTACTCACGCGTCCCTTGACAAAGGTTTGTCCTTTGCCAAGTCCTACCAATAATTAAAATTCGTTACATTCTTCAAGCCTTATATTTAGTAGATTAAGTTTAAGTAATTATTCTCGTTGCTGTTCATATACTTATAAGAATTTAAGTCTAAAATTATTTTTTTGAAAATACGGTGTATTTTGGTGGGCGGTATGTATCGTCATCGCAGTTATTCTCGAATATTCTAGTCTAGTACTTGCTACCATAATACAGGAGTTCGGGGTTCGATGATTCGTTGAGCCAATAGCAAACGCGCAATGAGATAATTGCGTGTGCAAACCTCGAATCGGGTGAAGACGATATCCGCGGGTGGGGGAAGGTCGGAAAGACGGCGCGGACGAGTGAAGACCTCTCTCAAATCAATTCCCGAATTATCATAATTTTCTACGGTGTACGAATCCAGTAGTGATTTTCGCGTGTGAAATCATAATTAATCTAGTGATTTACATATACAAACAATCAATAATTCGCTGTTGTACCTATATACAATCGCAATCTTGTGTCGTTATCATATAACGTGTAGCCGGCCGGCTCAGGAAGCCAGGAGTTGGAGAAGGAAGACCGAGGTAGGTTTGCATGTATTTGTTATTGTCTCTCAACGTATTCCTGAACCCTCGAACCTTTGGTTACTCGGCAAGTGCTCTGCTTCATGAGAACTTGACCCAATGTGGGTAACGCCACAATACGAAAATAAGTTAAACTTAACCTTCGGAGTGTGCGCGTTTTTATCGTATACGTACATGTTTATAATTTTTTTTTATCTTGGTTTCTTTTCTTATATTTCAGTGTTAAATCAAAATTTGTGTGCATCCCAGCGGAAAAATTCTCATCTCTGTAAAAAAAAAATATTACTGGTAGATAAAAACAAGAAACTACTTGCCTTTATCCTAGATATACTCATATCTTTTGTGCGTAAACTTGAACAGAGTTGTTGGAGGTCTACCCTTCGAATGTTTGATATCTGATAGATGATGGGATAGGACCCTTGAAGTGTAGACTTACAGAGTTTATATTTGTAGTTGCTTACTAAAGAGCGTCTTGTTGAAAGCGCTATGTAAAACACATGACAAAATAATATACTGCTAACGAAATTAAAAGTTATATTAGTAATCTTATTTAAATAGGTAAGGTATTCTATAAAGTAAACAAATGCTTGCATACCCCAGAATGGAAGAATGGAATATTTTCAGTTAATTAAGTGCTTCCGACCGACTGTCTTACTTTCTACCATTATTATGCACCACTATTTTTCTTAAAAACGCACAAAACTATGGCAAATGTTTTCCAGACAGCCAACAATAAATGAAATTAATAAATTTTTTTGCTTTATTTCTTTGAATAATGAGTGTAGATAAAGAAGTGTATGTAACTGCACATAACTTGGTATTAAAACAGTCGCGTGATACTATTAAAAAACTCGCCAAGGCTCGTATTTTAAAACCACGCTCGTGTTTTAATAACCTGTATTATGTGACAGTTACATAAACTACTATTATTTAAATACATGTACGTTTCATACTCTCACGTAGCAAATATTACAATTCACGATCGTGTTTAGTTTCTTGTTTTAAAAGTTCTATACTTACCACAATACAGACATTGTTACACAGAACCAATAAAAATCAACAATACTGATGCAGTGTGGAAAAGCTTTCGCCTTTATGTCTTTCAAATGCATTCCCCCCACGTACCTGCTATTAGGCACCTAAAACACTATAACACTGGTTCTGGGATCACCAACGGTAACAAAGAGTGGTTTTGTGGTAGAGTTGGGAAGAATGAATTTCGATTATCATGCATAAGTTAACATGAACGGAAAATGTAATGGTAAAGTTTTACCTTGTTATTCATAAAAAAAATAAAGTCTTAATAAACCTATTTTACTTACAGTGTTTTGTTTTCTTCTTTCAAACACAAATCTAAATTAGAAAGAAAGTGACAAATCACTTTTATGCTAAAATAGGTTTATTAAGCCTTTAATATTTTTTATGAATAACACGGTTAAAATATACATACGATGATGTTGCATGCGAGTGTTTTCTCTACCTAGCTAGTAGGTAGTTAGGTGTAAAAATATGTATTTGACAGTTATAGAGTCTTAAGAATAATTAAATTCTTTATTTAATCATTTAGGTAACAAGTTGTTACACTTATGACGCGTCAAAATAAAAGAATAAAAAAATTTCATAAGCTTAATTTTGCACGTAACTGTACAACACGGGTTCCGTCAAAATAAAATAACTTGTGGACCACCAACAAGTTATGGTGACTGAATGAACTTATTCTTTTGACGAAAAAGTGTAATATAATATTATTATTTATAGTTCGCCATGAGGTGGCGGGCGAGTCGAATGCTGAGAAATAAATATATGAAAACCAGTTAAAATTGTAAACTAGTTGTATCTTAGCTCAGCAGCCTCGGTGAGCTTTTATCAAATTATTATAATGACCAAAAATTTTTAACCTAAAATGAAATAGTAAAAAATAGAACAAAAACGCTTAAAATAGAACAAGAAAATTTTCATTAACATAAACTAAAATGCAACTAAGCTAGTAGTTTTGGTTCCAATTTCCAATACTGTTAGTTCAGTTTTTGGAGCTGAACACATCACTAGCCGCTGTAGCCACTAGGCACGTGTTTCAGCAAGTTTTGCAAGCTTTTCGCGCGCTCGTACTATTGTAACTGAAATGCTCTGTGGAAATTTCGCTCCAAAATCAATAGCCGACGGGCGGGAAAAGCGCTATATACGTTGAGTGATTTTGGATTTCTCTCATATTTGAATCTATTCGATTGGGCTGAATTAAGTGTCGATAATAGTTACATGGCGTATAAACGCCATGTAACTATCACTAAATTCACTATTATTCATATGTGTTATAACATTATCTATTATCTTTTTTTTGTGGAATTTTGTGTTTTACGCCACACACGCTGGTACCCCTTGGTTCCAGTAAAAGCCGTCGGTCTCGGTTACATAGCAAAAATATCTTGTTTTATATTCAATTTTATTTATTAGGCCTAAAAATTTATTTATAGTCATTTTAAAAAATGACCCAGTTACCCCTTAATATCTACCGGAATATATTCTAAACTTCAAGCTATTAACTAGAGTGGGTATAATCTCTAGCTAGATTATGTCGTAAAATATCCAAACTAAGACCGAAAAGTGATTATTTTCCACTATCTATTAGATAATTTAATGTCTTTGCGAGACTGGGCTGGGCTTGAGCATTACCCGTTTTAAATCAAGCCTGATTATTTTCTTCTACGTGCTTTTTTTTTGTACTTTTTTGGTTTAGGCGCATCGTGTATTTCAAAAAATTCTGATTTTTGGTATAGTTGAGTACAAAAATATGTGTACAAATTTTAGAGGTGACAATCTTTATTTCGAAAACAAACCTACCTACCATGGGCAGACCGTGGATTTCGATCTCGAGCTCCTCCGTGCTTTGGAAGGCACGTTAAGCCGCTGGTCCCGCTGGTCGCTATTGCGACCGTTTCTACCCACCAACCCGCATTGGTCCAGCGTGGTGGTATTACGGCCCATACTCCTCATGTGTTTCCCAATGAGGAAGACAGCAGTGGGACGTATATAAGCTGAGGACGAATCTTTAATTCCTTCATGATGAGAGTCATTTACCGTCAAAAGTGGTTACATATTTTTGGAGTCGACTGTAGCTATAACTCAAGAATTTTTTAATTCAGTATTTTTTCTTGGAGTACATAAATAAGTAGGTGGTAAAATTTTGCATCAAACTATTCATACATTTCCAACAATGTATTTTATTTTGTGAAACTTATTGTGATAGAGTATACGGACTTTATCTTGAGATCTTGGCGTTTTAACTAAAGTACAGAGAACACAAGCTGAATTTTGTTTAAAAACATTTTTAAACGAGCACTGCAAATAAGATTTTTTCCCAAAGTAACAAAATGTTACATAATGTCAATAAACAATTACCAATAAAATCTTAAACGAGAATTCTCCATTACTAACTGTCCAACTGGTTCAATTGTATGGTTGGTCGGTTGGTTTTATTGTCGATTATGGAGTACAGGGACACTTGTGAACCCGATTATCCATCTTCCTCTACTCCATCTTCTATTATCCGCTCTTACTATAAGATGAGTTGTATACCTACGGTTGTACTCTACAGAACTTCATCGTTGTGAGTCGATGGCCTTTACGATTTTTGCCTAAAATTCTACTACTGAAATAGCTCTGTAGCGATCATCAATTCCTCCAGTATGCAGGTGATGGGGGCATCAAATGATCCATCGACTAACGCATGTCATGATGAAAGGAACGATATCAATAGTTCTTTTGCTTTCAATAGGCTAGTTGACTCATATCAAAATGAAAATAATGTGTCATTCGCGTAGTATTTAGTACAAGGATCCGAAATATACCAAATTCGATAAATAATATGTATTATGATGTAGAAATTAAATTTAAATATGTTTTATTTTTCCTTGGTTTTTATCTGCCAAAAACGCTTTCCACCATGTTCGTGAAATTAGTTGAGTATCGCTTCATGTAAACAATAGGCGACTGGCGACTGGCGAAAAACAATTGGCTACGTATCGTCAAAATCCGTCGAAACACCAGTCGCAACCAATCAAGCATAACTGTCGGCTATGTCACGCATGCGTATTAAATTTTTTACAATAATCGTGACGCTACGGCACAGATAATACATAGACTATCACGACATTTAAGCAAAAACGTAATTTATAATTTAAAATTTATTGTGGTATAGGCTTCAGAAAAATATTGTTTTATTTTTTATGGTGATGGCTATCAGTAATTAATCATTTGGGGCCCAATAAAAAATAGGTCAACTAGCCTATAATGAGGCTGACATGGTCGCGTATTGGCTGTCAAAGCCTCAACAAATTTAAGAAAAAAAAAGTAACAGTATAAAAATGGCTCTTATGTGTTACACTCCGTATATTCCGTAGATTTCTATATTAGAATTTTCACAAATAAAAATAAATCAAAAGTTCCTACCGTGGCTAAAAGAATCAATTGCTTTTCATGTTTTCTTTTAATTTATTTGGTTAGAATTAAATAAGTTCAAATATGTATTGCTTCTTGATTTATAAATTAAAGCAACTGTTAGAGACAAAGAAATTTAATTCCTCTAATTAAAGTTGTGCCGAAGAACAATTTGGTTGGTAAGTAGGTACTGTTTAAATGTAACTAGTAATTTCTAGGAAGCGAACTCATTAACATAAGAATCGTGGTGACCAAAAAAGCATAGTAATATTCTAACGACGCACATACAAATATACTATCTTTTGAATACTTATGTAGATGCCTATTAAAATGAATTTGTTGTATCTTACGACTAGGGTTCCGCAGTTAACAAGGTAATAACTTTTTATTTAAAATAATATTTTTTCGAATACGTTAGTGAATTTAACTTTGTTATTGTGCTGTTTGTTAAGCAGACATAATCAGCTTTGAGTTTTTTTACGGCAAAAGTCATTATTCAATCCTTATAAGACTTTTCTTTATTTTAAAATAATAATACAACAACAGACTTATTAATAGATATTTCTTCCAGCCAACCCACAAATTACAGTGAGTTCTAATCTCCGAAAGGCCCACAGATTAGAGAGATTAGACAGTTCAATCTAATTAGTTACTAAGCAACCACTCTTATAGGTATTTACTTTATTTACTAGAAATAACAGTTGAATGTGCCCTTTGATGATACGCTTTTATACCCTCTCCCCGCTCCCCGGGTGAGGGAATGTGAACACAGAGGAAAAAGACGGGCAATGAAATAGGCCACAACAGTTACTCCTTACAGTTAACGGACATCTCCAAAGGTGTAAGCTGTGGAAACACTTACTTGTTGGCAATCTTTGCAGGCTTCTGATGTTCCATAGCCTCGGATGTGGCTTGGACAGGAGTTACAAGAAAGCAACTGCGTGACGGCTCTCACTTGTGGTAAATCCACCAACAAGAACGTCCTCTTCCTTGCGGGATCGTCTCTCAGAAGACCGAGTACTTCTTTCCGCGTTCACACGTACAGTTTATATGATTTGCGGTTAAAAAACGATAGTTCACAGTCATTATTAAAACATAAGCGGTATAACAAAAGAGAGCAGAAAAATCTTGAGAGTTTCTATGATCTAGATGGTCGTGGCTTCGCGGCAATTTCGAATATCGAACGCAGTGCCGCGCTCTTCTCCTTGCCATGTTTTCCACAGGCTATACCGCCAGGATAATCCATCAAAGCAAAGAGGTGACATGTAAATGGCCCAAACAACACTAGTACCAGAGTTCGCAAAACTTGCGTCATTACTCGTCATAATGTGGATATGACCCCAAAATTTATGAATAATTAATAATTTAATTAATTTATAGCTTGAGATCCAATTTTCATTGTAAGACACTAAATATACAGTTTTGCTTTGTGAGGCGTGATCATGTAGTGATAAGTGTTATTATGATGTTAATTGTTGTTGTTGTTATAGATTATTTAAAAAAATATTAGTTTTTTTTTCCAAAATTTTATTTTTATAGCGTAATAATTATAATACTCTCAGTTAATTAATTAATTATTTGATTATTTATAGACTCATATCCACATTCTGACGAGTAATGATGCAAAATATTGCGATCGCTGCGTAAGCAGCCAATGTAAGATTGACCAATTGTAATGTTGATAGGTTATTCAAAACTACGGAACACTAAGTACCCGACTAACACTTCGACTGTAAAAACAGCCTTTTTTGCCCTTTTTTTAATGATTTCTATAAGGTCTTTTATGGTGACAAGTTTAAGGTAACCTACTCGTATAAAGCTAACAGCTATTTATTTTTTTCAGAAAAAAAACCTATCAGTCGCTTAACTATCTCGTAAAATAGTCTTAAAAGATCTCTTAAAATATTAAACACAATATTCGCAGCGTATAGCGGTTTCCACTTGCACTCCAGTTTTAATAATGTTTTAAGAGGTCGTGGTTACTTCGCTGATATAACCGAAAAATCTTGGCCAGCCTAAATATCTAGCCTTGTAGGCTTTTCTGAAAGCCTCTAAGAGTATAATTATTCAAATTATAATGAAAAATAATACGAGATGGAGGTAATAATGCTACTCGAGTACAAAAAGCCCGTGGGAAAAAGACATTGGAGTGGATCTGTGGTAGCTTATTAAGTTTGCTTTGATACATTTAACTAGGAATGAGAGATAGATTACCTAAATGGAAATGAACCCTGTTTAATGTCAGTCATAACTTGAAAAAAAAAATCAAAGAAAAGAAGGTCACATAAAAGGATTGGTTGCAATCTATATTTCTATAATATTAAACATTGCTGGATAATTTCATTAATTAAGTAGATAATAGTAGGTAGGTGCTTGTAATATAAGCGACCTATATCTGTGTTATCAGAGCTGCAAATGGAAAGAAAGAAAGTATGTTATGAATAAGAGAAATGCATACTTACTTGCTTTCCTGGTTGCAGCTCTTGCGGACGCACTCGTTAGGGTCCGGAGGTGGCCAGGTTGAATTGTCCGATGCTGAAGGGCGGTATAGCTGATGATAGGTAGATCTTACCACGTAACGTCAAAATCATATGCACGTGTATGTGACTCTTATATTTGAGTTCTAGATACAACCGCGAGAAGTACTGAGCTACTGAGAACAGTGGACAGTGGGACAGTGGGATCCGTCTTCGGTGCGTGCGTCTCAAGCGATTGTACATACAAGTGGGTAGGGAGAAAATATTCGGAAGGAATAGCTACTTCATTTTGCAAGTAGCATATTTGACTGTATAAGTCAAAAGCAGATAATAATAAATGACCAACCACCACAATATATTTACTTATTTTACACGAGAATCATGTTCATGCCATCCATGTTGATTAACTTGTACTTACCTATTTTATAACCTAACCACGAAAAATGCTATGTAAATACAATGTATTCAGACCACGTGCCATTTAAAGAAAACTGTCAAGAATCCATAAAGTCGTCCTGAAAGAAATAATTCTACTGAAATGGTACTACGTAATGTTAGGTACTTCATGCTCAAAAAAACCGTGGCAGCGTTAAGGACACTGAAAAAATAGCGATTCAGTGAAAAGCTTTCTTGCCTCTTGAAAACACTAAAACCATTTTTAGATTCTCAATTTATTAGTGGATCGTTAACGGCTAAACGGATCGAATCGACATAGAATCGAATGAAATAGAATAGAAATTTAATTTTAATTTGATTTACACGATCTCAGTCGGAAGTTTGGGAGAGTTTGGGGACTATTAAAAGTTCTAACAACAACATTGTATCTGCTGTGCATTCAAGTTTTAATTTTCGAGTTATATTTCCGAAAGGGTAAACAGTAGGTAACACACTCACACTACTAGTAATTTCTTTGGTCCCACGTAATGAAAAACGTAAACTATAGAAAATCTAGAACCATTCTGTATAGTCACTAGTTCATTCTAACTTGTCATATTTGGTAAAATATAGTGGAACAATTTTTTAAAAAAATCACTCATTTAAAAATAAAAGTTACACTATAACAAAGTCAACAATATTTCATAAAAATCGTGATTACAGACAATTTTTTTTTAATCTCGCTATCTATTCTCTCGCTATATATTGCTATTTTAATAAGAAGTAGTGCCAAGATTGTTTACCAAATAGGACAAGTTAGGATGAACAGACTTAAATTCAAACTAAAATTCCATTAGTCAGGACAGATGTTACATAGAGATAAGTAGATTCTCTGTAGTCCGAGCAGTGTAAATAATATTACCTAGTCTTAATTGCAATGTGATATTTGTTAGCTAAAAGTGTACCTATCTACTCGTAATAAAATATAATTCCCGACAACAATCAGTGACTGCGTGGGTAAAAATACGACATACCAATCTGAACTACCTTGAAAAATGTATTATATGAAAATCATCTGGAGTGGAGTGTATCTCATTTATCAGAGATATTTTTAAGGAACAACCACTAAGGGGCACTTTCGTCAGCACATAAATTATTTATAAGTTTTTTTTTTTCAAGGATATCTTATGTAAGTTACAGTATTTACACATTAATATTACACTGCAAGCACTTACAACAGTTAACTGCACTCACACTTATAGTAACCAAAACATGCTTTAGTACCAATTTTAATACTAATAGTATAACATTTTGAAAACAATATACTTGTACTTAGTATAAAATAAACACGCGCGATAACTAAGAAAAGTTAGATACGGGTGCAAACCTTTTTGTAGTTATAAAAGGTATATTTTTAAGGAATATTTATTATTTTCATGTCAGAAGCTATTCCAAGAAAAACCTATACCTACCTATCTAGGAAAAGTTGTGTTTATTTCGTAAGCGTATCGCGGTTTTGTTACATTTTTCTTTTTTCGTATAGAAAGCACGACATCTTTAAAAATTCTTCCATTATAAATAAATATCTTCAGACATTCACACATAACAACTAGCCCTATTTTAAGCAAATAATGCTGCTTGTGTTACGGATACCTACTAGACGGTGGATAAATATATTTACTAGATAAATACATATAAATACTTTTGAAATATACAATACTTAAATTAAACATCTAAGACTGGAGAACAAACGCCATTCATCACACAAATATTTGCCCCCACCGGGGATCGAACCCAGAACCTCTCTAGATGACGACGCCTTGACACACAGACAACTCGACCACGGAGGTCGTCGAATTATCATTGTTGTAATGTAGATTAAACTTCCCAGATCCAAAAATCTTCCTTTTCTGTAATAACTTATAAGAATATTCATTAAAACTTGCGTAAAAATTATAGCGAAGGCAAAAGAAATCAGTAAATTACCCGGACGTCACAAGTTACTTGCAAACTGTAATGGCATTTCTACTTTTAATGTTTCTGGTAAGTATCCTTTTGATGAATATCTTATTATTTTTACTGTAAGGTTTGAATTAAAGCATCCGTCCCAAAAATATTTAATAAACTTTAATTATATTAAAATGGTTGCCAAAAAGTTTAGGTTTTACAATTACCTCACATTACACATGTTGTGTTTTATGTAACAATTTATATGTTGTGTGATTAGTTTCAGATCAGCGTGACCACCAAAAGGACAATATGATTAAAGTAAAATTATTAAATAAATACACAAACATAGATCGTTATCATGTTTCGATTCATGTTTGGCTTCAGTTATTAGGAAAGAAAATAAACACGTGAGAATATTTTTTCATTATTTTTTATTAATTCTTTTATGTAATCGTCAGAGTTGTACAACTAAATAATCACAGTTGAAACAAAACATAGATAATAATGTATACGTAATAATTAAATTCTAAAAAAAAACACATTAGTGAAATGGCGACTCGGTTTCGCTCTTGTTCTATTTTGTACTGGGATTGTGTGCTCTGCTGTATATTATGTCCATGCAGTGTATACTCGAACAGGAATACACAAACTTATTTTCGGCAAGTTTTTCTTTACAATATTAAATTTTTTGTTGAAAAAAATCTTTGCGACATTTAAAAGTTTATAGCATTTAAAATTGCCATTGTTGTTGATTTTAACAAAATACATCTATCAGTCGGGTAGGGAACTTCTGTGTTAAATACCTGAATATTAACAGTGGAGTCCCGTCGAGCGGTCCCCAGCTGTTGCCAGAGTTAATAACGGGAATAACTCTTTCACTGTACGTTTTTTTCGCGAGGCTATTATTAATGCAGTAAATAAAAGAACAGTGACAAGAGAAAAAAATCTTTATAAACAAGATAAAATTTTATACTTCCCCAAAGGTATTCCTGAAGGAATATGCATGGAATTTAGGAGCTTAGTAATTAATCCTCCTTTCTTGGCTAGTAAATGAAAAGTAAGTGGTTTAGCTCGGAAAGCACACGCTCAACAGACACCGCAGAGCTTCAAGGAAAAGAAAATGTAGTCGCGCGGTGAAACGGCCGCTTACGATCCATCACATTATAAAATATTCCAAAAACTTACAATGTAATTGTTGTAAAGACTGAAATACAAAATCGGACTGAAATCACTATAGTTCGTCTATATGTATGATACTGGCAGTGTAATGATAATTATTAATTAACATAAAATAATAATGAATCGTGATGCTCGTCCTCAGTCTAATTAGGTCTCAATGTCTACTTACACGAATAGTAATTAACGAGAATTGCTTTAATATGGATTTATTTTATAGAATTGCTATAATTATAAGTATTTGTCTTTAGTGCAAACTAGAGGGTGACCTTACAGTAAGGTATTCAAAGACTATAATTAAATAACCGAATCTACTAAATGTTAGGCTTTCAAACGCATAATAAAATCAGTCATTTTAACGCAATTCAGTATATTCTAAAATTTATACACTGATTGTAAATCGATGTCGATGTGAGACAGTTTCTAGAACCACATTTATTTTATTAAATTACATATTTTTATTATAAATCTTAAAAATTAATCTATAAATTAGTGACTTCTAACGGTTTCAACAACTATCTCACGTCAAAATCGACAGGGTAATACTCTAGCACAACACTCTTATTAAGTTATTGATATTTTCCTAGGTGCGACTAAATTTAATATGTAAACATACGAATAAATAAAGTGCAAACACTTAAGACTATGTTAGCTGCATCGATAATGCTAATAAATTGGCACAGTCCCATTCATATCGGCGCTAGTCCGGAGACTAGGCGCGCACGCATTCACACAACGCGTACACGGCAGAACAGCTCTAATGTCTTTTAAATTAAGATCTATTTTCATAATAACATAAATATCATATAAAAGTAATCTTAGTAGCATAATGAGTATTATCATCGAGTATTTTTGGAGAGTAATGTGTTTGAGCAATGTTAAATGAAATTTGAAGGTATGTCTGTACACATAATGGTGCAATTATCTTAAGAGAGTATAAAATCAGCCTTAATTTAGGATAAATAGAAAAAACGCTGGTGTGTCTTTATTAAACCATTAATTGGGGTGAGAAGGGATGTGTACGATTCTAAGGACAGATTCGATTTAGAGCCGCTTGCTGTACACGCGGTCAACGGTCACGTCGTCAGTCTCACACGGCATCCACATTCGCCAAACAACCACTCTCTATACAAAATCGCAAACGTTTGCTTCAACTCAAAACCCCAAAGTCTCGGGACTAAGTTCACCTACTGTACGAGTACACGTCGTGCCCTGACAATTCTAATTAACTAACGCTACACGGAGACATTACGAGAGGAACACCAGTTACTGTACACTTCACTTACAATGTAGAGTTGAATTATGTCAATACTTTCATATTTAGCTAGAGATAATAGGGGTGGTTTCTGTTTACCGTATTTACATCCCCCTGTTTACATTTCAAATGAGCATTATAAACTCGATGTCCGAATGGACCACTTTATCTATTTTTATTGTTATTATAAAATATAACATATTCTTTTATTCTAAAATATTGATTTAATGCTCAAGGGCCATAAGGATAAGTGATATCACGTAAAGCTGTGGACTTACAAAATACTCGTATAAATTATTCACATTTATAGCACACTATCTACAAACACCCACGTTTCAGATTCAGGTCTGGCCCTCCAGCAGAAATCCGCTTAACCCAGTAATTTCCAATAAAATACTGACTCATAATATGGCTAAGAATAAAAACTTATATCAAATATTTGGTGAAGATATACGTTTTAGATTTTATAAAAACGACGCAATTAAATAGGTATCTTAAATCACTTAAGCTAAAGTCTACAAGAAATAAAGTCGTATAAAATTGATAAGAGTTACGAAATGCGGCAGGTCATCCATTCCTGCTCGCGTATATACAAAACGAAACTCCGTGGGTAGGTTGAGGAGTGTCTCTCTTAGATAGCAGTTTTATAGAGGTTTACAAGGTAGGTTAGTGGGAGACAATTGACTAAATGTGCGCAGGAGGCGCGGGGAAGGCGCAGGGTCTACAGCTGTTCGTCGAGGTCGGGCCCGTAGAGATCAGCCAGCTTGTCGAAGCGCGGGCCCCACGCACCCAAATAGTCGTACTCGTGCGTTTCGTCGTCAGTACCTACGAAAACCATTGTGAAATATAGAAACAGAATTCACTTACATATTTTACATCATATGCGGGAAATGTCACAAGTTTTTGTACGAAAATGAAATATCGTTGGCTTTGTTTGAAATTGAAATTCACAACTGCAAAAGCTCATATTATTCTGTAACATTAAAATTCTCTAATTCGTGTACAAAAAAAAACATATTTATGTATCTAACTGTTAGTAATAAACTGTGTTATCGCAGTAAGCGTTCAACTGAATAATTCTCAAGAAACCAAGAAGTACTTCAATTTTTCGCTTCATACATTGTGAATGAATTGAGTCTCGGTCTGGCCATAAATTTTAAAGCGGAGTCACGTTCGGAATCGCTCCTTGCCGTTCGATGACGGAGAATCTCCGACGAGGTCAAAACTTATGACCTTATTTATTGTTCTAGCTTTGCTTTGCTGCTTCATGCATTTTAAATGACATAAATTAAAATATTCTAAATCTGACGTGGATCTTGTTATGCAGAACGGTATCATCTACATTAAAATGAAATAATTCGATTTCTATGTAGTTTTTATTTATTATGTTGTTGTTATTTATGTTGTTTGTAGAAAAGTTTTATGTAATGAATTTGTTTTTGTAGAAAATATTATTGTATTATCATTTCTTTTTGTAAGACATAAATTTGCATTATTAAAAGAAAGCTATAAATAGAAAGACTCAGTAAGGTATGATTATATAATATGTCTTCAGAAACTTTGTGTAATAGTGTGCAAGAAGAGTATGTTTTCCTGTTTGATAAAAAGATACTGTATGTACAGCCCTTTATGTATTAGATTCATGTATTAGAGCGTTGGAGAAAAACTGTTATGGTTAACATTGCGTGGCAATAAAGTGTGTGTACGTACATGAGCCCCGTTCTAACGATCTAAGGAGCTTACAAAATGTGGTTGTAAAGTATAATTATGCGCTGAATAGCTTTAATGATCGAACATTGAAATTTTAAGTAAAATGATTTTAAAATAATTAAATTAAATTGAATTAAATGGCATTATTACGCAAAATTTGGTAACCCGTTCAATATTCTATAGACATAATTTTATTGACGCTTTACTATCGAATCTATTTTGGCATTATTATGAACATATTTTGACACTATCGCGCGTAAAGTTGGTTCACCCGTACTTAGTAAACGCTGTACTTACTATTTAGTAAACGCCTTGAGATAAACTCTAAATTCAAATGATTGATGCGCTTACCAGATGCAAGAGACGATAGCGAGCCAGCGGTGCTGCCGCCGCCCTCGTAAGCGTAGTTGCGCAGGTCGTCGAAGGGCGGCGCGTTGGGGTCGCTGTCGGCGCGCCGCTTGTGCTCCTCAATGAACATCCCCACGTTGGTCTCACCCGGCAGAGGGACCCCCACTCCTGGGGGCACTCCTACTCCCACGCCCACGCCCATAGGACCCACGCCGAGACCGACTCCAATCAGTGGATCTAAGTAACAAATAGAAAAAAATGTATACTGCCGTCACAAACACCAAAAATCAGTTTTTTATTTTCATTCTTAAATAAAAAATAGATTATAATATAAAATGAAGTACAGCATAAAGTTAAGCTAAAGAGATTTGTGACATTATTATTATTAATTTATAAATTTTCGTCGATATTCCTTTCATAAAAGCCAATATATTAATGAAATTGAATTGACTACATTCCTATTTTTTATTTCAATAAATTTCAGATTCCTATATGTAACTATGTATATTATTAGAGTCACATGAAGTAATAGGTAGTAACATGGTGGTAATAAAAATAATAATTTACAATACAATTACTTATTCAATAAACTACGATTGTTTAAAATCAATAAGCGGAAGGACTTTGCTTCACATCTAATTCATAGAACTACTAAAGGTAGATTTGGCATTCCTAGCCAAAAATTTTACTGTAATAATTTCACTAATCATACTCTAACAAGATAAAATGTGAATTCGATATCAGTTTTATATTAGGTAACCATTATATGATCATGTTTATGGCCTTTCAGGACAGTAGGTAATATAAAATAGAAAATTACTAAGTATATTTTAAACAAATAATTCTTAAATCTGTCCTATATTGTTCCAAATGCATAAATCATAATTGGGTATTCCGGCTTTACACATACTACATTTCGCCTTGTATGTTTAAGTCCCTATAGGAGCCTGCTGCCATGCACTGTAAACAGGGTGAGACTATTCACAATAAACTAAAGTTATAGTTTTTAGTACTTATGGCTTTGAGAAGCATAATAATCGGAACTTCCAATATTAGGCTTTATTGCACTGCAAATAAAGCACTTTTAATGTTGACGCTTCGCTGAAAACAGTTTGCCCGATGTCCAAGTACTTGACACAATTTCAAAGCTTTTTTAATCATATCATAACATATCATCACGACTCTTTCCTCGAAGGGCTAGGAAGAGATTAATACATGCGTAACTTTTATATTCTAAGATATTCACGTTGGAGCTTATAGAATATAAAGGAATACTTGGAATAATTCTGTCATAAGCGTTACGGTTACCGCATGTATTTTGAATAAGTAGATGGTCGTTGTGGTGAGTGAAATAATAATCTCATGAAATTAGTGACAGATTCAAGTAGGTAAATGATAATTCTCCGAATCGGAGTAAAGAATATACGTGATACGTTCTGCTACTCTATATCTACAGTTGGGGACCAGTTATGAACTACTTTAATATGTTCGAATCATGCTAGTAAACTAAATACAATATTTTTAACTCAAGTAGGTCTGTAAAAACCTATATAAAATATATAATTATTATTGTCCTAAAAACTTGTAGTAAAAAAAAATGTTGATTGCCTAGTACCTAGTTCACTTATGATAGAGATATCTATCTTGTGTGTGATTTATTGCTGTTTTTTTATATAATGTTAGCGGAGGTTGGGCTAATATTTACTGAAACGGCTTCGGGGCTACCAAACCCTTGCCTTGCACATTGCCCGAAGACACAAAAACACACGAAAAAAGATAGCATTTCCGTTTTGATAGGGGAATCTTTTTACGCACGCCGTACAAGTGCATTTTTCCCCGAATAACGTGTTTTATACCACCAGGGTGGCAAACAAGCATACAGCCCACACAGATGGGCAGTGGTCACCGTAGGCTATAGACGCCTGCAACACCAAAGGGCATCACCAGCGCGTTGCCGACCCTTTAAAAAACCTTAACGTATCGATTGCCAGCGCCTTGACAGCCACAGTAACGGTTGCCAAAGACGTCATTTAACCTAATGTTCACTGTCAAATCTAAAAATCGTATTTATGTGTATAGAAATAAGTGTTTAATTTTTGTTCTAAGCAACCATTAAAGTTAATGAATGATTCTGAGTGCGGCAGTAAGCCCCGGCTATAGATACTTACCTATTTAATTTCCATATTACCACTTTAAAATTTAAAATCGACTCCTTATGTAAATAATTACAAATTAAACGATACAAGCAAAGTCCGTGATAGCCTATAAATTGAGGAAAACGTGCACTTCGGAGAGGTCTATTTTCCTTGCTTATACTACTGTCCTGGTATAAAATTTAAGTCCAGTTTATTCTGAATACAGCTTGTAATAAAAAACTTCCTTGAGTTTTATGGTCTAATTGGTTTTTTGTTTTATAACTCGAAGAAGTCCTAGCTTTTCCTTTCAAATGTCCAAACGCCATATTGTGGCGTGTAAAAAAAATATTTCTGTATTGTGTCTCCTTTCTAACACGTTAACGGTTAAAAGGGATTGCGTTGCATACTTACATGGCAATTTAGTTGGTGCATGGTCTGGCAAAGGTCCTCCGATTGGTATCTGCAGCGGGGTGATGTCAAACGCCGTCATGTCATCTTCGCCCCCTCCTTCGTCGTCATAATTGATGATGTTCTCACGCACGTCGTCGTCAGGCCCTGGGTACTTGATGTGGGCTTCGCGTCTTCGGTTGTAAACCACGAATACCAGGACGAGAACTGTTTAACGAAACCATTAGGTACCTTAATAACGGAACTACATTTCTATTAAAACAGTCATTATTATCATATTTTTCCTTAATATTATTATAATGATTTCGTTGCATAAATTCGATGTAGGCAATTCTTAGATCGGATTTCTCGATTTGATTTTAACCAGAATACTTTAGTTTCCTATTCGAATGCGCATTCCGACATATTTATTTTCATGGTTCAAAATATTTCTACACAAGCTGCTGCTATGGTTAGCTCAGATCGAGAGAGATCTTCAATATTTAGAATTGTTCGTAGTCTCCTCACGTTTAAGTATTGGAGATATGATCAATCCCTCTTCCTGACATTTAAAATAAGTCTGCCAAAAATGCTGGTAGCTGTATCAAAGGGATCATAAGAGATTTGAATATACTCACAATGTAGAAAAATCTAATCTCTTAGAGTCGCATTTTGTTTTTTAAACGCTGACGTATACACCAATACGATTTATTAACCAATATTAATCTGCCAAAAATGAGCACTAGATAAAGTACCTACATTTAGTTCCGTTAACATTACAGAGATTAATACGTCTTATGACTTATCATTACCAATCTCTTTCAGTCTTTACCAATTCGTCCTCAGCCTATATACGTCCCACTGCTGGACACAGGCCTTCCTCATGGAGAAACACATGAGGAGTATGGGCCGTAACACCACCACGCTGACCCAATGCGGGTTGGTGGGTAGAAACGGTCGCAACAGCGACCGGAACCAACGGCTTAACGTGCCTTCCGAAGCAAGGAGGAGCTCGAGATCACAAAGTTTTGGTCACCCATCCATGGCCTGACCATGGCGAAGGTAGCTTTGTTTTCGATCGAAAGCCAAAGCGTACTAACCACTACGCCACCGATCTTGAATATGCAAAATTTGTTGGCTACGAAAGGACTTCTAAATAATGTGATTTTATGATTGAGTAGCATACCAAAAATAATACTCTGAAATGTAAACAATTCTTACTCCAAAACATTATTGAAAGAAAAAACAAAGAAAATGTTTATTTCGTGTTAGGAAACTCATGCAGATTATTTCTTTCGCAGTAAATTAATAATGGCAAATTTTGACATATTATATGAAAAAATATTATGTACTGAATTTGGATATTCCACACAACATAATATTATTACAGTAATGAGCTTTTTAGGCAGGCCAGATAGGAAATTGGAGCAATATAAACAAATAATGGTGACAAATTTCTGAATTATAGAATTTCTAATATTGACTGGACCATCTGAGTTACAAAAACACAAATATATTCGTGCAAACTAGCGCCATTAAAGGCGCAGAATGTCGCTGGATGCAGGCGGTGCTGGATCGGTCGTTGTTCTCATTGGAGGAGGCCTATGGCAAGCAGTGGACGTCAATAGGCTGATAGATTGATGTATGAAAACTAGCACCTTTAATTTGTGTACGATAAGAAATCATAAAATAATCCAATAAGTAATGTAAAAATAACAAGTAGTTTATTATAATGTCTACACAAAACTGTAATGGCTGCATAATAATATTAAATGAATTTAGAGGAATAAATAAAACAATAAGAAAAATATCAACACAGAAAAGAATTTCATTAATTCCAGTTAAAATACAACAATACAAATAACAGCAACTACGTATAACAATTATTGTGCAATATGAATGACTGTCTAGGTGGCGTAATTGTTATTATTACTATTGTTATTATACGATAAAATAAAATAAAAATACAAGTTGATGGAGAAGTCAATTAGGTTCCGATTTATTTTACCTTTAGTATTCCAAACACCTATTCAATATATGACTAGTGTACTTATTTTATACGAAAAATTAGAGAATTATTCAATTTATTAGATACATTTCGTTGTAAGGAGATTGGTAATAACAGAGATAAGATTTAGGACAGCTTTCAGTAATTTCAATTTCCCTAAGATATTTAATAAAGGAACGGACCCAAGGGTATGATTGTCATTTAGTATAGTACCTTAGTACTAGACCTAAGATTTGATTCAGTTCGATAGGGAATCAAGAATACAATTGTTTAATATAGCAGGTGAAGTATTATCCAGGACATTGATTCTCTATTAGTAAAATTTTTATGTCAACATTCAATTCAAACTAGCCTTAATTACCAAAATAATAATTATGATGACTGAATGTAGCACAAATGATTGAAAACATAAAAAATATATGTGTCCTACTGATTGCCAATTAAGATCTATTAATTTTGTGCTCATTTTCTTGTATTGTTTTAAGCTTTGAAGTATTGTTCAATGACTCGAATAATAATTTTCGTTCTATAATTGTTTTCTTTGATAATTTCCTTAAATTACAACACAAATTGCAAATTAAAAACGTTTAAGGTCAAACTCACGTAAGCTGTAATAAAATACAATTGGAAACCTTTAAAGGTCTTAATTTGATAATCACTTCGTGTTTTTTTCTTTGTGAAATGAAAGAGGGCAATTTTTTACAAGAAAATAAACACACACAAAATGATTAAAATGTAGCATGCAACAAAAAATAGTTGTGCTCACCTAAAAGCATAAATAAACAGACAATGATAGCTATAATGAAATCCCTTGAGGGGGTGATGACGCCGGAGGCGAGCAGCTCGAGTTCGCAGTCGTGGCCGGTGTAGCCGAATGCGCAGACGCAGTCGTAGCGGCGCGCCGGCTCGCGGTCCACGCACGACCCGCCGTTCTGGCAAGGGTTCTCCAGGCACTCGTTCACATTGACGCAAGTGCCGCCCGCGCGGACAGAACCCCCAGGACACCTACACAACTTTACCTGTTCATCTGTCCACCGCGCGCATTGAGCCCCACATAAGCATGCTCTATTTACTAATACGCTACATATACATAAACTATAAAATGGAGGGTGGTGAGTGCGAAAGTGATAGTGTGATGATCTAGCGGACACGCAGGAAGCGTGGCTAAGTGCTCACTCATAATAATGAGGAGGCAGACGAGGATGGCCGCGAGCGCGCCCATGCTGAGCTTCAGCGTGCGCCCCTCTTGGACGAGCTCACAATTCTCGCCCCAGAACCCTTCGGGGCAGTGGCAGCGGTAGCCCGGCTCTCGGTTCATGCAAGACCCGCCGTTCCGGCACGGGAAGTAAAGGCATTCGTTCTTGTCTACGCAACCTTTACCGTCCGGAGACAATACCAAACCCTCACCGCAACTAAACACCATTCCAACATTATAATATTAGTTTATACACATATAAATCATATAAGCTTTATTATTATTAAACTAAATAGTGTAATTTTGATAGAATATTGTTATTGATAATTATAATAAGGTAATTAGTGAAAATGATAGATGAGTTAAAAGGATAATAATTATCTTGTTAAATGTTAGCATATTATACTTAGATATGTTATAAATAAAATTAAAATCATTGTCGTGTGGAACTCAATGCACGCTTAAAACGAATAAAATAAAAAAGAAACTGACACATTAAATTTTTTGGCACTTTGAGGTGCCTGATTAATAAAACATTCTTAAATTGTTTTTAAACATTATTAATTGTGAATTCTAATTATTATTTTTGATAACAATGCGATACTTACGTGCACTCATATTCATTCCAAAGGTCGACGCACACGAAAGGCTCAGTACAATGCACGTTTATGCAGGGGCTGTTGGATGGGCAATTTCGATCCAAATTTCTGGCCATAGTCGCCTGTCCCCATTGTGTGCCGTTCATGGCTGGAGGCAAAGGTAAATGTTTCCCCTCTAATCTAATGTCATCAAGGCAACCTTTCTGGAAGTCGGCATACACTTCGAAGGTTCTAACACCCGTGTATTCAGCCTTTCCGCCGGCGTAAACACCTTCTTGTTTGTCTACTAATAACCACTGGTGACCTTCAAATGCGAAAGTCTCGTTGTATCTCCTCCCTTCGCCGCCGTCTATTTCTAGTGTGGCCGCACTGCCGTAACGGCTAACTCGAGCGATATGCCATTGACCGTCATCGACAGCTACCGAATTCAACCAAACGTCTTTTTCCTCAGTACGCAGGGAGTTTAGATTAAATCGGAAATGTAATCGGGCATCTTTGACTTCTAAAATACCATATTCTCGATTGTGTTGGTCACTTACTCTGAATAGTTCACCATGAGGTTCACGAGTTCTAAATCGGAGCTGAATTTGTGTGCTAAACCTGTCTGGTTCGAAACTTAACGCGAACTTTACGTAGCTTTGTGGTCTGAAACTGGTTGGTGTAGTTGGTAAATTACAAGACGGTCCTGTCCACCCAGGCTGACACTGACAGCGGGCTTCGGAAAAACTCCCTACACAGGTCCCATGTTCCCAGCATCTCGAAGTAGCGTCAGCTTGATTGCAAATCTCTTCGGTTTGTGGACATCCTGCCACAGAATTTCTGGAAAGGCCGGGATGTGCCAAGTCGTACAGTTTGCTGTTGTGAATTAAGTTTCTTATACATCCATCGAAACCTTTTCCAATAGGCATGTATTGCCAATGATAATGTGTTGGATCGAAATGTTCTATATATAAACCACCAACTTGAAGTGGAGCATTCACGTTCAAGTATTCATTGAAAGGTGGTATTGTTCCTGTAGCTTGACAAGTAGAATCATCAAATTCAGGGGGAGTTCCATCTTCCATTTCCTGGATATCAGCAGATTTGCAAAAATCAACAATCATTCTCACATTTTCCGTATCCCAAAATATGTCTATTCTGTGCCATTCGCCATCGTCAAGTGACTTCTTTGTTTTCACTCGCAGTTCCAATGTTCCAGAGCCGAAATCGATTAAAAGTCTAGGGTTTCCTCTTTCTAGTTCAACTGAAATAAAATCAGATACCATAATTTCTTCAGGTTCTGGTGGTACTATTGGCCCATTATACAGTAAAACTCCCTCAGATTTCCGAGTAATAAATTCAAAGCTTAAATGAGAGCTGTCGCACATTTCCAGCGCCGGATACCACGCCCATCCTGTACCTCGGAAACTTCTAGAAGTCTGCTGACACCTGGGTCCGGTGTAGCCAGGTGGACAAGAGCAAGTAAGGCCATATTTTCCCTCTATACATCGACCGCCATTGTAGCATGGAGAGTTACGACATGTCTCAGCTTGAGTAAAGTTTCTTGCACCGCATGTACACTCTGCGATAACATCGACTCGAACACCAACCAATGCAGTTTTGTTAGCGTTAACCATATAAGGTAAATTGCTGATGTCAAGAACATTAGTACATGACCCTTCACACATTTGGTTTTCATAAAGACACTCATCTATTCCAACCATAGTAATGTTGATCCCTACGGATCTTTCAATCTCTTCTCGATGCATGAGTACAATGCCGTTTAATCTAATTGGTTTGTAATAATGAGCACCGTGTGCTGAGAACCGAATATCGGTTACTGGAGGGTGTTTTTTCCTCAACTGTACACTAAATACATCAATATTTTCACGTTCAGTATTTAATAAATCAGCTAATTTATCCTTGAATATGTCTAATTTACTTCTAGATACGCTAAGAGTTTTATAATTCCATACTCTAATAAAATCTTCATCCGATATTCCTGATATCCGTATAGATCCTGAATTTATAATAGCTTCATGAGATATCTCTTTAACGTATACTGTGACATTAGCCGGAACATCTGTTTGTGTATGTTTTCTATCATACACTTTAAATTTCAAATGATATCTTCCTTCTCGTGTTTTATGTTTCATTTGTATCATACCCGTTTCTTCATTTAAAGTAAAATTCGGATGTTCTGTACTTTCCCAGAAGAATTTCTTATCTGGAAGATCCCAATCATCAAGATCGTATACATAGACTCGTCCGATCTCAGTGTCAGGCGCTTGACCTTGATAATTATAAACGAGGATTTCTTTTGATCCTGGTTGCATCTTATTGTCATTTACATCACCAATAACGACAGTAAGCGTGCTTGTCCCAGTCATGGCAGGATTGCCATGATCTTTAATAATAATAGGAATCAAGTATTCTTTTTGCTGTTCTCTATCAAACGATCTCAGAGAGGACACAATAGCCATGCCATCACCATTGGCACCCTTTTGATCCTGTTCCACTTTAAATGAAGCTCTAATAATGTCATCCGCTCCTGGGTCCAATCTGAATTGGAAAGGTGGGCCGTTACTTTTTGATCTGTCATCATCATCTGTTGCTAATATTTCAGCTACCTTCTTGGGTGTAATATGCTCTGTCAAAACAGGTCTGTAATCTTTTAGGAAAGTCGGTGCATTATCGTTAATATCTTGAACAATCACAGTTAGGGTCGCTGTCGCTGTTCTGGGTGGAACACCGTCATCAATAGCCAAAATTTTTACTTGATGACGTGGAGTGTCCTCTCTATCTAAAGACCTTTGTATACTGACAGTACCCTCTTGATTTATTGAAAATTGCCGTTTACGGTCAGAGGATCTATCAATCGCGTATGATACTTTACTTTTGCCACCTTGATCGGGGTCTGTAGCTTTAAATGTTTCCAAACTTTTACCTACTTCAGCATTTTCATAAACAGATACTTCTATATTTGCCCTTTCAAATTGTGGCTTATTGTCATTTATATCTCTAAGTTTAACTACTACCCACGAATAAGCTACGTGATACTTGTCATTATCATTATCTTCTCCCTTATCATTAACTTGTATCCTAAATCTGAAACCATTACTTTGGAGTTGATCTTCATAATCCAAGGGCTGTACTATTTTAAGAGAGCCCGTTCCATCGTTATTTCTAACCATGGTAAATTTGTCAGCACCGTATCCACTGTTTTCAATGACTTTATATTGGAACTTATTTGTTTCATCTTCATCGTGAACTGTCACTGTAAGAATTGGCATTTCAGGTAAATTAGTTCCATCGGTTTCATCTACTTCTGTAAACCATTCATCTTTAGTAAACTGCGGAGGCATATCATTTATATCTTTTACCCGAATAGACGCTGTCCCCGTTCCTTTCAATCCACCTCCATCTGACGCTACAATTTGTATAGAATAATCAGGTGTTCGTTCACGATCTAGACAACAAACGGCAGTTTTAATAACACCAGTTTCCGGCTCAATTTCAAATATCGGTGATCCTGTTTCTTCTTCTATAACATTTTTCTCAATGGAATACCAAAGCTTTGCATTATTACTTTCCGCTGGATCGTCATAATCTATTGCCGTCATTGTCATGACCACCATACCAGCAGTACCATTTTCTGTAACATTACCGAAGTACACTCCTTGAGGGAAAATAGGTGCGTTATCGTTAATATCTTTCAGGTTGACTTGGACGTCTGCATATCCGACAAGCCCTTCACCTCCTTCATCTTGGGCGAACACTGTGAATCTCCACTGTGGCCTTCCATTTGGTTGATCACGATCTAGAGGCTGTAAGAATATTAAGATTTAAAAAAAAAATTTTGACTGTCAAAAGTTTCATGCTGAAATTTCATCACGTAGCAATAGAATGTAACTGTTTAAAATCTAGTGTTTTCTTTTAACTTGGATATGTATAGGTTAGTGGTGTATGTAACACAATAAATGTGTTTGCATTGATTACATCGCTCCTCCCACCGAATAATATCGTAATGCGATATAACGATACTTTGCGTTTTATTGCATATTCGTCTTGTACACATTTTTTTACACCTTGTCAATTTTTTTCAAATCTTTTCTATCAGTATTTTAGAAACTAGCATTTTTGTAATAACTATAGTCTTATTATTCCGTTACAGATTTAACATACTTATTTACGCGAAAAACAACACTACAGGCGATTACGGGTCACACTAGAAACAAGATTTTCAATATGTTAACATAGCGATATTATTCGAGTAAGAACAGCAATCTCGTCTTGTAGTAAAGTTTTATAACAATACTATTCCTGTAGTTATTTTATTAGAAAAATATGGTAATGTTTAATTACCGTTTAAGGATATAAACAAAAATATAGTAATAACTTATCGCTATAGTTTACCGAGGTTGTTTAGACTCAATGTACTATTGCTATAATATTTATTACCGCGAGCCACTAGCAATGCGCAGCGCTTTCTTTTTTATAATAATAAAGAAAGGGATAGAATAATACAGAGAATTTTATTTAACTATATATTATACATTTTATTTATAAATATATTCTTACATAAAAAGCAACACAGAAAAGGCGAAAACTGCAATGTGTGATGGAGGGAGGGGTCAAATATGAAGGAAATGGGTATACCAGATTATTAAAGGATGCTAGGGATTGGAATTGCTTGATTGGTAATGGAAGGTTGTTTTCCAGAGACGAATGGCTTGGACAGTAAAGGAATTGTGGTAGGTGGGAAGAATGTGGAGGACAAGTAAGGAGGAGAGATTGATATTTCTATCATAAGTGGAATGAAGGAAGTGGAAGCGCTCCTTGAGATAGGAGGGAGTTTGGAGATTAAACAGCACGCTATACAGTAGTGGGAGAATATGCGCATCACGACGAAGACTGATAGGCAGCCACCCGAGACGACGACGATACTCGTAGACATGGTCATACTTGCGTAGACCGAAAATAAAGCGGATGCATAGATTTTGAAGGCGGTCAAGATTATCCAAATACGCCTCCGTCAGGTCACAATAACTGGTGTCTGCATAATCCAAGATCGGAAAAAGGATGGCCTGAACCAGGGCTATCTTGGTGGGTATGGGAAGGAAATTGCGATATCTTCATAGAGAACCGACAGTAGCAAATAGTCTCTTGCTTACCTGACCAATTTGCGATGTCCACGTCAGTGAACTATCCATTGAGATGCCTTAATTCCTAACGCAGTCTTTAAAGGGTATGTGGACACCGTTAAAAATTATCTTTGGTATGGAGTTTAAGTCAATCCGAGAGATGTTGTGCTGGCTTACAAATATGATAACCTGGGTTTTGGTAGGATTCACTTTAAGACCGAAGGCCTTACTCCACCTCAGAACACTCTCCAAATCCAAATTCAAACTGGTCACCACGTCGACTAACCCATCCACAGTGTCCTGCCGGTACACCTGAAGATCATCCACATAAAGGTAATAAGAGGAAGAAAGGTTATTGGAGATACTGCTAATGAACGTAGAAAAGATAAGAGGAGACAAAACGCTGCCCTGCGGTACGCCAGCTCTTATATCGCACCAGTCCAAGCAGGACTCATCGACACAGACTCGCTGTCGACGACCGTGCAAATAATTGTCGATCCAACTAACCGCTATAGGAGATAAGTTTAGAGAACGGAGCACTGCAATAAGAATGTCATGGTCTACATTATTGAAGGCGTTACTGAAGTCCAGCAGCGCCGATACTGTAACTTGACGAGAGCCGTGGTGGTGCTATGGCCTGGACGGAAACCAGACTGGAGAAGATTTGTGAGCTTATAGCGGGATAGGAAATTACTAAGCTGATTGTGGACAAGACGCTCCAGTATTTTAGAAAGATAGGGTAAAATTTATATAGGCCGATAATCGGTGAAAGTGGGATGAGGTACTCGAGGAAGAGGAATAATCTGTGCCTTTTTCCAAATTGAAGGAAAACGATGAGTTTTTTGCGGCATTCAACTATGGCGGACGTGATTTTTATTTCGATGATTGTAATATTGTTTCGGAGTGGATATTGTTACGTAAAATCAGTGTAGTTTTGTGTAATAAGAGTCTGTGATGATGTGCAATGTGGAGGATTATCGAAATAAGCGTCATGTGAGTTTTTTATCGTGTTAATCCACTTCATCCAAGTAGCACCATAGTATCTGCCATAGACCGTTTAACGCCAAACTCTCCCAAGACGCATTGAAACGTATTACACTTGCATTTCAATGCAAATGAAGACTTAATACTACTAAATACTAGACCACACACAATGTATACGACTGAAGGACTCTGTATCCATGGTCATGAACAATAAACCAACAAAAAAATAAAGGAAAACAGCCTATCAAGAAGTAAAGAAGAGGCAATAGAACAGGTAATGTTGAAGTGAGCAGTTTAATGCAAGCATATTCAGAACCAATTGCTGTCAGTAGACCTCTTCTAGCAGATTTGCTCAGCTTTTGCAAAACTGAAGCCATACCTACCCACTATCATTCGTTTTATGATTCGCTCCAAAGTTGTAATGATAACACACAGTTGTAATGATAACGCTTCGGATTCTGATGGTGATGATGATGATTCTTAGAACTTAGAACCAAATTAGTATTGTAGTTTCTTTTTTGTTTATTTTTTCAAAACAATTGATTTCATTTTTCAACTTATTAATAAAAAGGTTTTTTAAGCACAAAACCATAGTTTCATTAGGATTTATATTCCATTTATATTGATAGACAATAATATTACTTTAGAGACGATTGAACGATAAAACGGTATTTAAACAATACTTTAATTGTAATTGCATTATGTGGACGAAAAACCCAGCTAAAATCTATTACCTTTTAAGTTTGATTGTCTTGATTTAACGAATAACATTGTAGTATGCTATTATTGTGCACGATGTCCTTATGTTTTAACGCGAATAATATCGTTATGTTGTTTTGCGAAATAATCCTATGTCGAGCTTGTCCAGTAAAATATATTTTCTTTAATAACTTGATTTTTATACTATAAAAAATTAATAATTGTACTTAAAATTATTCTACAAAAAAATAGCTTTCGTTTGATATATAAATCATTCTTTTAGGTTGGACGAAGTTTAACAAAATCTTAAAAAAACACTGTTTTATTTTTCCTGTGAAATTTCAATTTTTCGATAACGATATTATTCGGTGGGAGGAGCGACATTGTGTATGCAAAGCACGCTCTATAGTTGGTTGGCTATCTCAACTGTGTGGCCGACGTTCCGCTGACAACGAGCATATTGCAAAAGACATTTATGTATCACAAGCACGTTCCTGTATAATGGTAAATCACATACTAGTGTTGTAAATCAACTTACTTTTAACACAAATATTTCTCCTGTGGTTCTATTGATATCGAATTTACTGTTAGCTGGGTTATCGGGATCGATGCCTTGTCCGGTAAGAAAGTACACAATATTTTGTTGCCGGTCTTTGTCACCATCGGTTGCCGTAACCTGCAAGTGTAAAAGCGTATTTGACATAAGGAACATCTGGGTACAAAAATGTAGAAACAAAAACGTGCAGAAATTTTGTCTCAAAAATTTCAAATTACTATTTTCTACGTAAAATTATATAAATGCAAAGGCTTTCAAGCATATAAAAGATAGAAATTTTTCTTGGCTCTTAGTTTTATAGGATCCGTCGGCACAAAGAAATTCTAACGCACCTATAGTTTAGGACAAAGTAAGACTTGGTCCTGGACACCTTTCATTTTTCTACGTACATAGTTGCAAATAAAAAATATTTCTAACCAAGCATTAAGTAACAGAAATAGTTATTAAAATAGCTTACAGAATTATCTATCCTATAATTTTACACAAAAGCAACGTCGCGGCCTAAGTATAATAGGATTATTATATAATAGTGTGGTTGGGGTCGGAAGTTTTTCAAAGTTATGGACCTACCACACTTCAGATTGTTTGCACCGGCCTGACGGTGCCCGACGGAAGCTCCGCAAACTTTTCTCTCTTTAAAGATTCGCAAAGAAGCTGCGAGAGCGTAAAAGTTTCAGTACTATTTAAAGAAGGATGTTCCGAATATTTTGACATAAATTTCGTAGATACTTCTTTACGAGCAAAAGAGATTTGCAGTCCTAAAATTAATTAGCAGGAAATGCTAAGCTGCCAAAGGAAAAATCAATATTGTATGCCTGTTTACATTTCAATAAATAAATATAGGTAATGAAATTAATTGTTATACAGGTGAAGAATGTGTTTAATAATTAGCAGAACTATGAAGTTTTTGAAGTTATAACAAAAATGATTCATCGGGATTTAACTTTGAAGGTGTAGCAAGGAAACATAACAATATAAAGGAACAATAAAAATACGTATTGTATGTAATAATAATTACATTCACACCTCCCAATCACTCCAAATTTTTTACATTTGCCGGTGCACCAATAATTGGTCCTTATTAATAATAAAAACACAGTAATACATAAATTTTACAATCTGACGAATAAATATTAAAAAAAAATTCAATTCTAAGTAATCCGTTCAGAAGCATATCAGAGAGTTTAGATATAAGTATAGCAGTAAAATCTCCCTGTATGAAATATTTTTGAACGTAAATTATTTTCTCTTATGAAGGTTTTTGTCATATTTACCTATAATCGTTGGTTAAACAATTATTGGTGAACTCGGGCCTTACTCTTTTTAACGTTAGGTAAAAAATATTATAAATAATAAGGTTTTTACTGTTTTGTTGTCATTGTTTGCACATAAGAAGAACATGTAACGCCAATAATATACATCCTTATACAGGCGACAGTTCGCGTGAAATAAATATAATTTGCAACGTAAATAAAAAGTATATTAATGTCAGAATCGCCCTAAAGTCGCTTCTGGCACTTGCCGGCCCAACAGTATAGGTAGTGTGATTCTGCCAAAGGTACTATTAATTAAAATGTATTATTCTGCCATATCTAAAAAATGCCCTTGTAATTTTGGGGTTCTCTTTTGTCCAATTCTGCAGAAAACCCCATTTAGAATTATTGAAATCATTGGCATTCCTTAAGAACAACAACTCTTTATGTCTGACGAAATACATACTTCGACTTTGCGAGCGAACCACTTGCTACATTGCTTCCCATCAGGTGAAAATGGTTTAAGAATGAGCCTATTTAGCATGAAAAGCCAGGTTATAGCAACAGGTATTATACGCGTTTCCATTGTGCGATCTCTTCACTTCCATGACGTATTAGTAATAGGGAAGTCTCCAATTACGAGCAGGCCGGTATGAGGAGGGTTGACGTTTGCGTAATTACTCGGATCATTTGTGAATCTCAACCCATTTATAAAAAAAGCTTGTCACTACAAGCGACTAGGGCTTTACCGGTGCTGGTCGGACGTTTACTTGATGGAGTACTTTTATTCTCACGCGTGAGGAAAATTTCAATGCCTATGTAAGCTTAATTTACTTATTTCCTATTCCTTGTGAAGTATTTTAGTTCGACTTAGGCATCGACGCATGACTGATACGGTCGCTATATTAATAAGTTCCTAGACACTATTCATACTAAAACTATAACTTATTTTCATTTACCGTATTTATCGAGGTAATCCAGTACTTCAATCAATATTTCAGTCAATTTAATGTGTAGGAGGACTTTGTGAGGATTGAATTTATTAATTAATTGATTCTTGATTTTCTGATTGTAACAAGATTCTATAAACATTATCTGTATCTAGAATTGAGAGTAAAAATTTTAAAACGAAGAGCCAAAAAATATTTCACTTGTGTAGATGTTATCATTATACGTATGTACCTATATATCGCTAATATATGCACTACAAACTTCAACATGAACAAAATAACAAATTACAAACCATCATCACGCTTTATCTTACCTGTTGATCTGATTAGAATAAAAGTTACATTTAAATTATTATATATTAAGAACAGCATATATTAACCCATTCCTTTTAAAACAAATTATAACAAAATAAACCAATATAAAATAAATCAAAACTAATAATGTTTAAACAGATTCTAGTTTTTTTATTCTGACGACAATTTAAAATAATCTTTATTTTGAATCAAAAATTTTTACATGGTAGATATTTTAAAAAGATATGAATTTTTTTTACTAAAAATCCCATAAGATTTATATGATTTAAAAAAATCATAAGATCACATTTACTCTGATCGCTGAGAACTTAAAGATAGAAAAGAAAATGAAATAAAATAAATAAACCTGAATTAAGGAATGGGGATAAGGTCCAGTTTCCTCGAGCGCCTGCGTGACGTATTGGCTGCGCGAGAACTGCGGCGGCAAGTCGTTGACGTCGATGACGCGCACGAGCACGCGCGTTGAGTTCTCGTTGCGCCCGTCCGACGCCACCAGCGAGAGCTCGTACTACACACACGCACGCTTTAGCACACACGCATGCTCATGCGCACACTACACACTACTTTTAAAGTAAGTAATTTAAAAAGTAAAAAATAAAATAATAAACAAAATCTTATTATTAAGCTTTTTGCATTTTTAGTTTAAGGTGAAGATATATTATAAAGATGTATCCCATTTATGTAATGAATTGGGTAGGCGAAGAACTAAAAGATAATAATAAGAGCCCTTTGTATCTAATTTCAAGATATCCCCTTGACTTAATTCGTATAAGTCAAGTAGGGACTTCCTTTGAATTAATTAAGCCCTGTGGCTGAATATTCACAATTTTATAAATTAATGCAGTTTCTAGCGCTAAAGTTGTAACGAGGAAACTTTTTAGTTCATATTGATAGTAACTAAAATCATAAAATGTATTTAGCTAAAGGGGTTGAACCGATATATTCCGGTTTGCCACAGTGGCTAGACCACAATTATATACTCATGTTTTTGCGGATAGGTACTATGCCGCATAAATCACTTTTAAGTAAACAATTGTACATAAAATGTGTGTTTGCTTGTGTATAAAGTTATCTGCTAAAATATTTTAATGGTAACCGCAGTTGATTAATCCCAATGAAGAAGTTAATTTACGGCGCTTCCCGAACTTTGCTTTACAAGTCTTGGGAAATAATTGAAAAGTGGAAATTCAAAAGACGCCTGCGGCAGCTTCTAAGGCCAGCTGCCAAAGTTCCCTTCATTGGAAGTCGACAGATCCGCTTCCAATTTCTGTATAAAAATATTAAGTGATCTCATTGATACTAAAATAATACATAAAGATAAATATTTGTTTAACGAAAAATATACGCGAAGTACTAAATAATGTTAGGCCGAAACTTTGCAATGCTAATTCTACTTGGAGGTTTATAACGGTTTTATAGACAAAGTTGTTTTTTTACATAAAAACGAAAAAACAAAAACAAACATAAACGGATAAACGTACTTTAGCAGAAAATATGATTTCCTTGAATCTAGCAGCAAAACAAAATCATTCTTGGAGAACTTTAAGAATTCTTGAAAAATTTGTGTAGTCTTGTCACATTGGTAATATTTTACAACCTCTTTTATATCCATTGTAGAGTATAAAAGAAATGTAAAAAATCCACAGACAAGACACTGTATTCGACGACGACCTCATTCTGGAACTGCAGACGGGCGCAATAAACAAGTTGGATGCAAATAAAAAAAAAAAACAACAACAAGACGGACACTAGCAACAGGACAGCTCTACGAAATAAACTGTGCCACAAACGATACCACCATGCCATGCAAAAACAAAAAACTACAAATCCGATCCGAAATTATGCCTTTTCAATAAAGTATCGGATGGTTTTGAGCGAGCGCACTTTTACGACAAAACTGTTTTATGTCTTTATTTCGAATAGTATCACAGTTTTGCTCAGGTAAAGGATTCTTTTAGTAAGAATGTTTCAAGTAATTTTGAGAAATCTTTGTGAGTGAGATACTTTTGTTTTCCGTATCAAGTGAATTTGATTTATATGGAATCGAAGCTCGGTCGATTTGTACCTAAACTTAGTGCTACGATTTATGAGAGGAATAAAACAGTTTTGTCAAGTGCGTGTAGCCAAAAGTACACTGGACCTGCAGCACGCGTTTGGGCAGGTTGCGGTCATCCTCTTCGGTAATCTGAGTGCGGTACGTAGGCCGCTCGAACACCGGGGGGTTGTCGTTCACATCCTTCACGTGGATTACCACAGTCGTGTAGTTCTCCTTCAAGTTGTCGGATGCGGCCAACTTCAGTTCGTACTGTTGCCCATCAAAATTTCGACATTGTTACGATCGAATTAAATATATTCTAACTATTTTGCACGAAAAACACTTATATTTAACTTATTCAATTGATAGAATCCTTTAAAAGCTGTCAATTAAATACTGGGTATTTTATTTTGGCAATATTTTTCAATAAAATACCTAAAATACCTTGTGTACGAATAAGTAATTAATGCAAAAGGAATATTTACTACGACTTCTATGAGATATCCTGTTAGCTTATTTCTCACGAATAATTCTACATCGTTTAGTTACATACGAGTATCTACCTAAGGTTACCAAGTTCTTTGAAGTGAATGAAAACGACTTTTCTTTTTCTTTTCTTCATAGACTTAGAGCAGAAATGTGTGTAAAAATTTCTGCGTGTCTGATTTTTAGGAACTGGGCGTATAATACGCATATGATTTTTTCGTGTTGAATACAGATTGCTGTTGAACATATTTTATATGAAGCTTGTATCCATATAAAGCCGCACCATTTCAACAAAGTTACAGCACGCGTCACATGTGTCCAATATGTTGTTCTTAGTTTGGAACATGGAGTTTCTGCTGGACCTAAGGGAGGCACCGAAGTAATTTGTTTATGTCACCCATACGTAAGTATATGGCGATGGAAATACAGTTTTTGTATTCAAAGATTCCTACAGAATTACATAGTTTTGTTGACTTTAAATTGAAATTTGAATAGTTATTTATGACATGTGGTTTCAGATTTCCATGGCTACCTAAATCGGATTATAATGAGTATTCAGTTTGCAGAGAGCTATTAATTTAGGTCGGCTCAGCTGACGTTCGTTCGAAACGGGGATCCAAGCGAAGACTTGGTATCCTTGGAAGCTGGGGAAATAACACAGTGCTGAGCTTAAGTACGTTGTGTTGGCTAAAGAGATTTACTCATCCCATCGCACGTAGTAATGTACAAACGACACACAAGCTGCTCGTGTGCGCCATATAAATATCTACATCGCCGATTCATGTACAAGCCTTAACGTAAAAATTGTATTCGATATTTATACTTGATCAAAGGTAAACCGTTGATATCGGTATTATAAAAAGTATCTATAAAATATTAATAACCTCTCTTAAGTCCCTGCAATTAATTACAGTATTGCTTGAAATTAAGCAGAAAAAGGGAAAACAGAGAGTAATGAAATGGGGAGGCAACTTAACATTAAATCTCAAAGAATTTTCAGTGTAAAACAGCCTTTGATAGCAACTATGGTAGCGCACTTAAATAGGTATTAAAGATTAAATTATTTATCATTTATCTCCGTGAAAGTTCCAAAGAAACTTTACCGAGGTTGTAACAAAGAGGGCCGGCCATCTGACTGCGCGCACAGTCAACGCCTCGCCCGGGATGTTTTTAAATTGAAACACGCCGCAGGGCGAAGCGGGCGAGCGACCGCCAACCGTTAGAAACGTTTATTTAACGCGAAATTATGTTCAAAGGACGTTTAACTATTACCAGACCCATTTGTAATTACATCAAAATGATAGGATGAGAAAACCATTACGCGTCCATACATAAAGAGGATAAATCATTTTACATTTGATATTAATTATGTAAACACACATTTTATTTACTAACTCCATTAGAGATATAGTAAGGCTGTTTAAAGTGGTGCTAAGGGTAAAACAGTTCGTTGAAAATAAACTGGAGTTTTATCAATTGAAAAGAATTAATTCATTTCATTTAGAAATGAGCGGTTTTTAGAAACTTATGACGGCATTGGTTAATTTATAATGGAATAAAAATGAACAATAAGTTAACAGAGATAGCGCCAACTTTATCGACAAAAATCTAAAAGTAGGTACCTATTTAAGTATTCTGTTAAATAGTCAGACTTTTAAGTTAAGGGTGGAATAAATAATAAGTTTAACAATTATTTAGAAGTGTCTTGAAATAATTTCAGTTGAGTTGCGACAAAAAAACACATTTTGAGTTAAATTGCTGTATAATCACCACTTATCTGAAGGTAAGAGACTAATCATCTAATTACAATAATAAATATGAAATAGGACGATGAAAAAACGAATATGGGAGTCTTCATAACAACAATAGAAGACAAAACAATAGAGATTCTTGTAGGTGTCACGCAGTACTTTACTGCATGTAATAAAATGCAGTTTTCATCATGAACTGCTACATTTTATATAAAGTCCATTTTATAACTATCATTCAAAATTTCAAATTCTCGGGCAAAGCCTACGTCGGTAACAATTATACTATTAAGAAGCTGAGGAACATCTTAGCTGTCTATTGTGTAGCTATTGAATAACAAAACCTCTAAAACACTTTAAGAGAATATTATAGCGTTGAATATTTTAATAACTGTTTAAGGTATTGACAAAAAGCGTATAATCCAAGGATGTCGTTATATGGTTGGGCAAACCAAATGAAGACATTTACGCTAAGCGGGCACAATTGAGCCGTACACGTAAGAAACGTAATTTGTGTGTTGAGTTAAAAGACTCTTATCATGCGAGTCGTGAAATGAAACGATCAAGTTTGGTAAATAAAATCTAAAGACTTCTCTGAAGCGTAATAGTCTACTGCATTAGACCTAGTTTACATGTTGTAAATACTCGTACATCTATTATTTACTATGAATAAATATTATGCATGTTTAAAAAATTTATACTAGCTTAATATTGAAAAAATTGGTTTGTTTTTAGAGTGTAATTTAGTCTTGTAACCACTAGACAATTCAATAATTTAACTAAAGCAAGTTATCATAAATCAGTAATTTAAGACGGTCCTATATTGTCTACAGATTATTTGTAAAAATGTAACAAAACTAAAAGTCTATCCTTATTCCTTGAAATAATCCTAAAATAAATTCAGTTTTCTTTTGGGTTTTGCCATTATAGAGGCGCTGTCTTTATGTATTGTCTGAATATCGAAATAATTCATTGGTATTAATATCAATAACTAAATTAGACCACAATTAAAGCACATTTAGAAAACTAAAGGCAACTCTTAAAATGTGGTAAACTTAAGAATATTACTCGAATTAGATATACTTATTTTTAAACTTCAATGACGTAGTTTATGACATTCTTTTAATGTTGCTATGTAAAGAGAGGGTAGAAACTTGCTGAGTTTCTTGCCCGTTCTTCTCAAAACAAGGCCTCCTGGTAGTTTTTGTGAATGGATGGCGTGGTTTTTCTTTTTCACGATATATTGTAACATGTTTATGACATTCATAAGCATACGCTAAGACGCATCTAAACTGAATAAATGCTTTTTTTTGTGTGACTCGCTACTTTGACTCTTTAATCTCTCAAATAGACGGCTGGCGAGCTTTCTAACTGTAGTTAGCAGTGGTCACATTAATAAAGTGGGCACTTCATGCACATACACAACTCCACAGTAATAAAAGTTGTGTTCCGTCGACCTGTAACTACGAAGAACACAAAAGTCTCCGTTTTAGAAAACGAAAAGAACTCTCTGCTTACAAGTTCCATTAGTGTTTCCAAACTCACATCACCGTAATGCTACGAACAAAAATATATAAAAAAAACTTTCGCATTTCCCTCTTCTAAAAGTAGCATAAATCAATTTGTTTAATCATTTATATTACAAATGTACTAGAACTCTCTATCGCTCCTCTCAGAGACCATTTATCAATATTATAAGCTTAGTTATTCCAAATCTCTGCAGGTAATATTCGGTTATCTTTTATTCCAATTTCTCATTACTCATGAAAATTCAGATTGATGTCACAAGATTTTTTATAGTGATTTCCAATTCACAATTCGAGAATATTGGTATAAGTAACAACCGCTATATCAATGAATTGAATGGCAATTTAATTTGTCAACAAGAAAACAGAATCGCACTGTCTACAACATTCAATAAACGAGAAGGAGCTCTTGTTCAATCAAGTTTTGTTACTTGTTTGCCAAACGAACAGTGGATTTGATTAGCCATGAATATTGCATGTACTTAAAAGTATTTGCTCCTTTAAGGAATTGGCCAACCCTTTACTAACTTTTCATGGGGGTTTAGTGTAAAATAAATTCTTAATTGTGATTACAAAAATTGTCAACTAAGAGTTACTGTTTTTTTGGTTTGTTACTGTTTTATTGTTGCAGATTTAAGTTATTAGGGTCGGTAATTAAATGAGAATGCCTTTATGTAGTTGTAGCATCAATAGCTTTTGCGTTGTGTTTAAGATTTCTCTCATATATCGAAATTCTTAGATTTTCGTTACATTCTCGAAAAGAAATTCGTATAAATTTCCCACGACAAAAACAGACACCTTATTCGTGCATACACAAAACAAACTTACTCGTTTTCTGGTTTCGTAATCGAGCGCGCCAGCCACGTATATGGCGCCGGTCATGTTCTTGACGGCGAATGCGCCGCCTATGTTCCCGCTCGTGATCTCGTATCGAATACGCGATGCTGCAATAGAATAAACACACGTTAGTGACAGGAAACTGCCTGCAATGCGATTAGTGAGAGGAGTTGTAATCGATTACGGGGATATCGAGTTTAACCGCTCTTGTGCACGAAGTAATGGAATGCCGATTAGGTTCCCCGCCTGGATGCTAATAGCTGATAGCGTCGGGCTGCGTGTCAAAAGATTAAAATATGAATAAAAGATTGAAGCGTTTTAAATTATTTATGGTGTTTAATTTTTGTAAATGATGGTAGGTGCTTAGAAATAGCTTCGATATATCTTTCAATTATACATGTTGTGTCAAACCTTGAGAGCATTGCGAACGCCCTACATAGATGAGCCCTACATAACCCTAGGGCTCATTCCGTTAGGGTGGGTATCCGTAAATTTTAAAATTTGGGATTTGTATGAAAACTAAATTGTTTTATTAAATACCTATCTACCCGCGAGAAGCCGGGGCGGACCGCTAGAATTACTTAAAGAAAGATTGTTAAGACAGTAAATGGGCTTGGAAGGCGAGGAATACCCAAAAAGCAAAACCAAATTCACCACCCCAAAAACCGATGGAATGAATGCGTAAAAATGACATAAGGTACGAAATTTGTGTTTAGCTGGCAAGTGTGGGAGGAGAGCAAAGACGTGTCGTGACGCTCCCTATTACAGTCAGATAAAACCTAAAGGAAGTGCAGGTTTCAATTAATTCACGCAATACTCAGTTAAATTACGCTTCTGTGAAAAGCTCTGAATCAGTTACATTAAACTTCTAGCAACGCCTACAAGTTTACTAGCTTTTGTTTAAGAATATTAACCACTTACTAGTAGTACTTTTCTTTTGAACTTTAAAGGCTATGCGTATTACACAGGTTTATATTAAAGCGTTAATAACAAACAAAGACGCGAACGAAAAAAGTATAATTTAAAAATCCTTCAATGTGACCTTATTAAGAAAAATGCTACGCACGTTCCTGGATTCACTTTGTTACTTATCAACATAAGAAGCAGTTATGAAAAAGCTTTAGGAAAATCAATTTCAAGGGCATAAATTTCCTGTCAACGTGGCACATCCCTAATATACGACGTATGCTCATACATTCGCAGCCATGCTCATAAAATAGGGTTTCGAGAAGGATAAATAACTTAGTATTTCAAATAGAAGGTTTTAGAAATGAATTTAACATTATTTTCGAAAGATATTTCTGTATCAATTTGAATTTAAATCTATACTTTTTGATAAAAAACCTTCGCTTTTGTACTAAATTGAGTTAATTGATATCCTTTGAAGAGTAAAGCTTGTTAAAAATTTTTTTAATGTTATTTTTCCCTTTCCGTAAAAAAATTATGACCGACAAGGATATTTGACTCATAAAGGTGAATCTTTATAAAAAAATAATTCTTATTTTAGCATTTTCCAGTGAATAGATGTTTGCAAGGAAGAATGACACAATTTGAACTTTGATAGGTACATACTTATGAGTAGGTTTTTCTTACTTTAACAAAGATCTTAAAAACAATTTTTGTACATAAAAATTTATGTTATTGCCGGATCGTTTTTTATCACAAACATTGTGATATTAATAATTTCATTGTAAATTGCCGCAAAAAATAGGTACCGAATAACTTTTTAAGAAAATAAAGAATTCGACAAAATTTCATTTTGCGTGTTGCTAATCGAAATTTGGTGGTGTAGTAATACCAAAAGTGCTTTAGCCAAGCGCGCAGGTCTCCGTCATTACAGCGGACTTGACCAATGAAATTTAAGCATTTATTGGTGTCCGGAAATTGGTCGAATTCGCCCTAAGACAACTGAATCTATTTCCTACATAAAATTGTGTATGTTTAGTTTAAATTAAATCTTAATACATTTATAACGTAAAAAGTGCAAAAATGTGCGAATTTTCAATAAAACATTTTATAGCGAACTCATATTTGGTCTAAAGTTTATGGTTGCAATGACAGCATGAAATATCATAGCGTTTTCTCAGCACGCGTAGTACTTTCACAAATTGAGACGAGAAAAAGAGAATTTGGAAAACTTAACGGATTTATTGCGGTGACGTTCAGGATTAATCTTCTGCGGGAGCAGATCGACCGCCATCAAATAATCCAATCGAATTACCCTGTTCTTTAAAAAACCTCATTTATTTATGCGGTTCTAATAACGACTATTGGGCGCGGGTACACAGATTACATTTTAATTAAACCAAACTTTAGGGTCACATATTGGTACGTGTAAAGGCCGCAGGACTTAGATACAAAGTAGGTTCATATATAAAGTTTCAAATTACAATGTATATTTATGTTCGTTTCCCAGTATATTGCAGAAATGTCTGTTGTTATTAGACATAAAGTTTAAAATTTTCGTGTGTGACTTTCAACGGTTCGTAGAGTCACTGGTGCACGGTCGAGTTTATCTTGGTTCAGTGGTAATTGGATTTACATTACTAGTAATGGTCAGGGTTTGTAGATAAGGACCGAAGTTGGGTTAGGCCCCTCAGCCATGATTGTCAGAAGATTGCTTTCATTTTGGTCCAGGGTGTAATCTAAAAAGAGTATTTTTGCGTGCCCGAAGTTACGGTCAGGTAGGGATGCCATATACAATGTTTGGACTAGGATTAATCAGAAGAAGTGCTGGCAAGTTGCCCACCTTGTTTCGTTTTCATTGTTTGCACGCAGTTCCGGAAAGAATGGCATAATGAAATTAAATAAACGAATTTTCAATAGGATTCGAGGCACGACTCTTTTCATTGATTACAGAATTTTAATTTCATTCGTACATTTTCGTAATTGCTAAAGTAATCTAGTTTAATGGTAAACAATAAAATTATTCAAAATATTGGGTCCTTACCTATGAAATTGGTGTTTTTTCTCTCTCTTAGTATTTTGTCTGTAACTATTAAGATTCAGAGTATTCCTAAAAAATAATTACCTCGTCTAAAAATAGACTATATTTTTGAGCTCTTTTGATTTGTTTTGATAATTTGTTGTAAGTTTTTGTTATAAAATAATAATAATTATTTAATTTGATAATTTTTTGTAAGTTTAATTGTGTTAAAATTGGACACGGAGACAACTCTTTTTAAGTGCCTCCCGAATACATCATTTTATATGCATTCACTTAAAAACGACAAATAATTTTTATGAAGTGGTGATATTACACATATTACTAAAGCTTGTCTAATGATAGATGCCAAATATTATTATCTTTGGATTTGTCGTTGTGAAGAAAACTGAAAAAACATTAGTGTGGAAAATGCAGAATTCCCCAAAATCTCCATACAAAACACCAATTTTATAGGTAAGGACCTAATATTAAGACCATTAGTTTAGAGTAAAATGGTAATAATTTTTTTATTTTTTATTTTTAACAATGCTAATATTATTATCCTAATCTGTTAGGATTGCATAACAGGGATCACTGAGTTGGGTACGCTGCAGTGTGGTCACCATACTGATATGTCCATCAGTTTATGTGTATTATCTCATTATGTCGCTGTATACAGTACTGCTTAAGAAAAGGGAGTAAAGCTTTCGCCTTTTCAGAAACAAATATAAATATCAGCGTTAGTTTCTCAACATGGTTCTACTTTATCGATGTAAATAACTAAATTATAAATCCTCTATAGCCTTAATTGGGTATCTTGTTTAATGTTGATTAAATTCTATTTGCGAGGCTGATGAAACTCATCAACAAACTAGAAATGTCTACGTATTTGAGGAATAGAAATTTCAAATTCTCTCTATTGTTTTAGAAGGATTTTTGAGTTGCGTAAATAATAAATTTTACGTGGTCTACTTAGTAATTTTCAGTCTTTCCTGGTTAACCATTAAACCTCAAGCAAGAGTTCCTGATGTTGGGTATAATTCACATAATTAAATTCAGGACTGAATGTTAACCGCGCTATTTCATAATGTGAACTCATATCACAGCTCTACACAAGGCATAATGTAAGTAATAAACATAATATAATTAAGTAGAAAACCGTACTGTGTGTGATTATCACGAGCACTGCTCGTTTATGGCGTCGCTGCAAACTCGCTAATTATTTATCATTATGAACATTTAATTAACTTGCGGTGTCTCGCGAGCACCTAAATTATCAGTTGACAGTTTGATAGCAATAACGAACAAAATATCGACTTCTCTACACCGAATCTAAAAGAAAGGGTACTTTATTTATATACATAGTGTATCTTATCAAAACAGCAAAATTTTACTAAAACTGTTTAAATCTAAACACAATTTAAAAAAGAAATATGGTAGCTTTATCTGATGAAATTAATCTGGGACACTCAATTTAAATCGCGGAGACCGATTGCCGAATTTCAATATTTTTTTAATTCTTTCATTTTATAATTTAATTACATAGTAACGGCAGCGAAATTCGAAGCTAATGAAATTATATCTTGTTGATCTTCTAAGTTTTGAAATAATAACTTAACTTTCTTAGTACCTAAATAAGTAAATACCATATAGATTCTTATATTATATTTCAATAGATGTTTCATTAGTTAATGTATCGCCATGAAGTCATAGCGTTTCTAGTGTGGAATTTATTTCCAATAACTAGTTAAGTGTAAGACACTATATTAATAAATCAATAACACTTGGGTAATAAAAAATATTAGTCTCAATTGCGCGTAAATATAACGATCGTTTAGTTTCAATCATCTTTGTATTATCGTAAGCATCTATATTTTCTATTTATCTTATTCCCTACGAGAATATATTAGAAACTATCATTAAAAATAACATTAAGGATTCAGCGATCATTTCCTTTGAATATATTATTGTCGACGTATATTTTCACTAGATCATGTAAATATTTTTTTCTACATAAAAACACAAAGCATTTTCATATTCAGCTTAATTATCAGGTTATTTTGTATTTATTCCGAACTCTTTTCCTTTTTCTTGCAAAAAAACTTGTAGGCAGTAAAATATCCTCAACGAGTGATATTTATATGATACTTATTGAAAGCTTTGAGACTATTACATTTGCTTCAGATGCTTCAGAAGGATTTATTTAAATTAGAAAATAAAAGAGCCCGTTTTAATTCCGTCAAATCAGTGAGCAGTATTAAAATCACAAAGCACATAAATAAACCCTAATTTGAAGTGGACTACCCTCAGTGTACAAGTTCTATACTTTGTTGGTACCTCCTAGCTAATCTTAGCGGCCGTAATGAACGCATCCTGTTCTTCCCGACTAATTGGTCCATAAAGAACGAATACTCTTTGGCTCCCTTTGCGGCAGGATTTCATTTTACCAAACGCTTCTAAGCTCAAGTAAAGGGGTCTGTTCCGAATGGTTTTGTTTATTACACAAGAGTGCCTTAAATATCTTCAAAATAACGCATTTTACTTTGTTCACCATTTCATATTTTGCTGTGCATAATTTATAGAGTTACTAATCATCTGTAATTGTATCTTATCCTTTTCGCATTATGCAGATCTAAAAAAGTTAATTTATTCAGATGACGAATCTTTTCGTAATTGTAATTGATTGAGGATACAAAAAGTAGATACTTAAGTCTATACGTAATTACATTATGTTAAGTTGGACATATTTGAGATTATATATAGAATATAAATTGTGAAATGATCCGTAATATACCTACGACCAAGCCTACATTTCCTTCAAAGAACAAACCTCACCAAATACTCAGACTTCCCACGCGTAAAATTGGTCTTACGCATCTCTAGATAATTCAATTTGCTAACTTAATGAACAATACGTTGTTCACACCGGAATAGAGCCTCATTTTCAACAATACTTCGTCAAAATCAATTAAATTTATGATATCAGTGACGATAAACAAGTATTGGCTGAAATTTTAAATTAAACTGTCGATGGGAATTGCTGGTTCAATTCAAAGTACCGTTGAGACGATGAGATAGATAATAATCTTTTGAAATATGAGACAGTTTACAAACTTACTTTATTGAGCTATAAATAAATAAAATAAATATCTTCAAACATTTCTACCTATAAACTAGCCCCATTTTAAGCAACTAATGCTGCTTGTGTTACGCACACTAGATGACGGATAAACATATTTAATATACAAATACATATAAATCATCCAAGACTGGAGAACAAAACCAGGGATCGAACCCAAAACCTCTCGAGATGGCGATGCCTTGAGACCGGCATACAGACCACTCGACCACGGAGGTCGGATATAAATAAAACATTGACAGTAATAAAGAATTACAGAACCAATAAACCCTTATATCCATTACGTTTAGTACGTCCATTTTCGCGGTTTAAATATCAATCAGGTTTAATGGAAATACTCATAATCTAGAATACATTAATGTGACGTCATGTGTTTATTATGAATGTGTATAATGCAACGTGTTCAGTTACAAACCAAAAAAACTATAATAAAGATGTTCAGATACCGAGTCGTCTAGTAATTATTAAAGGGTGAATTCAGAGGAAGAATAGTTTAAGCATAAGGGTCGCTTGATTCTAGCTCTTAATACAAGGAAAGAAAAGTATATTTCAGATCAGCAATTATATTATAAGAATGGCCACAATAGTGGATAAGGATAAAAACCAATTTTGCCAATGACTGAGCAATGACTACTCTAAATAGTATATCCCGACAATAAAAAAATATTGGAATATTCATTCCATTATTGTAATAAGGTTTAAGCCCTAACAGCAATAAATATTATTAATTTTTAAGTTTCAAATTGCACACCACTTTCTTTTAAACAACAATAATTTATTTATTTGCGTATGCGAAATTAAAGAATGAAATATTTTGCAAGTTATATTGGTTGATTGGCCTTTAGTAATACCAAGAGATAGGGAAATATAATATTATTTATGTCAAGGATGCTAGAAGGCGGAATTGATATGATGCTAAAAAGAAGGAAGTATCTCCAGAACATATAAGTACAATCAATACTAATCGTTTTAAGAGTTCGAAGACGGAAATAAGTAGAGTAATCATTCTCATAAATCCTAAGATTGCTGGTAAATGAGAAAGGTCCTGGGGTAATATATACCCACACAATAATAAGTATAAGTAACAATATAAGTAAGTAATAACAAGTATAAATCAATAAAAAACAATTACGATCGTAATTAATTATTTTACACATCATAGTGCATAGTCATTAATATGGTAACTATTTTTTTATCTATAATAATAATAGAATCTTCCACACTGTTTTGTCTGTAGCCTTTAAGTAATTAAACGAGAATATAATGTTAACAACATTGTAACATTAAGTTTTTTTTAAAAAATTTAACCCTTTAGTCATATACTGCGTAAATTCGTTATTTCGATACTTGGAAGAATTGATTGGGAGTTACAAAGTAACTTAATACATGTACATTCAGCTAGGTGAAAAAAACTTAATTTCTCTTTATTCAGCAAATAATGGATCGTAACTTGGTATTACGGAATGCCTTTCAAAGAATTGACCTTAACAGGCTTCTTCAATTTACGGGCGAAATAAAACCGTCAACCTTAGAAGCAGAACGGAGGGCGCTCGAAACCACCAGAGACTTTTAATTGCCATTTGTCAAAGAAATAAATGGTAGTCATAAATTTGAACACAGGCATGTCAAAATATACGATTTTTCTTTCAAGCGGTATTCAATAAGAGATCGCCGGTCGCCGCGAGCGTGGTAAATCACCGTCTGCTGCTTTGTACGTAAAAATTGGGGATTTCTTGCGATGAAAAAGTGCAATCCATCATCTGTTCCAGTAATTTTCAATGGGTAATTTTATTATGACCCCCAATTTATTTTAAAACAAATCAAAAACCTTTTGCACTAAAGAATATGAAACATACCAATAATTAAGACCATTATTGTCTTGTAGCGTAAATTTTATTTAATTTATACTCCAGTATTAGCCCAATTGGTCTCCATGTCGGATTGTTTCACTTCAGTATGAAAACAAAAGAGCAAATGAGATAAACAATTGTTGATACTGTTTCAAACGAGGCATCTGTTAGTTTAGGTTCTGTCGCTGACCACACGATTTATTTTAGTGACATGATATTTTCCCACTTCTAATAATCCCGATGGAGTTAAGTGTAGGTGATAATAATAACAATATCGTGATTCTGTTAAAGCTTATTTTGTCAAGAAGAAAGGGTCCGAGGAGTATCATGTTAGTGATCACACGTATAGCGCGCGTCGTGCATGTGTGAACTTAATACTTTATTAGAACAATAATACAGTATACTATTTAATTCATCCCTTATTTATATGATTTGAAGGATTGTGTTTAATTTTTAAAGTTATATTCTGAGAATAAAAGATGGTTCAAGAACCATGATGCAAAAATTTTAAAACTCTTCTTGAGAAACGCAAACAGGTACTTTATATTACTAAGTTTTTCTATCTTGTCATAATAAAATATTTTTTATGTCATGAAAAGTTTGCTGCGTACGCCGGCTTTAAACTTATATTTTTCCCCAGAGGTATTAAAAAGGTATTACTTCAATACGGCTTACGGTATTTCCACGCTGCAATAGCTTTCATGGAAACGAAATAATAAAGTAATAAATATGGCCATTTTATAAGAGGATTAATTGGCTTATAAAAGCTTTACACTGATATGATGAATTAAGAAATAAATATAAGGCATCAAAAATGTTAAATGCCTTAAAACTTACTAATAGATATCTTTTCAAAAACAGATAGTCTTTTACAAAGTATAAAACATCTTCACAGACTTGAAAGTTACTATGGAGGTAAACGCACTGCGGACTGTTGGTTTCAGTACTAAGATAAGCAGGGTTATAAAAAAAGTAAAACGTCGGGATTTCCCGGTATGTTTTCGCGGACAAGCCCGGAGACAAGGGAGTCGTTTGGAGGGCGGAAATTGCAGGGAGTCAACCGTGAGGTGAGCTTTAGGAGTGAGCGTTCGGTCAAAATGTCACCGGCAATGAGCGAAGCGACCTTGTTCCTCCCAAAGGCTTCTTCATTTGTCTGTCGAAAGTGGGTAACGGTCCATGATCACGCACGCTTACTTACACACACCCTAACGATCACGTACGAACAATCGTTCACTATGACAAAGATAAAGTACCTATCGGAAGAACGTTCATTCTTATTTATATTTCGACTAAAAATATCTCCTTCGAAAAAGTTTAATTCCGAAACACGTCTCCGTTCAACAGCTTCGGCGATGAAAAGAGATACTTTCAAACTACATTGAGCGCGAGCGTTTTGGAGAGTACATGGCGAGTATAAATGTACCATTCGCGCTCCGATGTTAAATAGCCCATCTTACGTTGTCACCGCGCTGCATAGACCGCAATTGCGCATCACTAGGAGCTTTACAAAACGAGCGCGGTAATGTTCCGTATTTTTCATAAGCGCAACGTGTCCTCAAAAAAGAATCTCGACGAGTAGGATCTAAAATAAAAAGTTTCAGTATACGATGCTCGCATTTCATTAGTGGAGAAATGAATGCGAAAAACGGGACTGTGTTTTGTAAAGCGGCATACGTTACGTCCGTCGTACGGGTAGGTTAAGCGCTTAGCGAGTTCTCTCAATACAAATTGGAAGACGGATAGAGATGGCTCGAAATCTAGACGACTCGGAGTATCATCTATCACAATTTATCCCAGTCCAAACAGACAATAAAAGATTGTCTCGGGCTCATTACGGGCGTATTGGGAGCGGGGCGACTGTCCGAGCACGGCAAGTTAACCCGGGATTACCGGCCGCGTACGAGCCCCGGCCACTCGCTTCCGTTACAAATCTACAGCAAATTCCTATTCATTGATACTCGTACATGTATGGAGGATGCAAAGGATGCCATTACTAAATGTAATTATGCAGATATGCTAACTAGCGGAGGAGCTCGGTAGCGTAGTGGTCAGTGCGCTTTGGCTTCGATCGAAAACAAAGCTACCTTCGCCATGGTCAGGCCGTGGATGGGTGACCAAGATTTTGTGATCTCGAGCTCCTCCGTGCTTCGGAAGGCATGTTAAGCCGTTGGTCCCAGTCGCATTTGTGACCGTTTCTACCCACCAACCCGCGTTGAGCCAGCGTGGTGGTGTTACGGCCCATACTCCTTATGTGTTTCTCCATGGGGAAGGCCTGTCCCAGCAGTGGGACGTATATAGGCTGATGACGAATGATAACTAGTGCATTTGGTCCAAATTACTATACTATTTAGGCAGCCGTGTACACCTAAATAGCCTAATTGTTGAGTTTGAGTACAAAGGTTGTTTATTTCAAACAGGCTACCTATATACGCGATGAAAATTCAATGGGACAAAGATGTGTATTTAAGGATCTCTTAAGCAACTCGTATCACGTGCTTCCCACATTATTTGTTGGAAGCCCGCCAGAAACACGTCAGTGAAAAACGCACGGAGCATGTTTGCGCTGCGTTACGTAATCTCGCCTGGAATCTAAGTATGAAACTTGGAAAAGCACTATGGCTACGAAAAACGTTGATTTTCCAGTGTGAATTTTTAACTAAATGCATTTTTAAATTTATCGATAAATTCTGTCCTTGTATTAAAGTTAACTTTAAAAAAAAACTTCCCTTTGTTTTAAAATTTAACTGCTGCTTTTCTGAATATCGCTGGCTTTACAATGTGCTCGGAACATGGAAAAGCTCGCCCCTTTTGTGGATTTGGAATACCTATACCTTCTTCTTTGGGGAGTCATTTACGGAAAACGTCTCGCGAAATTCTACGTATAACAACATTCAAAATGTTTTTTTTATATTTAACAGTTATAAAAAACATTTTTTTTGTGGGCTTATTGCGAGTGTCGGATGAAAACAAATAAGAAATCATACAGCGCCGACTCTAAATACAATTGAAAACGGGGTAGGGTATTGATATCTAAGTAAATAAATGGGGAAATGTTTTAAAACACAAAAAGAATTTACGCTTAGATGAAAAGATTGAATGATTTAATTTCGGGAAGGATATATCTTTTACTTATGCTAAGCTGATTTTTGGCCCATAAAACTTTAATGTCATTGTTCTATTGTAAATTTCTTTCATTTGTCATAAAATTGGGTACCTCAGTAGGTTAAGCTAATACAAATAAAAATAATGGCGCGATAAAATGGAGATAACCCGAGACAAATTTTCATACATTAGAATAACAATGAAATAGTCGTATAAATATCATGTTAAGGAGACACTCTTGCTTCTAACTCAACCTTGTTATTTCATTTTAGTCAACAAACGCCCTTTCTCTATCATTTTGGAGCTAAAAAAAGCTTTGATATCAGTAGAAAAGGAAAAATACTACTTAAGGTATTTTTTTAAAAGGCAAGTATGAGTTATTTAATTACATTTAAAGGCATACAGTACAAAAATAAACCATCCCCAAACTACGATAAACAAAGGAAGTAGAATTCAGCAGTAAAAACCGAACTAGAACATAACTAATTGGGTGCAAAAAGGTTCGCAAAAGTGATTGTGAGGGTGATACATTACGTTATTACATGTCATTAAGAAAATAATGTTTTTGCAAACGTAGCGGAAGCACAAATAATCCCAACGCTGTGATGTAATCAACACGATGTTATATAGGTACAATTATATACTTGCATAATATAAGCAGCTGAGGGGTGGTAATATTGTCGATTATTTTAAGCATTTAAATATTTTTTGTCAACGTAAAAATCAAAGATGCTAAATCGGCGCTCTTTCATCTTTGTTTTTTAAAATTTTGCCAATGAATTTTCATAATAAGCCGTCATCGGAAAAAGTTTGCAAGAAATCGACATAATCAATGAAAGTGAAAGCCCGATGGAGCCATTATTCATTACTTTGAATGCTTGAAATACATTGTTCCATTACAATTATAAAATATTAAAAGTCATCGAAAAAATGTTAATGGTTTATAGTAACGTTTGCAAATTACCTACATTCACAGTAACGTTTGAGAATTTATATTAATTAAAATAAAAAAACATAAAATCAAACTTGTAATTTGAATTCATAAAAGATTTGAGATAAAAGATTTAAAGTTTTAATTAACAAAAACGACGAAGTTAGAGCGTTTATTTAAAGAATTCAACAAATAGCTTGTCAAATTTAAGGGAAGATAGAAGTAATTTATCTTTGTTATCTCGGGCTTCGTGCACAATAGAAAGGCGACAGGGATATGAACATCGCTCAAATCTTGTTAAAATTTGGCAGAGAGGATTAGCAAGCTTTGTAAACAAGGGCCTGTCTATCGAATGTTTTACTAAAGTGCCGCTGACATATACATTATGCATGAGCAACGTCTTGGCACCACAATATCCACATGTGGTCGTAAAAAGGTAACAAAAATAGTGTAAGTAAAAGAAAAGATAGTTTTTTTTTAATGTAAGCGTTAGATTAATACTCGTTGTAATTATCTATAAATCGATACACATAACTACTACCTAATGATAAGTGGTTAGCGTTTCTCTTCTGATAATCGCAAAGTTCTAAGTTACTATAGAATTCAATAGAGATTCAAAGCAATAATTATGCTTTTTGTTTTCATGTCTATGTATTATATGTCTATAATAATTTATGTTCGCAAAAGTACTGTTTGGCGAATGGCCGTGCGTGGCTGTATAATTTTCAAACAATATTTCAACCTAATCAATTTCCAAATTCAAGATTAACAAAAACAACAATTTAAAATAATTGCATTTCTTTCTTAAGTTCCGTAGATTAATGGGACTTGAAGATTAGAGTATTCGTTCCACGATAAATTAATTGTAAGGCAAAAATATCTTCGCAAAGGTTTTATTGCGCATGTAATCCAAGGATTTCTATGTAAATCTCGGGAAAACTCCCACCGGAGTTTTAATAGTCCTCTAAATACCTACCTACGAGCCGCGGTAAGCGGGAGGCACCATCTTGTATGTAATTTACTCGCAAGCCCTCATCGAAAATATGCCTTTATTAGCTCATGTACTTATTTGTATATTTCGAAATCATTTGGGTTCACTTAATCTCCAGACTTTTATAAATTTGGAATGGCAAAAGGCTTAGTGGTCAGTAAGCCGAGCCATTCCGAGTTTCAGGCATTGTTCGGAGTAACTCAATGACCTGTATTGTATTATAGTTATTTATTTCCGTGACACAGCTTAAAGGCAGGGTATTAGAATTTAAATTTTATACTACGCTTTGTACCATAGAGAAGATAAAATTAATAACACAAAACGTTTGGAATATATTTTAAATGACAAATATTTTTCTCACAAACGTGAAAATAACCCGAAAAGATTTAATATATAATCAAAGCCAAATTTTGTGAATCCTAGTAAGCTGTCAAGTCAGAGGACAGAAGTTATCGTAGATTATTAATTTTAACAGAATGGTTATAACACTTATAGTGATAAGTTTTCAAATTGTAAATAGATTTTTCTCTGTAAAATTCTATAAACATTGAACAAAAGAACAAATAAACTTTCTTTACAAACCGCTCATTTTTTCTATTAGGGTACGATACTCGATATATTTGAACTTCCGTAATTGAAATTCATTGCTCACTACTGGCGTGACATAAGAATGTAAAAAACTGGGCGAAAAGTAGGCCTTAAATCAAGAAAGATTGCATAGGGACCTATTTAAATTCAGGCGAGATGTGTGAATGAAGGCTCGGGTGATTTATGTTGGACACGAGGCTGCTATTGTAAAAGTTTAAATATGAGTAGAGGGCAGAGCCCGGCTTAGCCGGCACTGATGCTTATTTAGGCTTATCAGAAAGGCTCGCTAACGTGCCGCCGGCTTGCAATCCTAGTATTGTACACTAACTCTAAACATTCCGAATTTCAAAACTAACTTTACCAATTACCACAATTTTCACTCTCACTCCAAACTTTAAGCTCATGCTAGTGTGCAATAGCAATTAGTGTTTGAAAAGTCAGAAAAAATTTAAGTACTTGACATTTTTTGGAAAACAGAACATGTAACTAGCTAATCATTTAATGATCTTCGTCATTGCTCCAAAAGTAAAAAAAAATAGTAGCTTTCTGCCACTACGGCTTAGGTTCAACTGAAATACTCAGTAACACATAAAAATAATCCTTAGTGTTCTAAAAATCAGTTATAATGGCAGAGCTGTACAAAGCCCGAAGGTAGGTAATATATTTTAAGTGGTCGTTAACCCGTGAAACAATTCGGATTCGCCGTAAAACATCCAGGCAGTAGCCACGGGGTAAACAATTGGTTTTGTTGTATATCTTTCGGGGCGTGTGGCGCGAGTGGCGCTTTCTTCTTGAATTATTCACAAGCGCAGAAGTGTTAAGGCGTATGCGCAAACATCACATTATTCGCATAATATTTCAGTTATTCGCGCGAGGGTTTTTGTAAAAATTATTGATAAAAAAGTAGACCTATCTTTAATGTTATAATCGTCTTCATATCGCATTCACTTTGTAAATCAAAAGTTATATTATCATTTAGCTTAATGAATATTAATCAGATGACATACCAGTTACGGAATATGAAATGAAATATTATGATGCAGTAAAGTATCTGCGGCTTAATGTTACGCATTTATTCTACATTATTGTTCGTAGTGCTATTGTACTAACGAAGACAAGTATTTAAGCTGTTATGAAGTGACTTACTTTGATGTCTTATAATTTTGTACGAAAATGTTTACTTTAGTAAATTTTGTTAATAAATTTGTCCTTGATTGCAAAAGTTTGATTAATTAACTTTAGCAATTTACTTATATTTTTTGATAATTAACTGTGTTGTTGCTCAAAGACAACTTCGCGTGAAAGAAATATGGTAACAGCATAGTACTCGTAATTATACGAAAAGTTAATTTAAAATATACAATATTAGAATATTAGGTAAAAATTTATATGTTTCTAGATGGAAATTATATTACGAAATAAAATAAGTAATAAGTATTTCTTAGAACATAAAACACCACGCAAGGGTATTAGAAGTATATCTCATTCTACGTATATAAGGTAATACATACTCCTATACATAAGACAATGGACGGGTACATAATACAGTCAGTCGTCAAATTTACAAGAGTGCCAGATGACGTACCCGGCGATTTGTAACAACCGCCAGCATTTGCGTAACGAGAAAAAAGTTTAGCACACACTGAACGGTGCCCAAAATTAGGCGACATTTATCTTGGTGTCAACTGAAGCGGCATTCGCTGTAGTTTTTATCGGGTGGATTATACCTTAACATGGCATAAAGGTTTAGTTTGTTTTGGATTTCCCTTAGAAAAACCTTACAAAAACATTTGATTATATTTATGAGCTAGGATTTATGAGTATATTAAAAATTTATGAAATGTCTAAAAGAATGTGTCTTTATTTGCGAGTTGAACAAAGGCCTTATTCACTTTATGAAACTCAATACAACTTAAACTGCAAAACCTGATTAAGATTATGGTGGGAAAAAGGTCGCCATGAATAGAAAAATAGCAGTCACCGAAAGTCACCTCCTGCAAATCGGTTCTTTCGAAATTAAGTTAATAATGCCCGTGTTTTGCTTTTTAATTTAAAAATGTGCATTTCGAAGCTATACGATTTCAAAAATAAACTGATAGAAGTATTAAAATCATAAATTCCATATAGAATTTTTGATTTATGATTCTGCTTCATATTTGAAATATGAACTCACTCCAAATATCTTTTAATTCACGCATGAATTTAAATTATTATATAATAAATATAAATTGCATGTTGTAAATTGCATTAAAGTACTATCGTGTCTTTTAAGTAGATAAAAAACATGCCCGAATCAATATACCAAATAAATGTTAACGATAGCAATTTCATTTTCTTTTCATCTAACGTTTTGTCGGAAGGAATTTCGTCTATGTAATAAATTAGCAATAATAAAATTATGAAAGAAATAACAGACACAGATATGGTTTCGGAATCCGATAGCCACCCGAGCTCAAATTACCGCTTCATATATTGCATCTACGTGTTATTATAACGCGGCTTTAATCCAGGCCACGGTATTTATGTACTTATAAATTGTTTGTACGAAACAATGCGTTGACCTAGCTTATGCGGCGGAATCTGATTCGGATGAAATCGCTCGGCTTCGTTCGAGAAATATTCGCTAGATATTTAATACAGTGTCCGTAGTCGACTTGTGGATTAAGTATAAAACGCTGTCGGCTTAACGCCTCTTTGAGCCGATTCCTTGACAAGATGTCTTGAACTTTTGTTGTTCTGAATAAAAGAATTAGGTTATTGGTTTTTGTTGTCACTCTTATAAGTATAACGAGCCTTATACTCTGTTGTCTGAACCCCATATAAAACTTCTTTGTTATAAGTGAATTATGCCTGTTATTAAGAATCAAATACTTAAAACTCTTGCTGATTTATATTTAATTGTAAGCACATTTTCTTTGACCCAAAAAAGAACATCACAGTTTGAATTATTATTAAGGGTAATTATGAATAAGCTATGAACAAGGTGGTTTTCACTAAACTGTACGCATAGCCAGATTATTTCTAATTCTGAGTTCCATCCAAAACAAAGCCTATTATGTCCTATCAATCTGTTCTGTTTTGTCATTTTCTAGCTCTATTATCCTATTGTAAGACCCGAAATTATTAATTGAAAATACGAACGTTATGATAAGAACTCATTTCCTATGATAGGAAATGAGCTTTACAATACGATTTAAGTAATGTCAGTCTAAATAAACGTACTTTTATCATCACATAAATTTTATACTAGTATCATATTTAAAGTTCGGCGCGCTAGAACGTCAGTTACAAGCTAATCAGATTGCTAATGTCACCCCTAGAAACTTTTTATGAAACCCCCTAGAAAGTTTTGTTTTTAATTATTTTGGTATTTTGACAATACTTTTATGGAGTTTAAAATTAAATTTTCGATAGAAATGCCCAACTAGCCCGAAAATAGCACATAATACTTTAAGCAGAGTATGGTTCGTTTAGAGACAATTTGAACCGAATTATCAACAAACATCCCGGCCATGTCTGAAATATTAGCAGTTATGTTCTGACCTACAAAGTTATAAATTAATAATTACTACTGTAATTAGGATGACTGAAGTTCATTTGCCTACATAAATGTGTATAGAAGATCAATTTTTAATACGACATAGAACACGTGAGAAATTATTCCCATTGGATGGAAAAATAGGAAAGCACTTACAAAGACCTTCAGGATATAAATAGCTTACGGTTACAATGACGCCGAGAATACGAATGGAACCTCTTTCAAATTTCTGACTGCTACAATATTAGAAATTACGAATAATTCTTACGAATATGAAAGTTTGATGAATGTTACTAAAAAAAAATTAAAAAAGCTATTATCAATTTCTGGATTAAAGATGCAATAAAGAAACGTTTTATCAATCTAGTTAGGATGACGTTTATTACAAACTGAGTCAGGAGCAAAAAGTTGTACTATTTGAATGTAATTAAGTAATTGTGCTTATGAAGAGTTATTTACAAAACTTTAAGCTTCAAGCTCAGGTTTGTGGATATTTAGAATTTCTAATTTAATATTATTCTAATAATTCAACATGTAAAAAAATTGTCTTACCAAAAGTTTATTAACCCCCACCGAATATTAGATACAGACATAGACAAAACTGTCGTTCATAATGGTGAATAAGTCTATTGGTGTTGTAAGTGTATTTTATAAATATTGTCCAAACAACAATCAATAGGTGTATATTGGTACGTTCAAAGTGGGAAAGGTTTTGCGCAGGTAACACAAATGATTTTTTTTTATTACCTAGTCTCTACTGGGATTCGTGCTCGAATCAATAATGAAGGTCCTGAAATTCAATGGTAAGAGTTATTCTACTTTAAATGAACCAATGTTTTTATTATTACGACTATAAAAGAAGCAAGCGCAAGCAGTCCTAACATCAAAGATAAAAATCAAAAGAGAGCAGAGTAAGGAAAACTTTCCGAAACAAAGCTAATAAAACGATAAAAACAGCGGTGAATTTATAAGAGGCCAGGCAAAGGTCTTTTGTAACAATGTGACTTGCTAAGCAAGTCACCAAGAGCCTGATTATGCCACGCAGATACAATTTAACAACAAACAACTATAACTTTGTTATCTTGCAGGCAACTTAATAAAAAAACCTGTTAACGTTCATCTAACATCAAATTTCCTACTGTTGACGTTTTATCTCGAAGTAAAGCATGCATGTATTAAAAGAATAAAGGAATGTTAAACATGGGGCCGTATCCAATTCCACGGGGCGCACTGAATATAGAAATTCATTACACTCTGATGTAACGGTAAATTGGTAATGTAATATTGCGTTATTACTTAAAGCAATAACGAAATTTTTTCAATATCTTCACTCATGTGTAGTGCGGAAAATGCGAAAGAGAATACCAGAAGAAACAGCCTAATGATAAAAGTTTAAGGCCTTAGAATTCGTCATTCTTGAAAGTCGCAACATGTAAAATATGCCAGAGTTCGTACACAAATGAGTTTTACAAAGAACACCAATTTATTTCATCATCTCTGCTTTTGTGTAATAAATCTGTTTCATATGTGCATGATGATGTGTGAAGTATAATAACAGCTAAGTTGGTGTATGGCTGAAAGTACAATTTATTACTGACGAATAAAACTGTGTTCGGGTGCTAATGTCAGGGCTAGTTCCATTTGATACTTAAGTGCATGCCACAAATGACAGCCTCCTAGTTCACTTTGGTCTAAAATCTAAACTTATTAACCTTCTTTCCACTTCTGCGCAGTTCTGAGTTATATAAAACAAGCTTTTAGTAAAATTTTTATGTAAGTCTGAACACTTTGCTTTTAGTGGTTAACCTGAACTAGTTCGGACAGTGTTTATTAATAATACCTTAAGTTAAACACGTATTTTAGCCTGTCATTTAAGGAATAATAACATAAATGGTAAAACTCAAATCCATTTATTTCATGTCTTTATCATTAAGATTAAATAATGAAAAGCAAAAGTTTATAAATATTATATTCTTTAGGTTATGAAATTGATTTATTATCAAGTACAAAGTTATTGATGATCTGTTATTTTTCTTCTGAAAATGAGAGTTTAGTCTTACCATTATCAAACGAAGAAAAATGAAAATACTTTGTGGTATAATACAAAAGCGTTGATATAGTTTTATTATGTCACTGTTATTTATTGATGCAACGGTCGGCGTCGATAAAAAAATAGATACCTGATAAATAGTACACTAGAGCCGAATGAAACAACTGCGATTGTGATATGTCCGAGCTCGAGCGGTTATTTTATGTGTTACATATATGACATGTGCAAATAACGTCTCACCAAATTGTTAATAGTTCTGCTATTTTTGCATGGTCCTCTACTGAGAAATTGGTGGTCTACTATGTTTTATTAGTTCTTGATATATGAACTGGTGTTGTTTTATTTATAGCGGATTGTCGTCACAGGAAAACTATAGTATCTACTATAATATTAGGCGTTTATAAGTGTAGGTGGACGCAGGCATCTTTGTGTTACAGGTGTTCAAAGTATCCAACAGTAATATAGTAACATTTATTTAACAATAGCACCACAAATAAGTCTACATAATATTGTACAGCTTTAAAAAATAAATAAAAGTTTATTTTAGTACATATTTTAGCGGACAGAAAATACTATAAATTTTGTAGTAAAGGTAATTTTCGCCTCTAAAGACCGCTCCGTAAAATGTTAAATAAGTTCAATAGAAATTGTTATCTACATTTTTTTGCCATATAACGCGGCGCTTTCATGAAGTGATACGTCATCCTTTACAGTAAGTGCGGTCTCATTTATCCTGAGTATAATATATTAGTGTCTCCATGTTGTAAGGCAACGGAAACTTTTCAAGGACGTAGTAGGCAAAGGACTCGATAAAGGAAAGTTTTAGATACTGGCCTTATACGTGTAATCATGAATATAACAAGCAAACGAAGTTTCATCACATTTTCACTTAAAATATTAATTTGTTCTTGATAAGACACTGATATCATAAAAAAGAATACGAAATAAAGGTTGGTAAAAATATCATTATCTTTATATTGGGTCCTTACCTATGAAATTGGTGTTTTTTTTCTCTCTTAGTATTTTGTCTGTAACTATTAAGACTCAGAGTATTCCTAAAAAATAATTGCCTCGTCTAAAAATAGACTATATTTTTGAGCTCTTTTGATTAGTTTTGATAATTTGTTGTTAGTTTAATTGTGTTAAAATTGGACACGGAGACAACTCTTTTTAAGTGCCTCCCGAATACACCATTTTATTTGCATTCACTTAAAAACGATAAAAAAAATTTTGAATTGTGATATTACACATATTACTAAAGCTTGTCTAATGATACATGCCAAATATTATTATCTTTGGATTTGTCGTTGTGAAGAAAACTAAAAAAAATTTTGTATGGAAAATGCAGAATTCCCCAAAATCCTATACCTAATAGGTATACCTAATATATAAAATTAGTTAGAAAATGTTGAAACATACAATTTATTGTATTGGTACAAAATGCTTAATAATTAGTCCAACTGTCTTTTGGTAGTAAAAGAAATTCACAGAATTGAGAAGGGCACAAACATTACAAGTATTTGTTTTAGGTTTCCTTGCATTCTAATTAAATCTATGTAGATTGAAATTAGATTTAGTGTTTATTTGAAATTTTAACTGTGGCTACAATATGCTAAAATTACAAAATCGAGTTTTAAACTAGATTTAAAAATTTCTGGAAGAGGGCCTTAACGTCTAGAAAATCAACACAGCACAGATAGCAAAAATTTCCCGATCAAATTAAACTTAATTCCGATATGAATATAGCCCGACGCTGTTAGTTTTTTTGCACCAGGGTTTCGAGTGAGTTCGCCCGATTGCACGATGTTCGCTTTAATTAGTTTCTGTCGAAGTCTGCTCCGAGCGGTGTCCCTCAAAGAAATTACCGGCCCGTCTCCATCGGATTGCAACGGGTACAATTGATTCAAGTTTTCACTAAAACGATAAAATTATAGGAGTGTTGTTCCAATATTGTAGGTTCAATAAATGTTTGCTTTGGCTTAGTTCGCGTTACTCAACATGGAATATAACTCTTAAGGACGCATTTTTAAAAGCAATAGGAAACATATGCTTAAAGTTAAATGACTACTCTACTATAAAATGGCCCGAATCTGACCTCCCCCTGCTGGATGTCTGATATAATAGAGTTGGCAGTGAAGCGAGAGCAGATTATTTTATAGGTTACGTCAAATATTTTTTTATATAGCTTTAAGTTATGCATTTTAGAAAACGTAGATAGATGAAAATGAAATAAAGCTTTTGTGGTTGTGTAATTTACAACACTATCGTAACTCAGAATCGAGGCAGACGTATCAAAATATTCATAGATTCAATGAATTCGAATTTCGCCCGCAACTGATAGCCCCGATTTGTCATCACCGTTCTAGTTGTCTGCCGTTGCTTTATAAATTCATCCAAAGTTAACAAAACAGAATCCACCAATATTTCCAATCCAAGCCACGGATAACGTGATGATCCCAAAAAACGATTAAATTACGTTAAAGTATTATCATAGAAATTCCATAAATCCCATTTGGATTTGATACCGCGCCATTTATACCCAAACAATTAAATTCTCTATTGAGCTGTGAGATATGTTCCCATATATCTTTTATCCATATATTGTACTGGCATTAATAGAACACAGTGCGTCGTTCACAATCCCAATGTCATTACGCTGAGTAGTCAAATCCTGATTATTCAGCGTTGGTAGTTATGATAGTATTACGTTTGTAATCTAAAACACACTATTACATTACGCATTGTCATTGAGATATTACGTTTGCAATGATTGTTGAATTTGCTCTTATTTAGAATTACAGGTGTACTACGTTAAAGTCTGGGCCTTTATTTGATATGTTTATTCCCACGCGCGTTATTTGCATTATAACTTAGTTATATCGCAAACACTAACTAAAATCTGTATTTTTTTGGCTGCGATGTAAATAAAGATATTGCATTTTCGAGTCAACCTCTTAAGTAGATTAACACTTTAATACTTTGTCGCAAAAATTACTGTGCGAGAACAACAGTAGTTATTGCGACCATGCTAGCGCATTTGGCATGAGATAGTACAAAGCTGTTAATCTACTTATAAGACCGACCATATTTATCAGTCGAGGGAATTTAGATAGTATTTAATAAAGTAAGCGACAAAATACTGAGCGAGCATCTAAAATTACTAAACGAGTCGCTTAAATAACTAAATCACCGACTGGAATTACTAAGTCTCCAGAAACTGTGGTGGAACATTTGTCGCCCACTTAGTGAGGGGTCAGTATAACCTAACCTATTAAAAGGTCTTCTATTTAACCCTGTTAATTTCAACTCTGTTATAGCTTATTAATATGATGTGTTCGTATGCACTAATTATTTGAAGATGGAATAAAGAATTGGGCGTTGGATCGAGATTCGTTTTCACGAAAACATATGCAAAGCGTGGAACGATGATTGCAATATTGGAGTGAATATGAGAGACTCCGCTATAATAATAATCTCTGGCGTCAAGATTTATTCCAATACCCTTAAATTGATAAAAAAATATTTTCCTTGCCCGTATAAACAATATTGTGCAGCCTTACTTATACAATCTATTGATTTTTATTTTGTTTTCGGCTACGGACTATAATAAACGGAGGATGATAAAATATAATAACTAGTAAATCTTTCGGTTTATCCGGACTCTGCAAGAATGAATTTTCGCGTCGAAGCTATTTTTTCACGCACTTTTTAAATAGGAAACTCATCCAAGTTGAAGAATGTTATCTGTTTCTGGAGTTAGTGTGGAGAAAAACAAAACATTCGTGTTTGGTTCCGTCGTGTTATTCTGACTTGACATAGCCAGAGCCTTCGTTATGATAATTTTATTTTCTTTGGTTATACGGGGTCGAGGGTATGAATTTGAATTGCAATTCATAGCAATGAATCGCCTAGGCTACCATGAAAAACATGCACGATATCCACGAAACTTTTCATGGCAAAAAATGTCAAATCGTATGCTCAGATTGAAAAATAAGGAAGAAAAATTATAATGCTACTACGGAATAGCGAACGGCTAGTATTAGGTACTACTATTATTAGTAGTTAGAGTGGAGTTACATATTCAATTTCTATGCATTGCTTGAATTTACCTATTTCAACACATTATGAGCACGTGTTCGATCGTATGGGCCACCACAAGTTTGGCAACGACGACAATTTAATACTGTTTATTGTCTATGGAGAATTTATGTTGCAGTAATAATCTCCCTCAGATTTAGCCTATAATCGAATAATTGTAACCGATATTCGCGAGTTTATCGATTACGTCACAATAATATTACTGTGGCCTCACTTCAAGGATCTTCAATATAACACCTGTTTTTACAAGCTAAGCGATATTACACAATTAAAATATTCCAATAAAAACATTATTCAGCACAAATCTAGCACCGCTGGAGTCTGTTTGTGACAGCAAATTGGCAGTGAAATGCGGGCCGATAACTCCATTGGGCGCGTTAGATAAATACTTCAGCGTTTAATTCATTTTAATATAAAATTTATTACGAGTGAGGCTAACGTAACGAATAATTTACTGCATATAATAGCTACAACGAGGGTGAGGGAAATCAATATTTTATACTCCAATGCCTCTTCACAAGTAAAGCACCTTCCCGACATATAAAGAGAGGCCAATTAGACGTCTTTTATAAGATTATATTGTCAGTAAAGTCGGTAGGGAAATGCGAAGATTTGATTTTGCAGCAATTTGTTCATGTTCTTATAATACAAATACGACTCACATACGACATGATTCAAATAAAATATGTGTGTCATAAATAGATTAAACTCAACGTTTTTGGCATTAATTGAATACACGCCAGATAAAAACCCAAAACATCTAAAACAATAACAGCGCCACATTATCGTAGACGATCTCTAGTGTGAATTACGATATGATTGTTAGGTATGTACTCTGGCTACTGTATGAGCACAACATGTCCCGCGGGGGAAATAAATGATATTTCGTTTCATCCCGTGAAGGATCGGGGTCTGTTTTGTTGAGTTAAACGGGCAGAAAGTTTAGTAGGGATTTGATACTTCTACACATAATTTTATGTAAATTAGTTATTGTAATAGTAACATCCTAATCCGCTGTTGTCCAGTTTTGTGAGATTTAGTGGTTTGCTCTGCCATAAAAGGGTACTTGTACAACTCAAACGTATAATTCTCGGAATATCTGTACAAGCTACTGAATGCTCATTTCGAAACTTACGTAACTAGTGTTCGTAAAATAGATCGATGTTAATTATGTGGAATTTTAACGTACATTCAAAGCAATTCATTACGTCACCAACAGCCAGACTGGCTGTGAAACTGTTTCAATGTCGGCTTGTAACGAATTTTGGAAGTGCAGGATCGCGCCCGTTCGGCTCGCATAAACCGTCACATGTCCTGATTTACGAGGTACTTAGACCAATGTCCCTACTAAGAGCACGAGTATTTTAAAATGAGCCCAACAGACATTTTATTTGATTTATGGCGTTATAATAAATAAGTGATAACGATCGTAGCCGACATCGTCCAAAGGTTATAACGGTTTTCTATAGATAGAAGGTCTTAATGGTAATCTGAACATTAGGCTCACTTAGCGTTTAAATTACCATGCTAGGCACGAGTAGTGTATCCACTGGAATATCTTGGGGAAGATTCGTTTATCAATGATTTACGGCATTTAAATTCAAACCACTCTGGTTAACGAAGATAAAATTTTATCGTAGAGGTACAGGGTAAGGAAGAAAATAGACAGGAGCTATAGAATGACGACCGTGACCGAGTGGTCGGTATACCGATCTCAAAGGGTCTGTATTTGTAATATTTATAGAATATACTTTATATACACTTGGAATCCATAACACGAGAGCGAAAGCTACGTACTTTGGTAGCCCAAAGATAGCCCAAGCTCTGATAGATGTCAATGTCAGGTGATATTTTTTTAATTTATGTAACTACAACCAAATAATGGAACTGGAGCAGTTAAAAATGTGTACCCGAATAAAGTTCATCGTGTATAAACGTTTTAATGACAAAAAGCTATCCTCTTTAATATGGCATCTGGATTATGGTTCGGACCGTTTGCGTCTAGGTGAAAAAAACAAACGTTGCACAGAAGCACTGCAACGGCTAGTGGTTGCAAGAGGTTTTGTGTGAAAGAAATGAAAATGGACAATGTAGCTAGTCCGGTGGGTCGGCATGCAAATTAATACGCGTCTCTGGATGGGCCACATGAATATGCATGGCCTCGCCCGGAATAATATCCGAGTGGGGGTCGCGCGGCAAACCCGGCGTTTGTCGGCAAAGAATGACCGCGGTCATAACACAGCCGAAGATTAGGCAATTGTGCTTCTTAATCTTTTTCCTCAGCCTATTTGTCCCACTGCTGGGCACAGGCACAGGAAATAAACACATGAGGAGTATGAGCCGTAACACCACGCTGGACAATGCGGTTTGGTGGTTAGAAATAGTTGCAATACAAACCGGGCACAACGGCTTGACGTGCTTTCCGGAGCACGGAAGAGTTCGATATCACAAAATTTTGGTCACCCATCCATGGCTAGACCTTAGCTAAAGTAGCTTTGTATTCGATATCGAAAATCAAAGCGTACTTAGTACTACGCCACCGAGCTCCTCTCTTAATCTTCATAGAAGTTAAATATATATTTGGTAGTGTGGTATTCATTCTATGTTATATCATCCTTTCTAGATGTAATTTAATTGTGAAGTTTTTTATTTATGTTTCAAACTACGGACTAGATTGACTTAAATAACTGATCAATTGGTAGTAAATTGTGACATAAAACGAGGAAGACCCAGGCGACCTTTGCTCGCTCAAATTGAGAGCGTTCTCAAGAAAGGCTAGGTCAAATGTACCTACCTGAAATCGAAGACTGTTATAAGAGTAAATGAATTGATGAAAATATGTAAGTAGAACAGTTATCTTTGCCTACCCCAGAGAAAAAAGATTACATAAGTATGTACCCTCAACCATAATCTATACGTATAATAAAACTGACACTTAAATAAAAAAAAATGCAAAAAAAAATGCTTAAAACCAAGTCAAGGCAATGTAAAAAGAGGGAAAATACCAAAAATGTTTTATTTTTATTTTTTGTTTCTTTATCTGTTTGTACGGGCTAATGGCTGGACCGATTTCAATGAAATTTTGCATGGTGATACCTTATATCCCTGGTCAACATCTTAAATACTTTTTATTCCGGAAAAATAAAGGGTTCCCGTGGGATAGTTAAAAAACGATTGTAACCGCGGACGAAGTCGCGGGAAACAGAGTATTATAATATTGTATTTAAAAAAATCAAGATTTAGCCATCGCATGAAATTGCTAAAGCACAAAAATATTTATTGCAGTAAAATTCGGGCGTAAGTTAAAGTGATCGTAACACATACCCTGCCTTTCAACATCATTGAACAAACTTCAGAATGTTCAAACGCATTTAAACTTGCCCAACTATTCATGTATAACCGTTGAAGAAAGTTGGCAGCATTCCATCTCAAAATGTTGCTGTTTTCTGTTGTACGTAATAACAATTTCAGAAATGTGTGCCAAAGAGATGTAATATTTTGGGGGTGAATATATGTTACAAAAAATTTGAAATAATTTGACTTTAAAAAATTTGCTATTAGTGCAGAATAAAGCTGGTTGAACCTGGCTCAAAGATTTTTCAATATAAAGAGGAAATATTTGATTGTTGGTTTGCATATGTACTGAAACTATTGAACCTATTTACAAAATTCTTTCACCGTTAGGAAGCTACATTACCCCCGGATGACATAGGCTCTATTTGATCTCGATATTCCTACGGGAACGAGTACCACGCGGGTGACGCCGCATATATTTAATATTCGGGATAAAGATAGCATCAAAAATTTTTGTTTACACTAGCTGTTGCCCGCGGCTTCGTCCGCGGTTACTATGTTTTTTTAACTATCCCACGGGAACCCTTCACTTTCCCGAATAAAAAGTGTCTAAGACGTTGACCAGGCATATAAGTTATCACTATGCAAAATTTCATTAAAATCGGTCCAGACATTTCGGAGATACCAACAGACAAACAGATAAACAGACGAACAGACAGAGAAACAATAAAATTAAAAAAAAAAATTTTTAGTTTTCCCCTTCTTTACATCCCCCTGACTTGGTTTTAAGCATTTTTTTATATGTTTTATTATATGTATAGCAAAAAGCAAATATTGGAAAACTTGTTGAAAACTGAGAAACGGCTAAAAGTATAGAGATGAATGTAAGGACTTTAATTGGGGTCTCTAGACATTCGCTCGGAGCTGAGTTCGCAAGTCGCAAGATGAAGTGGCGTGCGGTATGCCGCCGTCAGCGAATACCCTACGATGTCGCCTTCGAGAGAGCTGGACCTTACTAGTACACACAAAATATTATGTTGAAAGTTTAAGGCTGGCCTTAAGTACAAATAATGCAGAAGAACCAAGAGATTCGCACTATGCGAGCGTTATAAAAATATGTTTTTTGTTATCCCGTCCGTGATTACTATTCCTATTAAAAAAATATTATCAACATTATAAGTTAGTGAATATAAACAGTAAAAATAATTATTAGAACGTAGCAAAAATTTTGTATTTTTTAAATTATACGCTTTGTCAATTGAGAAATATTACATGAATGTTTGGGGCTTATTATTTAATATTATAAACATAACACCTATATCCCTGAAGGGGTATGCAGAGATGTATCACTCACTATTAAGAATTTATTGCAGATATTTTAAATTTCAATTAGTAGAAGATACTCCAACAAAAATAGTTTAACTCTTTATGAAACATTACACAGCATTAATTTTATCTTCATAATTCCTTTGAAAGAACGCAGGTGCTACCAGCATTAAGCTTATTTACACCATTACACACAACGGTCATTGCGTTGTTTTTGTGTTTAAACCTTTTTGGTAAGACTTTGGTATTAAAGTTTTTTTTAAATTAATACGTACAAAAACATTTGTGGCAACCCAGCATACGGCCCGTTTGATGGTAATCGGTTGTCGTAGCGAATAGACGAACGTAGCACGTAGACGCTTGTAGCATTTGGCTACGAGCATCTACAAGCTACGGTAGTAATCAATGCCTACCCATTAAAAATAAAAAAATGTATTTTGCTTAAGAAACGACCTGCCCTGCGCTTAACAGAACTCTTTCTCAGTGAGCTTATTCAGCTGCTCAGCGATATTCTCCTAAAATCAACGGTAAAGTTTTTAATGTTGCAATGTAAAATGAGGAACCAACTTGCTGAGTTTCTTGTCAGTTCGTCTGAAAGCAAGACTTCCTGGTAAACTAATGAAGGAATAGCGTGAGTCCGACTTGTGCAACTAAAAAGAATTCAAAGCTAACTTCTGATTCTAGCCATTATTAGGAAAACTTTGCTAAAATGTCTCAAATAAAAGTCAACTGCATTGTATGTAGTAGGTACTATAACCAACTATGTTGTATTCGCGGTTTGACGCACGGATACATGCCTCTCGAGCCACAGTTGGAATAAAGGCGTATCTTGCATTCGTCGGTGCTATTTTAGTTCACATCTTCGTGTAAGGCACAGGTGTTCCTTCGGTTGTAAACATGTTTACGGCATTTACGGAGCGACGATCGATGCAAATAGTTTGCGAGCGAAACAAAACTTGTGCGTTTTACGACTGGTACGAAAACGACATAATATGTTATTCTACTGTCATCCCTACCATACTATGTGTGTACGTGCCTCGTTATTTATCCTATTTGCCTATTATATAGGTTAACTGTAAAAGAAACTTTTCTTTTCCCTAACCCGTGTCGAATTGTTTCCGAATCCCCTGAGATTCCTCTCGTCGCTCCTTGTTAACGCCTTAGATATATTGGTCAATTTCAATTTATATCTAGGCACCAAATATATCGTTCAGAAGGGGCGATGTTGAAAAATAAACATTAAAGTTCTTCGAGGCAAAGAGCTCTTCAAGAAACTCCGAAGGGTTCTCGTCGTCTAAGCTGAAAACTTTTCTTTTTACTTTCCTAGGCAATATATTGATATTTAAACTATTAGGTAAGTACATAGTTTCACAAAACATAACGCTTGAACCTTTAAGAAGGCACCTGGCTGATGTCATTAGCCAAATTTTAATTGGAAGCCTCCCTTTACGAAAGCTGAGCTTACGATATCTTGAAGTTTTGCAACGCTCCCTATGCCGAGAGTTAATGTAATTAAATGTGTGAAGTACTCTTTATAATTATGCTTGCAGCTACGTCTGTGCCGTTTAAAATTTCAATTAGAACATTATTGGTGAAACAATTTATGAAGAAAGTTTTCAAAGGCAACTAATTTGTGGAAGAAAGTTAAAGCGTGATATATAATTTCCGTTTCGTAGAAGCGAGATTGATGAAAAAGTGTGTAGTTTCAGTTAGGCAAATCCTATCTCGATCGGTGAGCTCAGATTATTCCTACGGGATTGGGGCTGTCGGCAGCAAATGGACAATTTGATGACGGTCACTCTATTATAGTCTTACGTATATAACATTTGTCATTTTGAATTAGTTCTGTATAAATTTTAATCATAATATTATGCGGCGTGTATTTAAAAATTGTAGAAAAATAATGAATGAATGTAGAAATGACATTTTAATATTTTTTTTATAAAAAGTGTATATAATATCTTACTTAAAAATGCAAACCAATTATTATTAGAATAGTAATAATGATAAAAATGCTAAGTTTAAATAAGTCTAACATCTAATACGGAATTAGCATATAGAGAAAGAAAGAACAAATCGTTAATAGGTAACGAGCGGTTTCAATACGAATCTCGTTAGGATAGAGAAGTGTTTTAATTAAAGTTGTTTTTTGAAGCCGCCGATGAAGGTGGGCCCCGACCCACTATTCATTACTACGGGTTACACATGCCGATGCACGATGTTCAGTTTAATTAGTTTTTGTTTGACGACGTGCTCCTCTTAGAAAGAAATTGGAAATTTATTTAGCGCCTCTCGGAGGGCATCTTACCCAACTTGATAAAACTTGGCTCATTTTAATTTGGTCACTTTAATTGCATGACTTTGATATTTGAGCCGAAAACTAAGGCTTCTATAGAGTTTCTATGGCTGTTTTTTAAATAATAAAGGAGATGGCTAAATTTTGTATGGGTAGTTACCCTATTAATGTATAAATATGGAATGTAGTTGTATGAAATGCTGGGTACCTGAATATATGTGGCCTATAAAAAGATTCAGGAACCTTTCATATTATCTTTAAAAATATATCATAGAAATTCTTTTGTTACAATTTGGTTACAATGTACACAAAAGTGACAGTTGACATTTGTTGACTCGCAGTGTAAATCGATAATTTCGAGTGCTTAAAACACTGTTGTTGATCTTTTCGTCAGTTGAGATTAATTAATCATATTTTTACAGAAAATATTTATGTGTATTATTTACTAGCGGTCATTTAATAATTAATGAGATTAACTAAAAAGTTTAACGCGCTTTGTTTTGTGCATATCACATTTTGTTTGTAACCAAATCTACAGTATTTGATTATTTTCCTTTAAATGTCAACTTTTGTCAACCGGAACCATGAAAACAAGTCAAAAGCTTTTAAATTTATTATTTTTTCCACGAAAGTTGTACAAATATAGTAAATATGTAATGATTCATTCATTACAATATGAACATTACAAGATATTATGATATATTTATATAAGTTAAGGGCAGTCGTTTAGCCATCTCCTTTCATTAAAATTGTGTTACAAAAGTTTCGATAAAGTACTAAAATAAAAGTACAAAATTCAAAATTACACCACTGGGCTTAATATTTTTTCATTTAGCATGAAATTTCAAATGTTTAACGAACCACAATGTTACAAGACTACCAGTTTAAGCCAACAATGGCAAGGGATGTGCAGTATTAGTATAGGAGAGTAAGGCAAAGGTCGGCTGGCAGGGTCTCACATGAATAATTAGGCAAAAGTGGAGCCTATTCGCTGTTAAAAAGAATTATACCGGCTAATGCCCGTCTCGGTTTTGGCGGCGGACTGGCAATTTGTCACGGCCCCAGAGCGATGTTTATTCAAACGAGGAGATTTTATTGCAACGACATAAATCTTTGGTTGAAGACGTGAGCTGACGTGGGCTTGTAATCGAGCAATAATGTCACAGTTTTAGTTTTTTTCTCTGTTGACTCTTTATTTGCAATTAAAAAAAAATTCAATACAGGGTTTCATTTTAGATTTGAAATACAAGTTTTGTCAAATTTATTAGGTTTACGCTAATAATATTTGATTGTGTATCGGTTTGAAGGATATGCAGTACACCTATTGTAAGTTTTTATTGTAAAAATACTTCTCACTTTGGGTTAAGTAAGGAAATGTAAAAAATGTCAATTTGTATATGAAATGTGATTCCAACTTGTTTCCGCTAGGGGCGCTCTTCACGTTTCCCATACAAATTTTCATTCCCTAATGCAACTCAAAGTGAGAAGTTTTTTTTACAAAGAAAACTTACAATAGGGGTAACCCACAAAATGCTGTGTACAGGTATGGAACCCGTGCCTCTACATCTTATGTCACATCTTGGCAGCGTGCACTGCCCTGTAGAAGTTGCAAGCAGATGCAAATTTTACAGGTATCATTTTTATTCTAGGCATTGTAGCCAATGGACAGTCTAGTTGCCAACATGTTGAATAAAACAGAATATCTGTTATTGACTTGTCTCAATTTTGTATAATCACAATAGAAAGGTTTAATCATGAAAGAAAAATTCTATTAAAATTTGAATACTTCCTAAGTGTTATTTGAAGTAAACACACACAATCATAAAAAATTAAAGCTGGTCTCCACGCAGTAATTAAAATGGTGCGTAATTTTAAAATTTGGACACGCACGCTCTTGTAAAACAGAAATACGTATTACGGGCCCGTGTGGTCAGTAAGGGAGTTATTAATTCAGGCCGGCGTGTGCGGACGAACGCGACCAGCGACATGTCGTTATCATTTCGGACATTAATAAAACTCTAGCCTTCAGTTCTAACGAGCGCACCGCAAACTTTGCCCGCTGGGAAATAATCGGAGGCAATGAGCCCGCTCGCGGAATATTCACATGCCTAATTATGGTGCGAGTTCAAGCTCCAAGTTATTGTCCATTTAGCACGCACTGCTTTTAAATTGATTGGTAAGGAACCGAAGAAGCAGAACTTTAGAGGAATTTAGAATTTATTATAAGCATGTGAATGGCATACATTTGCAAGATATTACTGTACAGCGTTGTTTCAGAGAGCCGTCCTCTGCATAACTTCGGGAAACAAACGAATTACCAACAATCGATTCAAACCTTCCACATCGAGTGCAGAACGATACCTCACGAACTTTCCTTCAATACAATCTTGAAACCTTTAACATTCTAACAACGGCCAACTTTTTGCAAGGTATTTAATTATTTGTCCATTAATGTTTCGAACGCATACATCACTCCTGATGGTGCGTGTAATACGATCTAGCTAGAACGTTTCTAGTACGGCGTAAGCCTTTGTTTAATTTGCCATGGCAAGCTAAACCTGTAATCTGGGCTCAAGAGGTCTAGATTAGATCGACGATTGACCCATCTTGCTTAGGACATTCGTATTCTCACTAACCATAAATTCAGTTAGGTGCATTTTTAACAAATGAATACGGATTGCTACATTAGGGACAACTCACACTTATTATGCTCCATTCAGCGTTTTTCTAAAACGTATAAAACAATAATTTTATATGGGATACTTCTCAACAAACACGAAAAGCTGAACAGGCTCTATACAAAACTGACATTTCATATGGACTTACGCTGAACTGACTACTCACATTTATTGTTTAATATGATAATTTTTCATAAATTTTCTCTGATTTTATTTTTAATTTTATTGACATTTATGAATAATAATTTTTTTTCTTTTTTTTTACTTTACAATAAGTTATCATATTTTATTAATATCGGGACATTTCTAGTTTTAATTCTATTTCTTATTAAAAAAATTTAACTATCACAATTCGATGAATTCTATTATACCACCTGAATTTGACATTATATAAATTATTATAAATATTATTTCATTATAAGCATTGTTCAAATTATTTTTCTTTATGTAAGAATAATTAATAATTAATTATACATTTGAATATCATTTTCTTTCATATTGCATTTTAAAATTATTTATCATGTAATTATGACAAACTGAAATAAATGAATCTAATCTAATCTATGAACATACGTAATATTTACGAACATACATAATGATACAGTTGTTAATAATAATAAAGAAGCAAATTCCCTTCTGAAATAACAATCGTAAAACATAGTGAAACTGAAAACACGAGGAAAAAGGTATTATGATGTCTTGGTCTTTACATTAGAGATAATCAATACTAAACTTGGAAACCAATTGCCATCCCAATGGGTTCAGAAACTGTATTAAGTTTTTGCCCTTGGTCTGATCGGCTCTTCGGCAGGGAAAGTTGAGCCATTTCTTTGGGATATTGTCCCAGGGTAGTGGTCATTAACGCCCTTCATCCCGCAAAGGGAAACCGCCGAATTGTGATAGAATAATTTAACTTTTTATTTCCTCAAAACTCAATGCCCGCACTGTAATTTTTTTTACCACAATGCATAAAGGTTCATTAATTTTACGATTGTAGATTATCTCATTTCAATAAATAAATATTTTTTCGTACAATTATTATTACATTGTTTGCATTTAACGAACATCTTTTTTCCTTCAATCTATGAGAGTTATTTGGCTACAATATGTTTTGTTAATATCAAAAAATCTTATTCAAATACCTCATTATTTTACTCGTTTCTAGGCCAGTATTTATATAAATAAATAAATGCCTTGTTATTATTTTCCATAACGATATGTAACATCGGAAGAAATTTTATAATATATCTTAATTGGGTATTAGTGTTATAGATCAGAGACATTATAGTACACTGTACATTTATTTACTTATTATAGCTTTACTATTATAGCAGGCTTTTGATGGGTGAAACTCGCTGCATTGGGCCAGCGTGGTGGTGTTACGGCCCATACTCCTCATGTGTTTCTCGATGTAGGAAGGCCTGTACGCAGCAGTGAGACGTAAAAGGCAGATGACTATAGTTAAATGTTTTATAATGCTGTAAGTTTAAGAAACTACCCCATATATAACTACTTACGTCGCCAAAAGACCTTTTCAAAAAGCTCAGCAAAATGTAATAATTTTCTGTGGAAAAAATGATGAGTAACTTTACACAGAACTCGTAAGTCGTCGCAAGAGATAGAAATCCCAGTCTGAGTCGCATACTTCATGGAAATCCATTTTCCGGGTAGTTTCATTGGCCGCGGTTTAGAGCCGGCAAATATCAATAATTTTGTAGCATATGCTTTACTTTATTAGTTCGAACTCCAAGCATGTAGTAAATATTGGCCACAAATTTTAATCGCGATGATATATATAATATCTATGTTTATTTTATGTTTGTAACTTGACTATAACCTTCGTTTGGTTGGCTTTGTCTTTGTATTGCAAATATAAACAAAAATCCAAATAAAAACGGCAACGAGGGCGATGATAAACTAACGTTGAATAATATAATGTTATTCTGATACAGAATCTGCGTATATTAAGTTATGTATAAGAATAAGCAATATAAGATATTTTATTATTTCTAACGAACTCATTTAGTCAAAGATTAAGTTAAGACTAATGACGAAAGAAGTATATGAATCTTATATTTTTATGTCAGTTTTTGATTTTTAAAGGTATACGAAAAGAGTGATAGAATTAAGTTTACATTTATATTAATTATTTTGATTTATGGTCACTAAGAGCGAATTCAACCAAACTCCGTGTTACTACTCGGGTTCGGACACCAATAACAGTTTAAATTTCATTGGTCGAATTCACTGTAATGAAAGAGTCCTGCGTACTCGGCCGATTTTTGGCTGTGTACGCATTTGATAGCTATTTTTAATTTCAAGGCATTTTTGGTACTACACCGATGTTACTAATCGATATTGGGTCGAATTCGCTTTTAAATAGATAGATAGATAGACAGATAAGCTCTTTATGTGCAATATTTACACACAAATCTACTTACAAACAAATATAGGTGTATATAAAAAACTATTTATCCTTCTTTCTTTCGGAGTCGATTGAAACACATGTAATTAGCAGTAAAAATGTTTAGGTACATAGTTTCAGTAACCCTTTCTTTTAACTTTAGAAGGGTTATATCACAGCCTTTGGATGCTTGTCTGGCAGTTTGAATTTAATGTGATGAAGGTTCTATGGTCAACCCAAGAATTAATTCCAAACATTTAGAGCATCGTCGTAACATATAGGATTCCTTAACACTATCTATTTGGTTAGGTCTACAAATTTTTATTTCTATACACAACGACTTTTCCTCTTTTTAAGCCCCACTTGCAATTTCTTAAATATTAAAAAAAATCTATTACCCATTTCTTACAAAAAGTCATTACACTTGTGATACAAAGTAGTTTTTGGTTTATTTTAATATCGAAATAAAAGCAATGAAATTGCCACAAAATATTAAGCTACTATCCAAGGCAATATTATGACACCATAAAAATATAAAAATAAAAAAGAAATTTTTGATATACTTCCGTTCAAAATTGAATTGGCAAGTAATTGAAATCTCCGTTTATCGTATCAGACACGCTCAGTAGACATAATTGAAATAGTTATTCTCAGACTATGTGCAGGCACCGTGATAAGCTTATAATATTTATTGATTAACCAGCTTTTGTGTTATTTTCGTAAAATTTCTGGATTACAAGTTGTGTTGCGAACTGCGATTGGGATCTGATTAATGATGAGGTTTATTAGCCGTATCAGAAAGATTGTTTTAATGAGTTCCTTCTTAATGAGAAATTCTAGCAAGGACCCAAGACAATTAATGTAAAGAATTAATTTGTACCCAACCTACTAATGGATTGCAAGCGCTGTGTGTTACTTTTAGATGTGTTATTTAACATCTTCTTGCTGCTTCTAGATGATATCGCGAGAAATCATAATGAATTATTTCATTATATTCTGCGATGAAAAGAAAAGCAATTTGACGTGATCTAAATATTTAAATGTACTAACCGGCTTTTAAGTTTATACACACATACATACATCACACCTCTATTCCCGAAGGGGTAAGCAGAGGTGTTAAGCACCCATATTTCACCAGATATGTTTAGTCCCCATGTAATAGGTGGCGAGCCTGTTGCCATTCACCGGGTACAATGAGAGGCAACCGATATTAAATTTATTCTCTACCTATAAATTGTACTGTTACCTAATTAAATATCTTCATAATTACACATTTTATTGAAACAAAAGGTCTTCTGGACAGAGGGTCCGAATAGATAAATTATGCAAAGAGACGCGTATCGGTTGACTTAATACCCACAGGATTAAAAGCCTACTGGGTTCATACGTGCGGATCAAAAAGACCCTATTAAACTGTGAAGAGAGAACTAACAATTATTTTTAACCCCGGAGAAAAGAGGGAAAGATAATTATGGCCTCGGAGTTTATTTTGTCTTTAAATTCATACATATATATAATCACGACTATTATTCCGTCAGTCAGAGACTAGGCAAAAGCACCGCGAAAGCAGTCTATTGCCATGGTCCGCGCTTCACCAAGCAGTGACTGCACTCAGCGAAACAGGTGGTGAGCCCGTCGCCGCTATAAACTATTGGATGGTTGAGCAGTTCTAAGTCCATTAGTTGCCGTTTACGACACCCAAGGGAAGAGAAGGGTTGGTAGTTTCTTTAAATAATTTATAATAAATAGGTACTAACATAAATATTACGAAATTACAAAGATACTCGCCTTAAATAGGCCTTATATCCCATTAGGCTTAAAAAGGCCGTGGTAGCCGAGTTGGGACGGAAGAGGCACTACTCGTTCGAGAGGTCGCGTAACTCGCGGGTTCGATCCCACCGCCCGTACCACTGAGTTTGAGCTAACAGTTAATTGTGAAAATCGCTTGTATCACATTGTGTCTGGTGCATGGCAACGCCAGCTGTTACATGAGAACTTAACTCTGGCGAAATGTGGGGGTTATGACCTCAGCTTACCCCTTCGGGGAAAGAGGCGTGATGATATGTAAATATGCATTATGTTTCAAAAGAAAGACAGTTAAACAACATTACAAGTTCTCATTTACATTCAAGGCGAGCGAGGGTCCATATTTAGCAAGCAATTTTTAAAGGTTTTTACAAGCGATCCGGAACTTTCCTTACTATACCCATCTGATGAATTATGAGGTTCTTAAAACGACGCATTTTTGCATTCTATAGATAATAATACTATCTAGTTATTACTATTATAACAATAAATATAAACCAACGGAAATCGAACTGGGACCTTTGTTATCTGAAGTTAGACATCTGCTAAATCTACCCAAACGGATTATTGATTTATTTAATATCCACCTCGCTGACCTAATGCGATGATCTGTAAGAATCACGGTCTATAATTTATCTTATGATACGTATTCAACTAGGAACCTATAGTTTCGGCAAGTCCGTGTGTCAGTCTGTCATCGAAATAAAAATCACGTCCGCCATTAGTCAAATGCCGCCAAGGGCTCCTAAAACTCCTATGGTACGGACTTCTGCATGTAGGCAAATGATTTTGCCCATGTGGTCGTGGTTTTTTTTTCTATAGTTTTTTACTTTTTGTTTGTTGTTATTGTTATTTTGATATTGTTTTTGTTTTTGAGAATTTTTAAGTTTTTGTGTCATCTGTGCTGTATTTTATTTAATATAATTAATAATTAAAAAAACACTTAAAAACGATAAATAATTTTTATGAAGTGTGACATTACACATATGACTAAAGCTTGTCTAATGATAGATGCCAAATATTATTATCTTTAAATTTGTCGTTGTGAAGAAAACTGAAAAAATTTTAGTATGGAAAATGCAGAATTCCCCAAAATCTCCATACAAAACACCAATTTCATAGGTAAGGACCTAATATTTATCATTTCATCAATATTTTTTAAATGAGGCTGAATTAAAATTTTATTATTAAATACTTATAAAAAACATAGAAAGCTGTTGCTGGTTTCGAAGAAAAGGTGTAAAGAGTTAATTTGATTGACGTAATAATTACTGGGCGACATTTCAGTCTACTGTGATCTCATGCAAGCCGGGCAGAATAGTTATTATTATTAGGGTAATAAAGACACTGTGTTAAACTTATTATTAAACTATTGATTATGTTTATTGGCCCAATCAAACTCAATTTGTCCCAGATTTGAAGCAAAAACGAAAAAAGCAAAATAAATCAGTTTGTCTTTAATTTTTTATTCACTTTAACAATTTCATCTTAAGAATTTCTCTTTATCGACATTTCATCTTTCTTTCTGTGGCAAAAAAACCAATCACAAAACAAATAGAACCGATGTACTAAAATAATATTTATATAGAACAGCTTCCAGGTTTCGGTAATAGCAAAAACATTGCAGAAAAAATTGGTTCTCTTCATTGTTTTTGTATATACGAAAGAAAAAATCTAGTCAACAACGAAATCTAGTCTTTCGAAATTGAATTCTAGCTATTATCCTACAGAATACTACCTTCTGTCTTAAATTTTTATTGCTGTCAAAGCGATTATTTCTTAATACAACGTAAACAAAACAAATTATAATTAAGAATCCAACTCACTAATATTCTTTATACTTTTTTCCTAGAATAAGACGTAAAAGAGCGAGGTAATTTATAATAAAGAAAATCAAACAAATGAAGAGCTGATAAACCTCTCGGTGAGTAAGTCATTAAGTAAAATTCCTTTATCACTGTACATTTATATTAGCCAATAAGCTCTCAGGTACCAGATGGTAAGCGAATCAATTACGCATTGCCGATTCTAAATAATACTGGAAGCATGTGCCTTCGATGTCTGAGAATAAAACCACCTGCCACCGTTATTACGTGTTCTACAGCTTCGGCGATTTAAAGGCATTGCCCAATAAAAAGGGTTCTAAGGAAACGAGGTAATATAAAGAGATAAGAAATATTGTTAATTACTTCAGAATTTTGATCATCCATAAATGAATCTACAAGGAAAACGCTTAACATTACACATTCTAACATATACGAAATATTAACATACAGACAACACACTACACCAGCACATCTTACACTTTTATATCACAGCACTCTCCATCCTTTTACACCCTCAAAAGCATACTTGTTCTATTCGTGTTTATGTAGGTGCCTGTGGTATTCCACTGATGGATCACACTGGATGTCCGGTATTATGCAATCGACCATAGTGTAAGTGCACGTCTGCTCGGTCCGAGCATCTGTCACAGAATGACTCGTCCGTCGCTTACGTCACCGAACTGTGACGTGCATTATATTTATTTAGTTATACACCACAGTGCATGTAACCGAAAAGTTATACCTCTTAGTGTTAAGCAATATAAGCATTTATTTTTGTATGTACACAGCCCTGGGGCAACAAATGGCTTTTATATTTTAATGGATAGGTTCAAATGTAACCTCTAAAGTAACAAGGGTACTTTAATTTTAAACACTTACGATTCAACAAAGAGTTGTTTTGTATGTTCTTATCTTTTATCTTCAGCTTAAGTTTCGCCTGCTATAAGATTTTGTGGATCTTCCGGAAGCATAATCTTCATATTATCCGTTACAAAAACACATTTATGAGACGAAGCTGCCGCAGTAACCATTAAAACGGATGAACTAATTAGCATTGCTTAACGTTAGTAGTTTGTCACAACCACAAATTGTGCCTTAGACCGAGCATACAAATATGAAGACTAATCTATTGTTTATACTGCGTATTTTGCCTTGAACGAGATGGCTGGGGATGATCCGAGATTACAGATTAATAGAAGGCAGTTCGCAGCGGCTTGGCTGAAAAGCAGTCCACAGAAATGAGAAATGGGCGGAATAAAGTCCACTGTATTGAAGTACGGTCCAGTACAGTGTCGGTGCAAACGACCTGTTCTGCAGAATTTTCGTGAAATCCACCAACTTATTCAAATACACAAATCAAGAATAATGTAATCTCAAAATCAGAGCCCAACCTGAGTGTTTCCGCTATATAAACTCTTTTATCATTAGCTACACAAGTCATAAAACACACTTTTTTATAATAAAAATAAATTTATCACCTAGCAGCGGAGAAGTAAAAAGTGCCTTTATATTTTTCATTCTGGAAAATGTAGTACCCAATAAAATTTGATATATTGAAGCCGTAGTCAAGATGCTGGGAATGTTCTACGACTACGAACGGAACGGTTTCGCAGAATTACGTAGACGGTCGTAGCATCGTAGCATTGTCGTATTTTGTAGCACCGTACAAGCGATACACTTTCTCGAATATGGCGGCGTGGCGCGGTGTGCGATTCGTTCGAATACTTTCAAAGGCTTTTAGGCAATACATAAAGCATTTTGATTTGCAATGTGTGTTAATTAAAGAAGTAAAAAAAATAATGGCGTCTCCGAAATAACATTCGTTTTGCTTTTGGTCCTTATTATCTAGTAACGCTATATAACTACACATATATCAACAGTATAATTACAATCAATTATAAACAAATTATTAAGAAAAAAAACGCTTTCATTAATTACATCCATGTAGTCGTCATTACTCATTTCAAGTCCATGCCTGTTTAACAATGTTTAAGAAAAGTTTTGAACAAGTAAAAATAAATCAACCTTAACAGGGGAAACTTTGTTACTTAGCATAACACAGGATTAAGTTCAAATTAAGTTACATTCTTGTGAAAACATTATAATGTAATTTGTCAAAAACCGTATGAATACGTTCACGTAACGAAGAACTCATCGAATTGTCTGTTATGCTTCAATTGAAGTATTTATTACTTTATTTATGTTTCTCTGTGGTATTTTCTGTAGGCAAACCACTCACGCTACGTCTGAAATGTTTGGGTGTAACAAGGTAAAGTTAGCAATCATCGATATCATTAATCTACACCTACACGTCCATTGCTAAATACTGTACTATTTTATATTTGTTCTCACCGACAATCAATAAATATGGGTTTTATTCATCTTCTGTAGTGGCCAGCAAATTTTCATTAAATTAGGCTCAGACATAAAAAATATAGGCCAACTGAAGTACAGCAAGTGGCAATCAACGGGTTAACGCGCTTCCTAAGCACAAAGCAACTAAAGATCCAATTTTATAAGCCATAAACTCTCAACAGCTACAAAAGACAACAGAAATATATATTGTTCTCGAGCGCCGGCGCTCGCGTGGCCTTCAAAGAGCTAACAATATATGTAGGTATCAAAAATTATAAAATAATCAGATCGCTGATAACATAGTAAACATCTCTTATTACTAATTACTTGGGTTATTATTTTGGGAATTAATAATCAACCCTTGACTAGTTATTGGGTCATCTAAAAAGCGGTTGAAGCTAGCCTTGACGGAAACCATACCGCCCACTAAAAATTATGAGACTAAAATTACAGAGTAGATGTCCTTGAGTGGACTATATTTTAAATAGGTTAATAAATAACAATTATGTTCGTGTATGTCTATGAAACTAAATTTAATAAGAATTTATGCTCAAGAAGATCATATTTCGATTCCCTAATTTGCACTTAAAAATAACCCAATGTTAAAGAAACTTTTTACATTTCGAAGAAGTAACAATTGATAATGGAAATCAGTCTTGTTTGATCTTACTAAATGAGTAAAGCACTCCGATTATTATGTACACGCGTTTTTTTAATTACTCCGCTTTTAAATAAATTAAGAAATATTGAACTGAACTTAAAACAATTGCGCTTTTTTATTGTTCGAAACTAAAATTAAAATGTGTAATGTATTTACATCTTGAAAGAGAAACAAATTTATATTTATGAAGGAATTGTCTCCAGACGTAGAATAAATGGTTGCTAAGTGGTGCAATTTTCATATCTCGGCACTATCCATAGAAGAATTTACGAAACGATTTTATATTCGTCTTTTGAGTAAACAACAACCATCTTTTCATAGAAATTAAGTGGATTCAATTGATTTATTATCCGAAAATCATTTATCAAAACTTTTTCAATTTGTTTTATTTAAATTTATGAGTTACCAAATGTGTTTAGTTTAGTTAAAAAAATAAAGTTTTTTAAACCATGCTATTCAATTAATTTATCTTCATACAATGTAATATTTACAAGCACATATCCGAAAATCATTTATCATAACCTTTTCAATTTGTTTTATTTAAATGTATGAGTTACCAAATGTGTTTAGTTAAAAAAAGTTTTTTAAACCATGCTTTTCAATTAATTTATCTTCATACAATGTAATATTCACAAGCACATAATAAAGATGTTATACCATGTTAAATCTGCTACTTCCTTAATACTGATACTTTGAAATGACACGTACAATTATAGCCGTAGATGATTAATTCTAATTTTTTATAAAGACGTAGCTTTTGGGTTAGAAAATTTCATTTTATTATCACCAAGGCTAACACTTTAAACCATTCTTGATTGAAAACATTAACTACAAAACCCTGTCCGGTAATCTTTTTCTGCAAAAATTAAAACTGTGTTGATTCTAACCACACAGCGGTATAGGTCGAGCGGATATTTCGAAAACGTTATTACCTCTGTGGTACCCAGTGGGATCGCTGCCCAAATGGATGTTATTTTACCAACACACTTGCCGACATATCCACAAGAATTGTTTTTAGCCTCAAGCACGATATTGCATTTTTATTTTGACGTAAAAAGCTTGCTTATTATATAATATATTTTAAAATAATAATTTAAAGCAAGCCAACAGTAAGACAGAGTGTGAATTGAATTATCAATAAAAAAACTCACGAAAATTCAAAAAGGAAGATATATTTCCTAAAATTCGACCTTAAATAATAATTATAACAGTAACGAGAACATTCATAATAAGGTAATTAGGTAAATTATATCTAATTGGAGAAAGTTATTGGGATTTATGAGTAGACTTGAATCAGAATTTTCGATATTCGCTTAGACATTTTTATTACGTACATAATTTGTACCTTGTATTATTACCAGCACTTAGGTGTTCTTTGTAAAAAGGAATAAGGTTGACGTTTTAAAAAAATAGAGGTTTAATTAATGTTGTGTAAATAAAAAATTCACAAGAAACAATCGAATAATTATTAATTTATTTACAATTCCAAAGTAATCAAATGGCAGTTAAAAGCTAGTCTTAGTTATTCCAAGGGAATGTACGACAAACTTGGCCCAAACGCGAATTGTTTGCTGGTGAAATATTGCATGTTGACATTTCAGTAGTTTCTAAACTGTCAACTATAAAATTGATACTTCAACGGGCGAAATTTTCATATTCTGTGTTCAAAACAATGGAGAATGTTCGTGTTGACGCTTCGCCACCATCGAAGTTCAAATAATTTAACCATTGAATTTTGCCCGAAGTTTCATCGACAGTGAACTATCAATATAGTTACTTACTAGCGAAACTTATATTACGACCAAGATTCAGCCTGTGAGTTTCGGCTGGCATGTAAACATTTTGAGCTAGCTACTAGTGAACGTGTAATATGTATATCAAATGAAACTTAATACAGTCTCATAGAATATATTATTTGGGACTACGTATATAAGTATTTTATACATCTGCATATTAATACGAAAGAATTCTATTACATTAGGGCAGTAAACAGGGTATGATTACTGAACTATTGTTCTATTGTTGAACGAATATTAGGTCGACGCTTGAAGTGATCGAACAAGGAGCAGGTTCAATAGGCCGGGTCAACGGACTGTCAGTGTGTGTCGCGCAGAATTAGGGGGACAATCACTCAGAGGGACGTTATACCGTCAAATCCTCAGAACGCAATTAATGGCGGACTACACTACAGTCGATTGATGACGGAGTGATCCGGGTGTCCAATATTAAAAAAAGCACGCAAATATGCTCGTGTTTCACTCATTGATAAGTAGCATATTGAGTTGCAAGTTATTTTTTAATTAAATATCGAGTTACTCATCAGCACGAAGTACTAATGGAGCAGAAAATTAATGTATATTGGAGGAGAAGATCCTTCATTTGGAAAAGCATTCGAAATCTGAACGCTCGCATGTGAAGATTAATTTATCTGGATAATGAACTATGTATGTCACTGAGCAAAGCAACATTCAGTCATAGCGTGCACAAGTTCTCATCAAGCGTCATATGAAAACTTGAAGTGACTCAAAAGACAGAGAAAAACTAATAAGTAATTTGCACCATTTTATGAATACTTTATAAGCAAAGAAACAATAAAGCGTAGATGTCATTTGCGATATAAAATGTTGAAAACTATAAAATTTTGCTTCGATTGCAAAAACTTACGAATGAAATAAATTTTTAAAATACACTGGTTTAGATGTGAACAGTATCTTTCAACTACAGAATCTATTTATACATTTGCGACGCGGAAAAGGAAAAAATCTACCAGCCACATAATTTAACGAAGGGGGCATTCGAGAGGACCATTGCAATAATCGTAATTTGACGACAATCGTGGACGAGTGGTTGTACCCGCCGCGCCGGTTTCAAACTGTCGCCATGTCCGACATATTGGGTAGAAACTGAGTAAACGTCATTGATTGTAAAGTAGAATAAAATCAAATAACGTCAGTGGGTCGGGAAATTGTGTTATAAATTGTAATCTCTGTTAAATTGGTTGTAAATTCTGTTACAGAATTACAAACAACTGTTCTGACAAAATGGTGTCTGTATCTGTTTACACCGTTTTGTCCGGCGTTTAATTTGCTTACAAAGTTGAGATTAATTTTGCAAGTGAGTAGTTCGTAATGTGTAAAACCATGCTGTTTAACGTTTACCAGTTAAGTGTAAGTCTTACTTCGTACTGCTGGACACAGGTCTTCCTACATGGAGAACCACATGCACACCACCACGCTGGCCCAATGTGGATTAGTGGGTAGAAACGGTTGCAATAGCGACCGGGACCAACGGCTTAACGGCGAAACACGGAGTAACTCGAGATCACAAAGTTTTGGTCACCAATCCCAGGACAGACCATGGCGAAAGTAGCTCGGTTTTCGATATCGAAAGCTAAAGCGTACGAACCACAACGCCACTGAGCTCCTTTTCAGTTAAGTAGTTAAACCTTGCTTATGTAGCCCGAAACACCTCGAAATTTGTGAGGCATTGTAAGGAGTTTCTAATTTATTCCGATGTTAGCCGTGGTTGACGTGGTTTATCATCCATTACCGAGGGGAGCGGAGGGGCGCAATCACGGAAGTTAAAGATGAAACAGAGAGCAGAAGATATACTCAATTAAAGAACGTTATTAATGTGTCTGGTGCAGAATTAATTAGAACAAGGCGGCGCTGCTGGATACACCGCGTTGATTTATAACGTTCATTTCCAGAAGGAGCTGATCAGATAATTGAAGCAGCGTTGCCAAAAGTTGTAAACATCAACATTTACTTAACGAAACAAACAATAGCTAAACTAAACCGGGATTTCAACTATTATCTGGGATAAGTTTGAGTGTTCTAACATCTACTCAGAAAAGGTAAGGAATAAAATTTCTAGAAAAGATTTTGTCAATCATTGACGAAATTGAGTCTCCTTTTGGAAAACTTTTAAAATTACGAACGATATAATATGTCGCGGTTCATGAGAAGTTATTACCCAACCTTTGTCATTATTGCAAGTTTGCGATTTGACCGTGAGGTTTCTCGACGTATTTATTTAATTACTAGTTAGTGGCAACTCGACGTAGAACTTGGCCGAGCCACTTAACGATCACCGCCATATAATTGCAGCTGAAACGAATGGTTTTACTAGGTACCATATCTTACAAAGGAGCTCCAGATTAAAATAGATAATTGTTCTAGTCTTATTTTTAACATTTGATGTATCAGGTGATTCAAAATAAAGGTTACTTTTGATCGGCATCCTCGGGTACACATACCGTGGTATGAAAACATTAAAAAGTAATTATAGCATGAAATGATTACGAACTTAAACATTGATTCATTATCAATATTGTGTCGGTCAAAAGACACGCGGATGGACCTTGATCTAATTATAAAATTATGCTGAAAAAGTATTCATTATAATAGTATACATATAGAGCTCATACAATACACCTAAAATAATAATTAATTTCAAGTGGATATAACAAGAGTCGTATAGTTAATTAAATTATGCTGAAGCACGATTAATATTCTTCTTAAGTGATATCTACCGTAAGTGGAAAATAACGAGTCAAAATTATACGTATACAGACAAACAATTTTGAAATTGTTTATTATATCATTGTAAATGCGTAGTTTCATATTTAGCGTAGTTTTGCGATTCATATAAGTATTTGTCTATAACTATGAATGTCTACCCGTATATAGATAGTTCTACATCCTGCTTTCTTTCCTTTTCTCGAAAGCATGATATAATGGATGTTCCAATATCTCAAATAAAAATTTAAAATTTTCGGCAGTTTACTTGACACTGTTATGTACTATAATACCAAAATAACTAGCACTTTATGAAAACAACTATATTATCTTCACAAAATCTATATTAAGTCGAATGAGGCCCGATTTTTCAATCCTCAGATAAAACTAACTGTCAGTGAAATGATAGCTCTGTCCCTTTTCTTTTTATGACTTTAGAAAGTGACAGTGATAGTTTTAAATGGCGGATAATTTTATCTGAGGATTGAAAAATCGGGCCTTAGTCAAGTAAAAATATACAAGGTCAAAAGCGGAATAAAAAGAGAAAAAAATTCTATTGTCGTCGCTATTATGTTACACTATGAAGGTTATTATGAAAATATTTCCGCTACGAGCTAGTGCATCCCAAAACCTTAGAATTTGCTACAAAATTTCCTAAATGGAGACAAGATAATGCAGGTTTAATATTGGATGGAATTTCAGAACACGACGTCACTGGTAATTTAGTCGCACTTAATTTAATATGACGCCAAATATTTGCTTGCAAGCAACGCGCTGAAATAAGGGAGCTGTTTCATTATTGTTCCTCGCGTGCAACAAATAAGTACACGCTCAGGCATGACGTACAATTTAGCGCTTGTATAAATTATTGACATTTTGTCCACAAGTTTGTAAGCGGAAATACGAATCAATTCATGTTATCAACCTTTAATTAAAAACATTGCAATGGTATTTTTTTTGAAGTAACGGAAATGTTTTTAAAAATAATTGGTATATTTAAATAGATATTGGTATATTTTCCTGCGGCAAGAAGAAGTAAATATTTTTAGTAACATATCCAGCATTGCTGGTGCGCTGATGCGCGAACAATCAAAAAACTTCTCTTGGGTTCTGTTACTAAAATCATATTCATATATAAATATGTTGCCCGGTTATAATTTTTTACAGGTAGATAGATAGTGGCTGGAACATACATCGCGGTAATTAATACATCCACAATAATGGTAGATACGGGAGAACGATGGTCATCAATAACGCAAGCAATCTTGTGTCTATTCATTTATTCAACTCTGGCCGTTTTTGTGATTGCGATAAGTTAAGAAGGCGGTGCCAAATTGATTCAGTTTCCTCCCTGGGTTTTGTTTTAGTAATAAACGGGTTTTAGTAGTATACAACCTATTTCGGATACGATCTTTTATGGATGATCTGGATTACCGGGAGACATGCCGAGTCCTGACTTTCCGTAGTACTGTATACTATTACGATATAAATGGTTATCCTAAATAAATTCCATACCTACATGTAAGTCTTTTTATTGTGCTATTTTTTTCATTGGACAGTTGGACATTGTGTACTTAAAATCAAGTAGTAGAATAAAGCTTGTATTGTGAATTGCAAACATTTTTATGTAGATTTTGAGTAGCAAACTTAAAACTGTATCTTGGCTTCCAAGAAAAGCCCAGCAGAATGTATTTTTAGTATCGATAGTATCCAGACATCGACCTATATTTTAATTAAATGCTTAAATGCCCAGACAAGAGTTATTTATTTTTTAATAGTCAGTCAGTTTCATGAGGAAAAGCTGGCTACAAGTCCACTTTTATCAATATACGAAGGAGCTTAATTCAAAGCATTTTGTAAGTAGTAAAACGGGTCGTTTGATCCTTGGAATCGTACATCGACAAGGACGGGCAGCACACAACACTATCAGGGACCCTTACCGCCAGACCTCCAGTTTAATGGCCCGACACACTGCTACGTCAAACTGTTATTATCTAATTATTCCAAGGCGTCTGCTACTCAGATCGACTCATAAGAATGATATTTATTTTACCCGCCCGCTGTTAGTTTATAATTAACGATATAATTAGAATCGGGGTTTAGTTTATAATTGGTTATTTAAATGTGTACGTAAACATGATATAATGTGAAGACCATACATTGCGTAAGCAAATAATGAATTTATTTCTGCGACCTATTTCCAATACAAAACCCTAGTTCAAACTAAACGCGCATAGGTTTTATTTTATGCTCCAATATACGCAATACAAACAGAACAGTCCCTTGTCTAAACAATGCATTTTAAACGGATCAAAAACATTCAAACATCAAACATGGCAACAAGTGATTCCATTTGATGTATGACATGGCCACTTGTTTGCAGAAGGAATATTTGCTCGCCACTGTTATTACGAAAAGTCACTCGACAATGAAAACATGTTATACAAACTGTTTCGAAATGCACGCAACGAAAATATCAATGAAACCATTAATTCAAACAATTCTAATATGAAAAACTACATATTAAACTATTTATCATACATTGAATTCCCCACTTAATTGCGAATTTTTTGGAACTGTCGCATAACAGAGGTTATTATAACATAAGCGGATGTTTTAAAAAAGAGCCCCAAGGAGTTTTTTATAAAAGCACGCCAGGTACCTACTTTAATTACATTAAATTAACTATTATATATTTAGGTCGATTACAGTTTTTCCAAAATTTAACCATAGGTTTTATTATTTTTTTAAGAAACTTTGTTATAATTAAATGTGTCGCACTAATTATTTAATTACCATGTTTATTTTTATTTGAATAAATTGTGTTAAAAAGTATCAATGTATAATATCTTTTGAGATTTTAATACGAATATTAATATATGAGAGTAGATAAAGTAATTTTATGCTTTTATTACAGTAGAAGTTCATAGGAAATAGATGCAATTTTATCGCAAAAGTTTGAAATAATTAATCTTTTTATCATCATAACTCCAACGAAGTGCACTTAAGAAACAAATAATAGTTAAGATACTGATTGATATTAATATTTGCCATTATAATTACAGTCTAAATATTTGTTTAAACAATCAAGACAATAACATTATTCAAACATTAAATCACACAAATCATACGATACATTTAGCCTAAAATAATCATTATTAAGATCTGTAGGACGCATATCTATGGAAACTAGATTTGAATTCATATGTATATAGGTACTTATTGAATGAATTATGGCGTATTAACAACACAGGTACTTATTATACTAATTGATAAACTTTACAAGTATTTAAGCTGCGAATTATGTAGAAGCTAAAGATTTTAAAAGTTAAGCTAATGTAATTTGTTAACAAAACTTTTCACAATGCTGTTATTTTAGACGTGAAATATCGTCAAAGTTTCTTTTCCTCGGTAGTGGGCGTAGTCGTCTGGCTAATAAGATTTTTGGAACTAAGAATTATCGTAATCTTCTTAATGGTAACTCATTAACGAAATAATGCCATTCCTAATATTAAAGAAATTGGGCATTGAGTATATCCTTATTTGATTCATAGAGCTGAGGGACCAGTTCCTTATTCAAATATTCGTAGCTTCGAACTTCCAGTGAAAATAAAAAAAGAATATTTAAATATCGAATTCCCAGAAAGAATGTACCAACTGCTTTGCTTGTGTGTCGTGTCGTGTCGTAAAAGGCGACTAAGGGCGTATTGGGTACTGGGTCTGTGATTGTGTAGACCCCTTCTATGTGTATCTCAAAATTAATACCTATTTTTCTCCTATATGCTACGAGGCCTAATGAAGTAGGTTTTTTTTTTGCAACTAATGAATCTGAAACTAAATATGAAGCAGCTTACTCAATTGAACATCGAGAGAACACGGTACACTACATTGCTAAAGCTGAATCAGTATTAAGTTCATAACATATCATCACTACTAACCGGCAGAGGTGTTAAACACCCATATTGATATTTAAGGTCCCATGTAAAAGGTGGCGAGCCTGTTGCCATGCACCGGGAACAATGTGAGGCAAGCAATATTCACAATCAACTGTACTTAAGTTTTATTCAAGCTCAGTGGTACAGATGGTGACATCAAACTCGCGACCTGTTTAATAAGTAGTGCGCCATTCCCCAAATCGGCTACCGCTGCCTTATTAAGTTCATAACGGTGGTAATGCTTTTTAATAAATGTTAAAAGTAAACTCTGCTTTTAGTAATTAATTAAAAGCTTTCTCTAAAGCAGTTACTAGATGAGTGTAAAATTTTGAAGTTTCATTAAAGTCCTATTTTTCACACGAGTTTTCCTCCAGAATTATTATATTACTATTATTTTATCCGCCTTGTCGTCAGCGTGGAAGATAGAATCAAGTAGAAAAATTTAATCTGTATTTGAATACTTCTGGTAGTAGGTACATCATTGAAAACAAATGGATTTACTTTAATGTTGTCGCTTTTACACTACAGAAAAATATTCACAATTCTTGATTTCTTTTGTTTGCATAATGTAGATTTCACTTAGTCTTGTCTGCCTTTCCTTGTTACATTTTTGTTACAATTTTATCAATATAGCGTTTCTTACAAAGTATTGATGAAATAATATACTATTCATGGCATAAACGAATATAACCTTTTATTTTACAGACTCCTAAGCATTCTCAAAGCAAATTAGAATGCCTATGTTTATGTTGCGGTTTGTACTCCAGTGCTTCTCCAGAGTTAAAATCTAGATTCCTTAGCATCGTTACTCGTGGGAACGGAGCCGCTGGTCACAACGAGGATAAACTGAAAGCTTGCCAAGCAATTGGCTTTAAATGCAGAACTCTTGAAAATACAACTGAGGATTCCGTATGTACTAATTAACATAATTGCTATTTAATTTAAGCCACTAAACATTAAGGCCGGTGCCACCATTTCCAGATAAAAATAAAAATATCATCACGTCTCTCTCCCCGAAGGGGTAGGCAGAGGAAGGCACAGGCTCTACTTTTGTTACAACAGAGGGCGAACCTGTTGTCAGACACCGGATAATTGCCATTAATTTTAATAACAGATAATACTAAGTTGCTATCAATTTGAATAACATAATTCCATTCGAATTTATCTGTAGGATAGTGCAAACTGGCAATAAGTGAAATGAGAATATTGATAAATAAAGTAATGTTTTATAGAAGCAATCACAAGGCAAAGTTAGAATTACATTAGTATAAAACAATGCGGTAAATGGTAACAGCGAATATTGCTCGACAACTCACAGGAACAAGTTGCTGGCTTAACAAGTTCACGGAGATAAAGTCGAAATTGCTGCTGTGATTAATTACGAACAACATTAAGAGAACACGAAATATTGTTTATTTTCTACATATTTTACCACGGAAAAGGATATTTTTTGTAACAAATATTATTCGTGTATTCAAATTTTTGTAAGAATTTTACTAGGCTTTAGCAAAGTACTAATGCAATTTTTTACACAATCAGATTTCTAATTCTTATTACGAGTAAAACTAAGTTCATTATTATTCCAGTATCAATTATTCTATGAAACATAATAACAATAAAAGCAGCATAAGGCCGCGCTAAGATTGAACACATTTTCGTATGAATTTCGCTCGTACGTACACGTCCAAAAATCTACTATGGAACTATACGTATATCGTACGTCTAATTCGTACGCAGTGCTTCCTTAGTACTTCTTAGATCGGGATTATATGTTTGTTCGTGTACGTACGAAATTCGTACGAAAATGCGTTCAAACTGAGCACAGCCTAAAAATAAATTTACATTTTAGTTCTGAAGTCTGAAGATCAGTGTAATTATCGTCTCGATCATCCTGTAAGAAAAACAGTTCAGCGCAGCAAGCAAGACATTAACATTGAGACGTGTAATCGATTAAGTTGATGTGGTATCTAACTTTGTTCCAGTGTAACACATTGTTGATAAGCACTATCTTCATATACTATGTGGAACTTGATACAACTGCGAAACAAAGTAACTTCCGCCACTGGCGTTGTTAAAATCGTTTCAAAATATTTATTACTCGCCGCACTATGGAATGAACAGTAATTCATACTGGAACAATGATAATGCAGCTGTAACAGATGAAAATCTAATTTGTCACTGTGCTGCATTTGTTGGTGCGGACGGCAACATAGAGCTTAATTTTCTTGTGGAAGAGAACAGGGGCCTGTTTTAAATGAGATTGAATGGGGCGCTCCGAAAGCATCTGACTACGATGCTTGCTGATTGTAATACAAAAAGATAAGAAAATTCTTGTTGTTTTGAGAAAAATCGCAACACTTTATGTAACAAATTGTATATAGTATAATAATTTTATATTCCCAGAAGAAGCATTGTTAGTTAACCACATAAATTGAAACGAACCTGACACCTAGCCGTATAGTAAAATGAACGTTACATTTATAATACGTCGCAAAATGTACGTGTGACACAAAATGAAATCAAACTTAAGTTTCTCGTCTCATATGGTAAAAATGCGAGCATTATTATGCGAACAGGAGTTGTCATCATGTCTACAGATAATTTATTACAGTGTGGTGCGTCACATTTAGACGAGGTTCTGTACTTGAAATAATAGAAATTTTGGTATTGTTACATTTCGGGAACATCTGACGCGACTGTTGAATGTTCAGTGAACACCTAAAGTCCCTTTGTGGTTACCTACTAGTTCGAAAACTCACCACATATGACAATATGTGGTGACCTATAAAGTCCTATAAAGTCGTGTTAAAAGCCAATACAATCAGGCATTTGAAAATTATCTTGAGTAAAAAAAGGATTAGTTAAACTTAAAGCTTGATTTACCGAAATTACCGTATTTTTGAATGTATAACCTATTTCAAAAATTATTGTACACTGAAAAGATTTGATGAATAAATAAAATTAATTCAATGAAAACATTGATTTATTATTAGTAAGGGTCCTGCTTGTACAAACTATTTTAAGTGTGTATGTCTTAAGATACGTAAATAAACAAGAAACAGGAAGGAATATACTGTCTCCTCTAATTATTCAAAGAGTTATATATCATCCAATTAAATATTCCATCGCGGATCCCACTCAAGTATTTAATATGATTTACTAGAAGTAGGGTTCAACTCTCAACTCAAGATGGTAATGAGAGCAAGTTACATCAAGATTTTACAGTTGAGAAGCAGCTTCAGGTATACAATAAGGATAGAAATGTTTAGTTGAATATTTATGAGGTATTGTAACCATACAAAGTTTGCTAGTGTATAAGTCACCATAGTGAGTTTTATTAACTGTATCTTGCCTTGCATAAGAGTAAGGTATTATAAGTTCATATTATCTAATTATTCTCCTTAGCTCATATCAGGCCCGAGATGTCCTCTGATGGAAATGTACGTGCGATTCTGCGATATTTACACGGATTGTAGGTTTTATATAAAAAGCTCAGCAAATGACTCCACACTACCTGATGATAAGCAGTAGAAGAGTCCATATGTAAAGAAAGCTAGTGCGGCTTGCTGACATACTGGCCTAGCCACCCTCATCTTGCCGGCCCAAAAAATGCTTTTTCATGCATCTTTTGAAGGAATCCATATTGTAAGAAGGAAGGAACACGTGTGCGGGTGAGGTTCACATTGTTGGGGACCTACCACGCTGCGTTTCTCTGTACGAACAAAGTCGCCTTTCAATAATAAGTATTATCCATCCCAGTTCTAACGGCCATCAATTCTTCATGGAATGTGCTTTACCCACATGGTCGCAATTATATAATAAGCATAGAATTATACAAAGACGTTCGCTGTAACGTGTAATATAAAGTGAAAACAAACATAAATTCACTTGTAACTCGATTCCTCCTCCGACGTCGCTCGTCGTTCTTTGGAAACATTAATCCGGGAAGTTTCCTCCGATAGCAGTTCAAAGTTTTATTCAAATTGGTTCAGTAGTTTTGTCCAGATCAACGGATAAACTTATATTTTAATATTACTTTTTAGTACAGTCGAGTTTAAAAATATGTATGCACGTTTGGCAGTACATGACTCTTTCTGGGAGGGAATAAAGACTGTATCCTGTCGAATGTACCTACATAAAATTAAACTCGACTGTACCATGCCCGGTTACAAATACAAATAATTGTAAACAGAGTAAAATTCATTTCAATAAATGATCTTTGCACATATCCTTAATACCTGACTATAAAAAATATTACACGGACCGATTTTTTTTTTAAATCAAGCTGGCAGGTGTACTCCCTCGCAGGAACGGAGATGAACTCAAATATTAGGTCCTTACCTATGAAATTGGTGTTTTGTATGGAGATTTTGGGGAATTCACATTTTCCATACTAATTTTTTTCAGTTTTCTTCACAACGACAAATCCAAAGATAATAATATTTGGCATCTATCATTAGACAAGCTTTAGTAATATGTGTAATATCACACTTCATAAAAATTATTTATCGTTTTTAAGTGAATGCAAATAAAATGAGGCACTTAAAAAGAGTTGTCTCCGTGTCCAATTTTAACACAATTAAACTTACAACAAATTATCAAAACAAATCAAAAGAGCTCAAAAACATAGTCTATTTATAGACGAGGTAATTATTTTTTAGGAATACCCTGAATCTACAGACAAAAGTAGTCGCCTGAATAGTTACAGACAAAATACTAAGACAGAATAAAAACACCAATTTCATAGGTAAGGACCCAATATCTTTCAGATAACTCTTAACGGAACATCCGATAAAAGGCGCTTAGCGGCGCAATTTCGCGACGCAGTTGCAGAGAGTCTAGGGTGTTGCATTTGATCAAATAAATTAAAACCTCGTTTAATGTTCAATTAATGAAAGATGTTCCAAATATTGGTTTTAATCATCTACTTACGAAAGAATATAAAAGATTAAAAATTCCGGGTCGCCCCGAGTGGGTGCTCTAGATGTATTAAATCCGACTTTCCATAAGTTTTCCGACGTCGCGATTGGATTTTTCAACTTCTCGTAATCGAGATTTTGCTCCCTCATCAATAATGTAACGATAACATGCTAACTTGAATTTCGTGCCCTTATCACAAGTCAAATTAACAACATATTTCGTATAAAGTTGAAAGGTTATATAATTTTAACAAGAAAAAATTTTAGTCATAACATTTGCTAGACTTTAAAACAAAATTGTTTAATTGTAGGTATCAACCTGTTTGTTTTGATTATTTTACGAGGAACGACGCGACGTTTGTAAAATATAATAAAATATTCACTTTTTTGCTCGAGTTCAATAGTTTATATTTCTTAGTAAAAGTCCGTGGGATTTTACAGCTGCTTGAAATCTTATATTTTTGTGTACAATATAAACGGCAAAAACTTGATGCGAGTATTTTAGCAAAAAAAATACGCGTAAGACGATATTCCTCTGAAGTCGAATCGCATACGCGTATAACAAAAACAATTTCATTATCGGTTAGCTGCTGGCAAAAACAAACCACTGGACGTCGAACGACCATGGAAAGATTTAAAAGAGCTAGTAAAAAATATTTTAGTTTCAATTCGAAGCCTCAGCTTAACAATTCGGGCGGTAAAATAGTGAAACATCTTCTGTGATGCCGAATTCCTACTTAGTGGCAGATTGCCAAAGCGGCAGCTTAAATTAAAGTATTACCTACCTAGCGTTAATTATATTAGGAACTCCGAGAGAATTTGCGACTGTAACGTCATTATGAAAAGGCACGGGAAAGGTTGAGAATTTAACAAGACGGGATGAGGCACAGCTACAGTGGCAGAGGCAAAATGCTCCGATATAATATATCGTAGCAACTGTGCAGTCATCGATCAAACTCTAAGTACGATCAGACTCTACGGGTACATAACGGTCTACGAGTATGCCGGCCGTAGCGCGTTTCCAAATTTCAATTAACTTTTTTGCTAAAAAACTCGTTGTATTCCACAACGAAAACGGAAAACGATTCAAATCCTTTCCAATATACAATGTGATTGCTCACTAGTTTCGCTTTTGTTAGTTAAAATGAATATATTTCTATTACTTATAGATTTATATAAAAAACAAATTCTTTGCCATACAAAATTAAAAAATAACACCCGTCAAAATAATGTTAGCAGAAAAACCTTATCATGCTCGCGGAATATTGAATTCGTGGACTCGCAAAAATATTATCATGCACATAAATATTGGGCCGACAACGGCATATTGAGGTTATTGTAGTAACTGAGGCAAAAGATGAAGTGACATGTTAGATGTTGGGGAAAACGCTTTGTGCAATATATTATTGAAGCAATAAATATTTTAGCATAATTAATCTTTTATGTAAAGTCCACTAAGTCGCTTTGAAGAGGTTCACGTTGACAGTGAAATGAAAATAATGGTAGAAAGCTTTTCTTGGAAAAGGAGTTTTCCTTGAAAGTATCAAATTCAGCTGAAAAATAAATTAAGCATTACAACATGAAACTAGATAGCCAGACTTTTTTGCAAGCGGGAAATTCGTATTTCCATTGTAAAAAGAGGCTGGTTACCCCATTTCCATTCTAAAGCGGTTCGTAAACAGGTCTGATACACCGCAATTACAAAGTTAACGACCCTTGTTTAACAGTTTCATTATTGATTTGAAAGTCGATAAAACATTTCCTGTGCAAAAAGTTTTTAAAAAAGATAAAACTTTTGCATTTTAACATATTTACCCAACCAGACTCTAGAAACAAATTACAAATTGTGTACCTGTTGGAGAATCAAAGGACTTCGATATAAATGTGTATATCGGCAATATAATACTTTTTATTACTCGTATATAAGAGTTCTCGGTAGCCTGAATGTGTGATTGAATTTTACCTTTTTCCAAATATTCTGTGAACAAAAGAAATGACAAGACATATTAGTTCTAAGAATTGGAAATGCCTTTATCAATCAAATAGATGAAACTCCCCAACAAAAACCTTTTAATAAAGCCTTGTAATTAGTACCTCGAAGTAACATTTAATACTTAATTGTAATAAATCGGATGGTTAACCCCTGGCGATACTAAATGAGATTATTTCAGATATAAAAATAAGTACGTTTATTAATGTGATCCTAAAATAGAAATACTGAAATTATGATTACTGTTAAAATAAATACGTAATCAAAGCAGTTCAACGCAAATCACGTGAACTATAATTATTATAATTCGCCGCATTTTATTAAAAATGCTTTTTTAATGATAGCCATCATTGGAGTAAATTAGGCGATTAAAATCACTACGACACTGACTACAGTTTGAAAGAAAATGAACAAAGCACCACGATAACAAAGGACTGGAACAATGCCATAGAAAATAAATACTCTATACAAAATGCTTCGAAAATAGCTTTTCATTATAATACATATTTTGTCTCTGCAGATAGGCGACTCGTAGGACAAAGAGCGATTTTGTGTGCAAATTTTACTAATGAAATTACCTGAAGTTATACTCGTATTTGTTTGTAAGTACAAGTACCAAGCGCCGAAGAATTTTTAATTATCACTTGTTGAATGCTCGCCTATCTTTATTCGTAGAAGTTTCTCTTTAAGTTATAAGTGCGTCCAAAAGTGTAACACATGTAACTTGTATAGAAATTCGTTCACAAAGATAACACTAGAAAACTTTTGAAAATTTTACCATTGTAAGGAACTTAATCAATGAGTAAATATTAATTGCTTACAACGAAAATTCTATTTGTTACGTCGATTTGTACCTTATTGTTTTCGAGGGCGGAATACTCGACATTTGGGTTAGTGAGTTAGTAAGCTTCATCCCTTTTCGTCATTGAGTTTGCTTTATATCCCGAAGCGGGCATTAACAAATAGTACTGCAAATTGATTGTATTCTGTAATTCCGTAAATTAATCGCCCACAATTGGCTACTGATAATTATATCTGGATCCTTTATACAAACAGAGGATCCCATTAGAGGAATTAATCCACATTCAAAGCGTGTAATTAACAATATAACTAACTAATATATAGGTACAATATTAATCAAAAACGGAGTATTGAAATATTGCAACATCAATTATCATTACAATTTTTATTGCAAACCTGAATGTAATGGGTAGAGTCATTACCCCACCTATAAAGTTTAAATTCACTGTTTTAATTATTTTATTTTCAATTTATTCTTTATTAATTAGTTTATAACTATCATGGCATATTATATACACGGAATATATCCGGCTATAGTATAATTACATCTTGCGATGTCTTACATATAAACTTCGAGAGCGATGCAAAACTTGTTAGTTAGCTCAGTTAGCTCGAGTTCTGCCTACGGCTGTCTCTGGCTAGAGCTTAGCGTTGTATATGCTTCGTCAATATGATCTTAAAAGGGTAATTAGAGAACCTCTGCTTCCCTTTGCGTAATTTAAGATTAAACGAGATATCTTTATCAATGGTACCGCTGCTATTTAAATATCTTTTATTAATTAGGTCTACCAACATTTTTACACCAACAACATTAGTAAACATACATAATAAATAACACATACATACATACATACAATGACGCCTGTAATCCCTAATGGGGTAGGCAGAGTCTAAGGAGCACTGTGTTCCTTAAGACCACATTTAGCCATACAAAATTGGGTTTGGTCAGATGAAAAATCGTGAAAGAGTAGTAACAAGTGGCTACCTCATCGCCTACACAATCACAGACCCAGTACGCCTTTAGTCGCCTTTTACGACATACTAGGCAAGAAAAGCAGTTTGTTCATTATTTAAGTGCAATAAATAATCAGAGTGTAAAAACAATTATAGACAGACACAACATGCAATAACTAATACGCTTTCTTAAAGAAACAAACCAATGAACAAATGATAATATATTAACTGTCGAACATAACACAAATAATACGTGTGATTCTTGTTTTCTGAGTAAGAGACTTTACATTTCTATGTTAATATATAATAAAAAGTTTGTGAGTAATAGAGACATTTTATGTTTCTTGATAAAGGTATATTTCAATCTTCAAGTTGGTATTTGTTCTCGCTTTCGTTTGTCCGTAAACAACCAGAAACTTTGTAAGGAGCAAAAAGTAAAACCTTTTATAATAAGGAATTCACAAGTAATGGTTTTATTGTAAGAAAAGATTTCGATTATTTTGTTCTTTTCTTACTTCTTCAAGGTTGTGATTGACGGCACTAATAATCACCACCCTAAAACGAAACCTATGGAAGCTGGCACTATTAATCACCACCCTAAAACGAAACCTAAGGAAGCTCGTGAAGAATTCGGATCATAATATCAAAATTTAAGGCTAACACCGGAGTGGATAACATTACCAAGCCTCCTATAGCTCTAATAAGTCGTTTTGTTATCAAAATAAGGGTAAAATAACTTTATAATTTTAAATGAATTCCAACTATAAACTAGCCCGCGTCTTCCTCCACGGTTACTGCTTTTTTTACTATCCCACGGGAACCTTTAATTTTATGAATTAAAAGTATCTAAAATGTTGACCAGGGACATAAGGTATCACCTTGCAAAATTTCATTTAAATCGGTCTAGCCATTTCGGAGATTAGCCCGTACAAACAGACCGAGAAACAAAAATTTTTTTTTTGGTATTTACCCACTTTTTTACATCCCCCTGACTTGATTTAAAGCTTTTTTTTTATGTACAGTATTCGACCTCTACAGTTTTATTATATGAATAGATTATAGATTGTTTATGTCTAAAGCTAATAAACGGTGTTTATAATTAGGCTAGGCAAGTCAACGTGTTTAAGTGCTCGCATCCACTCGACCATAGTGGTAACGGCTTTAAGTACATACTGTTTAATCATGCGTATATTGCCTGTGGCTATAGGCAAATGCAATATTCGGCGCGGTTCACTGCCGCCATTTAATCGGTTGTCTATGGAGAATAATATGATTACACACGATCAAATAATCTCAAATTTCTACTCCTTTGAGTTTATATTATATTTGTTTCTATCGAATAGAAAGGCAATAATAATTTTAACCACCGCTGAAGTATATTTATTTTAACAAAGATTTATTTCGCATAATTTAAACATAGAGCTGTATTATTCCACGAATTAATTATATGCCATATTGTAATGTGACGAAGACGCGGTGGTATAAATATTCTGTTGAAGATTATAAAAACCCTCTCTAAGTTTGTATTATTCTTTTTCCAATATTATCTTTGTTGTTGAATATTTCATATTACATTACGAGTCGGCTCTTTACCTATTTATAATTTGCAAAGCTTTTCAGAGAGGTTTTTTGATAGAAAATATTATTCTTGTATTTGTAGAAAAGCAAAACGGTTTACCAGCGAATTAATTCTACTTCTGTATTAATAAGAATTTCCTTATTATACGAGACACTAAAAGGTATGCGGTGTAAGGTTGTCGCATACATTTCCCTCGCAATTCCTAGGAAACTAACAAACGACCTCTTTTACATATAATCAAATTTAAACAGTGTAGGATAAATGTGTAGTCTTCCCTTTTTATGGTGGCACATTTACATTTTAATATCTCGAGGGAATTGAAAGGGACTTTTTAACTGTCTTACTCGTGGTCACATTCACAAAATTATATCTACTCTCAAAAGTTACTCTTGGGATTAACATTTATTAACTTTGCTAATGAATAAGTTATATAGAAATCAAGTTACGTTACAAACACACGCGAAGTAATTAATCAATGTAACAGGCATAAAAATCGATGAAAATGAAGTCCTAATTAAAAAAGTTTCGCATTGGAATGACGATACAAAATTCGTTAGTGTGGAAACAGTACAATTCGTGTGATCTCAGGCATTGCGGTACCAACAGACACGAATTATTTAAATTACTTTTGCGTTAATGTTTTTTAAACAAATATTTCTTGCGCACACACTAATAAGCTAACTTTGAAGAAACAATACAGAGTTACGAATGTAGGTATATAATTAATTATTCCTTTATCAACATAAACATTACAGGTTATTAAAATGGTGTACAATAAAGTTTATTTTCATTTTCATTATAATACGGGGTGACATCAGTAAGAAGCTACTTTTGGTTATTATTTCATCGGTTCTATGTAAGATTTTTTTTTATATCAACTTTCATATACCTAGGAATTTGAGCAGAAATCCGTGCCTTCGCAATGGACTTCAAAAATTATGTATTTGTTTTGCTAAAAATTAAAGTAAAGCAGTGTAAGTCAATAAGATACAAAGAAACTACCTCAGTTTTATTAGACACACTAACCACGTTGTAATTTATCTAAAATACATCGATTAGAAGAAACTTGTTTAATTTTTTCTCTCTATATTTTACTTTCTGCGCCCGCGTTGAATGTGTACACATTCATTGAATTTCAATAGACTTGATCAGTGAGTCAGTAATAATAGAACTTTATATGTATGCCTCATGGATATGTAGGATAGGTAGATTAGGACTCAACTTGTAATATGTTATACCTACAATTGTTGAGTAATTGCGCGTACGCTCAATGTATGAAGTATAAAATTGTCCCAAACCTATACATCTGGAAAGCTTGAATATATCTGTGTGCCTCAAAGTTTATCAAAGACACGCCCGACGGAGAATATCGAAATGGCTTATGTGCGGGCACGCAATGAAATAGATTATTATGTATGGAACAGATATTCCTATGTCTGGGATATAGGTATCGTATATTCATAAACATGTAACATAATAGACGAAGGCTAGCATTGTTCGTCTTTCTGTTGCCGCATAAATAGTGATGTTAGATATTTTACTCTTCTATCTAAAACCTCGAGAGAAAATAACTATCTGCATATTTCTGGTCACGCTTCCTGTATAGCATCCTATGGAGGAAAAATATTTAGACCAATTATTTAAAAAATCATGCGTACTTACATTCATCGTGATCTTTGGCGGTGACAGTAAGGACGGTGTGCTGAATGTCTTCATTCTCGTCCACCTCGGCTTCGTACAGCTCCTTGTCGAAGTACGGTGGATTGTCATTCTTGTCCGCGATGCCGATACGGATGAACTTCGTCACTGTAACAAAATATACATTTATTTACTAGAAATTGGACTAGCAATAAATTTAATTTAAAACAGCACGTTCTGAATCACAGCTAAAATTCACGAAGTTTATATTATTATGTAACATTTTCCCTGAATGTTTAAAAATCTTTAAAAAAATCCTTTTGCGTTTTCAACCGTTCTCTGTATTCGAATGTGTCAAAAGCAAATTGTCGTTCAATCTCTATCAAAAGATTTACTTTGCTGAGCCGGCATTAAACCACCACCTAATGATTACTAATCTGGTTTTTCAGGGTGATTGCGTCAAAGAGAAATCTAGTCGGAAATGGATTTCGTTTGAGGTACACTCTAACAACGATAAATTAGGGACTCACCGAGCTAAATGTCCGGCGACTTTATTAAGCAAGCACGCTGCCGGATCTAGTTAAGTTCCAGATTTAGAAATATGTACCTTGTGCCCTTGACATAAGGGTTTGTAATTTAACAACAGAAGTCAGTCAAAACTGCTCTGTTCCGTTTTGTGACGCCTTCGGTTTAACTCCTGAGTTAACTTATTTTACCTTCAGAAATGAATCGTCGACCGAGCCCCTCGCTAAAGTCATATTATTTAAATATAAATAATAGTTGTTAAAGAGTTTTCAAAAATAACATAGAATAAATTTCATAAACTATGATATTCTTCAATGTAGAGTACATTTTGTTTATTGAGTGTCTAATAACGAAGAGTTCGTTATTTGTAGATAATACATCAGCCAATATTTAAGGTAGGTAAACGAACAACTTTAAGGACTAAATATATTTGTATTTTATCATAAATTTTTTACCAAAAAAAAACAAATATAAAGCTTTTGAAGTAAAAAGGAGTCTTTTATAAAGGTTAAAGTTCTGTGTCTTTGTCTTTAACTTCACGATTCTTGTGTAATCCATTCGAATGTAATTATCGTTGAAAATCCTTTTCCTTCAACTCGTAATAATTTTGAACAGGATTCTTGGCTTTGTTTTCTCGTAAAACTCCCAAGTTCCCTCAGAATGCGTTCATAAAAACTAATCAGTGGCGTTAAGTGTGCGGCTAACGACGTCCATGGCAAGTTTTTGACAAACACGCGGGCCGGTTTGCAAGAACTTTCTTGAGGAAAGCTCAGTTTTGTCATTGCTGAACTGCGCTAACACGTATAAAAATGAATAAGGTAATAAAATATGAGAGGTCCTCAGTAAACGTTTGACTAGGGAAATATTCTTCAAAAGTTAAGCAGAAACTTAAAAATTGCAAAGAACCTTACCAAAAGACTTATGGTAATAGATAATAATTTTTTGGCTAGTAATAAATTACAAATTTACGGACTCTTTACAAGGTATTCAAATAAAGCCAACATGGTATGTAAGTATGTACTTCTAAAAGCATGAGTTAAAAATAAACAGAACCAATTAAATTGTGAGATTAACCTTGTTTGATCTAGTAGTAAAACGAGCTTATGTGAAAATAATACGCCTGTAAAGCTTCTTAAAATACAAAAATTTCTGATTTAATAAGAGTACTTCAGTAAAAATTAAGGACCCGTTTTTCTTCCCGTAAAAAGACCAAAAAAGAGCTTTTCCTGCAGTCTGCTGCAACGTATGAAAGTTCTTTGAAAGTTCATTAAAATTTTTCTACGTAAACAAAAGCTAATTAGTCCGTAACAACATAGTAAGAAAATCTGCGAAGCGTTTTTTGGATCGGAAATATTTACAAGACGTAGTGGCTGCTGAACTACTGAATCCAAATCAGTCTGTGGGCGTTATCGAGCTAATCTCTTTTGGGTGACGGTGCCGAATGATTAGGCAGCTTTAGCTCAATCAATACTTATAATTATCTTTGTTACTTTTTCTTTCCGATCATTCCGACACTCGTGATCAGCAGTGAATACAAATAAACAACATTTTTGCAGAAAAAATAAGCAGTATCATCGGAATCCATGTTTCAAATGCTTCAAAGAATTTCAATAAAATTTCAAGATCCTATTTAACGAAATCTTGTAAAACAAAACATAAAACCGACACATTTTTCAAACGAAGACAATCATGGAAATCAATATCTGAAAATAATGGCCTCTCAGTTCAAGAGAGGAACCTCACTCAAACTCTTATTATTTGGAGGTCAGGTATTAAATTTGTAGAGTGGACACTGAAAGTAATATCTTATGAATTATATGTCAATAAAAAGTATTATCCAGGTCTAATTCTTAAAAATAAAACCTGTTTTCATTGTCCGAAACAGCAATTTAAAAGAAAAATGAGGACTTTTGTACAAGATACAAAGGTTTGATGATATAATAAAGATTTCGAATAAAGAAGCTGCGGAACCCAATGTATACGTTTTATGTTCAACATCAATGGTGGCCACAAAGAACAGCCTTGCGATATTTAAAAATAAAAAGTATAATACTTTACGCGCGTGCGTTTGTCGTGTTGTGACGTTATGCTAAGTTTATATTTACATTAATAAATTGTCACAGTATAATGCATGACAATATTTTTCCCTTCTAATTTAAACGGCAGCGGTAGCCGAGTTGGGACGGACGGGGCACTACTCGTTCGAGAGGTCGCGTGAACCGCGGGTTCGATCCCACCGCCTGTATCACTGAGTTTGAATAAAACTTATGTAGTACATTGTGAATATCGCTTGCCTCACATTGTACCTGGTGCATGGCAACAGGCTCGCCACCTGTTACATGGGGTCTAAACATATCTGGTGAAATGTGGGTGTTGGACACCTCTGCCTACCCCTCCCCCTTTCTGTAAACTTCAAAGACAATTTCAAAGCATTTAGTTACCTTTGAAATTATGAAACAAGATCCGCATCTTGTTTCAAAATTTACAATGCACAACAAACAGTAAGTAAAGGTGTGTGTGTTGAACCAATCGCGCAACTATCAACATTAGTATTCCCTGTGCGGGGTAATCAAATACAACGGCTTGGCTCAGTAACGAGCCGCTACAAACACCCACACCGAGCATTGTGTGTGGCACAGATGCGAAATCAACTGGTAAGAATCGATATCGAGCGTATATAAGAAAAATTTTACAAATTTCAGTGGCCAAGTTCAGTGGCGCTATGGTTTGTACCAAACAAAGAACAAGCTACTTTCGCAATGGTCAATCGTTGAATCGGTCACCAAAACTTTGTGATCTTGAATTCCTCAAGGTTCCGGAGAGCACTTTAAAGTTGTTATTGCCACCGTTTGTACGAGTATTCACCAATCCATATTCGGCCAGACGGTATTGGTGTTACGGTTCGTACGTACGTGTAGATATATAGGCTAGAGCATATAGGCTGGTGGAGAGCCTACTTTATACATTAGTTCTATGATCATAGAAGTAACTACGCCAAACTCCACCATATAAGTTTCTTACGATTGGGCATATAAAAGCTCTCCTTGAATTAATATAAGAATAAATATCTCATTTAATAGCCTTATTAATTTTATTACGGGGTTAATGGAGTTCTGCGAACGAAAGTTACTTAGTCAAGAGAATATTGAACACAGCAAATTGGATCTTGCTCTTTTGTAATAAGATTCAACTCTGAAATAAGTCAAACTTCCTGATGTGACTCGTAGCATATTAAAGTAAGCATATAGTGACAAGAAGATTGATTGCCATTGTTGCCAAGGCGGAATGCGCTTTAAAATAAAAAATAAGGTAATTTTTTGTACGTTTTGCACAAAAAATTGCTACTGGTTGTAAAATAAAAAACAACGGATAACTAACCAAAACTACAACAAAATATGTAATTTAAGTTGACGCTAGTGACAACACCGCCCTCAATAATTAAAAAATACAAAATGACAACATTGACATTGTACAATTAATTAGTAGAAAATCTTCACCTTCTATTGGTAACATTCCAAATGCGGTGGCCTATATGATCATTTTACAATCAAACTGAATAATAATAAAAAAATCAATAACTGAAGCTGAAGCCCTTTGCCAAAATAATTACGAAATGATCGAGAAGAATAAAAGTCATTGAGGACATTCCATTATAAAACACGGGCGTGCCTATTTGCCAATGTTCGATGATCGGACCCCGGACATATTCATATAGCGGCGTGCTGATAATGAAATTCTTTATCAAGAGGTGCACAGAGTGGAGCTACGTGCCTCCGCGTCGGCGACACTCCGCGGTCAGAAACAATGAGGATCCGGTATTTTTATTTAGGCCACTCGTGGACTAGACAGCTCTTTAATTAAACTAGTAACCGGGATTACAAAATATTTTAAAGCTCTTTCGTAACTAATTCATAGAAATTTTTTCACTTCCTCAATTATTTAATTAACGTTCCAGACTTTCGCATGAAGCTTTTAGAGCTTTTTACGACAAAAAGAAACCGGTTAGCTATGTCTACAACTAGAGATAACAAAATAATCTAATCAGCACGTTTTGTGCGAGGTTAGGGCTAAGTAACAACTTGGTAAGTGCGAACTTGTACCATCGGCCAGAATGTCTATTGTCTTATTCCTTTGTTTTTGTAAAGAGATCTCAGCTCGGGCTTAGAACAAAACTATATTTAGTCTCAATAGAACAATTGACTTGATTTTAGTGCCAACCATACATTAACCGAGTTTGAAACCACGGCTCTCAGGGGAAATTTGCCATCTTCTTGAAATTTAATCAAGGAAATATTTTTACTTGTATACAAAAACGAATAGTACGAGTATTGTAATAGTAGCATGCAAAACTAGTATCTTGAAAGATTACCTGGGCTCCACCACCAAAGTATATTATTAAGACGATAGTTGTAACACCGGATAAATTGGTTTTCTTGTGGAATAAAAGGAATATATTTTACCAAGAATAATTACTTGGAAACACTGAATAAAACATATTTCATATTGAATACAAATAAAATATAAGTCTTATACTGAACATGGCTACTGTAACTACCTGTTATTGGAAATTAGGTTTTTACTTTGATTTCTTATTATATTCTTATGACTTATTAGGTAGTTCTCGAATTTTTTTTAATGAATGTTGAGGCACGAAACTACATCGAAGTATGTCAATTACATAGTGAGAGATTCTAAATAGTCATTTCAAATGATAAATAATGAAAGTAAAATAATAGCCGTTATTGATGAATATATGTTTTATTTATATCAATTCAACAATAATCATCTTGTAAAAGCTGAATTTATTTTTTTCTTTTCTACGATAAGGCGTAGGTTGCCGTCATATTGAGTTGTGAACACTACCAGATCTTAATTAACACTCCAAACTCAATATCAGCCCCGTGTTTGGACTCTAGAACGCTTATTTCTCCCAAAAGTTAAAAAAGTTCAATGACGTAATAATAAGTCATAAATTAAATAACGGTCAAGGATACTCTTCTAAATGGGACAGTTAAAAAATATTTGGACAGGTATCAGGTACAACATCTATCCTAATGCTACTATATCTACTATCGAATATATATTTTATCTACACTCATGATGTTCAAATTATGAACTCAGACTCGAATTCATAATGACATACTTTTTAACAGAGTGATAAAAACGAAGATTTAAAAATGGAAACTGTAACATAATGACCATTATGCAACAGGTTGGACTCATTATGCAACACATAATTTTCTTAAAAACGTACAAAACTATGGCAAATGTTTTCCAGACAGCCAACAATAAATAAAATAAAGTATTTTTTTTTGTATTATTTCTTTGAATAATGACTGTAGATAAAGTAGCACATAATTCGGTATTAAAAATAAAAACCTATATTATGTGACAGTTACATAAACTACTATTATATAGTTATGGTTTATCACATATTCCAACATATGACAGTATAATATACAAGTAGGGGCGGCGATATCGCAAGAGCGCACGACAGTGCATGTCCTCCTCGTTCGATAACCCAACTTGGCCCAAAGCTTTCGGTTCGCGCCTTTCTACCGAATTCGTAAAAATTCACGTCTTATCAGATCTCCTTGAACTACTTCCGAAGATAAATGGGGATTGTTCTCTTTCAGCGAATGCGATTGAAAACCTAATGTTGGACTGTAAAATTCAATTCTATACACCGTGGAGGATTTACGGCTCAATCCACCTGAGGGAGGTTTGTAACTTATTTCTAATGTTACGTGTGACGAATTAATGTTATTTTACGGTGGACGGCCTGATATATGAATTCATTGATGCATTGGTTCGATTTCCATTATAATTATGACACGCTCTGAATTTTTAAATAGGCAACTCTCTCGCAGTTGCTACTCTTTTTGTGTCAAGCGATGTGTATCGTAATGCTTGCGAGAACAATAAAACTCGATCGGTTAAATACAGTCACCATTTTATAAATATTGTATGAAATTAATTTTCGAAGTGGCGCCGTAGCGAGAATGTTCATATAATATTGGATTTGAAATGATAAATCTGAACAGAACTACTAAGTTCCGTTATTGTTACATAATTTAGAACTTCGTAATGCTGAACGAGTGGCTTAAGGGTTATTTTGCATAAAGCTGTCCAAGAGTTTCCTGTGAATAAGTTTGTTAGCTATCGTTTGTAACAAGGAAACAAATAACATTAAGTCAGTTTCATTTAAGAGAGAAAACAATCCGTTTTATTCCACTAATTTCAAGACTAGCGTCGGCACGGAATTGGATTTACGTCAACCCTGGGCTGCACAGCCTCCCCTCGTACCTATGGCGCGTTATTCGACGCTTTACAACTTCCGAAACGGGTCAGCAAAGTTTTAATGGCCGAGTGTAAAATTCCTTAATTGGATTGATGACGAGGTGTGCCGCGACAGCCTAAAACTGCCGTCATCCACACTGTTAGCTTTGCCCAAACTTTCAGGCTATTGTACACTGAATTTGTCTTTCAAATTGCTTATTAGTCTTTTTACAAGAATTATACTCTTCTCATAACAAGATTTAAAGCCGACTAGTCCAATTTATCTTCTGGAGAAGGTAACAGATCACGAGGATTTCGCTCATTACTTACCCTTTAAAAATAGTAACTTTTATCGTCTAAGGGCACGGAACTAATTTGAACGAGTAACAAATGATTTAAAGCACAAGGATAAACTTGAAAGGTTTAATTTATCAACTTTAAATATCAGAGGATATTGTACTGTGAGTCGCAGCGAGGGAAAGCCCCCAACGAGATGGACCGACGATCTGGCGGCGCAGAACCAGTCTATGTTGAGATTGTTGGGGGAGGTTTATGTCCAGCAGTGGACATCTATGGGCTGATGGACGGAAATATCAGAGATTTTAGTCTTACAAAGATAAATATTGTAAAGAATAATAGTAACCGGTGAGTAACTACATATTTTATATGATATTTTATTTTTTTAAGGGCATTGATGGCTTAAGGGACTAAGGTAAATCATGGTCGGCGATAACAAAGGCGATAGCTGAATATCGCAAATCGTGTCTTGATTTCCCCAAGGATACAGCGGACGGACCCAGGTCATTGCCGATCAGACAGCAAGGGACTAGATGGCATTCAAATATCGGGACCTTCATATTTTCTTGTCAAACATAGCTTCAATATTTTCTCTGAATGGTATATGGAAAATTATGCAAAGTTTTATTTACATGCAATAAACGAAAATTGGATAAGTAGATCGGGATCTTTTAGAATTCGTGTGTGAGAGCAAGTCATGCAGAGCTTTGCATAAAAGAAGATGGAGGAGACGAAACGGGTTATGCACGCATCAACTTATACGTTTTACATTTGCAGTGTTTGATTTGGGATATCATATGAATATGTATCAAGTATAGTTAGAAAAGTTCTTAGTTTGTTGTACAGTTACACACTGCAACACATGATTTCCATTCATAAAATAAATAAGGAAAATTTTGAAAGAACAATGTTATTACAAATTTCACATCATGATCCCTAAGGTAAAAAAACACAATGAGAAAGGTGAAAAATTACGTAAAGAGAAAAATGGTAAGTAGAAAGCAATTTTTGCAAGAAGGTAAAAATTTCCGTAGGATATGTCCTCTTACAGGCGAAACGTAATCAAATAATGTTGAGATAAGCGAAAATACGGGAAAAAGTTGAGAATTTTCGGTGAACGCAACATCGGCAATATCGATGTAAATAGACACCTTAGAGTAACAGTGCATATCGTGTATTTTACGAAAGTAAAATGAGAATATTGGAAATGCTAAACGATTAGGTCTATTTATGGAAACTCGTCACTTTATTTGTCATAATTTATTTTGAAATAATATGAGTTTCATGGATTATGATATAATTGTCTATGTAATATACATTTTGGGTCTTTATTATTGTTTGTACACTTATGTGGATTCAGCTATGGCATCTCATCTACAGTCGTAATAGCTTTCTAGATAGCTGCCGAGCGATAAGATATGTTTCAGTATTTCGCATTATTATATTGGTTTGTTGTGCATACAATTAATCTAATGTATTAAATTCTATTGCATGATTCATCATGACATTGCAAGACTAGATTCAAGTTGATCCTATTCTACTAAAAATATTTGCATAGAGATAATATATCAAAATTTACAACACGAATGAACTATCCAATTCATCATGTCCAAATAATTAAAGGTAAGTGACTAGGCAAATACCTTTAATTAAACCCATATTAGATAGTAAGGTACACAGTACTTAACCATCAAGTCATCCCGAACGTTATTGAAGTACCTGAATGAGTTTAAATTCAAGTTAGGCTTTTCGAGCTGTTCAAACTATTGAATCGAATTACACAGTGATCCACAGCGCCTTGCCACGTATTCACCTCAAGAAAATCTAATTTGTAACGAAGGGGAGTTATTTGACCAGGGTCCCGTTCCGGGCAACGACGACGGGAAATAGTTTGGTCAGACCTCTCTATTTAAACACCAGCAGTGTGTGGTCCGTTAAACCCTTTCAATACGAGGACAGTTATTTCACTACATACTTACAATGAAATTCAAGAGCCGTAACGGGCTTTCCCATTCGCAGTGATACAACTTACGAAATATTGAAATAGTTGAAATAATTGCACCAGTTGTTGAATAAACCACAAAGCGTGCCGACATAAGAGATTATTGTAGCATAATATTGGGTGCTTACCTATGAAATTGGTGTTTTTTTTCTCTCTTAGTGTTTTGTCTGTAACTAATAAGATTCAGTGTATTCCTAAAAATAATTACCTCGTCTAAAAATAGACTATATTTTTTAAACCTTTTGATTTGTTTTGATAATTTGTTGTAAGTTTAATTGTGTTAAAATTGGACACGGAGACAACTCCTTTTAAGTGCCTCCCGAATACATCATTTTATTTGCATTCACTTAAAAACGATAATTAATGTTTATGAAGTGTGATATTACACATATTACTAAAGCCTGTCTAATGATAGATGCCAAATATTATTATCTTTGGATTTGTCGTTGTGAAGAAAACTGAAAAAATTTTAGTATGGAAAATGCAGAATTCCCCAAAATCTCCATACAAAACACCAATTTCATAGGTAAGGACCTAATAGTTGAAATAATTGCACCAGTTGTTGAATAAACCACAAAGCGTGCCGATATAAGAGATTTGTCATTATTGTAGCGTAATAGAATAAAATTGTTTTGCATAGCATATTTCTGCATAATGCGGCTGCATTGTTGGTGCATGCCTACGAATGATTGAACTAATTTACAGGCCTTGAACTTAACAAAGAGGTCGGGAGTTCTTGCAACTAAGGCGTTTGGACCATAAAAACTGGCGCGGGTGCCGCGAAAGGCCTCTTGACACGTTTTCATAATGATGATTCAGTAGATTTCTGTTAAAACTGGATTTGGACAAAATAATCGGCCATGCGTGTACTATATAAATTTTTTTTTTCTATAACTTATCAACTAGTCCCATTTTGGGCAATTAAATGCTGCTTGTGTTACGGATACTAGAATGACGGACAAATATATTTAATAGATAAATACATATTAATATCCTGAATATATATAAATATATATAAACATCCAAGATTGGAGAACAAATATCTGAAAATTCATCACCCAAACACTTGCCTCCACTGGGGATCGAACCCAGGACCTCTCGAGATGGCGACGCCTTGAGACCGGCGTACAGACCACTCGACCACGGAGGTCGTCGAAAAATCAATATACTATTAGTAAGAGTATTATGAGAAAATATATCTAGCGTTATGTTTCTTCTTATAGCCTATTTAAAAATTAACAACAAGAAACATATCCGTTTCAGCCTATGTACGACCCACTGCCGGGCAAAGGCCTTCCAATATGGAGAAACGCATGAGGAGTATAGGCCGTAATACCACCACGCTGGCCCAATGCAGGTTGGTTGGTAAAAACGGTTGCAATTGCGACTGACACCAACACGGACGAACTCGAGAGGGAGATTTTGGTTACACATCCAAGGCTTGACCGTGGTGAAGGCGGCTTTGTTTTCAATATCGAAAGTTAAAGCGTACGTACCACTACGCCACCGAGCTCCTCAAAGGAAGACCCATAAAAGAAAACTTAATTTTAATACTGATTACACTGTAATTTTACATTTATTTGGGTCGTGGCTTTCCCCATGGCAACAATTACACATGATTGAGAATCCGAGCGTATTACTAAAAGAAAATGTCTCGCTTATTCATCGGACCGAAAAAAGGAGAAGATATTGTAAAGGGCAATCACTGACGTTTATTGGAAATATTTTACGTATTCCGTACGTTATTACTTACGAATTCAGGTGATAAAGCATCCCCGATGGCATATTCACTCCACTAGAGAGCAGAAACTAATTTCGCGTGTTCTCCTGCCACCGTAAGACTGTAGGTCAACTATTTTGTACTTTGTTAATAATTCATATTCTGATTCGCTTACAGTCATGACCTGACTTCGTATGGTTTTATTTATTTTGTCAATTAAGACTTCGTGTTGTTTATTTAAGGAGGTTCGCTGTTCACATAATCTGTTTGATTTACCTTTGCGGGAAGTATTTACAAGCAAATCAGAGAGACACATTTGTTTACGTAATAATTTGTTTCCTATGTACACAAAGATTAAAATGTATGTAGATGAAAATAAAAATAAAAAATCATATTTTTTTACATCTTTATTTACAGCTTGTGTACGGTTTCATAATCGTACATTTTTCAAAAAACTATATACTACTTTTGAAGGTTTATATTATAGACTCGTATGATCCTGGTTATTTGATCGATATGTTAGAAATTCGCATCGAAATTCCATTCGATTTATGGTTTGTTGATGAGCAAAACCGTTGACGCACTTTTCGGGCTGTCTCGTTAGCGGCGGTCGCAGTCAATAGCTCGTATTAGTATAAGTGGGTCCGCCGGACGCAATTGCCCGATTGTGTCAGCACCCGTGTCGATTACATTTGCGAACATTGGCCTCTCGATTGAGTTATTGTACTCCAAATCTGGCCGAAATCTACGGAAATATATCAGAAGAGGATATGTTTTTTTTCGTGATTGAATATTAAAAGTGTAGGGGACTAATATTCAATAGATAAAAAATATATAACATTATGGATATTACATATATTATTATGTACACTTTGTTCGTTATTTATTCTTTCACAACATTAATAAAGAATATTATAATTATGATGAAGATAATACCTACTTTCATATCCTTTGATGAGCGTGATGTTACAATGTACATTCGTATGTTTTTCTTCAATAAATTTATTTATATACGCAACTCTTGTTGGTTTAAGGCGAAATCCATAATATATGAGAATCAAATGGAAGAGGAATACATAATTCAAAACAAAGTAGATAATCATATAAGACAACGTTTTAAATCAAACGTTCATACATACCTATTATTACAAATTTTGATTTCTATTCTTAGCTATTAAAATAATGCCTACCTTTTGAATTTGACAGATTCTTTCCGAATTACTTAAAAGAATGTTAGTTTTTTAGATATTTTCTCCGAATAAAACATAGGCATACATTACGAATACTAGTCTTAAATTAAATGTCACATGCCAACAAAAATCTAACATTACATTTAACCGTGATTGACTTTCAAAAGACAAATCGTTTTCTTCGAATTTATTATAGAATAAAGTATATTTTTGCGTTTAAACAAAGGAAAAAAAATATAATGAGACGTACTTGTGCGATTGCCGCTGATTCGAAAGGATATTGTTTTCTTTGTGAATATTTTTGTAGATGAAACAAAAATGTAGCGTTAGTAACGTAGATATATGCAAATCCACAGCTCCTATTGGTGTCGATTAGGTCGCAAATACGTGTGTTGAAGCTAAAATACCAAGGCACCGAAAAAGTATTCTCAGACACGTAAGATAGCAAATAAGCGTTTGTCCGATTTATCGCCGTAAACCGTAACTGTCATACTAAAGGTTGACTCCTGGTTTGTCAATGTCACAACAAAGGGATTGTGAAATGTGTTTCAGTGATAATAAATCAACGCGCATACCTCTGCTAAACACTACGATAGCTCTAGTATATAATTCAAAGGGAAAATACATCAATATTCTGGCTATCTCTATTATTACGAAATAATTAAACGCTGTAGTTTAATGTCGCACCATTCGTGATTAAAGTACGAAAACACGGTTTTGTTTTTGTGTCGTTTTTTAAGTATAGCTACAAGCTACAAACATTATACAAATAAAATAAATAAATAAATATCTTCAAGCATTCACACCTATCAACTAGCCCCATTTTAAGCAACTAATGCTGCTTTTGTTACGGAATCTAGGTGACGGATGGTGACGGTTTATTAGATAAATACATATAAATATCCTGAACATATATATATATATATATATATATATATATAAACATCCAAGACTAGAGAACAAATGTCCGAAAACTCATCACTCAAACATTTGACTCCACCGGGGATCGAACCCCGAACCAAACACAACAAACAAATCTAATAAGAATGCATTAGATTGCAGCAAAGTAAAATAATAATTCAAAGAGTTAGATTTAGATTGTACTCCGGCCTCTGATATCTGAATGTAGTGAGTTTTCTTAACGCATCCAAAGCCCACATTTACAAAGTTCTGACGGCAACAAGTATGCGTTATATCTAACACGTCCAAAAGTTACTTCCAAGCTATCTTGAGTTGCGCAACTCCGTTAAATGAAATTCTAAAACAAATAGTTGTATTTGTACACTTCACGATGCAAAATCATAATTTTATCTAATGATATTTACATGAAAAGCTCGCGCCACGAAGAATTATTTAGGTAAAACCAAACAAAGACAGTGGAGTTTTGAATTAAACAGTTAATTAAGCTGTTAGTCTCCAAACCTCTTGTCGCGGCACAGCTCGGTTACTTGCAAAATTTGAATCACTGTTTACATATTAAATCTGTCCGCTACGGAATATTCACGACGAAATTTTAAAATATGTATACAATAGGGGCGGGCCGAGCGGCCGGTATTGATAACAGTATAATAGGTGCCCAAGAAATTCTCTTTTTACAGGTATTTGGTATCACTATGAATTAATAATACATTTTTATTCGAAAAACATGAAATTCAAATTCTGTCTTTTGTTTGTGTTTTAATACGAACATTTCTTTTATTTCCATATATTTATTTAAACTTGAATGTACACTAACGTCGTTATCTACCAGTCAACCATTTGGATAAACAGAGAGTTACGGTAAGGCAGTAAGATAAAAAAACAAGCAAACCTAGGAGGACAAAATAATTAAAAATAATAATTTTTATAGGTAATATTTTCGTCAGCAGACAAGGTAAAACTTTAACTAATTAAAAAGAAGAATTCCTATCTAGTGTGATTTGCTTTGTGGTGCAAAGGGCACGCAACATCAACGATATGACGTCATCAGCGGACACTGCAAACGAACACATTGGCCGTTTTGGCAAAGCAATTTCAGGAAATTTTGTTTTGCAAAATGATCGTTCCGAAACTAAGGTCGGTAATAACTATTTGATGGTGATTAAAAGCTAATAAGCAATTTAGAGAGAGCAAAGCTAGTAGAGTTTCATTATCAAAACAATTTTGGTACGTAGATACACTTCATCAAATAGACAGTAAATTTTAATAGTTTTATTAACGGGTGCTCCACGAATAGCTTTCTTCTTGCGAGGCTTGTCAGACACCAGAAATTGTATTGTCACGTGGGACAAAGACAGAGTATGTTTTTGACAATCTCAAGCGCACGCTACATTGGATACGTACGCCATTATAATTTAATTACTACGTGTATATATGAAAATATAATGATTCGCCTTGCTCTCATTTTGCTGTAAAACTTAACAACGAATTAAATTAAATAGACCCATGTATGAAAAGCACATAGAATTAGTTTTTGAAAGCATTTCTCCCAATTAATTATTATTATTACAACGTAGGGTTGCGAAATCTAGACTAAACATTGTGATATGATGTATGCATGCTGGCTGAGGTAACATTATTGATGGTAGAAATTATAAACTCGTGTGGTAGCAGATCATTAAAAGCTCATAAAAGGCGACTAATGGAGAACTGCACAACCATCCAATAGGTTATAGCGGCGACGGGCTCACCATCTGTCACGCTGAGTGCAGTCACTGCTTGGTGAAGTACGGACTATGGCAATGGACTGCTTTTGCGGTGCTTTTGCCTAGTCTCTAACTATTTAGGGGATAATAGTCGTGATTATATGTATGTATGTAGATTTATAAAATTTTGACGCGAGTTTTCTTTTGTGACGTGAAGACTCGCTCGGAAAGGATTGGACGTAATCCCCAAGGAATCAACGGGATGACAGAGCCGAAGTGGCGAACGTCCGTTATATATATAATTTCTTCTATACTTTATTACCTACTTTTCCTACTTAAGGCAGACAATATGACTTGCAGAAAAATCTATTGATAAGGCACTGGTACAGCTTTGCTAGTAAAATCAGTTCCATACATTATTCTAGCTAGAAAACAATAGCAAATAAAAACCCTCAAGAATCTTTTTCTTTTTAACCATACATTTTGATACTTCCAAAATTATCATATTGTTTTGTAGACTCAAATACTGTTAATGCTTACATTATTATGATAATCGTAGGCGAAAAACGTTATTTCCATTTTAAAGATCTCCCATTTTTAGTCAATTACTGATTTCGTATTTGTACCGTAAACAAATGAACGTTGAATAACTTTGAACAGATTTCATTGATGGAACGGAATTCATTGTAGTACAATTTTTAAATTCGTAATGGGAAAATGAGAATAATAAACTCGGTTTCTGGCATTGAATTCATAACATGCTCGAATAATTTTTGTAATATTCTAATATTAAGTCTTATTTGGTTTTGTATTATAGGAGTATTAGAAGTAAAAGAAGAGCCTTCTTTGTGCAATGTTTGTTGACAATAATCATCACAAAGGTTCTCGCAGAATAGAAAACAGAATGTTGCATAAAAAAAGTCGTAAACGGTCTCCACCCTTGTTGTTAACGACATGTTTTTTTCGAACAAACAAAGCGTTGTATACATGAAACATGCGACAGAAATATATGGAACATTTATAAAACAAAAACATCTTTTTCGTAAGGTTTTCATTTCAATTTTAGCATGATCAGATTTCAGCTGTTGATTAAAAAACTTAAGCAGAAAAATAATAGATTGCTTTAAAATACGCCTTACTTTGACCCGACTTATTCATAATTAAAAAAAATATATAAATTAAAAAATATTCTAATATAAGCAAAAATATTTTTTTAATAAATAAATTTATTCACTACCTAAATACGTGCTGTTTGTGAGAACCCAAAATATTTTCAGGGGGTCAACCATATCTTGCTCACGGGGCCTGCGTCTCACCGCATGGCGCGATTGTCAACGGGTATCACTGCACTGATTCACATTTATTCAGCACATCACAGGCCATTCCTCGCACAAGCCACGGGTATTCTCTCACAGCACACGCGAGACGGGCGGCCGAGTAACGGCCCAGAACGAACTGCCGCCGTCGCCGAACCGCCCTGCGAGCTACGCACCCGCCTAAGCGACGCGGCGTCAACTTTCACATGAAAAATTAACACTTGATAACTGCCCGTACACTTATTGAACAGTTTATTGAATTACCAACACAAACTTTTTACATATTTTAAATTAGTGGAAAAAAGTACGTCGTAATAGAAACTTTTTTAACGTACATGTTTTTTATCTTTATATCAAATTTCGTAACAACGTTCTAGTGGGCTGATGAATTTCGAGATTTACAGTAAACATTCCTTGTAGAGCTTCATTATAATTTTAGCAATGGAAAAACAACTAACCAGAATCCGCAAACAGAAACTTACATTGCGAAAATAAACAAAGTACATGATATATACCTCTATATACACTTATGATGTATAATAAAATTCAGAGTCAATGTTTTACGACCTCAAGTTTCCTGTTACTGTTCAAAAGCAAACAATAGTCTCGATTAATTCACGTCCAAATAAACTTCCACAAGTCAAAATAACACGAAAATAAAATTAGAATTAGACCTATACAGATACAATTCTTCTATAATTTGAAGCCATGGAAAGCGTGTTATAAATTGTTTGTCACTTGGGACCCTATCCAACGTTTAAAGGAGAAACTTCCACAGTATCTGGAAAACTTTTACAGTTTATAGAATATTTTTCCAACCTCAACATTTCTTCTGGAATTGGAAAATAACTTGTGGGACAGACGAAACTTACATTTATTGATAGAATAGTATTTATTGTGTCGAATGAGTTGTTAATTTCTAATTTTTTATTATTTTCTGTCGTTTTATAACATATAGCTGTAGAATTTGTTGTACGGGATTATTTAATTATGGATCGTGCTACACGTGATTAAGGTTTACATTTGCAGCGCAACATGAATACATAGAAGCGCTTTGAATATATTGATACCAAAGATATCAAAATCAATGTCGAATATTCACACCCGATTAAATTTAATCGTTTGTGATTATTTTCACTTCAAATATCAGTTACATATTAAAATAAAATAGAAATCTTGATATTCAGAAGAAATGAAAACATTGGATGAATAGGTATAACAAAATTGGAAATTAAATTACGATCTTTGAGGTCACATTACAGACTAAATAGTCCTCACAAAATAATATTGATTGTTAAAAGAGTGACTAAGGCGAAGAGAAACTGTTACACATAATCAATTAGACAGAATTCAATGTAGCGAAGGGTTAAAGGTGGCGGTAATTAATTTGCACCTTTCCGGGGTCAGATTAAACGTTTTAGACGATCGACCGGTTAATGTGTTGGATTGTCATTAAATTGGGACCATTTCCACTATAGTGTTATAGACATCGCAATCACGAAAGCGACTAAATCATTCGACTTTAGATTCTATCTTAAGGCGTTGTGAGCGAAGCTATTCGCCATCATAAAATGCAACAACAGTCGGAATTTTAATAGTGAGATTTATTGATTACCAATGACAATTTGCATTGGTATAATGCAAATTGTCCATGTAGCTCATCTGTCAAATGCACCTATTAAATTATTCAGACTGTCCACACATATACATACAGAAGGTAATCTCATGCATGTACTTCATTTTTCATTCCTACGCACGGCTGTCACGCTAGATTTATCAGCGTTGCATATACGCAAAAAAACTATCGTGGTAGTCTCGTATCTAGTTATTTTGATTTATTATTCAGAACGATAGAAAGAATGGGATATGAAACAATAATAGCTAAACTCGTGCTCGCAATGGTCCGAACTAATGTCCGTGAGCGGTGTCTATGTGTGAGTTGCTCGAACACAGTTCGTATGGAGATTGTATTCTGCATTTATCTCCATTCTCAGCCTATATACGTCCCACGGCCTTTCTCATGGAGAAACACATGAGAAGTATGGGCCGAACACAACACTGTAGCAATAGCAACCGGCACCAACGGCTTAACGTGCCTTCAGAAGCACGGTGGAGTTTTTTGAGATCACATAATTTTGGTCACCCATCCAAGGCCTGACCATGGCTAAGGTAGATTTGTTTTCGATATCGAAAGCCAAAGCGTACTAACCACTACGCCAACGAGCTCCTCCTGTATGTATATTTTCTCCTGTACTTATCTGTGCTAATGCTTAGTGAAGCACGTGTTACACAAAATCCTTTACTAAGCTAACAAATAAAATGATTTCATATTAGAAGTGTTAATTCAAACATTAAACAAATCCCCCCGGAGTGTTTTATCTTTCCGGAACGGTTTATCGAAATGAAATTCCCATTCGAACAGAATTTGTGATATCATTCCACGTCCTGTAAAGCCACGCTAATTACAAATACCTAAAATATTAGCGGGTTTAATGTAATTATTCCATTTTGTGAATTTCAATTTAATGAAAAAATTGGACTGGATATATCATTTCGGCGACACTTCAAAAATTACCCAAACGGTTGACAGAGAGCGCAGATAATAAGACTTTTAAATGAATTATTTGGAATGCTGTATTTTTTTTACTGATAGGTACAGCGACTAAATACATAATTATTACATTTGAACTTTAGACGGAACACGATAAACAGAAAACTCAATGCAATCTTGGCATATGTTAATTCTCGTACTGTTAACTTTTGAATATAATGTTGGCTGAGATTTTTTACTGGTTTTATTACAAGCTAAAAATTAATTTCTAATTACATATGAAACAATAATATTATACACGTGTTATACCTAATAGTAAGAAAAACAGTAAGTACAATAGGGTAGATAAATAAATTATCATGATGACGTCACCTGTCATTTAAACGTAACCGCTTTTACCAATATTCAGAGGCAATCGGCGGCGAACCTGGAATTTGAATCTGATAAGATTTCTATTAATAAACCAATCAATTCAATTAAATCCAAGTAGGTACCTGCAATTTTATGAGAGTTTTCTAATACTGAAACTTAATAAATTCGTAGAAACAATAGTCTTTAAAAATAAACGGGAAAGAACAATTTTACAATTATCTGTATAGACAGCGAAACTCTTGACCTGGCCTCGAAATGACCAGCGAACCAAAAACTTTGTGATTAAAATCATTGCGGTTCGATAATGATGTGTTGTTGAACGAGGTTTTAGTTTATTGAATAGAATTAAGTGCGTTTAGGTACATCGAATTATACACCTAGAAAATTTTGTTGATTACTCTGTAAGTCGCCTAAAAATTCACAAGACTCATGCCATAGTATCTCCTATCGCAGGTGGGCTGGTAGAGATTTCTTTAGGAATAAGCCACACCCTTTGTAACTTATATTTAATTTATGTGTTCAGTATAATTGTTCTGTGTACAATAAACTGTTAAATAAATAAAAAAAGGCTTCAAGAACACAATGATGACAAGAACGGACTAAAGCTTACACTTAGTACTAGTACTAATCTTCTAAACTATACAGGTATCTAAGATAGTAAAAGTATTGCCAGTGAGCAAAATTGTCGTAACGAAATATTTCAAACTTCATTAAACAACTTAGCTATATTGCTTATTATAATCAAACTAGAAAATAGTTACATTTATGTAAGAAATTGAAAATTTTAGACGTGCGTCTTTGGATAGCTCCCAAAACGGATTATGAAAGGAAGGAAAGTCGTATATATAAGTTAATCCACGCCTCGCACCTCATCGCGTATAAGTTATTATAAAATTCAATTTATGCGCCATAAAGTACATTCACGAATTCGCTTTCCATTTTTGTTGAGATATTATCATGATAATTACAGTGGAGTGCATGAAAATGTAGGTTCACATACCTTAGTTATCAACGGAGATAAATTAATGTACGAGTATAACACCTCAAAAGACACTTTAAGATAATCATCATCAGACGTCACTTTAAAATCACTCCTTTTTATGTATTAAAAGATTGTATTCTATAAACTCGGTGCAAAGAAGCTAGTTAAAATTATTTGAAAAAATAATTCTCTCTTCCAAGATGGTCCCAGAGCCTGTCTGCATACAAAACGATTAATTAACAAGATCAACAAAATTTCGTTAACGCACAGACTACAAACAAGCTCAAAGCATAAACACAAAGAAAACACCGCCAAGTCCGAAACGAATTACGTATTTGTGTTAATTAATTATGTACGGAAATTATTAAAATAACATTGTGCTGCTTTCAGATAGCGTCAATTAAAACTTTGGACAATACAAAAGCACGATTTTAATTCAGACTGATACTAAAGTTGCTTTATTATTTTATTATTTATACCACCCAAGACTCACTTCGCAATAAGGTAAAGAAATTGAAGATAAAAATCTTTTCAGTGAAAAACAGACTATTTTGGTATAATCGCCGTGCAAACGAGACAAATGATTGTATTTAATCCAATCAAAGCTGCAATTAAGCATCGTTAAGTAAATTGAAAAGTTAGAAACTCGGTGTTAATTTAATATAGAAACTTGAACGCAGTGCATCAGGCAACAAATAAATCAAAGCGGGAATCTTGCTAAAATTCTCTTCTTTGGGAAGTCAGCTTTTGAGAAGAACTAGCAATCAAAATTTTATGATTTAACCATGAAGGAGACTTGTACTCTTATAATCGCCAAATTATTTTATATTTGATTTCAAAATTAAAATAAAACATTTAATGCAGTTTTATTTCAAGCTTAAGAATCCATTAACATTTACAAGTAATAAATACTGGCAAACATCAAATATAAAATCATAATACGCGTATACATTTATTAATAACAAACACATGTAAGCTGCTTAATTCGGTCTACTCGTCAGTAAAAGAAATTATTGTACAAAACCCTAGTCAAAATAATAATGTGAGCGATTAATTACTCAGACTTAATATTAATTATGAAGCAAAAAGTGAAGCTACAAAAGAAACCAATGGGATTTATGTAGTGTTATACTATATCACCTGATATGTTCCTGAAAATACGCCTGAAAATTCTCATTTATTTGCACAAAACCTTTTTCTTTGTGCCGTGTACAAATAGACTCCCAAGTGTTCACTCGGTCCGAGAATTGAATAGTGAAGAAGCCATGCAGTGCTAAAAGTTGACGTAGAAATGACGACATTAATTTCCTATTCTTCCTCCGCCTCTAAATACAGAACATACAAACCAAAGTAAACAGGTTACTCAAATGAAACTTAAAGAATGAAGTGACACATTTCCTTTCAAGGCAAAGTCAAGCAACAATGAACAACTTAAGGCAGCAACAATGGTTACGTTTTCCTAAAAAAAATATAAGGGTAACACTGAAATGACAACATATCAAGACTGTACCTATAATACTAGTAAGAGCATTTTCTGAAAATTTATAGTGAGATGGAAAGTATAGCATTTTGGACATACAACTATCACAAACTAGTGCATAATAACATAATTATCAAGGAAGATATACGAAAAGAAAAATTTATTTCATGAAACACGAGTAGGTCTAACCTTTAATAATTATTAACCTTTTAGAAGAGTTAATTAATACAGAAAATAATTGTTAGCTTCTTGTCGAAAGTAAATGAGCTAGCTATCGACACTACGTTGATATATTTATGTTACATACATATTCACTGTTTTACATGTTCCATATACAATTGGCGTATTTAAAGTGAACAACATAACATATTAATACTGAGTGGTACATAAATTTAGAAGAGAATTCATATAGAAATATATTTTATATGACAGACACGCTTTTAAGCTTTCTCAAGAGAAATAGTGTTTCACGGCAAAGCTCGCTGACTCTGCAATATAATAACAATTTCATAATGCGGAGAAACTAATAGGATTATCAAGGACTTATATCACTTAAGGAGTGCTTAATAGATAACTACAAGGTACCTACGATATAATTGTCGCTAAGTACGTGATATGAATAGTAAACTTATTAAATATATTCATAGCTCTCCACTGAAATGCCCAGCTTAATTAGAAAACAATGTTCATAAGTTGGTGGGTTTTGAATGAGCATGATTTAGTTCTGGTCGCCTTAATTAATATTCTGGGAAATGGGTAGACCCGAATAATGACACAGAATATAACAATTACAATAAGATATACCTATCTGAGGTAAAACATGCGGTCATGGCTTATACGGTCGTCTTATTCGAAATGTAATATAAGCAAACATACGTGTAGCTTTGGTTAATTAAAATTTTGATTTGACCTCAATTTGATCAAGTTATACACAAAAAGAAGAACTGTTTTGAAATATAATTTCGACATCAAAATTTAAGTTTAAATCTTAGTGCAAAAGCATTAATAATATTTATAATTGTTTTTGATAAAAACTTCAAATAAAAACTTTGTGAAACCTTTGTTAAACATTTGGGGGCTATCTGTCAATAATATCAGAAGGTATATTCCGTAAGATTTACTCGGTCATAGCATAATCTCTATAAGCTAAACACAAACGACCAATATAAACAACTAGTTATGCAACCCTGAGCAATTGACGGCCCAAGCACTCAACTTAGAAGCGTATCTTAACTAAATCGTATCATAAAACTAAAATATGGCCGTTCGATATGAGTAAACAAGTTGCACACAATGCTTGGTCAGTACGGCTGGCAGCATCAATTTACTCCTTCCGCCCATACATTCACACTGAAGATGCTGAGAGCACGCACGTCCGCCCCTCGCTCAATGTAACTAGCTATTTATTTTCATTTCGTTTTGTCTAAGATATAAATTTCCCGCAACTTTTCTAACTGTTGTAAGTGTAAAGATCTATACCGCTCGTGGAGATATCTAACTTTATAGACACAGTTCGCTGAGTGCTGTCGACAGTACAATTTAGTGTTACAAACGAAACCTATCATGTGTAGCGAAAGATCACAATAGTAGGAAAATTTTAACCTTACTTGTAGTCTAATTTAACATCTTGCGGGATGTGATCCTCGGCTGTGAGAGCATCTATAAAACTTAAATACATTTTATTTTGAACAAATCTTGCCTCAGACTGTAGCTGGTGGATGCAATCTCTATTTATTACATAGGTGCTGAACATATCAGACGTGGCGTACGAGTTTACACCTCTAGCTTCCGTTTCGGAATAGATGTAGGCGTTGCTTTATGTCAAATGTTATATTTTTTTACTAGTTCTTCTGTCTTAAACTAGGGTGATAATGTGGCAGGCGAGGAGAAATTCTTTCTTTTTCTATTCTTGAAATATTGTTGTAATTTTAATAGAAAACAAAAACTTTTCTGCCCGGTTGATAAGGTATTTTGACAGCAGTTTATCAATTCCATAGCGCTGTTGGATCGATAATTCTATGAAGTGCGTTTCTGATCTGAACACCGCAATGTCAGTCAAACACTATATAAACTTAACTGAAGTTTACCTTATTCATAACTCAATAGTTGTTATTGAGAGAGAACATAACTGATGTCTTCAGAAACCGTGAATTAGTGAGTAAATAAGTTATCTTTTGTGAATATCACCTTCTAAACAATTTCTAAATGCAAACTACACGAATGCTTCCTTTTTAACTAATAACTACAATTTTATTAACTCTCTTTGTCATTACGTAAATTCTATTTGAAAATATCGTTAATTTCTTGTATCGTTCGGTTGAAACTCAAATTTTTTAATCGGATTTAGTTCGTCTTCGCGACACGATTTATATAGGTACCTATTCAATATGAATAACACGCAAAGCTCACAGAGCATATTGAAAAGACTGCAGTTTATTTGGAAGTAAATTTTTATATAAATATATTTTCATATATTTGTATGGGTAGGTACCAAACCAATGTATTAATGTCATATTTTGTTTGATTATACATAGGCACTTTGTGCTGTGACATATCCAGGAACGGCTTAAGCAAACATTTGAATATGTTAATGAAACTAATAAAAGCACAAACACTTAGTTCTTTGTTAACAAAGCACTTAGTTCTACTATGCCGTCAGTGAAGTAACACAATGAAATTGTCGTTAACAACATAAATATTAGGTCCTTACCTATGAAATTGGTGTTTTGTATGGAGATTTTAGGGAATTCTGCATTTTCCATACAACATTTTTCAGTTTTCTTCACAACGACAAATCCAATGATAATAATATTTGGCATCTATCATTAGACAAGCTTTAGTAATATGTGTAATATTACACTTCATAAAAATTATTTATCGTTTTTAAGTAAATGCAAATAAAATGATTTATTCGGGAGGCACTTAAAAAGAGTTATCTCCGTGTCCAATTTTAACACAATTAAACTTACAACAAATTATCAAAACAAATCAAAAGAGCTCAAAAATATTGTCTATTTTTAGACGAGGTATATATTTTTTAGGAATACTCTGAATCTTTATAGTTACAGACAAAATACTAAGAGAAAAAAAACACCAATTTCATAGGTAAGGACCCAATATAAAATTATAAGGCGTGTGCAGACATGACGTATAAGCCGGGCTAGGGATTAGCCAGCTTCTAACCAAATTAGTCAACATCTTATTTGCACACGAGAGCATTATTCAAATCTGTTCAATATTAAACAATGATATTTGGAAACGTACTTATGACGGATCCCTTCTGCCGATAAATTGAGTTTAACAAATACTATATTATAAACTTCGAAGGCATAATTTAATATTGCTTATTATTCTAAATATTTAACGCCGAAAAAGAATAGAATAGTCGTGATTATATGTAAGTGTAAAAAGATAGTGTAAATATTTTATATAAAGGACAATTCATTTATCAAAGTTGTCGGGCCGACACTTAGTTCTCTTTTGTTCATAATGCTGCCTAACTTTGTACCCAAGAGGCTAACGAGATTTGAGTCATGTTTCGCGTTATTCAATCTGTTTTTCTAAATATAAATGATTTATACAACACACAATTCACATTATAGATATTCTGTTGAAGTCCAAAATTATATGTTACTTTGATATAATGGTTCATATTTTTGATATTTAGTAACTTATCTATTATATTATATTGAGTGCAAAATGTAAGCAAGAATTGATTGAAACCACAAATGGGAAGCCCGCTACGTATGTTAACTAGCCCGAATTTACGACTCCATCACGATGGCAAATCACACCATGCCGACGCTTCGTAATACAAGATAATACCAATGCATGATTAATGGCAAGCCTGTGAAGTTTCAGAACGACCCAAAAGGATATCCAAGCGAAGATGTAGCCCTGCCACATACAAATTACTTTTTAGTAACGATGCGGGCCGGAAAAGGTCTTATCTTATGAAGTAGATATCTGACAGCCAACAAGTACATATATGTAAGTGCACTTCGGTGATATTATGATATATTGGTTTTCGGAAAGCTTATCAAAATTTCTCTAAAAGGGTTTACTTGTTTATTTCTGGAGCAGCTGAAAAATCGATGCTTTGATAGCAGTTCGCACGAAGTTTAATACGGGGTAAGTACACGGCTCATTAAACATGAGCCACATTTGCTTATGTCGAGCTATTCTCAAGCAAGTTACCGACGCCAAAACTTGTCGGTATTGTCCGCTTTTTGACCTTAAACTTAAAACTTTGCTTCCTAAGCAAAACACATATGAAACTGTCGTTTTGTATGAAGATTTATTTTAATATTGTTTTCGTAGGTACTAACATTTTTCTTGTTTATTTCACAACCATGAAAACACCTTATGAAACTTTGACACGAAGACATCAAGGAAACTAATAACAAAACTTTAAAAAAAAAACAACCTTTTTACTAAACGTTACTACCCGTACCAAATTCTGACGACAATGTTTGGAGTAATGTTCGAGAATGTCTTTATCAAGGTAAATAATAATAATTTCTATTGCTCTTACGTAAAGATCCAATACCAGTGGAATGATTATGATATAAAATGTAACGCACAGCGAATTACGGTTTTCAATTACAATAATAGTAGATATTATATCAACGATAAGAACCTCCTGATGGTTGCTTTATTAGCGCAGAGACGTGAATTTTTTTGCTATTTCCTCTCGATTTAAATGCAAATTGCTGGGGTAACGTTGCATTAGTCACCTATCTCCGGTTGTTAGAAGGCTTTAATAGTCTACCAAATTTTCATGTTTATGAAATTTCTTACAAGAATTGGCATTACACGAAATGTTTAGATCTCGGTGGCGTAGTGGTCAGTGCTCTTTGGCTTCGATCGAAAACAAGCTTTGTTTTCGATATGCTCAGGCTGTGGATGGGTGACCAAGACTTTGTGATCTCGAGCTGCTCCTCCGTGCTTCGAAAGACACGTTAAGCCGTTGGTCCCGGTCGCATTTGTGACCGTTTCTACACTCCAACCCGCATTTCGCCAGCGTGGTGGTGTTACGGCCCATACTCCTCATGTGTTTCTCCATGATATACGTCCCACTCCTGTCCCAGCAGTGGGACGTATATAGGCTGATGACGATATATTTAGCTTACACTAATTTCTCGCTGAATTTGATGTTTACATAACAGGAGTGTTTTGTTGTGAAGTACATTTAGCTGGTATAAAATAAAGAAAGGAAGTGTCTAACTCTATGACAAAACTAATAAGAATTAAAAGTAGACTAAGCGACATTAATAAAAAATCATCACAATGACTGCGTTTTTGTCAGCTGGTCAAATAATTGTATTCTATAGATATAGGTACTGTTATTACGTACTGAATAATAAAATAGGTAAACTCAAAATTGTAACGCACACCGAATGAAAAACTATGATTACTAGATGCGTGTAATCTCTAATGAACTTAGTTTTATGTTGTTTGTGTACTTTCCGAAGCCTATCGGTAATTTTTCTTAAAAAGGAATGAAATGTTATTGGATACTCCGGAACCTTTTTAGATTTGGACCCGCATACGAATCAGGCTATAAATGTTTATCAGGACAACAAAACAATTGACCGAAATGTATTACTAGGAAAATTGGCGTTACGAGAAAAATGTACGATCCACTGAATCTAAAGGTATTGGAGGCGAAGTAATAAGATACATAGATTGTATATTAACATAATTTTTATAGATTGTACTGAAATCACAGTTAGCAGTATACCCACAAATTATACTGTAATAGTTTATTAAAAACTAGTTAAATCTGAACTAGTAAAACCCACGGTCTAGATTTAAACAGAAACTTATTGTTAATGTTTACAACTCACAAACGTTTAACAAAAAAAAATCTTATTTTCATGAAATGTATTTGTTTTGCATTTGAACGCTGCCTGTGGATTCGTAAAATCCTATTGAGAAAGGCACAATGAATGTTGACTTCACCTTTGTATTATTTCTTGTAACGTTCGGGGGCCAAGGCACTTGAATAAAAGATTCGTATATTATCCCAGCTACGTTCAGAATACAATAGGCCTGCGACGCACTCACTGTAATTCAGTGAGCGGGCTAGTAACCGCATTGTATTACTATGAAAGTACTCCACTGCTTATCTAATTTAAAAGTGAATTTAAATACCTTAGCCAAGTAAATCGCACTTTCAATGTCTGATTCGAACTTCTGACTACTTTGGGGTCCTCCAGGAATACCAATTGCAAGTTTTCGCAGACTCGGAACACGTGAGATGTCTCTCAAAAACAATGGCACTTCTATTTCCAAAATATTGAATTAGCTCAATTCGGTAAATGAAAAGAAGGCCACGATGTTTTAGATCGGCAGACTACTAATATTAAGTTCCAATTATATGCCTTAGTATTTCGCATTTATAATATAAGTATGGATTTTAAGAAAATACAGCATTATTTTTGACTCGATTAAAATTATATTAATAAGAATAAATTACCTTTAAATAACGGAATTAGCTGAGCACACTAAACTTTAGTTTAATAATAAAATAAAATAAATAAAAATAATAAGTCAGACAAGCTAGGTAATGACTACGGTAAGTCGAGCTTGCGGCTTAGGTCAGGCATACAATAAAAATATAGTTCTTTACATACATTTCAAATGTAATATTCATTACTATAATTCGATCATTTCTCGATAAGAGGCGACAAAACTTTACGAGAATTGTTCATGTGTAAATAACGTTAAGCTCTCCACGTATTCGATTTCGTTTAGAAGTTAACATAACATCAAAGAAAAGTTAAAGTCGGCAAAAAGTTATTGGTACTTTCTTAGTAAGGGAAGTCGAATGCTACAGAAAAAAAAATGTGTATTTCCTGTTCAGTAGTTAGTAGGTAATGCAGATAAAAGGACGGATACGCACGCCTGCAGAATACACAAAATAACTTTCTATACCGAGACCGAAATCGAAGTGACGGCAAATTGTGATAGTCACGAAAACGTCTGAGGCTACGCGTCACTGCCCTGATATTATTTGTCACAATAGATAGGATAGCAATTTTGCGTAACTCTAGTCTATTTGTCACCCATAAAATATGACGTATGGAAGTCCCACTGATACATTGATCGGCCAAGGGCTGTCGTCGTTCATTTGAGAGAAGCCAGAATCAATATTTCCAAACTAGAAGTGTTGCACAAGATTAGGAGAATTAATAATTTTGGTTCAAATAAAAAATTGTGACAATTAAAAAATGTTCTAAGTAATAGTATAAATACCTACGAAAGCAGTAGAGTAGCGATATCAAGAGATACGTGGTCGGTATTTAGGTTGCAAGTTATTGTGGCCCTGTCTGGGATTTATGAACAAGCCAAATAACAGAGCAACAAGTCTGCATGTGTGGGTACAGAGCTGTCAGAGAATGTCAGAGCCGCGAATAGAAGGGATACAATGAACGTCAGCCGTATTCACTGTCATTCAGGTGCGGGTAAATGGTCGTGTTCGAGACTGGGATTTAGACTGAAAATTGGATTGGTTAGTATCCTACGGGCATGTGTATCTAAAACATCTTGTTAACAATGGATTCACAGTAAGATTGAAACTATTGACGACACATGCCCAATCAGTCGTAATGGCTGCCGAAGCTAATTCCTTAGTTTTATTCGAAGATTTTATCATTATGAAATATTATGCTAATCTTTCATTTACTTCGACAGTTTATATTTCATTGTTTAAAAAAAAATATGAATGTAAGTTTATAGTACGTCTCAATCCAAGTTGCGAAAAAGGTAAATAAAAAATTACCGAATTTGTTATTCGATAATCACACTTTTTACATGGACATTGGCACGTAAATATAATTAACGGTAAAAATTGTCTGTTTCAATTGATTTCAATTACCTACAGTCATCACAAAACATTTTAGAGATGAAACATTACCTTTGTTTTGTTTACCTTTTTGGCAACTTGGATTGAGACGTACTGTAAGTTGTGACGTGGCAGTGTATTTTACGATAATATTAACAGTAATGATTTATATGATAGCACTTACAAAATTACGCGTGAGCTTAAGATGAGCATCTTGAGCCTGAGTGGTTCTCCGCTTAAGTGATACCATATACTCCTGCCCGTGCTCATTAAGCGAGATCAAACGTTGGTGTCCCCGAATTCACCTTCACTAATTCCACTACGTAAAAGCTTTAGCAAATTATGTTAACTAGAGCATTTATACGATATGTTCCGTGAAATATTTAATAGATGTGCTGACTATGGACCCCGTAAACGCTTACAGTAGCCCTTGTAATATGATATGGTTGTTCACAGTTCACAGTTTATCTGACTAAATTAAGCCTACTGGAAATATTATGTGGGGTTATTATGGTTCATTCCTTTTCATGTGATATGAATACGCCCTTAATTATTAAAGGGCCTCCTTCTAGTAGGAAAATGCCATTGCTCTTTATTTAGACGTACGTTAATCGCAAAATAAAACTAAGAAAAAAAAATAACATTCATCACGCCTTTTTCCCCGAAGTGTTAGTTCCCACGTAACAAGTGGCATGCCTGTTGCTATGCACGGGGCACAATGTGAGGCAAGTATTCATAATTAACTGTACACACGTTTTATTCAAACTCTGTGGTACAGGCGGTGGGATCGAACACGCGATTCCCGCGGCCTTCTCAAACGAGTAGTCCCCGTACGTCCCAACCGCTGCCTTGCCTGCCCAAATAATGTATAAAGCATACTATACACGAATCTTCAAGCAATAAAACGACATACATGATGGTTTATGAGTCTAGGCATGACGTGATAGTCTACCTACACTATGATTGCATCTTATGCGTCATGGGAAATATAAATTAAAATTATTTTCAAACCCAAGTTTGTTACCAAATCTACTTAAAAGCGCGGGATAGTATGTCATGAAAAATTTGGTCTGACACTCACAAATAAAATTATTACAGTGTGCTCAGTGAACCATGTAAAAACATTAGCCTTTGAGCACTACGAACATGTGCAGCATGGAAGGAATTTATCATTTATTAAACGCAGTGCTCTCGAGCCCGTAGCCAGCTACAGCAATCTGGTATATTAGTCAAAAACAACATTCCAAAAAAACAGAGAATTAATTTGTGTCCCAAGTCTGTAAAATAAGTAGCAAACCTTTTCAAATATTACGATCCTTAAAGAGTTGAAAGAATTAATGAATTATCCATAACATTGATAATCGTTGTACAAACTATTCCAAATGTGCTGATAAGATCGAAACTAATATATGTTCCAAACGATAATAATTTATCGATACGCGCCAAACTTCCCATGCCATTTGTACGCTCGCGGGCTTGTAACCAGTAACAAATATCCTCTCATAGTTTGAACGAGAATGCTAATCTAATATTGAATTTGTACAAGGCGTGCGGTATGGGAATAAATCAGTAACGCTACAGTTGGTGATAATTTAATATGGCAAAGAAAGGCGTGAAGGAATAAGAACGTGAATAAGCGCGGATATTGAGCGAGCGCCGCGAAACGTACAGTGCGAACATTTATAGTAAATTAAATTAACTTTTCGATATACGACTTCAACTTTTATTTTCCTGAGTCAATTTTGACGCTATTGTTATTTATAGCTACTATCTTTCAATTCTTATAACTATCGCTAGGGGCCTAGTTTGTGATCATAAATATTATTAAAAATTTGCTTACCTTACACATAGATAAATTAAAACTTTCGCTACTATACTAGCGGAATTACTTAATTTATCTATGATTTCGCTAGTATAGTAGCGCCACCTAAAGTAACAAGTCTAACGAAGTACAAGCAACAATCATAAGTTATAGACGAACTAAAACCCATGTATGGGAATAGCGATCTATACTACTTAATGTATCTATGCCATACACTGTGTCCGCATGATAACCGCCTCACCCCCTACATGGAGACTGTATCAGGCGATATGTGGCTGTTAAAATTTATAGATAGAGTGTATAAATTTAAGTACCTTGTTACAGATAGCCTTAAAGATGATGATGATATAGAGAGAGAGCGTAGGGCGCTGTCGGTCAGGGCGAACATGTTGGTGCATATTTAGTTGTTGCACAGACACTGTCAAAATTACGCTTTTAAAAGCATATTGTACGTCCTTTGTAGGAGCTCGGTGGCGTAGTGGTCAGTGCGCTTTGGCTTCGATAACAAAGCTACCTTCGCCATGGTCAAGCTGTGGATGGGTGACCAAGACTTTGTGATCTCGAGCTCCTCCGTGCTTCGGAAGGCACATGAAGCCGTTGGTCCCGGTCGCATTTGTGACCGTTTCTACCCACCAACCCGCATTGGGCCAGCGTGGTGGTGTTACCGCCCATACTCCTCATGTGTTTCTCCATGAGGAAGGCCTGTCCCAGCAGTGGGAAGTATATAGGCTGATGACGTACGTCCTTTTATACCTGTAGCTTATGGAACAACTATAGCAAAAATTGTACAGCGTACAGTTTAATAATGAGTTTAGGTCGCTGTTGCGACTGCCGCGATACTGTAGCGCGTCAGCATTGTTTGCATGGGCGGATACCGATGGCTTCGAAGCCATTATGCGAAAAAGGACCGCATCACTGCTACACAGAGTGCGCCGCAGCGGCCACAGCGTTCTCACCGAAATAGCCGACAGTCCTTCTCCAATGATTGGCGCCATGCTCAACAAAACGAAATCTGTTTTTAAAATAATTTGTTAACATATTAAATAATAAGCCTTTACTAACATATTCTGGATCTTTGTTGTCTGAAATAAAAACATTTTATTTATTTAACACCTCTGCCTATGCTGTGTCTATTATATTTCAAACACATAAGACTGCTTTAATACCCCGTAAACTACTGGTCGACTGACCGCAAACTTCCTCGAATATTTGTACATTGTTAACGTAGGCAAATTTATCAAGAATTTTACTCAAAACATTTAAAATTTCAGGAGCTTAATGGTTTATGTATTATGTCAAATAAAACTAGTTATAAATGAAGTAAGCCAGCGCTGAAGGTATTTCCAGGTGCAATTAACTAAGTGTCAGGACTCTCATTTATTTCGTGCATCCATTAACAAAACAGTTTCAATCGCACGGTTTGAAGGTACCGCACGATGGAACCGTGAAATGTCTTTTATTTATTGGGGCAACTGCTTAATTAAAAAATATCAACCCCGTGGCGGGCACTGCGAACACCGGTGTTCGTAAACAATAGATATTTCTGTTGTTTCTCGTTTTGTGCCCGTTGACTAGTTAATAAATCTTATAAAAACAAATCGTTGCAAGTATTTTCGTGGGTTTTTGCCAGTGCATAATGTTATATTATGACACTATCACTAGCCTATATACTCTTGGGTATAGGCCCATACTCATCATGTGTTAAGAAACAGATGATAAATATGGGCCATAACACTACCACGCTGGCCCAATGCGGATTGGTGGGTAGAAATATTTCGTCCCGACCAATGGCTAAACAAGGACGGAGGAACTCGAGATCATAATGTTTCGGTCACCCATCCCAAGAATGACCATGGCTAAATTAGTTTTATTTTCAATAACGAAAGCCAAAACGTACGAACCACTTCGCCAACGCGTTTCTCAACATCTGACACCAAATAGATAGTATTTGAAGGAGCAGATTTATTTTAAAGTATTGTGTTTCAGATAAGTGGGTTAGCTTAAAGAATCGTAAGTGAATAGAAGTGTTTGAATGGGAAAAGGGGGCAATCCATATCCGACAGCCGCCGTTTCCTTTAGTACCACCCACTTTCGATGGAGGATTATTAATAAAGTTCTGTACCTATATCTCGCTTTAGTATCATCTGCGAGTTCAATGCTAAACTAGCCTTTCCAAAACTCAAATTTAACGGGTTAAAATGTGTGCCTGTAAAAACCGAAACTGAAAAATCCTCATAAAAGTGCCGAAAATTCGCTAATCGTTTCTGTATTTTACTAAGAGCTCGTTGATATCCCGTCCCCGGAAAGCGGGTCATAGAAAAAGTTTTCTTTCCAAAATTCCGACGCTGAATCTAAAACAGTTTGAAACTGCATTAAATTAGCATAGCGCCATCTTTTGTTCCTTTTTGTAAGATAACAATCTAATATGCAGATGCTGCATACTTGGTCGCTGATTAACCGTCATATTTAGATTAGAACTAGATCTAACTTGAGATATTGACTTTTCATTTTAAATCTAGATTAATCTGATTTTTTCTCAGTTTAGGCATAGTATTATGTATTTATTTATATTACTTGTATGTATATTTTATTGAGTTTATATATTGTTTAATTATATGTTGTATTATTTGTTGTTGTTTTGTTTAGTAATGTATATGTTTGCATAGATTTCTGTTTTGTCTTGTGCACTGGTGTCGCTTCTCTCACATCTTGAGATCTCACACACCTGTGACGGAATATATCCCTATTAGAGAAACGTCATCCCTTGTATACTTCTGCTTTTTACACTGTTGTTTTTTGTTTATGTGCAATAAAGAGTGTAATAAAACTCGATTTCCATTTGCTTTTTATCGCTTATCTAACTTTGCTACATCGAATTAGCCATTTTCTATTTTCCTGCATATTTGCTGTGTCCATTTAGTTAGCGTTTCACAGCTACACGTGAGAAAAATATTAACATTTTTACTTTTACCTAAGTTGCACAAAGGGAAGCCTCGCTAATGAAGCAAAGGATAATACAGCTTCAGTAAACATCGTGATACTTAACTTTGAAAACTAATTTACCATACGTAAAACGTCTGGACTTCACACACTTGTAAGTTTTATTTTACAGAGAAAAATATAATGGAATCTGTAGTGCATACAACATAATGTTCAATATTTGGTATAAGATTTTCTTTCTTGTGACCAGAAAAAGAAGAAAGCATCACGTTTTTTTTCAGTTCAACGATAAGGCTACAACACACTATTATAATGTGCATTGTATTGTGTATTGTTAATTAATATTCATCTGTAGAATGAATGTTAATGCTTTATAATACTATTTTGTCATTCTATTTAATGTAATTTATAATAATTCTTGTTTAAATATCCCGGTTATTACTAAAACTGAATATTAGGCCGTATAACTACGTCATTAATGTGCAATAATGAGTGGTGAGCGCCACGTAAGGGCCATAGACGTTGATTATATTTCTATTGTCCGCTCTTCTATACTCGATAATACAGATATTGAAATTTATTTAGGTTACACGATTAATTAAAAATTCATAGCATTATTGAACACCGCATTATAATACATTATATGGGATTTTTATCATGTTCAACTGTCAAAGTACAATGGAATTTCACTATTCGGCGTGATAAAAACACGATAAATCGCGTTGCTCATGCTATTTAGGCTGGGTTGTAGAGTTGAAATCGTGTACACTATATATGCGTGTGAATGATATAAATGATTATAAAATGCCTACTGTCGTAAGTTATAAGCTGTTATAAATATTTTGAAGTTGAGTAAAAAAAAATGTTAGGCTATATCAAAGATAGATAAACGTTTCGTCCTAAGTTATGTTAAATAGAGCGGTAGTTGTAAACTTTTAAGTAAAAAGGCGACGGGACACTTTTCGCTTGATACGGGTCGTCCCCAAAAGAATAAAAAACTATAGTTACCAAGAAAAGTTTCCCCGAACATTGATTTTCATGTCCTAAAATATGACTTTGAAAACTATTTTGAGAGAATGTAATATAATGTAACTTTAAATTTTTTTGAGAACATAGAACAAGCATTGGAACTCTTGCTAAAGTTACACATTTAGTTTGAAAAGATTCAGTTTTTATCTCATAAATTATAAGAAATGAACACGAAATTTAAAAATAAAAATAAAGGAGCTCGGGGGCCGTGACGTATTTAAAAAACTTTGGTCTTTTATTAAACACTAAGCAAAGTTCATCTCTTCACATTTGACGATCTACAATCTGCACAAGGTAAAATATTTGTCAAGATCTGCTATACTATCGTCCAACTATGGCCAGAATCGCGACTAGCGAAAGATAAATGACGACATACAATAATAATTTACTATATTCAGTCAGTGACACTTTTTGAATTACGAAAACACAGGTACGAGTTACCTTTGCTCCGTTGAGATTCACGACGCAATAACTCACCTAATTCGATCCAGATATGCTCGCAGAACTAAGAGCTTTACAAGTGATGCACTGCTACAGAGACCGTTACATGATCTTATTGACGAGATCAGAACTTCCAAAGCTCTATCAATATAGATTATTAGCTCTTTGACTAGAATACCCTATAGATGACATATTTTCTCCTCTGTAAATTCAAATTAATTTGTTCAGTCTAGGTATTTTTACAACACACTTGTGAACGTCAATAACAAAGCTAAAAGATTGTAAACGCTACTCTATCCACATGAGTTTATTACAATCAAACGCAGAAAAATATCATCTTTTTTTGGCAGTCGAAATAAGTTGGAATGAAAAAATTTTACGACTTGTAGTTTACGGAAAGAATTAAAGATATTTTCTCAATTCGTCTGAATAGTCATGAGGTAAGGATCTGATGATGGAATCCAGAAGAAATCAATCAAGAAATCAATCAAATTTTATAAGCACATTTGTAGCGATTTTATATTAAAATAATGATGTTTTTAATAAACCGATTTTCGGGTAAATATTGCTTAAGAAATATGAAAAAGGCCTACATGAACGCCAAAAGGCGTTGCTATAGATTGATGTTTCAAAAGTCGTAGTGAGCGAGAGCCTCATCATGCTAGATTATGTTGATGGTCGCTGTAATTAACTTCATGTTTCCCCGAATAAGTAGTATAGTTTGAAAGGAAAGTTCTGTTTGTGGAATGGGGTTAATCTTTGTATACATTGCGGTCCTCGCCAGCTTATCAACTACTTTTGTTCGGAAACTAAATGAATATTATTATTGTACCAGAAAATTACTATTCAACACTAAAAACAAGCCTTGAGAATTATTGCCTATAATAGTTTTAGCAGAAAATCTAATTAATATTCCTTTGCACATTATCAACGATTATTTTTAATTTAGGAAATCACAGACCAAAGTTTCTTCTTGTGGATCCCAATTATGTTTGTTTGGAAGTTTAAGCTTAATCCATTACCTGAAATGTTGAACTATTTTAATCAAATAAAGAGCCTTCACTAGATGAAAATCAACAAATATGAAGTTGAAGTAGCGTTCTGTGAATTCATGGTTATACGTTAGATTTGTAGTAAATAACAACATGCTTTTATTGCATTAAAATGTAAATATTTATTCATAAATCAATGTTATTGTGATGAATACATCAACAGCGGAAAACAAGGACCTATACGGTATGAATTTTGAAGAGATTTTAGCGTTAATATCGGTATAAAATTACTTATTTTTGACGCTAATTAAATTTGCACATAATTCCATTTAGCCCATCTATTCCCTTTGATGTCGTAAAAGGCGACTAATGGACTTAGAACTGCAAACCCATCCAATAGCTTATAGCGGCGACGGGCTCACCATCTGTCCCGCTGAGTGCAGTCACTGCTTGGTGATGTGTGGACTATGACAATGATTTTGTGGTGCTTTTGCCTAGTCTTTGACTAACCCTTAGGAAATAAGTCGTGATTATATGTATGTATGTATTTAGCCTTTAAAGCTGGCATGTTGATATTGACAAAGCTAACAAAATTTTTAGAAAGAGTCCTGCGACTATTCATATTTACAAATTTTGTGCCACTGTCGCGAACTAGTTTTTTCCGACGCATTAGTCTGAGCGTACAGTGCACATTGCCCGCAGCACCCACTTCGCTCTGTTTTATCCCTTTTTCCTTGCAAAAGAACATCAACAACGAAAAATAAAATTCGAAAGTCTGGCGAACGCTGAGTTTGTATTTTTTACAAAATTTATATTCAATTTCATGTTCCTACTCATAGCTTTTGAGTGGCGATTTTTCGTTTCCCATTCGAACTAGCTTCCATCGAGTAAGCTCAAATAAATCGGTCGGATAAAGTTCAGATAGCAAAAACGTTAAAGGCATTTATAAAGTTGTATATTCTTTTAAGCTTTTACGTGTCTTGTTATATAAGACATTAGTTATATAAGATCTTTCGAAATCCTATGCTAGAGATATTTATCGCAAATAAACCAGCTTTATCGTACTCCACGATTTTTTGGAGTACGCCATATAAGTACTCCAAAAAATCTACCTTATGTTGGTAGCAAATAGGTACAGAATAATATCACTATTAAATTTTTGTATTATTTTTTAATACAAAAAGTCAGTAAAATAAATATGCAATATTAACAACGTCAGTATTTTTTTTTATAATTAGCCCAGCAAATGACTCAATACCATCTAATGGTAAGGAGTAGATAAGTCCATTTGTGAAGCACCAAAGGATGCAGGCCTAGCGACCTCCACCTTGCTGGCTCATAAGATGCTTTTTCACGACAAACTTACTTGACAAATATATACTTGACTATAATTTTAGGAATCCCTACTTATCCCTACGGAATATATTACTTATAATTACTATTAATAAACTTTAATTTAAACACACTAATAATATGTTAGTACTATTACCGTAATAGATTGTAAATTAATATCATATACAATATGACTCAGTACGATTTAATTACTGCCGATAAAGTAACCACAAAATATTTTCATAAATAACAGTCTATATTTACAGAAATTTATATTTCAATGTCAAGTTAATAAAGTTTATTTTATTTCACACCTTTCAAAATAAAAACACAAAATTTTATTAAGGACTTGACATCGTTTAATTAGATAGATCGTATACCAGTACCCAGTATTATTGATTCTCGAAACTTCTCTACCTCTTATTAATTGATTGATTAATGTGAAGTTTGTTTACAGCTACTGTTCCTAATAGAATCGTTACCATGCAGCATGAACCAATGTTACGTAAATCAAAATGTAGATGAGTTGACGTCAAAGTCAAATATTACTCGTAGACAAGTATTCCCGTGGATGTAGGTTATAAAATATGATATTATTTATCATTTTACTATATCTACTAAAGTTGCTGAGTGAGAAAAATAGAATTTTACTACGTACGTTGTAGGTAAATCTGACATTTGACTTTGATATATTTTTAATGATGATACTTAAGAACTTATTACATGAAAGTTAATTAATCGCTTAACAACTTACTGTACAAAGGGAGCTTCTTTGTATCGAAACTATAAAATAATAAAAAGACAACTTCTGCTGGTATATCTACTCTCAGTATTGGAATCAAAGTGCATAGTGACAGAAGTAAGGAAATTGCTCGAGATGCCGGGAAATTGAGACGCTTCTCATGAACTGGAGACCACAAAAAGAAATCTGTTATCGGAACGATAAATTATAATCCCGTTTCTTCAAAGCTCGCATGATTTCTTCAATATACATTGGTTTAAACCAGACTAACTTTCGAAATTTCTATATCACACACAAGAATAATTATAATAGTTCCAAAACTATCTCTTGACCAAAGCGATATCAAGTTACAAGTTCTCAAGTATCATCTGAAGAGAAACATTATAAAATTTGTTTTGATTAAAAATGATAATAAGAATTGTAGTAAGATTCTGTACTTATGCAAAAAAATTCGAAGTTTAAAAACATTTATTCAGTTTAGATGCGTTCCTATGCATGTGCTGAGACATGCATACGAATGTTAAAAGCATTTTACAAAATTTAAAGAGTAAAACTACGCTTAGACGTATAAAATAACGAATTACAAGGGAAAGGTTGATATATGTACGCACACATTTTACTTTGATTATGAGTATCATATAAAATGTCACGCAAGTCACATTTGCTAGCGACAAAGACCTGAAACATAAATCTAACACCTTTAAAACGGAGTCAAATTTATTTCGAGCTTATTCCGGCGGCTTACAGCTAATTTATTAAAGGTGCTGACTTAATATGGAACAAATGGCAGTTGTATAAATTAATGCGATGCTTACATGACCGTGACACGTAATAAAACAAACATGTTTAGCAGTGTGCGATTAGGTGGATTGAGATGGTTATTCAAATATTAACCTAAGCCAAGAGCTGACATTGCCCAGATTAGGGTCACGATGGAGGGGCAATTAACGAGAGAACTTAGCTAGTTGGTGTGTTTATAGCATCATAATTTTAACAAGTTTTTAACTCGCCGACATAGTTTGCGCCTGTATTTCTAAAAGACATTTTCACTGAAATTTCGTGAAGTCTAAACATAATGTTCTATGTCTCCAGCCAGTAGGCTACATACTGCCGGATTTCCTAGAGACATGTCTGATTCTGTTTTCCTTAAACAAGCTGAAACAGCTATTGAATTATCATTAAAATATTTTACATTCAGACAAAGCTGCGTTCAAAAAATTTTTGTAAACAAAACAGTAATATACCGATATGTCACATAATTATAACTCAGAGACGCTATAACAGCGGAATGTAGATATAATTTATAATTTGAAAAAAGGTCACCCAGTTCTGTGAAAAACATTATGTTGCTGAATAAGACGTCCCATTCACGGTACTTACGGTGCAAATTTTGTCGGGATAAAGTCATGCAGCGGATAATCTGATACGAGTAACGTGACAACTGCGTGACAAGCATACAACACAGGCCCGGATAAAATTCGGCACGCGTCCGATAATATGTACACTCGTAAACATTGAATACCGCTCAGTCACCAGTAACCCTAGTAAGTTCTCATTGCAAAAACTTAACTTTTTTAGTTTTGTTATGAAGCTCAATTTCTATGGGAAACGTGAAAAGCGCCCCTAGCGGAAAGTATCAGAAACCACCTAGTATCATTTATTTAATATTTATAATCTTATTTTTATGTCTGTGTGTATAACTTGTTATACGCACTAGAGTCCTTATTATCTCCCGCAGCCGAATTGTCCTCAGCAACGTAACGGCCTACGCCTTCGCCGTTTCCAGCCTCATCGGATATGAGGGACAATCTAGTATACGCCTCGGCTGATGAGACGGACGACTTTACGATTAAATTACCTATAGTAGAACTAGCTTAATAAATTGTACCAGCATTTCATAATTTCCCATTTCTGATTTATGAGAGATTCACGCACTTATAGTATTGTGAAATAAGGTACGACAAAAATATTAAACTACATAGCATCCCAAAAAATATTGAAGACCCACCTCAACGGGGATTTGGAGATTTCGATAATATCCAAGTGATGATTTCGACGGCATATATACATACGATATTGAATTTTACCTGTTTCCAGGTTATATGATGTTCTTTTATAAAGCTGTTACGAAAAGTCCAGTGTAATTTGTATAAAAAGAACTATGAAGGTGAAAATCCAAGCCTAGACTAGCAGAATAAGTTATAGACCAAAGTCATAACAAATACTTAAGATAAATGGTAATACTTCGGAGCTTTTTCACTATTATTTAGCTATAAATATATAATTTTTACTGCGCTATAAAGAAAACAAGTGCTAAGTCATACTTCTTCCAAGCGTAGTAAGTATTTAAAAACATTTTGTTAAAAAAATATTTGGAAACAAATAACGAGTTGTTGAAGGATGGAGAAGTTAATCCGACATTTAAGAGCCCCATTCTTTCAGACCGTAGATTAAAAAGAATGATATGGTATCACCCGATCAGATAGAACTTGATGGATGGGACTAGCCTTATAACTGTCAGAGTAAACCACTAACTCAGCTTAATGGAGCAATTTGCGAGCCAACAGTCAACAAGTAATATTTAGACATAATACGAGAAAAATGTTTCAACCCCTTTAAAGAGAGAGTTCTTTGTATCTTCTTATATTTAGTAACAATATTATGTGTGTCGTTAAGAAAATACTTTATACTTGTCCCTATAATGTAATAGTTAGTAAAGTAGGCGATTCTTCAGTGAAAACACTAATAAAGTTTGTCATTATTATTCTCTTATTTTTTTCATTCTATAGCTAAATTAAAAATATTCAAAAACTTTTCCTCAGAATCAAGGAAGACTTTGTTTCGGAAAAAAGCGAACAACAAAATTTTATCAACAGCTAATTTGCGAAAATTCCGAAAAGTTTTAGACATTCTTACAAACTTACATGGTAACGGAGTCACAATCACGTACAATAGCGATGAAGTTTGTTATATTTGTCTCCTATAAGTGAAATTGGGTTACAGCGTTTAATAGTTGAGCCGAAATTGACTTGGAAAAACAGCTATATGAATTTTTTACTGAGCATTTTTATTCCGTTACATTTCACTGCAATTTGGAGCTTTGATATTTATACAAAATCATTAGAAACTAACTTTATCTTAATATGTACGCTTTCGCATAAAGAGAAAATTATATTAGCACTGAAATTGGATTAATTGTTTCTAGAGGTAATTTCAAATGGGTTTGTGATTTATTACAATGACATTGAGGAGCCAGCATTAGCTTATTAGATAGCAGATGAAGAACAAAAGAGACTAAACATGATATACATTAAGAAACATGTTTTTAGTATTATGCTACTATATCTACTTATATGACTTACAACTCGATGGTAAGAACCATAAATTTAACAATTTAATAATTTATTACACAACCACAGCCGCTGCTAAGAACGTAGTAATTTTATATTTCCTAGCCGTAACCCTCACCAGTTATTGTAGAACATAAAGCCTGAATATTAAACAACTGTAAAAGGAAGCAAGACTCGATAAGCAGTCAAAGAAACGTAAAACTTATAGAATTAAAAGACAATAAACATTTTACAATCGTACAAAATGTGCTATAAACATTGGTTAACATTTTTACCTACGTGAGTTTTCAATTCCTGACATAATTGTTTTTGTATTTCTCATAACTTTCTATATGCATGAAAGACGCAAAAATGATCCACCGTAAGTAATACCACAACGCTGCATTACTGAAAATCAAAATCCCGGTTTTATTACGAATCCGGATCATCATTGCTAGCGTTTTTATTTTCATTGTCGATATCGAAATTTATATTTACACTTAAGTTTAAATGTCAATGACATGTAATACCTACTGTTTAAATGCTTGTATTAATTTAGAAAAAATATGTTCATGGACTATATTGCGTGGAGCTTATTACAAGATATATTTTGTTTCAATTCCATAGACAAAACGGTAATGGTAATGGAATTTTTTGAAGTTTAACTTCAAAAAATTCCTTTGGAATCGGAAACGTAGAATGGATATATCGACGCATCGAACAATTTCCGCTTGAATAACAGAATATTGAAGCGCATACTCGTGTGGGTGCGTATCGAATTGCGAGCAAAAACGAAAAATGGTTCCACTAACCGATCTGCACTGGATACAGCTGATTTTGCTTATTTTAGATATTGTGAAATTGAGAATATTATTAAAACACAAGCGGCTATTTGGGCTAGTTGGTAGGTGTTGTATTTATTATATAGAGGTAAATATGAGTCTGGAGAACGGCTGAAGACAGAGAACGTGCTTTAGGGGAGACCTGTGTCCAGCAGTGGACGACGAGCATAGGTTGATGATGATGAGTCTGGATGTTCATTGCAATATCCGATAGGCATACTACTGATCTGAATTTAAAAATAAATTTCGTCGTTAGAGTGGTATATTACTTTTAGGTGACATATTATCATAAATGAATATTGCACCCGTGCTAATTCGGAGCGGGCTCGTCTTTAATAAGTAAGATTACTGTACAAGCCATTTTCAGTATAATTAGTTTTAATAATGTGACAATGTCCGCATCGTTGTGGCATATCGCAACAACTTGACCTACATTTTACGTATGACAAACTTGCGTGTATTCAGTCAGTGCATTAAAGGCATTCGTAACATATTGACATTTTTATTATTGGTCTCTCTCCCCGTGATCTCTGACAAAGTATTAGTGACATACTAGTGCGGGTTAGCAAGGGCTCGCACAATTACTTTTTCCTAAATTGAATGCTGTCAAATGACGAAGCCCTAGCCTTTATCAAATGATGCATAGTTGTTCCCATAATTAGGTCAAGCCACAAAGCTACACGAAATCGTGTGACGGGTTATGACGCCGCGAAATAACGTCATTCCGACAAGCGATTACACCAACGGACACTTTGACTATGACAAATATACTGCTCCAGTATCTCAGTTTTCAGATCCTACAAACCACTAAATTGGAATTTAAATGGACTATGCTAATTTTCTTTATCAAAAGTTTTCGTTTAAAGGAAATTCTTCAGATGAAGAATAATCCACAACACATAGGATCTACAATTTTTTAAAATGCCAACATACTTTTTTAAACCAAGTATTCTATAAACATTAAACTGGACACGTTTGAGTTTTCTTATAACGAAGGTACGCTGTAGTTATTTACTGTGACACGTTTCTCACTTTCCGGGCTTTTACACACGCCAACACGTAGTGGTCGGAGCCATGCATCCAAATCGTACACATATGGTAGCCATTACTGTTTTTATCGCCTCCGGTACGTGATTAATAGACTGAAAATAATTATTCTATAGGTCCTAATCGGGAAAAAATAGATCTATCGTAACATATCTCTTTTGTGATTTAAATCATTTTTACTTACTGTCGCCTGAACTTGGACTATTTGTCCAACGTTTATTTACTTTTTATGTGCCCAATAATGAAAATTAAATTAAGGAGTTCGGTCGTGTTGTGTAGTTCATACAAATTTGTTTCGACATTGAAAAGTAAATAATCTTCACCAAAGTTAAACCCTGGGGTTAAAACTTTGAAATCTTAAGTTTCTTCTTGTTTCGGAAGGCAGTTTAGTCGTTGTTCTATAGGAAATGAAAACTCAATTGCAGCTACTAGTGTATTTGAGATAATGAATATTTGCTGTAATATTTGACATTTAAGGTAGGTTTACCTCTGTAAGAACTATGCGGAAAATGTATTAGGGGATTATAGGTACATTTTTATTGTTAGACGCACAAAAGCATAGGCGGATCAGAAAGTAAGGTCCGCAATAAAGACTAGACCGGTAAAATTCTCTGAATAACAAAGGGCAAATTATGTTTACAATGCGGGTGCCATCTCTTTGCGTTCACAGTTGACTGCTTTGGCGCAAATTACGGGGAGCGAACCCGGCACAATGCACACCTGTAATTATGATAGGCCACAAGCGGGCATCGAAACCGAGCAAATACTCTAGTGTGAATTCAAACAGTCCTGTAAACGGTCTTTTGAACACTGTCATATGCATGTCACGCCTTCATGTATCGAAAAATGGGAACTGGAATTATTTTACACACATTCATTTTTCATTTTGCGCTTCTTCTGCAATATCGTACTTCATGGCGGCACTTCACTTGGCGCATCGTGTTCGCGTATTTGCTATCTGTCCTCAGCCTATATACGTCACACTGCTGGGCACAGGCCTTCCTCATGGAATATCCACGAGGAGTATGGGCCGTAATACCACCACGCTGGCCCAATGTGGGTTGGAGGGTAGGAACAGTCGCAATAGTCACCGGGACCAACGGCTTAACGTGCCTTCCGAAGCACGGAGGAGCTCGAGATCACAAAGTTTACGTCACCCATACACGGCCTGACCATGGCGTAGGTAGCTTTGTTTTCAATTGAAAGCTAAAGCTTACAACCACTACGCCACCGAGATCCTCCTATTATTTATAGTATTTGCTGTATAGCAATGTATATTTGCTGTATACCGCCCACACATGGCTGTTTTCGGATAAGTATTTATCCGCAAAGTGCCATGTGTGGACGGTCTATTTAAGTATTTACACGAATGAAGAAAACAATGCACATAGCAAACATGCGTTTCCGTCCACTTCTCAGTTTTTGATCACACATCAAAGGATTGTTTGAGTTGTTTTCCCGATAACAGTCCATGTGTTGATGGATTATTTGGAATGATTTTATTACACTCATTTGCAAAAGAAACGGGCGGTTTTGATTTTCATTCATCTTTAAAAAGATACAATACAAAAAAGGTTTCAATCGTTTGTACACGTTACTGGCCGGTTTTAAAAATGTGGTATTTAAAAAAGTACGTTATAAATTCAAATTTTCATTTGATGCTCATTTTTACAGAAAACCCCTTTTTATCCTACATTTTTGGCGCGATGTTCCAGAAGTTAACATCGACTTTCATAACTTTTATTCAATTTTCATCGATTAATTTCCTTGACTGTCAAAGCTTTATTTATTGCTGTTTGGCTGTATCAAAAATGGTAGATAAAGTGGTAAAAGCTACCAAAATTATCGCGCTGCTTGAAGAGGGTTGCAGCCAATGCTTCGTGGCAAGGAGGCTAAATGTTAGTCGCTCGACGGTCCAAAGGACCTGGCAGCAATATCAGGAGACTGGTTCCGTCGAGAGAAGGCCTGGTTCTGGAAGAAAACCATGTACCCAACCACGGGATGATCGTTTTCTTGTGAGTCGCGCATTGAGAAATCGCAAATCTTCGTATGTGGATCTTAAGAACAACCTCCAAGAAGTAAGAAATGTGCATATTAGTCTACGGACGGTCAGGAGGAGGCTTCTCGCTGCCAATATACGCAGTCACCGCCCGGCCCGCGGCCCCAAATTACTCCGTGAGCACCGAGTTCACAGGATTAGGTTCGCTAGAAATCGTGAATCATGGACTCAAGAAGATGGAATAGGGTTTTGTTCTCTGATGAAGCCAGGATATCTCTGTTCGGTGAAGATCGACGTCGCCGAGTGCTAAGAAGACAAGGAGTACGCTTTGCAGAGGCATGTTTCGAAGAAATCACACCTTATGGTGGGGGCTCTGTTATGTTTTGGGCAGGAATAAATTCAATGGATCGTACAGAATTAGTCTTCATTGAAAATTGCTCACTGACTGGGCATCGATACATAACGGACGTTCTAATTCCTCATGCACAACCCGCATTGGCCGCTTTAGGTGAAAACTCAATTTTTATGGACGACAATGCGCGCGCCCACCGATCTCGCGATGTTAAAGCGTGTGTGCAAGAGGTCAGCATTCGTCGTTTGGATTGGCCAGCTCGAAGTCCCGACCTCAATCCCATAGAGCAAGTCTGGGACGTTCTGAAACGCATGAGATCAGATCGGAGATCAGTAAAACAGGCTCCGCAGACCATCAGAGAGCTGAAGAATGTGATTACTGCGGAGTGGTAACGTATTCCGCAAGCAAGTATCCGGGATATACTCGCTAGCATGCCCAGACGAATTCAACCTATGATTTTAGCTAGAGGGGGTTTAGCATTATTTCCTATAAATTGTATCAAAATTTTATGAAATATGATGAAAACTATTATTTTCTTATCAATTTACCAAATTGTGAGGATAAAATTACGTATAATTATCAAACAAAGCAATATTAACATTTGAAATGGTTCATTGCTTAAGCATATAAGCATATTTAAATTTAGAAGACCAATGATTGAAATAAGTGTGCTCAGAATTGAGGAAACCTTAAAAAAAGTCATTCAAGAAGTTTTACGTATATCAAAAAAATCTTAGTAACAATGTATGTACTGAGAGTTGGCCACAGTGGAGACGACGTCTCCCATAAGAATCTCTATACTGATCGGTTCTACACTGCTCTCTTTACCTTTACCACGTTATTGAGTCGGTCTATCTTGTGGATGGCCTACAAACATCGCTATTAATCGAAACTTGTCCTTCCACCTCCACGAACGTGGCATGCGACAGGAATAAGGGTGCCTATTTTCATTTGTCGCATGCCATATCAATCACGTGATCCCTATACCTGTCACTTTCTATTATGGCAAATCGAAACGAGACGAATCGATTTTGCGAATCAAACTCGTGATCCTCAGGTTTGAATAGGGGTGCAGATCTGTGAGCAATGTGGCATGTCGGTGATGATGCTAAACTTAGTTCATTGACCTTTAAAAATTTAATAACAATTTGCTATTTCCACAAAATATTTTACGATATTCGTTAAAACAAAAACATTTAATGTAAATGTACCTACGACACTAAAAGGAGGAATTGTTCTACTTAAGTCTTGTTTCAATAAAGATGCCAGTAATGTACTTACAAAGGACTGTATAAACATTGGAATTAAAACAAAAATCATTGAGTTATATTTAATTTGTACCTTGCTTATTGTAATTAAGTGGATTAATGAGTATTTTATTTTACTGGTTTAACTCTTCTACTTCTATACAAGCCAAGTGTTTTTGAATAGATTGTCCTAGATTTGGCTATGGTCTAGATCATCTACCTCCGACTTATCCCTTTTATACCTATAGACTTATCCCTTTAATACCTATAGATTTGTGAGTCTACTTTCATTTCTGGATTCCGTTAGTAAAGAGGAACACACAATATTTTTTGTTCAAAAAAACATGAAAGAGAACGAAAGCATTTGCGAAGTTTGCCATTACCTTTAAACAAGTACGCTTTTGCCTACCTTACCTTATAATGATTGGTCTATCTCTTAAATAAAATAGTTTTAGATCTAAGTTAGCTCAGTGAAAGCACTGAAATGCCAATACTTTAGACAGATTCATAAATTGTCACATACAAACGAGACTCATGATATTCCCAGTGAATGGTGTGTACTTTGGATATATGATTTTGTTTAATTCTAACGTCCGTTGACAACACAATGTTGTCAGAGCAATTGTTCTAGTTTAGCTTCGGAAAAGTCAGGAATACTTCAGGCTTAATAAGCATAATATTAACGCCATCACATTGGAAATTGTTGGGATTTTATTTAGCTAAGCTATTCATTTTATTAATGTTTGAGCTCAATGCCACATAATTTTCTGACTATTTTTGTTTTTCCGATAAAATATATAATTGTTCGGTTCAATTTGGAGCCCATTTACTTTCCTGTATTGTAATAAAAATGCTGAAAATAATATAAATTTTAAAGGAAAATTAAGAGGAATCGTGGGCGCCAAAAAATATTTAACACAATAAAGACCACTGCAACTCGTAATAAATATTTCAAACTACCTAAATAAAATTTAAAACTGTGCCATTTATGAATATTTTTGTCAAGACATCAAAGGCTCATATTACACATTATATTATTTTGTGTTTTAATGGTTACTATTGAACAGTAAAATTGTAATTAATAGTAACAAAACAATTTTAAGAATATTTGCTTCCTTTCTCCAACGCCTTAGCTGAAGTTATCGTACGATTTGACAGTCAGACGTCTCTGACACAAATGCGGTATTTATTATGATTTCGACAAACGTGGGTAATAATACCCACTTTGCCAATACCAAAAAGATTTATCGTTCACTCTCGTATTTGTCACCCGCAGAAATATAGTTTATTGAGTGATATTTTCATACAACTAGAATGGATAAGTCATGTCAACCATAATAGAAGTTTCCGTAACCATTCTATGCTGTTACACTGCGGTAGTAAATAAAATGTTATTTAATAATTATTATTCAACAAAAGATTATATAACTCAACAAAGAGAAGCAAGCAAAGTGGAGTACGGTTCACTGTTTCTGAACTACGCCCCTATAATCAAACAAAGGTAAAAGCTCATTTCCGCTCATGAAAAATGTTGCATGTACTCTTTACATTATTGAAAATATTTATTCCGATCGCACTGGACAGAAGCTCAATCTTTACTTCTATTTTGTGTAATGTAAAAGCTATGTGTAGTACAACACATACTTTACAGATTTAAGTGATATTAATTAGTTCTGACAAAATATTGATGAAATGAAATGAAATGAAATCATTTATTCTGCAATTAGATTTACATGAAATACTTTTGCACGTCAATATTCTTTTTCCTACTAGCACTTCGACATGAATGGCCTGTTGAGAAGAAGTGCCGCAAGAAACTCAACAGTTAGCCTTTTTTAAACAGCCATAATAACAAAAGGAATTTAGAACATTTTAAATATTGTAAAATAAGTATGTGCAGAGGAGCAAATTATAGTAGCCACGAATTTTTATCTTTAAAATAATTTTCTATCTTATAATACCCCTTTTTCATTAAACAGCTTTTAACAGTTGACTTAAATTTATGCAGGGGCATGTCAATAAAACTTTGTGGCAGCCTATTATATATTCTTATGCTGATTCCTATAAAACATTTAACAGTCTTGTGATGATAAAAGAATAAGAACGATTGCGCTAATCGACCCATAAAATTCATCTCGTAATATGTTTCTAAATCAGCAATAAATTATCAATCAATTTATTCCTGCAATAATCAATCTTGGCAGGAAACTTCAAAGCAAGTTGGTGATTTGAAAAATTCATTCGTACGAATCCTAGTGTCATCTCAGTTTAGAATTACGCTGATATATGCATATAGTCTCCACAAGCCCTGTTACAATATCAAAGAAAAGATAAAACTTTTTGTATTGACATCATTTCATAATCTGTGGTAATTCAAAATTTTCATACAAGTTATCAATATGACATATTGCAATTCCACAAGTACGCTTCAATCATTTGAATTTAGACCCAAAAAGCATTAAGAGCGTTGGCAGTCCCAGATTTTAAATACAAAAGCTTTACCTACTACGTTGTAATAAATGGTCGTCCCTACATAACAAGACCCAAAAGTACAAAATAAAAAAACTAGCAGTAAAATAAAAGTGATAATTGTAGGGGAACGTGACACAATGCGGCGAGAGGACAAAACGCGGAAATGGCAGCAGTATCCGGCCGCAACAATCGGCGGCGCGGCCATCACCAGAGATGCAGATACATGATTTGGAACAAATATTCGCACTAGTTCTTTTTTGACACGTGATATTTATGTTATTGGTCAAATGAAACTACATTTATTGTGGTCTCACTCTGTACAAACTGCTGATAATGTAGACACCAATTTATAGTTGTTTTTTCAGAAGCTGCTGTATGCTGCGATAAGCAAACTGAACTACCCTAACTAGTTAATAGAAAAAATAAAAAGGAACACTATCGTAACAGTTTTCTGAAGATCTAAGGAGGTGGCCTTAAATTTGTTAAGAGAAAAATTTTCGAGTCGATACGATTTTCAATGCCAAATAACTAGTTTTTAGCAAAGGAAAATGAGAACAAACACTTATTAAAATAAAAACATTAAAAATATTCGAAAATTGTGACCTCAAATACATTCTACAGTATTTTTACACTTTCGAAAAAGCAAAGGAGTAAACAAATGCTCGAAAAATGCGAATAAAAGGTAGAAGAAATTTAAATATTTTCGACAGATACCACTCGTATTCAGGTTATGTTCAACCGATGAGTGGAATGTTACATAAAATACGTTTGTTTTCGTGACCCACTTAGTACGTACCGGTGACAGGTATTCCCCAGGCGGGATATATGGTCCAAGCATGACTATGCTTCGTATTGGTAAATCGTTAGGTATTTTCCTAGCTATTTCAAGTGGTGGCAATAATTGTTTCACTGCGAACTTGCAATTTCAGTCATTTTATGAGCGAGACAACGGTTTTCGTAAAATAAGGCCACACCGAAAGAAAAATAAGCGGAAATTATAAAACTTCTATTCATAAAGAGATCGAAGATAATCTCAGCACAACTTAAGGATATATGGTCTTTAAATCTTATGAAAACTTTACTGATTGGTCTTTTTTCATTGAAAAATTAACGAATTACTCTCCTTCAATAAGAATAACATTTATGATTCTATCTATCTATCAGCCAATTGTCGTCCACTGCTGGACATAGGCCTCCCTTAATGATCGCCACAACTTGCCTGCATCCAGCGACTTCCTGCGACCTTCGTCAGATCGTCGGTCCACCTTGTTGGGGTCCCCCTACGTTGCGCTTCCCAGTACGTGGTCGTCACTCCAGAACCTTTTCGCCCCAACGGCCGTCAGTTCTACGAGCAATGTGCCCTGCCCACCGCCACTTAAGGTCCGCAATTCTGTGGGCTATGTCGGTGACCTTGGTTCTCCTACGAATCTCCTCATTTCTGATTCGATCACGCAGAGAAACTCCAAGCATAGCCCTCTCCATTTCCCTTTGAGTGACCTTGAGCCTTCTTATGAGGCCCATTGTAAGCGGCCACGTCTCAGTACCGTAAGTCATCACTGGCAACACGCACGAGTTGAAGACTTTTCTTGAGGCACTGCGGTAGATGAGCCGAGAATACGCTGCGTCGCTTCTCGAACGCTGCCCAGCCGAGTTGGATTCGTCGATTGACCTCTTTCTGAAAATTGGACCTACCACTCCAACTATGGAACAAGTAGTCCAACTATGGACTACTTGTCCCAGGTATACATACTCGTCAACAATTTCCAGTGTAGTGCTTCCAACCTTCACAGGAGTGGGACCAACATAGGAATTAGCCATGATCTTTGTCTTATCCATGTTCATTTTCAGGCCCACTTGTTGAGAAGCTCTACACAGGTCGTCGAGCATTGTGCCAAGGTCTTCCAGGGTCTCAGCCATGACCACGATATCATCAGCAAAACGAAGGTGAGTCATGTACTCGCCGTTTATGTTGATGCCATGTCCTTCACATTTATGATTATTGCGCGTATTTTACTATACAAATGATTTTTAAAAACACATAAAGACGAGTACTATTTCAATTTTAATCGGCACTTATATGAGAAATTAATATGCATATATAGATTTCCATTTAACGCTTTGGACTTAACAATTTGTTCCATTAACTTAATCGGGAACTTTATCGAGGCATTACTGCAAATTAGCTCGCGTAGTACAAAGGGGATTTACATGACAATGGCCGCTGAATTCAGTGATTGTTGCGTATTAACAATGGTGGCTTACACCTGCTTCGGCTAAAGCAAACTAATTACAACACCTCCCCCTATTTCACCTTATTGTTTTAAAGATCACCTTTGAAAACTCATCAGTTCTTCTGTGATGAGAGTATTCCTTCTTACTCTTTTTCGAAAGAAAAATTGGTCACTTAATAAATTTTTTGTAACTAGGTACCGTATTATATTATTGGTACGGGATAAAAAAAAGTTGTACAATACAATGCTGTTTCCTCTTTTGAATACTTTATCAACTGAAATGTATTGTATTGTATGAGTAACATTGAGTTACACATAAAAAAACAATCTGTACTGGAATACAACCACACAATTAGCAAAAAGCTTTTAAAGCTCAAATCAATGTCGTTAATCAAAATAAATAATCAACAAAGTATTATTTCCCTAGTGATATAAAATTGCTTTGATTTCTAAATCAAAACAGAGTGATAAAAAAATACAAACATACAAACAAAGAGACGAGAAAATGAGATAAGAAAAACGTAGAAGAACAACGACAACGTAGAACAATTAGATTTTCTTGTGTATTTATAGGCATGTTAAAGAAAATATCTATCTTAAGAGATCTTTATTCAAATTAATAATACATCTGGTAAGCCATGAAAGGGAGAATATGTTATTTATTGCGAATAAGGAAATCTGACAGAATAACATCATAAAAACTTTACGACGCAGTAAAAGTCACCTTTTGACAATCTTTCGTATGTGATTTTTAGGCTATTGGTATACACACTTTACTTTCGCAAAAATCTTTTTTGTGAAAGACGAAGTTTCATTGGGGCCCAAAAATTTTGTCTGAAACATTACAAGAACGTGCTAACAAAGGAAAAATTTAAATGAAACTATGCGATTAAACTTACTAGTGTTTTCTTTCTACAATAGATCGAAAAGCTTTCTCATGCGGTCATTCATTCCATACGATTTGGATAGAATGATAGTCAGGACGTGTTTTTGAAGTAGTTTATAGAACAAAGTAGTCTCATAATAAATGATAAAAAAAATATTATCAAAAATGTCCCAACGGTGTTGTGGCATTTCAATAACGAATAACATTTAGATACAACCAAGGAGATTGCCCTTAATTGCTGCCTTGAGTGCAAGGATTTCCCTCAAGGATTTTCCTCCTTTTCACTTTGGCAAGGAATAAGTACATTATAAACGAAAAGCCCTAAATATTTCGAGTGGTTTTCGTAACTGAATTGTTGGTACACGTATTACAAATTTGTACGTAAGTATGTATTACAAATTTGTATTACAAATTTGTACGTAAGTATGAAACCTGTAAACGTGAGTGTTGGCGCAGATATTACTGTAGGTAAAACACACGAGGTCCAAAACGAGGTGCTGGTCCAGTGCAGGTTGGTGGAAAGAAACAATGCTATCGCAACCGGAACCTAGTAAACGTGCCTTTGAATCAATGAGTATCCGTGACGTTTTTAACTGAGTATGCAGATTTATAGAGCTAAGAAATGCATAACACACAGTGCAAACGTTATTGTAAGTACTACTGAGTAAATGAAAGTGGTTCTTTCAAAACCTGACTCTTTCATGACACTATTCCCCTACTTTACTATAGAGAGGTATATTTAGTGAGCTTGTGACTTTGTAGGGGGTAATCGTTGGTTGATTTGACAATTTTTTTCACTGTTGAGAAGCAACACTATCCCTGAGTGACGTAAGTTATAATTTTTCGAAACCATTATCCTTACATAAACTCCAATAATGTAAACCACGGTGTAAAAAAAAATACCAAAAATATTCTCTCCATCGCGTGCACTGCAAAAACTTTTGATGATAGAATTAAATGATGTACTTCGACTTTGTAGAACATATTAACAAAAATATGTCGGGACAGCATATTTACCTAACTGTTACAGTTTAACCATAAGAAGTATTTCAAAACTTCTATTAAAATTTCGCCGCTAGAAAAGGCTCTTTATTTATTTATTATTTATTTAAAACTTTAGTACATTTGGTGTACATGGCGGACTTAATGCCAAAAGCATTTGTATCTCGGTATTAATTATTATCAACAAAAATGATTTCATGTTCAATATTGGTAGATTTATATAACTTTTTAAATTATTTTATTCGGACATTCCGTTTAAAAGATATCGCGACTTTTAAAGAAAAATCTATACTAAATGTCGGTTCTATCCGTTGTTGTGGCGTCACGCGCTCTCGCGTACGTCGAGTTAAGTTTCGGTATATTCGTAAATGATGGTGCGATTTTGATAATTCAAAACAGATATATCAAACCAGTGTTACATAAACAAATAATTACCAGTATTTGTTTATGTTGTATTTTAGCAAAAAGAATGTACCAACTGCTTTTCTTGCCTCGCATGTCGTAAAAGGCGACTAAAGACGAATTGGGTACTGGGTCTGTGATTATGTAGGCAACGAGCTAGCCACTTGTTACTACCTTTCACGATTTTTCATCTGACCAAACCCAATTTTTGTATGGCTAGATGTGGTCTTAAGGAACACAGTGCTCCTTGGACTCTGCCTACCCCTTCGGGAAATACTGGCGTGATTTAATGTTTATGTATGTATTTTAGCTAATTTTGAATTCTCTCTGGTCTGAAACATTTTTTGTACTTTTTTTTTTAAGAGAGGGGGCAAACGGGCAGACGGTTCACCTGATGGAAAGTGATCACCGTCGCCCATAGAATAATTTAAATGTAATATATTCTTGCTATGAGTTTGCAAATTATTCGAGTTCTTATTAGGTAGGTATTCTTAATTTTCATTTAAGTTGCAAATAAGAGGATGAGCAAAATATTGAGTTCTCCTACATGACTGAGTTAAGCACCTTTATTAGATAGGTTGCGGTACACAGAAGATTGTATTTGTACTTATGGGAAAATATTCCAGCTCAGATCGTTGTACTAATATCCGTACGGAAATTGTACATAACATTAAAGAAATAGCAAAGGCTATGATTTCAATAATTTTTGGAAACAATACTTACTCGGAATAATTTTTATACGCAGAAACGAATCACCGATTCCAAAAAGAGAATTGAATTAAGATTCTTTTACCTACCACTGTTTGTGATTCATGTCGATACATCAAAGCTTTGCTTACCTGAAACAAGAAATATTTATGTGAATATTAAGAAGGTAAGAAAATACACAAATCTATATACAATTAAAATTAAAAAAAAACTAACTAAATTAATCAGTTATAACAATAACTAATATTTTGTAATTTTATTTAATGTAAAAGTTACATCAAGACAAAGACGTAGTATAACCAGCATGATTGGGGAGTGGCTATAGACCTAAAGTACCTAATTATATCTCTTGTGACACGTGTAACAGTTCAAAAGATATAAGCAATGTCCTAACTCCTAACTTAACAATAGAACTAAAATAAAATCTATAAACTTTGAAAAAATAGAGTGGAATACATGTACTAGCGCCCTCTGTTAACAACAAGTAGAACATTTCGAAACCTAAACCATGCATTTTCAGAGGCAGTCCGTGCTTATATAAGCAAGCTCTCCTGAAACTCAGCGCCCTCTGTCGGAGGGTGGATTAAACTTGGTAGCTTCAACATTCGTTAAAAACACACAGATGGCGCTGGTAGAAGATAAAACAAATTTGATTATGAACAATACAGGTGGCGCTGCAAAGATTTTCAAAATTTTTACACTTATTTTAGCTATGCTACAAATAAATTGCTAAAAAAATATTCCGAATAAATGCCGTAGACCTAAAATTTATATGAAAAATGCAAAAGTTACTCCACTCTTTTACACCCAAACCATTGAAAGAACTTACCTACATGCATTTTGATATCGAGATAGATTGGACCAATTACTTAACTCCTTTGTTTGGACCTTGCGAAAGGACCGTAGGTAACATTTTGGCTAAAAAAAAAGCTTTTTGGATAAAAGAAACAGGGTGATGAATGTGCAAGGGAGTCTTAGATGGGAATCATCAAGTATAAGTTACACATGTGTTTTAAAATCAGTTTATACAAGAAAGTAGTAAATTTTAATTTCTGGTCCAGGGTGACATATATTAGGTTTATGATTGCAAAATTCACAAAATTCCGCGAGAAATGAACAAAAGACAAAAGGGAGGCTTTAATATAATATATTTCGTATCTGATTCTATAGATTATGTATAAATTAATTGTAAGGGTACTTTTAATAAATTACTCGTATAAATAATATATTGTAAGATGGCGAAAACAGTATGAATAGTTGAATATAGCCAAACCTAAAGTAGACAAATAAAGCCATAAAGCATTAAACTCTTATCTTTCACCTGCCATACCCAAGCTAACTTTGGATCGTTGACACTAACCCGTGACACTAGCCAGCTGTGTCTTCTGGGACACCTTTGCTCCACTTAAAGGCCTATGGAGCGAGGAGATAGAAGTCTCTAGAGAGGAAATGACTTATAACACCAACGAACGAAGAAACGAGACATTTAGCCTTCGGGGACTTTAGTGCGAGCTTCCTGGCTATTTATACAGGAGAATAATGCCGCATTGGGTTTACTATGTGCATTCAATATTTTCCTAAACATCTTAATTATTAAACTTTTTCAGTTGTTTCGCATTAAGAATCTCCACATATCCGCATGCGTTATAAGTAAAATAAAGTAGGCATGTTAATTTTGTACACATTGGCTTTCATTCAGATATTTCTTAAACTTTGTTTAACTAATAAATTTCTCTGAAATTGTTTAGGCTAATCTAGACTAATAAAAAAATAGCATCCACTTAAAACAACTCACAAGAACAATAGTTTAGAACAGAGTAACGGCCCTATTAAATATAACAAAGTTTAAATTGACTTACTCAAGAACTACATAGGAGCCTTGAGTTGACCTCAAAATTAAATAGGCTGCTGTCACCGTCATTTACAAAGTAGTTCTAATGACAACACCAGACAGTGACTAGAACTCGTCAGATTACTTCACTAGAACTTCAAGCGTTCTCTTACGGTAATGAGATTTAACCAAAATTGTTTACAGTGGCTTTCTCATTTTCAAATTTATTATGATTAGCACAAATAAAGCGGCATTTGAATAATAATTAAGATTAGCACACATATAGCGTCATTTTTATAGGATTGCCCTCACATTGTGCCCGGTGCATGGCAACAGGCTCGCCACCTGTTACATGTACCATATCTGGCGAAATGTGGGTGGTATCACCTCGGCCTACCCCTTCGGGGAAAATGGCGTGATGATATGCATGTTTGCAGGGACAAGCGAGCAAAGGGATCACGTTATATCGCCCATGGAGACCCAGAACACCAAAGTAGTCACGAGTGCGTTGTCGGCCTTTTAAATGGGAATATGCTCTTTTCTTGAATATATCGTTCCGGTCCGGAAATACCGCAGACGACAATTCATTCCACAGTTTAGTTGTCTGAGGTAGAAACTGCGGAAAACAAACAATCATCTAAACGATGGGGTGAAAGATTTATCGCGTTGATCGATAGCGTAAAGTGGCGGCAGAAATTAAACCGAACAATTCATCGGAGCACTCCCAAGAATACAGGCGATAGAGAAATTATTAAACTTAACTTATGCAATAAATGATTGAGTATTGATTGAGTATTGAGTATTAATTATTTTATGTTTAAGTGTTCCTAATAAGGTGGAATTGAAACACTATTTCTACTTCCATTCGTATATGGCATTCAATACCTAGTTCCTCTATCTTTTCTTTTCATTTTGACGATCTCCGTGGCCGAGTTGTTTGTACGCCGGTCTCAAGGTGTCGCCATCTCGAGAGGTTGTGTCGCCATCTGGGTTCGATCCCCAGTGGAGGCGAGTGTTTGGGTGATGAATTTTCAGACATTTGTTCTCCAGTCTTGGATATTCATTATATATGTATTATATTATGTATATTCTCAATAATTATATGTATTTATCTAATAAATATGTTTGTCCGTCATCTAGTATCTGTAACACAAGCAGCATTTAGTTGCTTAAAATGGGACTGTCTGAGGATATTTATTTATTTTCTTATTTTTATCCACACACATTATATCTAATGATCATTACGAATCATCACACGCCCGTCACATAATACTATCATGAAACTAACTATTAAAATAACTGCCTGTACGTTTAGTAATTCGTCATTAATCCCAATACCTACTCATCAGCTAACGTTTGCATTTAATTCCAGTGTTATTTATACGTGATTTCGATCAGTTCTGATTGGCTGAGGTAAAATAATTATTTTGGGCACAGGACCACGAATTCGAGAATTAATTAATAGTTGTTATTCTCTTATCGTAATTAATGAGATGAATGTTGAGTGAATTAAATTTATTTTGTCGAAGATATTTTGTTTTGGTAAATTCCATTGTTTGAAATGCAGGTGGAATTACAGTAACGATCTAGAGGCGGGAATTGGGATCGTACAAACTACAATACGTTCCAGTGTACGCATTCAAACGGCCAATATAAGTGAGCTGCTTAACATTAAACAAAACAAATGCTGCAGAATTACCTCAGCTCGCTAACACGTAGGCCAATTAGGGAACGTTTTTGTATCAGGAACAGACAAAAGGTAATCCGATTACGACTGCGATAGCCTGCGCCCGACGTACGGCCGTCGGCCGTAACCGCAATGCAACGGATGCTGCGGTTTCATACCGCCCAAATTTGCTAATTAATTCGCTTATTCGTGCATCATATCTCGTAACAAACACGGAACATTACCGTCTTACCGGTATCTTGAACGTCTGTATATGGACGAAATTCCTTGTTTATGTCCTCAGCCTATTTACACGTCCCACTGCTGGGCATAGGCCTTCCTGATGGAGAAACACATGAGGAGTAGAAGTAAAATCCTTGTTTAGTCAAATTATTAAATTAAATAAAGTACTATTATATATCACATATTTCTATTTAATCAGAACAATAGATTATACCATCATGTTTATTGTAAATTCATTCGTAAAATATTAAAAATGTATGTATTAGGTCCTTACCTATGAAATTGATGTTTTGTATGGAGATTTTGGGGATGTCTGCATTTTACATACTAACGTTTTATCAGTTTTCTTCACAACGACAAATACAGAGATAACAATATTTGGCATGTATCATTAGACAAGCTTTAGCAATATGTGTGTGAACACGCTGGATAAAAATTATTCATCGTTTTTATGTTAATGCAAATCAAATGATGTATTCGGTAGGCAGTTAAAAATAATTGTCTTTGTGTCTAATTTTAACACAATTAAAGTTACAAAAAATTATCAAATTAAATAATACGAGCTCAAATATATGGTCTATTTTTAGAAGAGGCAATTATTTTATAAGAACTAAAACTTGCTGTTCTAAAACTTAATAGTTAGGGACAGATTGCTAAGACAGAATAAAAACACCAATTTCATAGGTAAGGACCCAATATAAATGTATTTATTTTAGTATAAGTAGTAGGAATAATGTAGTTAATGTAGTTTTTCTTAATTTTATTGATATATTTGATGTGTATCTGTTATACCGTCGTCTTTATTGCATCTGCGTCCCAATACAATACTATACGAGTAATGATAATTCATGGGTTGACTGAAAGACATCTCTTTTAGGGATAAGTCCGCCGTTGTAAACAATATTATTTATTACATGTTTTGTATATTTTGCTCTTACATAATAAAACTCTAATATAATAATATTATTATTTTGATTAAGAAAAATTTCATGTGTCTAATTTTGCACTGTTACAATGTAACCGAAGCTGCCTGGTAGGATTTTAATTGTAATATAAAGCGACGTTACTTTTTCATTTTGTGTTCACTTTCAAATTAAGGAAGCAAATGGCAGTTTTATTTTTAAATACCATAAAGAAATTGTTCATAATGATAAAAAACAACTTATTATTCATGAAAAAGCGATGTGATTTACTCCCAATTTAAGATAAGCCCAGGTGAAAATGTAGAAAAATGTAACTATGCGAGTGACTTTCCTGTTACTTTTCGGAGGGTACAAATAAATCTACGAGGGATAAGTTATGCGCGATACTTTATGGGAGAGTCATCCCAGAGAATGAAGTTTGAGTGTAATACAAAGGAGCGCATCAACATTCCGAATGCGAGCCGGGGGGGGCTCTCTTATTAAATCCCATATTACGTAGGCATGTGGCTCGAACCTACGCTCGGACACTAGGATTGCCACAAGCAGAACACTCAACTCTCCCACAAAGGGAGCAATTACAACGCTTTGGTATTTTCCGAAGCATCCGAGGTCTAGCTTAATAATTACCCTCGCATTATCATTATCGCTTGTTTAAAGCCATAGTGTTCTTGACATGGTGTAAAGGCATTTATTTTCTTTGAACTCCGATGGCTAAAGGGGAGGGTAATGAAAATGTAAGTAGACTAATATTCAATTAATTATTTAGGTGGCACCGCTGAGAGCGAGGAGGTTCCGCAGTAATAAGTGAAAAAGGAATGCCTTTTATCATATTAGGTATTGAGCGTCACAGAATGGTCGTACGTAGATGGTTTCTTGGAGAAATATATCATTCCACATAAAAGAGGGTGGTACCTTCTGCAGGAAAAGAAATTAGTTACCCAATTTTCGGTAATAGATTGTCAATTTTTTAATGGGTATTTTATTGATAGTATCGTCAATGGAATATTTAAAATGTTATTAGTATAGGTATCTTATTTAAATAAAGTTAAAGTATTACTACTTTCGTCGTGTCGAGTCGTGTGTTAGCGGCTCATTAAAAGAATACTACCAAACCATCCCTTCCCTTGGGTGTCGTAAAAGGCGACTAATGGACTTAGAACTACACAACCATCCAATAGCTTATAGCGGAGACGGGCTCACCACCTGTCACGCTGAGCGCAGTCACCGCTGGTGAAGCGCAGACGACGGCGGTGGACTGCTTTTGCGATGCTTTTGCCTGTTCTCTGACTAACCCTTAGGGGATAATAGTCGTGATTATATGTATGTATCTTATTTACATTTATTGACCTTCAGAGTTTCGTAAAGTTCGGTAAGTTATAAATGCTTCAACTTCACAAACAACAAAACGTTATGAACTAAGAAAGTGACTATCACTGATATTACCCATTGTATTTGTAGGATGAACGTAATAAGCTATAACTCGCTTTAATTAAATATTTAATGCCTGATTAGAAATATGATCGGTCAGAAATTCTTACTAAATATGAAAGTTTTTATATTATACATTCGTAACCACAATTTTTCTCTTATTATAATGAATATATAAGAAAAATGAATTACCTAAAAAAAATCAACCGAATTGTAAGAACTTCAAACATCGCGGAGTTCACTCAGAACAAGCTTAAAATGGTTTCCATCGTTTTTCTTTTGAATGCGCGAATTCATTTGGTAAACATCAGAAAAATGGCGTCTGGAGATTTGCGGCTGTGTTCGTAGCTTAATGAAAGCCACTGTAGGGTTTCGAAAAGTTTAAAAGCTCGGCTCAGGTGGCGCGGGTCGAGAGCGCGTCATAGCCTCTTGACCCGGCGTCACGGCGAAATCTTGTGCGGAGACTGATAAGGGCCCGTACTCACCCACATTTATTACGGATTTAATTTTATTTCGAAAAGAAACTGCGATTTTGCTTCTTGTCTACACTGAGGTAAGCACCATTATGAACTGAGCAGAGATGAACAGACCATCACATCGAGATTGCCTATACTTAGCTAAGGGCCAGTTTTTTTGCCCCATAGTAATATTTAATCCACTGCTCAAAATGCTTTACGAATGACGTCAATGGACACTAAAATGTCAGTTTGACACATGGTTAAATTTGCAGCCGGCATTTTACAACAATTTAACAACTACCCGTTGCTGCTTCATGCAGCGACTTGTAGCGGTAAATTTATCTACGATTTTTGACTACAGTATAGTATAGCTGAATATTTGAGTATTGGTCAAGCTGACGTATCACGACATCATACGTTTATGTCATTGGTCAATATTTTATACTTGGTCAACCGGACTACTCATCAAACAACCGACCCTAAGTCAATAATTATTTAATATTGTAAAAATATGATAAATATGAGTTTTGAGAGCTGTTGACAAAATTAATAACATTTTACGTGAAACTAATTATTTTAAATTGGTTTTTGGAACCCAAAAAGTTAATATCTGTCAATAAGTAATTTCTGGATCTCATTCTATCTTCCTGGAAAATTAAGTATCACATATAACTGATATTTTATGGTATTTCTAATTTTAATTTTTTTTTATTTGCGTTTAATGACAATTACTAACATAAAAACACAAAAATGAAAATGACCGCTTTTAGTAGATGTCACGGCATAATTTGAGCTACAGATACAATCTGGCATTGCTGATACACTACATTTATTTATTAAGTAACGGGCAGCGCAATATATAAAGTTTCAACACAAAATATAGCCAAAAATATAACTATAAAACAGAATAAAGCTTTCAACTCAGAGCGAGAAAAGCCTACGTGATAAATGATAAAGAACCCCAAGCTAGTAAAGTACTAGACTTCTGTTACTTTACACAGTGTAATAAGAAACCCGAGTACCTTTTATTATTTTGGCAGGATAACATCAAGCAAAATTTACAGCGAACTGGGCGGGGATCTGCATTTATGTCACGCAAAATTCTTGTTAAATAAGAAATATACTAGGCACGGTCTAAAGCTCCGTGGCGTAGTGATTCGTCTGTTGGGCTTTCAATATTAAAAACAAAGCAACTTTCGCCATGGTCAACCCTTGAGCCTGGTCTCGGTCGCTATTACAACGGCTTCTTCCCACTAATTCGCGATGGGACAGCGTGATGGTGCTGCGGATCTAATTCCTCAAGTGTTCTTTCACATAGGAAGGCCTGTGCCCAAAAGTAGGATGTATAAAGGTTGGTGAATGTAACTGGCATAATAATACAATACGATTTCAGTGTTAAAATATAATTACATACATACATATAATCACGACTATTATCCCCTAAGGATTAGTCAGGGACTAGGCAAAAGCACCGCAAAGCAGTCCATTGCTATAGTCCGCGCTTCACCAAGCAGTGACTGCACGTGCTCAGCGTGACAGGTGGTGAGCCCGTCGCCGCTATAAGCTATTGGATGCTTGTGCAGTTCTAAGTCCATTAGTCGCCTTTAAGGACAACCAAGGGAATAGATGGGTTAGTAGTCTATTCTTTTAATGAGCCGCTACCACACGACTCAATAATCGAAAATAGAATTATATTAAAGGAATATGCCTATGAAAACCATTGTTAAAATTAATCTTCACAATGAATGGTAGTAAAATGCTATCATGAGAGAGATCAAAACCATTCGTTTTAGACATACATTGTATGAATCGGGAGACTTGAGCGTTTCATCGCAACAAGAAGTTTAAGCGCATCTACTATATACATTGTCTGTTTACAAAGAGGCGTGTTTGCTTACATAGTTATATAATGCTTAATAAATTCGATGTATAAGGTCAGGCCACATTGCCAACGGGTGGGCGGACAAGCGAGAAACATCATCATCAACAACCTATGCTCGTCCACTACTGTACTTAGGTCTCCCCTACGCATTAGGGAAGCAAGAATCGTTTCTCCTTTTTTCTACTTCTCACATTGCGAACTTTTAGTTATACCTACCTAACCCCTTGGCCACAGCCAACGGCGCCGGCGGCGCGAATCGCGGCGCGGTGTGAGGCGCGGCACGCGGTAGGCGGTGAAAACAAATGGTAGACAACATATGAAGTATGCCACAGCTACCGGTGGGCGTCGCGTTTAGCGGCGCGGGGTGGCTACGAGCGGCGGCGGCGGGGTGTGAAACAAATATACTAGCGAGTATCGAGGCGGCCACAGCTACGAGCGGGGCGCGCGCGGCGCCGTTGGTGGACGGCTTCAGGCACCGCGCGACCGAAACAAATAATTTTGTTTTTACTGCGCGTTGAAATTATCAAAATGGATATGGATCAATTTATTTGTGAAATACTCAAAACATCCACATCATAAATATCGGCATATTATAAAAAAAATGTGGGATGAAATAACTATTAAGGTAATTAAATAAAAAATTAAGTCTATAGTAAATTGGACAGTCGGGACCCATTATTGGAGTTTGAGCCGTTCTTGATTTTAATGGGTCCCAACTGTCTAAGTTACTATAGACAATTTTTTTAATTTAATTACCTCTATAGTTATTCTTCATACTTCCAGATTACATTACTTGTTTTTTTCTTTTCAGTTTTATTTTTATTAGGTACGTAGTTTGGTGTACTTTTCACGCAGTCGGGTTTTTTAATTTATTTATATTTTTTACCGTGCCATTTTAGATAGGGGTATTATTAAAAGTTTTGCCGTTCACTAAATACGTCTACCGGTGACGCCGCCGTGGTCGCTACTAGTGTAGTTGTGGCATACCACCACGAAACGCGCCGCTCACCGCGCCTCATGACTCACCGCGCCCCACACCGCCAATAGCTTTGGCCAGGCCGTAATACGCACTATCGACTATTATTTGATATAACATACGGATCCAATGCAAGCTATTTAGCGAAATTAAATAAAACCAATTAATAATTGTGGAGATTTAATTTATCCATAAACATCAACTACTTATACATTATTAAGCAAATCCACTAATTAAGTTTTAAGCAATGCTTAAGATTTCCATATTAATAAAACAGTTTGAGATAACGTTAACTTGTATATTCAAATTAAAATTAACTTATATTGTACTGGACATCCAATGCATTCTAAAATGATAGTCCTACATTTAGAATGCAACAACATGAGTGCAATTCTTAAAACCTATGTAATCTATCACTCTGAGTTGAAACATCAAATTCAACAACAGAAGCGAACTGCTTTTTGCTTTCACTTTATTCTTTACTTCGTCTAGCGCCGTGTAAACTTGGGAAAATTCTCAAAGTTAGTGGAACAAAAAAGGAAATAGTCATTCTAATACCTTTTTAGTTGGTGCGTCTCCGTGTCTTGGAGTTGATGGATCACAGTTGACGATCTAACAAAATACGTATTTTTCACTACATAGTAAGAATTCATAATATAAAAATCTTTTAACTTCTTTACTCTTTCTCTAAACGCCTCATTAGGGAAATATTACTATATAATTGGTTATTTTGCTAGTAAAGTCAATGCAGGTTTTTTAATTTTTCACTACCCAACAAATAAAGATTAGCATGACACTACCAAGAACCTATAACAGTTAATCTTACAAGATAAGACTAGCAACATCCTTCTAAAATGCGTTGTTGTAGTATTTCCACAATAACACCTGTTTGTTGTGGAATGAATAAAAATCTTCTAAAACGATCGTTTTAGCTCAAATAGCATGATTTATCATAATTCTATAATTTTACATAACATATTATTTATTCCTATAGTGGCACTATTAGTACAAATAGGATGTTATTAATGGTAACATACCAAAAAGAATGTCAAACTACTTAAGATATATCGACACTCGTGTGACCGACCTTATCTAAACAAATGGATGTTTGAAGAAATATGAAAAGCAAGGAAAATCTTTAAAAAAATATCTCTATTATCGAATGCGATAGGAGCAAATATTATGAATGAATTATGACTATTATTACTCCCCCAACGGGACACACATTGCTTATAAAAGCCTATACAAATATGGAGCTACAGCTACAGAGATTATGTTAAGTATTTTTTTAAACAGAATTAGGAACCCCGTTAAGATTATAAATTTTAATACACGCAAAATATATCATTACCCATGCCTGTCGAGAGCAAAGTTACTGATATTAATTATCTGTAGTTAATAATCAACTTTAAAGTTGTTGGTGTACTGAGTTTGGCACTCCAGTCAGCGCTATACAAAGTAAACTCAAGCATGCAATTAAGTGTTTAGAATGTGAATGGAGGCTTTCGAACTTTAATTACACTGTACTAATTAACAGCAATAGCTGGAGCGGACAAAACACGTGAATAACTTTATAGTTGTATTGTAAACTAGCTATGGCCCGCCACTTCGCCCGCAGTTACTGGTTTTCTAAATATCCAACGGGAACCCTTTAATTTTCCGGAATAAAAAGTGTCTAAGATGTTAAGATGTTGGTCCAGCCATTTCGGAAATTAGCCCGTACAAACAGACAAACGGACGATCAGACAGAGAAACAATAAATAAATTTAAAAAAAAATTGTATTTTCCTTCTCTTTATACCTCCCTGACTTGATTTTAAGCATTATTTTCTTTGTACAGACATTCGACCTCTACAGTTTTATTATAAATAACGTTAAGCTGTTTTAATAGCCGTTCATTTATTTTTTTCCACACACCAATAAAATTTCTACAGGCAAGGAAACATCCGCAGACATCTCGAAACAAAGGAACCAGGGAAAAAGAAAACGCTTGACATGAAATTGCACGCCGCAATATGAGAGAAAACAGTTGTTGTCACCTAGACTCGAAAGCCAATTGTCGTTCCGGTATTAGTCACAACGACACTTGAAAAACAATAAAATGAAACTAAAAGGTATGTAAAACTAAGTTTATTGAGGACAAGTGAGCAGCAGTAAAACAGTTTAGTCATGATGGAAACAGCTTGTGCCACCCTCATCCCGTGCCCAACTTTACAGCACTCGCTGTACAGTTAAGAAGAATAGTTTTAAATTATCATCTAGGATGCGAGAATATGCTAAATGTTATTCAGAAAGTCTCGACTTAATCGCCTGTTTAAGATAAAAACCATTTTGTTGGTCATTCTGCGTTTATTATTGGTGTAAATGTCTGAAGTTATTTATTATTAAATTACTTCTATAGAACGACGCCTGAAACATTATTTACTATTTAGATTGTTTACCTACAAAATGGATCGAAGTTTTCGGTAAATATTTATGAGTAAATGGAACTCTGAATAGCATTATGATTATTACATTACATCATACTTTCATATTGGAAATCGAGGAAATTATAAAATTCATAGTTCTATTAAAGGCAAGAGAATTCATAGCCAATTACAATGAAGCAAATGCGCTATGTTTATTAGATTAAATTGTAATGAAACGGCAAAAAAGGCGTGAAACAACACTATTATTTTCCCGACAAATTAAACATAGCCATAGTCTCGGTTAGCATAAGCGGCCCAACCATTTGTAAAGTGTGCATACCAGACGACGCATTAGGAAGATTAAAACTTGTAAAAGCAAAGAAGCGGGACTCGCACTCCCACTAGTTGTTTGAAGCCATTGTATATTATACTAGAAAAGTTATGGCCGGAACAAATGCTGCGTTTTCGACTACATAAATGTTTGGCAAGGTAATATTTTCGGATTCCTTTAAATTTACTCTTTATATAGTTCTTGTTTTTTTTTAATATTTCCTCCAGGGAAATTTCACCTGTGTAGTCTTACATTGTAAGTTACTATGACGCGGCCCTAATATTCTTGGGAACTTTTAAAAGTTTCTAACAGAAGTAAACTAATTTGCTTGTACTTTTCAGCTCGTATTTTAAACGAAAATATTTATGATTTTTCATGTTCTAACATAACTGCTGACACAGCAATTTAACTACGACGTTCATATTTTAGTTATTTTTATATATTTTCATCAATCTTCAAAATAAATAAAAAATAATAATAATCCAATAAGATTTTTACAGGAAGTAGCTTAGTGCAAACTCAAACATTATATCGATGGAAAAAAGAAAAAAAAATTTGTGTTATTTAAAAATTTTCGGACATAGCAATAAAGTAGTATAATTATAATTATGAAATCCAGTTTACATAATAAATAACCATCGTAATCTAAGATTGGCCTACAAATTAATACGATTAGTTTTCTATTATTACGATTCCAAAATTGTTTCTATCAAGAGGATAATTATCTATCAAGAGAATATCAGAGTTTTATGTAACCACCATTCGTTTAGTAAATATACAGAGTGATCAATCCAAATAAATATACAGAGTGATCAATCCAAATGGATCAGTGGGGAGAAATCCGAAATTATGAGAGATGGCTACATCTGTTCTTAGGAACTATGACGTCGATATTGAATATATTGCACTGATTTTTTTTCAACTTTTCTAACCGGGAATCGAACCTAGTCAAAATGTCAGACTTTTTTGTTATAATTGTTGTTTATCTGAATCATAAAACACAAAGAAATCCTGTTAAAATCATAAAAAAATAAGGATTGTAAAAAACATTGAATGCCACTATTAATTTTTTCTAAATCGCTTTAGCTTCTATCGAAAACAAAGCTAACTTCGCCTTGGTCTTGTGATCTCGAGCTCCTCCGTGCTTCGGAAGGCACGGGTCACATTTGTGACCGTTTCTACCCACCAAACCGCATTGGGCCAGCGTGGTTGTGTTACGGCCATACTCCTCATTTGTTTCTCCATGAGGAAAGCCTGTCCCAGCAGTGGGACGTAATAAGCTTAGGACGAAATCGACGTCATGATTCCTAAGAACAGATTTCGCTATCTCTCAAAGGTTGCGGTTCTCTCCCCACTGACCCATTTGGATTAATCACCTGTATCTGTATGAACACCTGTGTATGAACTACATGCCTGCCAAAATTGAGCTTAATCAGTGAGTAGTAGTTTTGTTTCCTATAATTGCGTTCAATATCGAGTTCATCTCAATATATGCTTGGAAGATAAGATGGATAATCACTGAACGCACGTGAGCGTAAATTAAGTTATTTAGGTAAAATAATAATTATACGAAAGAGGCTTCTGGCTTCTCAAATAAACATTTTGTTAAGAAAACAGACTATGGTTTAGGGTGTCATGTGATATAATGTTTATTTCAATCTTAAACTGATCCTATAGTGAAATTGTCTGAACAACGTAAAAGGAAATTCCAAACAATAGTGAAAACATACAAAAAATGTTATAATATTAATTCTATTATCATTATCGAACTCTCCCATTTTATATTACGATTTTGACGATATTTAATAGCATCACATTGAAAAATAATAGTTTATTACTCTTTTGCATTAAGATATAATAGTAAATCAAGAAGTGTATTCACTCTGTTATTACTCGTACTCTAGAAACTCATATCTTTCTCAAGTAACAAAATTTATGACAGTCCTCTTAAAATACTTTGCGCTTAAAGTTATGTCATTCTCAATAATACGTATTATTATCCAACCCCGCAAAAGATAAGTGACCACGAGCTAGAAGATAGAGTGGCCACATTTGTAAAGAAATTGCGTAGTCTACTCAGCTTACATTTGTGTCGGCCTGGTACCCACTTGATATATAAGAAACAAACAATTTCATCTCCAAACATTTAGTCGATCTTACTAGTTAATCAATTTAGCGAGAAGCATGGCAGCATAATATAGTTCAGGCTTAATGATGTCGGAGTATTGTTTTATGCACCTTTAATATATGCGTACCTTTAATAATAAACACGTTTTACAGTAAATATTCTGTCTGTACGAAATTTGTTTTGAAATTATGATAGACTTATTATTCCCCACTTCAAAGCTGGTTCCGAACTCAAGTTCCAAAGCATAAAAACAATTCCCATTTTGTGTCCGCCTACGAAAAGGGAATTTTATTTCCCATTTTCTAGCGACGAAACACAGCTACCAAACGGACCGGAAAAATAAAGTTTGAGTAAGACTTGGGAACGCAAAGAAGATAATATCGATACTCATAAATAGCAATAAAATCGATGGTCCACTTTTTGTCTGATATTAAAATTTGGAGATTTTTTAACTTACGTCCGTAGGTTACAGACTTCTGTGACCTGCCGCATCCTTTTCAGTATGTAGAGAAGGAATATTTGAATACAAAATCCAATCTCGTATGTCCCTAAGCTTTTCATTGATTGAAACTCAACATGTATTCAAATAGGCTTGGTTACAAACGGACAATAGATACTTTCAACCTTTGTTTGAAACATCCCTTAGCAATTTTATGTAAGTATGTATATGTATAAATTTAATATAATTAATGATTCAACGAAGTAGCATCACTAAAGTATAAGTGTTCCAATCTGGTATCGCGATGGCTAAGCTAATGCAAGTCATAGAGTCTGACGTGTAATCACTTGAGATTCGATTGACCGTCCATAGGCGATAACCGATAAGCACTTGCCGTATCTATAATCGTACCTCTATACATCACATATATCTCTAAATTATACATAAACATAATAAATCTGTAACATAACATACTACCCCGCGTGCCCCACAAGCTGCACACAGGAGGAACTTATGATTGCCGCTGACAGTGAAATTTCTGTTTTGAGCAAACATCATTTAGGTTCTATCGACACGAAAAAAGGAGGTAACTATGTTAGTGAAATAGAAATAAAAAATACATAGGTATTTAAAATAATTTTAACAAAATATTTCACATAAAAACTACATGAAAATAAATGCATTTTCCATTTTCTGCGCGTGGGAAACCCGAGAAAATCCAGTCATTCATACAGACAGTCATCCGAATATTGGATATTCATGAAACATAAACTTTATAACACGATCTACTTCAAAAGCGAGCGTTTTTATTGTGTGCTCCAAAACTGAACGCGGATTCACCCCTGCCAGATAAAAGATATCAGGTCTATATGGCATTTTTCGAGATCAGAAAATCATTTAGATAAAATACTGACTGAAAATAACAATAACAGCGGAAAATTTATTTCTTGTAATGAAACTGTTTGATTGTACAATCTATCTGTACAATAACTTGAAAAGTAAATAATATGAGCACTTATTCTCTGCACATTATAAAAAAACGTTTGGATTAGAACCTTCAACACATAAGTATACATTGAAAGATAGGTATAATCTCAAAGAACGTAAGTATAGCTGAGAGGAGGAACACACAAATTTAAGCCCAGTCATGTGACTTAAATATTTAAATGATAATCAAAGCTATGATCACGGGCTGGCCCCAAAAACTTTACGCCGCCCAGTAGGTGGCCGCCACTCGAGAAATTTCTCGCCCCAACGGCTATCAGTTTTGCGAGCAATGTGCCCTGTCCTCTACCATTTCAATACATGCTCGATTTTAATCAAAAACAAAATCGATTTAGTGCCAACAATTGATGTTAATTCTAGATTGAAATGGTTTTCATTTTCAAAAAACCAACATCATATGAAAGCTGATTGGTCTTTGTATTTTATAAATTATAGAGTTCGCCTTTAAAACATCAAGATTATTATATCATTTGGGAATATTAATATGTTAAATTTTATGCTTGGCTGGAAGAGATAAGTCCTCCCTTAGAAACAATTAAAATTGGATATATTATTATTCAAAGGAAAATATTTTGTTAAGAGGACCTTTAACAACATTGATCAATATTTTTACAGCAAAAGTCTCCACCGAGTTAACCTGTCAAGAAGTGACTGTTGATTTACGTCCATCTCTTTAAAACAAGAATTTTTGACAAAACATGAATGTTTTGGTTTGTAACTTATTAAAGTCAAAGCTTCGAATTCCTTGATAAAAAATAGCTCTCTGAAACTTAACAAAAGTTTATTCTTATTTATATTATTGTAATTTTGTAATACATTGATATCTTATATACTTTGAGAAAGAAACTAAACTTTAGGTAATTAACGAAAACCACAGTCTATTTAAATTTTGGTGTCTGTCCGTATGCTTGTACGCGCATCTAGAAAAATCTATTGCGTATATTCAACCACTTTCAAGAACTATAAAATCGGTACACAATACGAAAATGGTTAAACAATAACAACAAAATTTTCGATGTTACTTTATCCTAATGATGACGAAAATCGAATGCCTACTTCGGCAATATGCAAAAGCTGAATTTTAAAGAGATCGAAATGACACGCCGATAATATAACGGTCCAATTCGATCAGACGGCTTCCCTACCGTTACATAATTACTGTCGCACTTTACAACATAACCAATCCCAGAGGGCCCACTGTAACTTGCCAAAAACAAAAAAACGCACTTTCATTCCAACATGCCGTGATATTTTGTTCACATCAATCTTCCCGATAATTCCCATATAAAATTCAGATTTAAAAGAGCGCCATACGTGCCGTTAATTACGAAATTCCGTATTTTCAGGTAGTAAATTTTCACTAGTGGTTGTAATTTTAGTTTAAAAACGTGACGGAGACAAATATTAATAATAGCATGTGAATATTAAACTTTAATTAAACGTGTTAACAGTATTTTGCGGTATATAATGATAGCACATGAGACAGTAACCGCACCAAATGTAATATAATATGTCGTAATGTATTTACCTGTATATTTCTCACAAAATGTTTATTACATTTTATTGAAGAAGGGTGCGGAACTTTATCAAAATTGGATTTGACAGAAGTACAAGTATCGCGGTTTAATTTTACATACCTACATTAACATATTGTAAGTATTGTACGATTCGTGGTTGATTATTTTTTCGATATAAAAAAGAAACGCAACTAAAACTAAAATTAATACGTATCACAGCACGATGTCATATTCAGATATCGTACAAGTGCTCACAGAAAGCTGGCGCGCAATGAAATGCTCAAATTGTCGTTTGTCATGAAAGACATTTGAATGATGGACTACACGTCGCATCCTCTCACCGCACTAACTCGGCCAATTTCATATGAGAGACAGTAAATATTATGTAATACACAAGATGAAAATATTACAACTGATATCAATACAACAAAAATGAGAATTTCATAAAACACAACATATCATCACGCATCTATCTCCGAAGGGGTAGGCAAAGTTATATATACGTCGCTGATATTCTTAAGACCATGTAAGATGCGGGCAAGTCTGTGGTAAGGCACTGGACATAGTGAAGCAAGCTATATTCACGCCAAACTAACTTAATAAAATTCAATCAAACTCTGAGTATACATAAAATAAGACTTGTAATAACCAATGTATGGAGAACTTACCGATTATAAGGCGGAGCAGGTTGGCGGCTAAGAGGCCCAGGTCTGCAGAATTAGCCATTGATCATTCGCGAACGCACATAGTACCCAGCAGGGGCCATCACTAGACTGTAGTACCACCCGACAGCGCGGCCGCACCCTTCCGAACCAACACTTTGTTTACTCTCCCTATAATCAACTTCATCTTAACTTCTCGCAAAAGTTGTGGAAGTCAATATATCATCACACGATAACAGATAAATATTGAAGAAATGAATCTCCTAGTGCTTAATTAGATACGTATTATTGTTGATGAATGTGGTACATCCCACGAGCAAGATTAATGAGTAATAATCTTGCCGCGAATCGTGTGCTCGATGTGTGCAAGTAGCATGCATAATAATAAACTATTCGAAGTTCGTTATAGAAGTTTTAATACCACCCTAAGTGGCACCAAAATGTATGGTGCAAACCGAAATGTTTGGCATATTCTACTAACGGAGCGTAATATTGCATAATAACTCATTCAAAATTGGTAGAACTTTTTTAATTTACGCCTCGGAATAAATGCATGCTTTTCAGTGATTTATTTGGTATGTAACGGAATGTTATATAACTGAATATATACCTATGTAGGGAATTGTAATCACTCTGGTGTTAATCCTAATTACAAAAGCATTTACCTTATCGCAACTTTTGTTCAAGGAGAGATGAGTACTTCATAAAGTTTATAAGCACAAAGTCATATCTTTTCCTGTTTGGCTCACTCTTTACTAAATCTGATTATCGCATATAAACATATACTTTAAATGCTTACAATACGACGTCCCTAGCAAAGTTATAAATGTTTTTATAATTAAACTTATAAATTACAGCATCTTGATAACGCGAGGGACATAAAATAGAGCCTTAAAAGGAAAAGGAACGGAAAAAAGTTTTATCTCGTTGTCATGGCAAAAGATAATACTATTTCTTTATCTGTAACCCCGCTGAAAAAGAAAATTACGTTGTCTCCAACGGGTATAAAGGAAATTAGAGAGCTGGAGGTCGAGCTGGACCAGTTATCAGTTAGTTAAAATGCAAATTGTTGTCTTTGTTTGCCAGCCTACCGACACTAGCCGCCGGTCTCAACGAAAACACAAAAAATGCTAAACTTCCATTTCCAGGCACTTCCGTCCATCCAAGTCCACAGTGTGCCAGACCTGCATATTGCCTAACAATTTTACAAGTTCATTTACGGATCAAGAGTGGGTGTGGGAAAATTGGTTATTTGGTAATCATTTAAAGATAGGCTATTCATAAGGACGCGTTGAATAAATTTTCTATTTATTTTATCATACGAGTATATGTGTGTATCAGTTTACAAAACATTGATTAATTTGTTTCGTGTCATTGAATGTTTTTTTATGATATATACTGTAAATAAAACCACTGTTTTAACCGGGGTCTTTTTTTAACAAAATTTAACTTTTTTCCAATATGCTACGTATATAAATAACTTTATTGTTATATACGCTATTTTTTTTAATGACTACAGTTTATGTGCGAGTAAAGAATTCAAGCCGCAACGTTTGTGCTGAATTCTTATTTACAACGCCACAAACTCACTTCACAGACTGTAAAAGCGATCTTAGCAGAACATTTACCTTAACCAGTTTGCTTTGAAATAAAACTTCACATAATGTACTGTACAATTTCAATAAATAGAAGTATATTGCCGACCTTAACGTAAGCCGACAATAGGTGGCATTCCCGCCCTAGCGGGACATGAGCGGGGGCTGTAAAGAATCTTATCCTTTTAGAGCCTATTGAATGAGGGTTCTAAATCAGTTCCTTCCACATCCAAGCGTGGCTCTGCGAAATAATATATTCCCGGTGTTCGTGAACAAAATACAAACAGCGGGTCGGTTCGAGTGACAGCGACTGGAGGTTCTTGAACAAAGCGGAAGGGTCACGTGACGTCATTACATCTAGTTATGATTTCATTTCCTACCATTACGTATGCAGATTAAATACAAGTTTGGTTCTCTACATGAATGAAAAGGTTCACATTCAGTAATTTGGCAATCAATTGAATTAATTAAGTAAGCTGTTGTTATTCAATTAATTTCAATGATTCTGCAAAATTGTTTATCACGAAAAATAAATCCTATATTTCCATAGTTTTTTATTACTATGCAGGGTTATTTTTAATGAATCAACAACCTTGCAATACTAGATAGCTAACATCACAAATAACAAAAAAATTTCTACGACTTTTGATAATTTGACACATTTTAGTTTCATACAAAAATAAATACCAATTTCTGAATGTTCTTAACTCTGTGCGCATTGCGAGCGCGAGCGTCGCGCGTGGCGTCTTTTCGTATGAACGAAAAGTCTATATCCCGTTCATAAGACATTACTAATGTCGCGACAGTATATTATAAGCTTGTTAAATCATTTTTAATTAATGCATTGTGTTATGATAAAATTCTTCGAACAAATGTTGTTATTTAATTTATTGGCTACCCAGTCTTACGAAGTTGTTGATTCATTAAAAATAAACCTATATACAAGGACAACTGGCGTAAATTTTGAGTTAACGAGTAAGAAAGGTTTCTCTAAAAGGATAGCAAATTGAGATGATAACTGAAAGAGCAATAGACATTTTAAAATTTAATCTTTCATCTTAAGCAGTGGGACATCTGAAAATCTTCGGATTACTAAAGCAGCTACAGGAAACTTTCAGAATAATTCACAGAGGGATTAAAAGTGTAGGTAATTCCTGAGCAACAATAAATTACTGCTCAAAAACTGTTTAAAAGGGTGCTCTGTCTGATTTGTGTGGCACACGTAGTGCGGGTAAATTAAGATACGAAAGTAAATTTAAGATTAACATTGCGACTGTTCAAAGTTCCGTTGGAATCACGTGGTTAAGAGCGTATTTAAGCGCAAGCAAAATAAATCACTACTTGGAGAGTGTTTGTGGTGATTTGTGTGGTGGTCGACTATAGAGAAAATCAAAGGGATTAGAAGTGGAGTAAATAACGTAGATTAGATTAAGAAAAGACGCCGTGGTTAATATACTTCGAAACTTTCTAGATATAAATGGAGTCAGTAAGCCTTGAATGGCCAGTAAAAACCACACTTTTTACGGTCAAAATACGATTTGGTTACAATCTGTGTAAATAAAGAGCTAACTTCCAGCATCACACAAATGTGTAATCACCATTTTCATTCTTAATGCAGATATATTTAAAAACTTCATAACCGTAGTAGTTACTTTTAAAATAAATATAAATACTTCGTTGCTTACGCTTATAATCAAAAATAAAGCAAAAGTAAAAAAAAAATCTTTTAAAAACAAGCTTTTATTACTTTGCTAAATAAAAGATGTTCATCAATGATCCATCAAAACGTAACACGCTTTTATTTAACAAAGTAATAAAAGTTTGGTTTTTTTTAAATATTTTTTTACTTTTTAGGTGCAAGATTTCTCCCAAAAATACAGACATACATTGCAAGCTAAATAAAAGCTTGTATAAATGTTTCCCACGCCAATACTGCAAAACTTTCGACAGCAACACGAATAAAATTCCTTTTTTATTGGAAATCGATGGGCAATAAAGAAAAACAGCTCTTTTGAACGATCTACCAATTATGACCACTTCTGTAAAGGATGAAAACTTTTTATTTGTTAAGCAAGCCCTGGTAATCAGCTCCGCTAACTCAATTATTTATTTACTTGAAATAAGTGGAATCGACGCTTCTCTTGCATAATCTATTGTCTAAATAATTTCGATCGTATCAATAACAAGAATGATTTATTAAACTCTAGTAATAAGAATTAACATACAGTCTATACCTACTATTATGTATAGACTGTATGTTATAAACCCATATAAACAAACCTCTACGATTTGCTGTCATAACCAGTAACCTTTTATAATAATTACTTTTTAAGCTACAGTCTAGACGAATCGCGAACAAAATAAAAATAGAATACTAAAATTAATGGTTATTATAACAGCGAAATTTAAATCTTCACTTAGCTTGCCCTGTACCAGATTAGTGGTAGTTTCATAATCCAGGGAATTTCAGTTTAATTTGGTTGGCTTAAATGAATGCGTCCGGTCATGCTCGAAAAGGATTAAGACCATGCGACGATTTATCCAAAGTTGTACACTATGCCTGTAATACCAACCCTTGACGGTGTAGTTTCCGACAGATTCAAAGAAAGAAATCATCCTTACGGAACCTGAAAATTTCAATATTTGTGTACCAGGCAATTAGACATTCCACAAACGTGTATTATAAACTACTATGAATTTAGATTTTCGTTAAATCCTCCAAGTTTAAACTAATTATGGTGTTTGATATCGCAGTTATAACCGTTATATACCCAGGAATATATTTATATACCGGAACATTTTGTGTTTTAAGTTTAATTATCAGATTGAACTTAGTGACATAATTGTAGCAGTGTAAGGCGGGTCTACATTGAACTGCAAAAAAAAGGGTCGCTTAAAAAATGATATCTATATAGATAAAACTCAAAGGTGACTGACTGGCATAGTGATGTAACAACGCACAGCCCAAACCATTGGACGCGTCGCGTCGGGCTGAAATTTGGCATGCAGGTAGATGTTATGACGTAGGCATCCGCTTAGAAAGGATTTGATTAATTCTACCCCCAAGGGGATAGAATAGGGGATGAAAGTTTGTATGAAACTATGTCAATTTTAAACCGATCGGGCTGAGACTGCATGCATAAAGCTTCTACAAGTAGGCATGTCTTAGGAAGGGATTTTGATAAATTTCACCCCTAAGAGGATTAAAGTTTGAAAAAGATTGATATCTATAGTATAACTATGTTCCGGTATATAATTATATTACAAGGGATATAACTATATTACAGTAATATCTATCATCTTGCGACATAGACATAGGTCTAGTAGTTGGCGACTGTAGGCTTAAATTAAATTATGATGAATCTAATAAATTCATCTCACATAGTTATAGAATTCGCAAAGCATTTCTCCTTGATTGTTCAGGCTATCACAAGACAGATACATCAAATCATTTACCATTGTTTGTCTGTGCATAAGCTTGAGCATTGAGCTTTAAATCTTTTTTAAAAAAGCAACGGATTTTGATGCGTTATTTTTCAATTGATAAGAGTGATTCAATAGGAAGGTTATACTTGTATGAATGCACCCGTGCCAAGCCTGGCCGAGTTGCTAGAAAGCAATAAAATGTAGTCGCACGTTGCAGAGCATTATGTGCAGTCCACAAAAAGAGGTCCAGTAAAGTTGATAGAGTGATTTAAATTAAATCCCCTAAATCAGAGTAAACAAATGGCTCCGGGATTTGCTTGGTAAACCTCGCTGATCTGTAGACGCTTTTAAAAATATTCTAATTCTTCGAAATAGGTCAGCGATAAGTAAAGCAGTATTTGAGATATAAAATACCAGCAATTTAAATCTATTTGTTAATAATCCTGCGATCGAATCAAGTCTTTTTTAAGTTAGGTGGTATTTAAATTAGAAACTTTGATTTTCAATACAGTAATAAAATTGTCAATAGTACTCGAGTTGCGTTTTACATTTTAACTAACTCACGTTTCATGGTTACGAGACAATAGTTCGATCACGGGTACAACTTGAATGGGCTCAATTTCGATATCCTAAAAAAGAGGTGTAAATTGGTTAGCGCTGTAAAACAAGTGCTCAGTAAAATTCTCAAAACTACTTCTTTCCACTCGCTTCATCCTATCTCATTACAGTCCTCAAACGTGCTCGGCGATTTCGGATACTTTTGACCTGGACATTCTAATAACCATTTCGATTTGATCGACAAAACTACGCCGTCTTTCCCGACCCATACCTCCACTTACCTCTGATTCATACACCCCCGAATACAGAAACGCTACTCAAATTTTGAGCACTGCTTATAAAGTTAAGTGGACAATACCTATCAGAATTTGTATGGAAAAACGTCAATTTTGACAATACTGAAATGTTAAGTAGGACTCAAACTTTGAGTGGCGTTTCTGTATTCGGGGGATAGGTATCTTTTTCTTCAATCTACTTTCATCCACCACTACCTATAGGGAAAGAGCACGGGCCACGTCCCCAGGGGGATTTTTATAGCTTAGTACTACTTTATACGAGTAAAGATGAGCAAAAGGTAGTAAGTACACATTTTCAAAATTTTTATACAATTAAATATTCCATAATAAACCTTGATTTGCATAGTGCGATATAAATTTATATCATCGGTACTTCTCACAGTCTGTTTTATACAAGTCATAAAAATTTTAGATTAGAGCCAGGAATCAAGCAGTGGGCTCTGAAGGTTAATAAATAACGAGACAGGTTTTATGAATTTCTAACGAAAGAAGCATAGATGATCAAAAGCTTTATTACATTTTCAAGTTATTCATGACATAATCCATATTCAAGTTCTGTAGATAGATTTAGAACTTAATAATGTTTTAATTTACTTATATATGTATGATACAATTGCATCGTTTGTCGAGGTATTTTCGGGTCTGAATTCATAGATATTCTTTACTTAAAGATAGTCGTAAAGTAACAACGTCCATCAATCTTGTACAAGATAAATTGCGTTCATATTCGCCGCAAGATGCGTAGACATTACTACATAAAAATAAACTGAATATACTTCACCTGATAATAGACATTGGGGAAGACTTCGATGTAAACAGAATACATGGTGAGAACACAAACCCTACGAAACTATTATATTACACAGCATAGTTTTGAAATCCTTCATATCATGTTACATATTTAGAGATATTTGTTACTTGAGAATCAAATTTTGAAACAATTTCATGGAAGGCTTTCAGAACTCCTAGAATTATCAATAAAATATCATATATCTTATCTTTATTACATGTCATACTTTTTACAAGTTATTACCTATATTAATTTTGCGTAATGCTAAAAAGAACTTTCATCTTTGTTGGTTGCGTTAGAGTGATGACCAAAATCTTCACCTCTGTGTACTTTGTATGTATAGCATAATAATCGATCGCGAATGGGCGAGTTAACAAAAGAAACAGAACGAAATGATGCAGAAATTTTTTTTAATGTTTAAAAGGTTCCAAATAAAGCTAAGCCTTTTGCTCACAACTGTACTCGCTAAGTCCGCCACAGACGGCTATGAACACATAGAATACTGTGATATTTATCGTGAGGATGGTACGAGTACAAAGCCTTGCGGACGTCGGTATGACCACGGACGACAATAAGCGACGAAGTGAATCTCCATTGTTTTTATGAACAACAAACCGGAAAATTTTAAGCTACTCGTGAAAGGTCAACGTTTACCGTGGAATTTAATACTTACGAACGAGCTAGTTTAGAAAGTATTCTGCGATTTTGTCATATTGAAAAATGGACTTTGATGTAAAGTCGCAAGAGCTAAAAATGCCTTTTATGACGGAGCACAGCAATTACAAGCACCGCTGTTTTGAAGAAGAAACAAATATCACAGAGGAACTCATGTAGACGATATACCCCTAATGTTAGTCGACATAAAAAACATAGCTTTTTAAGGGCGAATTCGATCAAATACCTACGGGGGTTCGGAAACCAATAAATTCTTAATTTGTATTGGTCGAATCCGCTTTAAGGGCGGAGTCCTGCGTACATACGATTTTTGGCCGTGTACGCATCTGTCAGCTAAAGCATTTTTGGTATTACTACACCGAAGTCGCTAATCGAAATTTGGTCGAACTCACCATTTAAAGAAGCTCAATTTCCGCTTGCGCTTTTTTCCGTTTCTTACAGAAATTGAGCTTCTTAGCACTACTAAAAAAGTTTTTTACTATGATAACTTACACCACTGTCAGAATAATTTAATAGATGCATTTTGACAGATGAGCTTTATGGACCATTTATATTGGTATGGGAATCGATTGCACCTATTAAATTATTCAAACTGTAGGGGTACAATACTGAGTCTCTTTCTGAAATTATCTAGTAATTGTTCGCAAATATGATATAACATGTATGTATTATTTGTGCCTACATGAGACGTTCATTATCATTAACGTTTTTTATATATCGAGGTAGGTAAATTAATGAGAGCCAAGCCGGCTTAATGGTAGGCGTTACGGTAACATATGGACGCTTGCAAAACCAAAGGTATTAGCACTCGCGCGTTACCGACTATTACGAAGATTAGGAGGCTGTCTAACGCTGACACAGGACACACACCCTTATCTTCTAATTTAGATTATTAACACTACAATGGAAACAACATAGTAAAAAATATAAAGCACCTGATTTTAGAATTCCAAAGATGCGGAGGTATAAAATTTTGCCAAAATACTAAGTATTAAAATAAATTACAAGCGTAGAACGTGCCAGAACGTTCGCAACGCAAATCGTCTCCCATGAGATTGGGAAAAAAACTACCCAACTCACATTTAAAAACAACATACTTGTTCTTCGTCTGGTACGATATATTTCAGTGAAAAAAATCTTAATATTCACAGCAGTATCTTTAAAATTAAGAGGTATCTTCATATATTTATAATTATAATTAATTTATTTCTCGAAGCGCACCGAATGAAGCACCCATCTTTTAGAAATAGGGAAGAGCAATGCAATTTAGGGTAAGATATTAAATAAAATTATTCCTGTATAGTTATGGCAGCCTGGTACTTTTTTGGAAATAAAGATATTATACGCCTTCTTGTGAAATGTTGAGATGGATGTGTGGAGTTACCAAAATGCTATGAATAAGTCAGAGGGAGTTTATATTCCTACATAGCGAATACCACTCACTGAATAATCACGAAATCTTATTTTAAAAAAAAATTATACCGTTGATTATCGATAGTTTCAGTTAGAATCCCCGTCACTATTCAAAAGTTAAACATAGGTGCGCTTCTAGCAATACCTAATAATTAACAAACGTTCAAAACTACGGAAATAAAACTTGTCAAATTATTACATAAAATTATGTGGTGTAGTTTTTTGTAAATATACCTTCAAGATTATTGTTGACGTCACCGCCCTATATTCGCCCCAATTATTACTCGCACAGGCCTTCCTATGTGAAGATTGCTGTGTATTACGTATTAAACATTATTTATGTAAATAATAATTATCATTTGGAGAACAATAACAAATAATATGTTATTACAGAGCAGTTCAAACGATGTCCCATTTGAAAATTACAGTACTAAGGCTGTGATTAAAAGTGATCCAATTTCAATAAAATTGCCTGCTTCGTCTCGCCACAAAGAGAAAATCGATGGAAGAAGATTATTATACTCCACTAGCACAGCCCCTCTGGGGCTGAGATATACGCCAATTATACTAGATGGTTTTGTGTAATTTGACCAAATAGATATATAGCAGGAAGATATAATTGACAGGCCGGAACAGGCCTTCTTCATGGAGAAACACATGAGGAATATGGGCCGTAACACCACCACGCTGGCTCAATGCGGGTTGGTGGGTAGAAACAGTCGCAATAGCGACCGGGACCATGACGAAGGTAGTTTTGTTTTCAATCGAAAGCCACTACGCCACCGAGGTCCTCCCAGATAATAATATGATTACTTTATAATAAATGTGTTAAGTACAAAACTTATTACTTTTTCCTGCACTTAGCCTACGCTTGGGGTCGGCACAACATGTCATCCTCTTCCTCTCTTCCATTCTCCATTGTCACTCGTCAGCTTTTACAAGAGCATCCACTTCTTTTATTCTAATCTAATTCTTCTCGCATTTAACCCACCGTTTCTTTAGTCTTACTCTCATTCTAGCCCCACCTTGTTCAGTATTCTTCTTGTTATGTGGCATCCCTCCTCAATGGATTACTATTTAACTATTATTGTATGCAAGTATGTACATGTTGGCACACTCGTCCCATGTTACAAGGGGGCTTGCTTACATATAACAGGTGAAATGTTAAGGGACGTGTCATAGGTACACTGGCGGCCAGAGCTGGCCAACGGCGCCGGCGAGATTTCCATATATTTTGACGTAAAGCGCGTACTTGTGGTGCGCGTGTGGCTGTAAAATGATGACGGTATCTCTTGTAATTGCAAGAGCGCGCGCATGCTCAGAGCTGACGTGCAGCACACCTATAAAGCCTTCCATTCGAGCACAGACCCATGTTGATATGAATGGGTATGAAATATGTGTACATTTGATCAATAAAAAAGACCATTGGTAACAACTGGTCGATGCTTTTGTTGACCGAGTCCAAAATGGCCGGTATTGAATTAACATCAGTTACCAGAGTACTTACATGTAGCTAATTTAATTGAAGTTCGCAAAAATCAATAACCAATTTGAACGTACGCGGATTTCCAAATACATTGCAAGTTAGGTTTAAAGCAATTGGATTTTGTCGAACATTACCTGATTGAAATCAAAACAAGGGTTAGCTCTGCGTGTCGTGCTCCATAAAATCACTTACTTATATTGCTAAACCCTCAGCGTTGCTTAAGAATTGGTACTTAACACATTAGTAATAAGGTAATACTTTCAAATAAAATGTAACTTTTATATCTGTACGTTAACTATCAGTATTCAACGAGAAATCTTTACGACTTAGAGAGTATCCAAAATATTAGTGCCAACAAATTAAGGTCACGGGAACAGATCAAGTTACTTGAACAAGGAACGTGGTTTGTTGCCCGACTAATACAAATATGTCTAAGTTTCTACATTCATGAATCTATAGATTTTAAAGTACTCGAAGACTAGACATTGGTTATTAACAAAGTTCTAGAATAACCTTTTATTACTCGTACAAACAATTACGTTAAAATTTTTAAAAATAAATATTTCTATCAAATGTATTGATTACAACAGTTCTGTGTAATTTTCTAATACACATATTATATGAAAAATAATCTTTATTTCATACACTAAATTACTGATAGAATTGAATGTCTAACAACCGAGTAAATACGGTTTAACGAGGCGTTCCAAACGAAAATTGTCTTTGAAATACATAATTCATGTGTTTAGTACGAAATGGTTAAATAAGATCAATATAACATACAGGCCGAAGTACAATGGGCGATGTTTGAAAATGTGGTAATAACTATAGGAAATATCGGAGTTTCTTGAAGCGAAGTGATAGATTTATTAATTAAACACAGTTCCCACAAACCAAGTCTATTATTAAGCTCAGGGTTAAATTAGCAGTTCTATATATTGCAAAAGCCTTTTGCTAAACTCAATATTCCTGTCTATCACGAGAAGAGGAAATATATTATTATTCTAGAACTTTTCTGTTTTGATATCAGTGTTGCCAGAAAAAAAAATATTTTACTAAAACCTTAAGCTGGCTTCTCACGGTCTGTGATATTGCTGACCGATGCAGATTTATTAATGAAATTCATTCACCAATATCACCGACCGTGGGAAGCCAGCTTTAGAATGACAGTGAACAAAAATGGATATATGTTTTACTTCTGTCTGTACATAATAATGTAAAGAGGCCGACGTAGAACACACATATAGAATATTTATTACTCAGAACACGTTACACACAACACGTAGGACAGAAGCATAAGCAACGGTATTTACAATTATCCGTCTGTTAAATGCACTTTTCACCATTATGTCACTATATGGGTAAGTTCAAACTATTTATTTATTTATTTAAAAACTTACTGTACACACACAAAAAAAATACAATAAGCAATACAAATGAAAACAGGTAACTGAGTACAAAAGGTAGGGCTTATTCCTAATAGAAATGTCTTACAACCCACCTGCGAAGGAAAAATGCTGAGGAGTAAACTGAGTCGCGTGTACTTAACAATATATACATATATATTAGGTCCTTACCTATGAAATTGGTGTTTTGTATGGAGATTTTGGGGAATTCTGCATTTTCCATACTAACATTTTTTCAGTTTTCTTCACAACGACAAATCCAAAGATAATATTTGGCATCTATCATTAGACAAGCTTTAGCAATATGTGTGTGAACACGCTTGATAAAAATTATTCATCGTTTTTAAGTGAATGCAAATAAAATGATGTGTTCGGGAGGCACTTAAAAAGAGTTGTCTCCGTGTCCAATTTTAACACAATTAAACTTACAAAAAATTATCAAATTAAATCAAAAGAGCTCAAAAATATGGTCTATTTTTAGACGAGGTAATTATTTTTTAGGAATACTCTGAATCTTAATAGGTAAAGACAAAATACTAAGAGAGAAAAAACACCAATTTCATAGGTAAGGACCCAATAATAATAAATGAAATAATAACTAACTAAGAAGAAAAGAATGAAGAAGACATTAACGAAAGTACGAATACATGAAGCGAAAGGTATGCGTCAGGGTCGTGGCAAGTGGAGCGCCGAACACTCCCTACCCACCGGGATAAACGCGTGAGTATGTAATTACATAACTTAAAATATAGGCGCTGTTTTACATCTTGATTCCGAATTCCACGCATTCGAAGTTGTACGCAAAATCTAATAGATAATGGCAGGTAATATATTATATTATATTTTTATTTATAGTACAGGTTAATATCATATAATACTACCTATTGCCTGCGACTTCGTCTGCCGTTACTATGGTTTTGATTATCCCACGGGAACCCTTTAATTTTGCGGAATAAAAAATATCTATGATGTTGACCAGGGATATAAGGTATCACCATGCAAAATTTCATTAAAATTAGCCATTTCGGAGATTAGCCCGTACAAACAGACAGAGAAACAAAATTGATTTTTTTTTTGTTTTTTCCTACTTTTTCATCCCCTGGCTTGATTTTAAGCATTTTTTTCTAGGTACAGACATTCTACCTCTACAGTTTTATTATATGTATAAATAATATACCTATTTGTAGTTATATCCAATCAAGTAGTTTGATGTCACGTCTAAGCCTAGAACCTAGCATTAAAATAATATTGTATAGCATGAACACTATTGAACACTGGGCTAATATATTTTTTCTGTTGGTGAAATGAATATCAATATTATGTTTGCTATAAAAAAATATATGGAGGACTACGCTTCGGAATGAACAACACAATAAAGGTCGAGGAAAGAGGTTTAAATCACGTTATTTGATTGGTTCGTTCCGCTCCTCGTCGCTTTATGAAGTCACCCTAACACTGTGAGAATATAGAGCTTTTCCGTTTGTGCAGGAAACACAAATAGATAAATGTAATAACGCCATAATTCTTTAGTATCACGCGTCGACAACGACAGAATGCGAAACAATCAAGATATTAAATTTCCATTGTACTTTATTTTTATTTACATTATTCATAAACACTTTTGTTATTGTGTATCAATCTAATCGGGGTAGATATAAAACGCAACATTAATCAGTGATAAAGTGGTAGGCGAGTGTGCCACTGGCAGCCGTTTTCGCTGTATAATCAAGAGGCCATGGGAATGACAAATTAGACTCTTGTGGACGTCGCCCATTGACATGTCACGCCCACGTGATTAGGATAATAAACCATATATACATCGATGTACAGCCGTTAATATCCTGGCGGGATGATTAGTTTAATCCCTAATATTATTTATCTATTTGATATTCTGTACATGTAGGTCCAACGCCTGTCCTGAAAATTAACTTATTGTCACAGACCCACGGTGATTTATTGCCTAAGAACAAATTCTATACGACTTTTTCCTCGCAAAATATAGGAATACTCACATAGAAATAAGCCAAGATACACGCACACATATAAATTTTGGACTTGCGTTGTGCTTGGAATTGATGTTAAAGATTCTTTGAACCCATTTGGAAGATCATTTTGTAAAACCTAAAAATTATCATCGTTTTTGTCAGTGGCATCTCACACGCACTATTTGAATATCAAACAAAAATGCACTATACGTGTACATGAGAAGTCTAGAATATCCTCTGCTTAGAATACATGTGAACATTCAGTGCATACAAAACCCACAGAGATCGCAGCGCTTAAGACATGTAAAGTTTAAGACTTACATGTCTTTCCCTTCGAGTCGGAACATCGTGGATTATCTTTTACACTGCTGAAATGTATTCACTATCTCAACAATACAATAGTTGGTAATGACGAAAACAAATGAAAAATAGGTGTTCGCGATATTTTCTTTCCATTGAATTCACACATTCAATGAAAGGGCCAACGAAATCTTATTTACCATTTTATTTAAGAAAATAAGCCTATTGACATGGATATCTTCTCGGAAATCTTCGCACTGTCAAGTGTAAGTTCATAGGTTGGGTGGAAATGATAGATGGGAGCCGGTGCTCACAAAAGTAACGAGCGGGCGCCGCAAATACGAGAAATGTGTGAGGTCAGCCGGCTGACTTCGGTCGCATGGCGGGATCAAGCACTGAACAGATTACACCCACCGCTTACAACTTATTTGACCTGCTCCATTCTATTCTAAAGATCAATAAAAAAAACTTTGATTCCCAACTAGACTGCCGACCGTCCTCCACCTACAGAGCCTTTGTACTAGCCTTCTTTAATCTTTCTCGCCAACAGACAACGCATTTGTGCCGGAGTTATTAAAAGTTTTATCAAATTTTTGGAGTCAAGTACAACTTAGCCCGGAATAGCAGAGGTCAACAAGATGCGCCCCACAATATGGAACTTTGTTGATAATAGCGTGTATTATACGCTTCGAGAGTGAAGGTATCCCACATTAGCGTATACTCCAGTAAACTAACGAACTTCGATCAAGCAGAAGCACATGTTTGAGGTGTCAATTTAATAGCGATATTAGTTAGACAAACAGCAGTTTATACAATATTATCAATAATTAAGGTCATGTTTGAAGGGCATTTGGTGGGCGAAATTATCAGTTATGTAAGCGTTGAATAAGGCATTAGAATGGGTGGAGGGGGAGTTAGAACAAGCCAATGGCAATATCAAGTACTTTCACGTAAAAGGTGAGAAACAGAATGAGAAAATTACCATCTCTAGTCGACTGCGCACGGAGCATTTAGGCACCCTGATATAATCGGCCATATTTAAATTCAGGAGAGCCGGTAATAAATTTCCCATTGACGACGAGACGAAGAATTGAACAAAAACGGTTCTTGTTGAATCCGAGACCACAATAGATAATTTATCGCGGTTAGCTCAAGAGCGCTTTATTTTATATTTATAAGGTATGTTCCTAAGCTGAGCCTGTCGATAAGAACAAGTAAAAGTGGGTTAATGCATTAAGAGATTCTTCATTTGTTACACAGATTTCGCTGAAATTCTTAGGAGCATCGAACTTTTAGGGCGAATTCGACCAAACTCCATGTTACTACACGGGGCTTTGGATATCAATAAATGCTTAAATTTCATTGGTCGAATCCGATTTAATGACGGAGTCTTGCTTACACGTCCAAGTTATGGTCGTGCACGCATCTGACAGATAAAGCATTTTTGGTACTACGCCCGTGTTGCTAATTTAAATTTGGTCGAATTCGCCCTTGTAAAATACATAAAAAGCACAAAAGTTTTGCTACGAAATAAAACAACTTGTATCATTAAAACTCAGCTCAGTTACACGAGTAATTTTGTCTAAAAAGATAAATATATAGTCTAAGAAGAAGGAAAATACCAAATGACAGCATCAAAGTCTACGAAAGATGTTAGTTCACATAAAATGTGTTGTTACTTTTTTTGCAGCCTCAAAGAAACATATATGAAGGTTTATCACTCAATTTGGAGCACTATGACTGCGGGGAGGAACGCAAGTGGCTGAATAATTTACTTAAGTAATTTGACTTCGAAGCTGGCGACATTAGAAATTTTACAAGTACAATTGTACAGTCAATAACAAATGAGACAATACAAAACTGATGTTCTGTTTAAAGAGCGCAGACGTCATTGAGGAAAATTTACAGTTTCTGGTCCTGCTTATATCAGTATTTATATTGTATTTTTTTCTTATTTGGCAATAAAGAATTCATGCGTGATGGGAATTGACAGCGGTCGCCAACGCAATACGTAATATGGACCTATGTCCAGATACGGATACGGATAGGGATACGGGTTAATCCCATAGAACTACTAAGAAGTGAAGTATTTCGTTGAGAAAAGTACGAGCGATTAACTACTGCTTCACCTGATGGTAAACAAAGTTGACGCCTAAGATAAAGCCCTAGAAGATTAAGGAGCTCTATTCCTTTGAAATTGACGACCTCCGTATTATATCCGCCAGGGAACAATGATTCAGGCTAGGAGTTCCACTCCTTGGCAAAAGGCTTCTTGACTTCAGGCTTCATAGTAATATCAAACTGCCAATTTTCACGCTTAATTTAAACTCCATTAGTAGCTTGCGTATCTAATTGTAGATAGCGGAGCCATCTATACATTTAGATCAATATGTAAGCAGACAATTGTGTATAGATATAGCTCGTGTATATCACAAACCACCGTTCTTGGCCTTTACCTAAAATTTGTAATTATATCGCCATAGTGACTGATTGCTATACTGCAATCGAAATCTTTATAAGATTTTAGTAAGTTACTAATCATCCATGCATCCTTCAGCCTGGAGACTGCGACCTTCACCAGATCTGCTGCCGACTGCTGCCTGATCTGCCTTCACAATTTGCGCCTCCCAGTACGTTGTCGCCACTCGAGAACTTTTCCGCTCTAACGGCCGTCAGTTCTACGAGCAAGTGCCCTGTCCACTGTCACTTAAGGCTCGCAATTCTGAGAGCAAACAAGTTGCTATGACTGATGTCAAAAACAAAAGAGTGCTGGTAATGCCTATCAACAATGAACCTCCTATTTACAGTCAAAGTGGACACACTCTAAAACTTTACTGTAGTTAAAAAGCCGCGAAAGACTATGAACATGACCTAACAAACCACCACTTAATTTATATACATATTTTCGAAATAAAGACTAAAAAAGACATTCAATTCTGATTGCAACTGATTCTCCGATTAGTTTTAGTACTACATGTGAAGATTCCCATTGAACTCGAAATCGTATTCTACACGAACACGTTTTTAAAACAATGGAACATTCAGGCTTACGGCCCGCCCCCACTCGCGTCGTGTATGCTGACAAGACCCAACAAACGGTAATAATTACTGCCTTAGCAGTTAAATGGCATACTGATTCGCCTTTATCACTACCAATTGTTGTACGGAGTTGCCTATTCAAGTTTAACCCAGCCAGAATCCTTGATAACCCATGCCAGGGTAAATTCAGTTTTTACTTTGAAAGGCGAGGGTAGCGTAATTTAGCTCACGTACTGACGACATCTTGCCCATTATAGAAGTAGTTCGTTTCCATAAAACCGAACTATTGTTTTTGTTCATTCTGTGTACAAAAACTTGTATTTGTTTTGTAATAGCCAGGGTCTTATACCAGCCGTAATAAAACTTCGCACTTTCAGTCAAAATACTTATAGGTATTTCATTTTTAACAAGATTCTGTGTCGACGAACAATACCTGTGAATATGACTCATTATTCACGTACACTGAATAAAATAGTTCCCTTAATTAACATTAACGAACCTATTAACATTGACGATGAAATGGTCGAAAAAGAAAATTTATTATTCGTAAAAACAATGAGATTTTGTGAAAAACAAATACATTATTCGGTATGTTGGCAGTAGCGAGGTGGCACAAGAGCAGTGGAAAGATATTTTCCGGCTCGAATTTTTACTGGAACTCGGTTTTTCAATTTATTTCGCCGTTTTAGCCGAGTGACGCCGTAATTACGACACCGCGCGGTGCGCCGCGTAATCGGCAACCTATCTTTTACCCAAAATTTGACTTTATGTTGCGAGAGCGGAGCTTCATAGGTAGATATATGATTACGCAAAAGCATTAATTTGATGGTAACATGCAAGCGTTATAAGTTTTTGTGCATACAACAACACGCCGCAGCAAATAGCAATTTTTATCCACTTCCATTTCCCTGATGTTTACTTAGTTTCCTTTAAACTCAATATTTACAGTGGATGCGAATATTGGGAGTGAATGGAAATCGATATATTTTTTAAAGGTAGGCAAGAACTGACGAAGCGTATCGGGACCCTCAATCGAAAAAGGCTAATAAAAGTAAATGTTTACAGAAAAAGTGGATAAGGAGCAGCAATAGGTTAATTCGGTTTAGAGCGGTGCTCGCGACGAATTTTGATTTATTACACACACATAAACATAACATCACTCCTGAGGTGTTCAACACCCACATTTCACCAGATATGTTAAGTCCCCATGTAATAGGTGCCGAGTCTGTTGCCATGCACCGGTAACAATCCGAGGCGGTGATCGCAAAGTGAAATCGCAAAGAACTGCTAATTAATAATTATTTTATTAAATCAGCGTTAATAATAATCAACACAGTGCGTCAGTAACATAATCCGAAGAATAAATAGGTTCGGGATCATGGGCTGTGGGTATAACTATATAGAGCCACCAATTCCACCCGCCATAATGCCGCGATAAAAGAGATTGAACTCACTTCGCCCGTAATAAGCATGCCGAACCCGAATACGAATTTAAGGAGACCAGCGCCCAAATTCTACTACAAACTTACAATTGCGTAACCAATGCGTTTGAAAATAGAATGCTTAGCAGAATAAACGTTGATGATTGAAATGTAAGCTTTTGCTTTACATTCGGTTTGCTATGTTACATAAATCAAAAACGTAAAGCAAAAGCTTATATTCCATTCATCAATGTTTATTATGCTAAGCATTCTTTTTTCAAACGCATTGGTTACGCAATTGTAAGTTTGTAGTAGAATTGGGGCGCTGTTTAAGGCTAAGGTTTGATACTCAATTCAAAAAAGAAACAATAACTACATTTTCATTGCTGTCACTCGCCAAAAGTATGTCAATTAAAGCGATATGACAACGGCAACCTTCAAAACAGCATCATATAAAAACACATTACTTGAAGGAAAACGTCATTTTGCCCTTCAGAGCCATTTCAGATGTTAACTTTGAGTTAGGTTCACGCAACATTGTGGAAATAGTTTGATATATCTGTTCAAATGGACTCGTTGAGAAAAACCCTTACTTTGTTGATACTATTTTCGTAATTCTGTTTGAAAACTTGAGCTCGCAGAGTAGCAGAAATTACTTTTCTGCTAGAGCAATGTTAATAAAAATCTTACGGCCGATGAAAGAAACATATGTTTTTCATTACTTAGCGAGAACATAACTGATTGTAAATATATTTTCATGAATGTTCTACATATATAGATATCTAAGCGTGAATGAGATATCATTAAATCATTTCAGTATTGTTTTATAACGAGTCCGTAATAATTATAAATGGATCTTCCCCTGTAAAAGTCGGGGCAAACAGCACTCTATATCAAATATTAATTCTTAATGAGAACATAACTGCCCCTGAGAATTGGCGTGGAAACAATTTTATGGGATCATATTTTTCCAGTAGCATCGAAAAGTTATAATATGGTAAAATGATTTATTTCAGAATTTTCTCAATGATACACGTATAGAAATAGGGTAAAAACAGTGGTGTCTCAAGTATGTGTAGGTATACAGGAGTCCATTAGTGAAAATGTGTTTATGACAAGAGCGGTGAATAGGCCGACGGCGTGGGTACGGGTCGAGAGGTCGACTCAATCAGCACCGTTGATATATAAATACAACGTTATTAATCATTGGATCGAGCCCCAGACTATCTAAATATTCACAGTGTTCGACATCTCACACCATTATTTTAATACTCTGAATTAAAACTGTGACTGAAACGATATATCGATTCGATACGTCAAAAGCTATCTGAAAGTAAAGGGTCTAAAGAGGGTAAAAGGAGCAGCGCGCATCGAGAGTGATGAATGTAGACAACGACTCTAGATCATAATATGCGAAAAGAAAAGATAAAGACCTCTTACTTTCTACTTTGTATAAAAGGGTGTGACAATAGATTACGTTCTCAAATGTGAACAAACAAAATGTACTGTACACTAAGTATGTCATAGAATTTTTAGGGCGGGTGTTAAACTGTTTCATTTGAATTCATACTGATTCAACAGTAGAATTTCAACGAAGCGAAAAAGTACGTAAAAATAAGAATTATTAAGGAATAACTTAATGTAGAATATGACTCAAAACGTACATTTGAAAGAATTATTCAAAGTGATCGTAGAAGTTCATTTCTAGTGTTTGTAGTATCTAGTCAGTTTTTAATAATTCAAAGTATTTTATAAATATGTTTAAAATTGTGACAGATTATTGCCTATACGTGTAGTTTAAGTTCGCAGATTGGCTTGAGCAAACACTGCGAGTCGCCCGCTTAACAGATAAGTTCAAAGCCATTAAAGGAAATCCAATTCGTCGACGTCTATCTCAAATTAGTCGTAAAGTGACCGACGTTTTACGTTTCGTATTGTCAGCAACGGTAAATAGATATTTTAGCTCTAGTGAAACGCTCTCGTGGAATGCATAAAAAGTCCTTAATCGAATCGACAGATTTTCCAAAAGAATTTAAGCGCTCGTTTTCCGTAGAATTTTTATCGTTTGCAATCGACATTTCCAATCAAGACCACTTAACAGCGTTATTTTTTAGCCCCAAAATAATACTGAGCATTATAGACACTGAAATGCAGTAAGAACAAGAATATTGAAATTCAATCGAATCCTCCGCAACTTTTAAGTATTTTTATTCTGAAACATTTTATTGTGCGCAAAGAATGCAGCTGCCCTAAATCTAATTTTGACTGGCTGGGAAGTGAACGACTGAGAATTTGATTCAAATTTCTGTTCGGAACAGTCGACAGGAGACTTAAGGAGGAATTTAATTTGTGAAGTATGATGTAAGTTCACCTGAGGAGTCTTTATCGGCGGTACTTATCGGTCGGAAACTTTTCCACATTTATGTGGTCGTCAGTTCGCGGCCTTAACTCGAGTAAACTTGAACTATCTAAACCACGTAGCTGGTGCGGATGAGCGCGACGGCTGAACTAAGGAAAACTTTTATTCACACCACATACATATGTGTATTAGAATACGGCTATGTCCAAACGACGAAGATCAACGAGAAAGTGTTTAAGAAACTTTTGCGGGTCTTTGTCTACAAGTTTTTCTCTAAAACTCAATGTATGATAAGGAAAAAATGTAATAGTTATGAGGATGATATGATAACGTGTTATATTTGCGGAGTATTATTCCGAAATAAAAAAACAATATACAAAGGGGTGAGTTCCGACAGGCGACGACGCGTGGATAAACTGACGATGTATTTTGCTACTGAACAAATGAAAAAAGTAGAGTAAGCAAGGAGATGGAAAGTAACGGATGTTGTACGGTTTCGCATCTGCCCATTAAAGCGGGCGGGAGTTGGGATCCGTCTCGGGGAAAAAGAGAAAATGTACCGAGCGGGCTTGAAAGATAGCCCCGCTGCGTAAAATGCTTCTAGCTGACAACTACTTGAAAGCAGATTAGTGTAGTTAGATTTCGCCCAGCGGACAAATAGAACTTTCCGTTCACTATTATTATAAAACGACACTTTCTTTAAAACAATTTTCTTAAGACTGACACTGTAAACAAATGTAGTCGTTATTGAAATATGGCGTTTATTTCAAAGGGGGAAGGTATCAACAAACCATAAACTGTAACGTTTTGGCGATGTTGACTTTACACTATTGCCTCAAGGTTAACGATAATGTTACGCCATAACTTTCTCGTGTAATTGGGGCGAAATTATACCCCAGAGTGGAGTTTATCTAAATTTATCTTAATTGTTAGGATCTTTACTGAAACTTGGACTTTGAATCTTCATTACTTTATACTTGTTAAAGTTATTACGGTAGGTGCAGCTCTCATTTCACTTTAAGACATTCAATTAACGTTATAACTTAAATGACAATCATGTGCAATGTTTTATACTGGTATATCATGTGTGTATATCACAAAGGAAAATATTCGTTCTATTCTTATTTTTTTCAAATTTTTTGAATCTTTTCATTTTATAATTATTATTACTGAGTATTAACTCTAGCTACTTATCGCTGTAAGGTTATTTCGTCTGTGACCTATAGAAAATTATCACATAGCAAAATGACAGCGTTATATCGTAAAACAAGAACAAGTAGCTCACTGTGTTGAGTTAATACTTGATCTGAATAGAACGACGTCATGACAAAAGTGTTACGTGGAATAACTATAAAATTATACATTGAACCAAATTCCGATTCACGCTTCAATAAATCGAATCGCTGATGCAATCACGTGTTGGATAAACCAATTCGGTGCAATATAAATCAATGAAAATGAGATTTACAATCTTATAGCGAATTAAAGTTTTATTCAATTGCGATACATATTTTCAGGATTGTCAATAACAAATGCAAATGATATGCGGTCTTTAAAAGCTATGGTAATAATGATCATAATTTGAGTAATACCGCTTTAAGCGCGCGTTGAAAGAAATCTTGAAGATGTTTCAACGACTTGTTGAGGGATATTCAATTGTGCATAGGTCTGATTTTAATACCGAAGATTCACTGAAATCGATATATGAATATTCACCGACCTACCTAGTTAATAAAACATTACTTAATTGGTTCTTTTAAAATGATATAATAGAAAATAGGTAAAACTTAATTCCACATTCAGCATATTATGGTAATATACGCGTACCTTCCTAACTACATAATCATACAGTAGAGTTGATTAATACATGTATCGAAAAAGTTCGAAAACTGGATTCCTTTATGAAATCTGAGCATGCTTAAACAACCATTGCATCGCTCCGAAATTGTTCACGGTCCGTTTGAAGTCAAACACTAGCAATCGATTACCATCGAGACTGGAGAAAGATACAAATCGAAATAGTCAAGCGAAAACATGGAAACGAAGTTACCTTGCACACGAATAAATCTAAACAAGAGTAATATCGGTGTACCATTTATTTTGAAAGGAGTCGTTGGCTGTTTATAATATTGCGGAGTAGTCGGGTTCAGTGTTTCGCGAAAAGGATTGAAGATAAATAATTTCGCATTAGTCACAGAGAAGGGCTGAGGAAAAATGGTTAAAGTCAAGAGTCGCCTATTGATAAAGAGCGCGGGGCGTCGGAAGCGAGGGCTCGGGAAAACATCCGCCTTCTGTTTTCCGCAGCGAATGTGCCTTTGCCGTAAGATCCCGGGCCCGTTGCGACGCCAAGAACAATGGAACACGTCCTGGTTTACAGCGCCGTACGTCAATGTTCCAATCAACTATGTAAGATCATGTATTTTAGATCAAGTAAGGCAACATGTGAGTAAAATTGGTAATAGATCTTTCACCGTCTTACATGTTGGTAAACTGGTTTGATTGACTCACAATAGGTATAACGCTAGTGCGCTAGTCAATAAGGCCCACTTATAAAAATCGATATATCGAGTCAGTTCTTCACAATTACACTATTGTCTGAAATGTCAAAAATCACTCAATCTAGTCAATTTTTTAATTAGTCAAAGGGATTTGACAGTTTGAAATGTTACTTAGGGTCAGTGATTTTGAATTATCTGAGGTTAAATATGCTAATATTGTTAAGAACTAAAATCAAATCCAATATCTAAAATTAAGAAATGTTCAGTTTGTAATATAATTTAGCCAAAGATATTTCAAATTATTTAAACTGTGAAATCACTTTGACTAATTACAAAATGGACTATAGCCCATAATAAATAAAAGGAAGTTATAAATTGGGCAGCCATTTAATTATTTGGTCAGCAGATAAAATGATTGGGCAGCAAAAAATTTGTTAGTGCAAAATAATTATTTGGCAGCAATATATATGTTACCGGAAATGTATAAAATCTGGGAAAAGGATCAATGAAGGATCAAAGTTAGATATTAGGTTAAGGTAAATTTTTTAAAACCCTTTAAAACCAATATTTGTGTCATCAAAACATATATTATAAAATTTGGCAGCAGAGACATTTGACTTGCTGCCCAATTAGTTATTTTGCTGAGAAATTATAAATATCTGCTGCCCATAAGTTGCTGCCCGATTATATATTTTGCTGACTAATTTAGAAATATGTACTGTCCATGAGTTGTTTTAGCTGACCATTGTATTTTTTTTCCTGACCAAAATTGGAATATTGCTAACCGTTTAAATAACACCCAGAATCATATCAATTTGCTAAAATCGCTGAAACAAATCATAAGTAGGACTCCTTTCAGACTGGAAAAGAATTTGGGTCGGTTCAGTCCAAAAATACCTAGCCACTCGAGAGCCCTTAACTCCAAGCACGGGGTTAAATATTCTCGACTCGATATTAATATCTACGCATTATCCTCAAAAGAAGTGAATAATTTTGATACGGATTGTATTCAAAGCTTTTTTGTAAACGTTCAAGAGTAACAGACCTTTACACGTATTTCATTGTTGTTGATAAAGCGGGTCTCTTGTTCAAAATAAAATCGCAAAAACTGCTTCTGTTTGATAGCTTTTCACTTCGGCATATCATTACATTTTAATACTTTAATACTACGAAACAGACTAACTTGTGAGAGGTAAAATTAGTTTCCTAAACCATGTATTCGTTCAATCGGAAGTTTGATTAAGGCATTTTACAATTGTACCTATAACTTTACTATGCACCATAATAATTTAAAAATTATAAAATTTGATTTCTTAGTAACATTTATACTAACCAAGTATCAGAAGGTGGGTAATGGGTGGGTAATTTCCGGATTTCTTCTAAAAACAGTCAAAGATAAAAAGGTTTAAAATGTAACTTATATAGGTCCCGAGACAGGGCTTGGCGCTAATCAAGCTCGAGGGACTACATGAGTCTTTCACCCGAAGAAACGTGCTTTTCATGATGAATACGAGGAAAGTAAAAATAAAAACATAATTATTACTAAAATATAATACTTTTGTCAACGGCTTCCATATATACGTTTTTACCATCCGTAAAACAGAACAATTACAATGGCCTCCTTGAGCCTGATAATAGATTTTTGTACTAAGTCTACGGACCTCCTTGGTTTAGTGGCGCCATTTAGTTGCTTGATATGTACAGGTTATGAATGACAGCTAGCTATCAGTTAAATTTTATCCCTAGGGACGAAAAGTACTACTTTCATCCCGTTTTCATTGCCAACCTGCGATTCCAGTATGAGTCATGATAAATAAATGTACTTTATTCATGTAAATAGAAATAACGTAAATATTTCCTTAATTCACCGCATTAAGTCTAAGAACTTGCACAAAGGCCTGTCGTAAGTCATAATTTTTAATGTCTGCAGCGGTTTAATCTCAGCAGGTAAAATACAGAAGCTATTTTTAGATCCAGAAATTTTTCCGGAAACTTGAAAAGAACTTTTCTGTAATTTATGGCATCAGGTTTGAAGAAACTTAAAAGATTTTTTTCAATTAATTCAATCATATTCAATATTTAATATTCATTTTTACAACTTAAATTTTTTTAACCACTAAAGTTTTTGAAACTACATAACATTCTTAATCTTATACATCGTAATACTAGATGCCTACAAGTCATACGATTGTAATATATAAATCACAGAGCAAACAGTCCCTTTGCTCAGGGATATACATAAATCGCCATTATGATCAAGGAAGGCAATCTTGACTCAAAACTTCTCGTTTAGTTTCAATTGGGAAAGAACATTCGTCATCATCCATCAATTGATCCATGTCGTGCTAATCATACCCATGTTTCGAATTTATAAAAAACGCAACGTAAACGTGAGTAAATTGAAACAGGGTAAGAAACGAATAAACGCTTCAATCGAGTGGAATCAATTTAGGTCATTTGTTACGGAGCAAGACGTAGAATGGCTTCTAACAGGTTGACAAGAGCACGAATATGGCGTAAAAGGTTACTAATTAGCTAGCGCCTATAAATAATTACGCACGTACATCAATTTAAGAGAACGTATCGCAAATGGGCTACAGCTTAAATGAACAAGGCGATATAAGCCGGGAATTTCTTAATTAAGCCTAGGTGTGTGCTGTATTAACGTTTTGTTATTGTACATAATACCTACTCAATCACAATCAATATGCGATAAATGAAAAATTCTGCGACAAGACAACAGACAATTACTATTTCTATTTACTTTATCTGACATGTATATAATAATCATAATTAACATAACTTAGTAGCCTTATGAGATCGCAACAATGTTGCCATGCATCGTACACAGAGTAAAGCAAGCAATATTCAAAGACACTGAACTAAAATACTGTAAAACCTGTAATTTATTTTCTCATAATGTAATACCAAAATCAAATTTACATTAAGCGTAGTAAACGCAACTGATAACATTCCAACTTTTATGGGAATTCGCCGAGATAAGATGGCAATCCATAAAACCCGAATTTCTTAGCCTTTGTGTAAACAACAAAAGACTGCGTTTGATTTACTTGGTCTATTCTGCAATTCTGTAAGCGTACTTCCAAATACGAAATGTAGGGAAAAAGTATACTCTACACGTCATAATCTCAATGGGACGTAGTTAGTTTTCGCTTCAAAAGTTTCTTAATCTCATCAGTGATGTTGGTCGTTCTCATAAGCCGCAAGTTTCGATCGCTACTATCTCCACAGTCGCCTCCTAATTAGATTGGGAGGAACAAGCTTCTACATTGTGCTACATATGCACATTGCCATATACGTCAGAACGAAGCGGCTACGGGAGAATATGCAAAAGTATGTCAACTTGAATACACTTTCCGGAGTGGAATTGTTTCGACGAACTAAAAACGTGTTAGAAAAAGAAATAGTCTTCAGGAATATGTATGTAGTTAGAATTACCACTGAAAGTATGTTCTTGTATAATATTTTATCTCATGTCTGTCTCGTCTCTCTCTTGAAAATAGTTCAAAATGCTTTTATGATCCAAAGAGATTATTTTTCTTAAGAAACGTTTAATATTTCCATATAATTTGCAAAGCCGGACTTAAAGAAGTTTATTTAAGAAATATGTTTTAAGCTTAAAAGTTAAATCAAAGAAACACGGACCGTTAAACAAACTTTCGCAACGTTTAGATACTTATCCCAAGGAATGTAATTGATGTTTGAACAGACATAATAACGGTAAACCTCAAAACGAGATATTATTGTCCCAAACAAAAATTATGTTAAGTAATAAGTTACATATTCTTCAACTTTTTAAAATTTCTCTTTCTTGTATTAACTATCCAAAAACATTCAACTGTAATTGAATGGTTTTGATGTAGATGAAATGTAAAATAAGCAAAGCAAAAGAAAATTGATAATAATATAACAAGACAGACAAAAGGTAACAAGGGCAACGTATTGGTATAAGGAAATTTATTGAACTCATTTTTTATTATAATTTTTTGATAAAAGACAAAAATGCTTTGTAATTCTTGTAGGACTTGTAGAAAAATAAAGTAGCTTTTTTAACAATGTATCAGTCGAAAAACATACTGCCAATCGTTGGTTAAGGGGTGATCTTCTAGGTTTCGAAAAGGTGGTTATTTATGATCAGTCCATGACCATAAATAGAATTGAGGTGATAGCTATAGGACGTTTTTAGGATGTTTTTTAAGTTTTTTATTCATCTTGAGTAAAGTTTACAGAAAAATTTGTATAATAAATATCAACTTGCAATACTTGTTTAAATTACGACGTATAATTTTATATAAAGAAGCTAAGAACTCTTATATAAGTGAATATAAAAAGGGAGATGTTTCAAACGCAAATTATATGAAGTGATGCCGGAGTTTTAAATAGGCTAAAATTATGTTGGGTCGATTAAAGTGGCAACAATAGACGACATTACCGGACCGCCTTATTCCTTTTACCTGGAGCCTATGTTAATTAAGCGTCATTCCTCTGTTCGGGTATAGTATATTAGCATACCTATTACACGATCTGCCCATTTGCAAGCACCAACTTTGTCACATTTCAAAAACTTTGCCAACTCTCTCCCGTAAATGAAAAAGGCCATTCGCACTCATTACAGGTTCTGATATGCGCGGGCACAATTCTCACGCCATTAAAAACGTTGCGTGTTGGCTGTACAGACAAAAAATATACACACAAATGTATGACATGTTCAAATACGATTTTCCCAAATTTAGCCAGTGAACCGTGTCGCAGCCTGACAAACACAGTCGGGTAGACGATTTGGTAGTTTCGGAAATTCTGCGGTACGTACACAAATTACTTCTAAACGAATGAGTTTAATTATCATTTCGCTTAGACAACGTAGTTCTCGCACGTATCAATAACTTCAATATTATATTACTTGTAAAATCATTTAAATTTCGATTGAGATTTATAGTTTAATATCTTCACAGCGATATATTCAGAGGAACTAATAAGGTACATTACATTTAAGACATTCCAAGATAAACTTTGCAAAGATCAAAGGTGTTCATTAGTCTTAGATTGTATGTATTGAGTCATAATTTAAATATCATCTTGACTTAATCACTATACACAATAATGTAAAAACAATAAATTTTCCTGAATATTTCCCAGGAATTAAAGTAATCATAGTTGCATGAAAAAAAATCGATTGATAAATTGAACAGAAATTAAACTTGATTCAATAAAAGCGTCCATCGTTCCTATACTAACTACAACAAATGAATTATTCTATGAACGTGGAAGGCTGCGCGTATTCTACAAGTTAAGCAAATTTAATTACGAACTAAATTCGATATTATCTAAGCCATCGGAGTTAACTTAACCTTGTATCTCTGACCTTTGAACTTACAATAACATTCCCCTTGTGCCTAATGTATCAACACTATAGAAAAATAAATCACACAAAAAAACCATTTTCGTATGTTGTGTTTAAATATATTATCAGTATGACGTCTACAGCTGTTTCCACTTCTTCCGGTGCTATTTATTCTCGTTTTTACGACAACATTCATTAATCATTCATTAACAACATCCAACTTATATCAAGTAAACAAGCTTTTTTCATAGTGAAGGTTATGATTTATATATTTTTTCAACTTATTATGCTCTGATAGGTTTAAGAGATCAACCAAAAGAAAACTATATTATATTATTTATATTTTATTATATATTTAATAATTTTCATTATTTATGGCATAGTTTAATAAAGAAATACCGTGGCTAAAGATTATCTACAATAATATCATTAAGTAATGGACCAAATAAGTGAGAGAAAAATTTCAATCCCTCCTTTTCACCCCGAATTAAATTACTCTGTCCCTATTCATCCTTTAGTCCTGTTAATATTTTTATTACGTTAGCATGAATACAAGCCACAAAATAATAGTCCTTAGTAATAAAAGGAGACTCAGAAACCGAAATGAAATAATATAAAGTTTTATATCTCCTGAATAAAACAATGTCTATCAGTGAGAATAAGATAAACTAAAGTTGTTCAAGCATTCCAAGAACAATAAAACTGACCGCAAAGGAATTTTCACAGAAAATATAAAATTATGATGGCCGTTAAACAGCAAAACAGTTGAATTTGAGAAGTTTATGCTGTTGGTAAGGTCCGTTAACTGGATTAGGCACGGTGTTGGTACTTTTGGGAGTTTAAGGCACGCCAAAAAATAACTATTCCATACTTGATTTATTCCATCTATTAGGTAACAGGTCAAGTTATTATGACAAGTATTTGGATGAAGATAATATGCAATAATATAAATTTACGCATTATTCTGACGACCTCCGTGGTCGAGTGGTCTGTACCAGGGATGTTGCGGATGCTGATTTTTTCACATCCGCGGATGCGAATGCGGATGCGGAGTTTTGAAGGCTCACATCCGCGGATGCGGATGCAGATGCGGATGTTTAAGATATTATGTAAATAAAGTCTATTAATGAAGAATTATAACAATGATAATGATATATAATTGTTAACATTTTTATAAGTACTTATTTTTATATTCAAAATATCTATTTATTTTATATGATATGCGCAAACAAACACATAATGATTTATTAACAAGAAACAAATGAGGCACCATAACAATCGTGTCGAATCTTGTCACCAATTTCTACGTTCCCATTGGTGCCATTGTCACGTGCGACCGGCACGCGCCACTCGCCGGGCCCGCCCAATGTCTTTCTTGTCGCTACTTGTATGATATCCGCATCCGCATGAACATCCGCACTGATTAATGCGGATGCGGATGCAGATGCAGATGTCCGAATCTATGCGGAAGTTCCGCATTTGCGGATGCGGATGCGAATGTTCGCAACATCCCTAGTCTGTACGCCTCAAGGCGTTGCCATCTCGAGAGGTTCTGGGGTCGATACATGATGGTGACAGATGTTTGTGTGATGAATACAGGCACTTGTACACTAGTCTTGGATGTATTGTGTATTTTCTGAATATTTATATGTACATATCTATTAAATATATTTATCCATCATCTGGTATTCGTAACACAAGCAGTATTAGTTGTTTAAAATGGAGCTAGTTGATATGTGTGAATGTTGAGGATATTTATTTGTTTATTATAAAGAATAATAATACAACTGTAGTAATGCATGTTTCTTCCTTATGACATCTACAAAGAATATGTTAAGATATATAAGTTTTAAAGTATATACTTTCCAAGTATGTCAGTAACAAAGTGTAAGGAGAACTGACTGTAATCAATTAGGATCAAGGAAAAAATTAATGGTTTTCTAATGATAACTAATGGTTGTTGAATAAATTACATGTTTATAAAAGACCTAAAGTTTTAGTTCAATATTTTTCTCTGTTTTCAACTAAACTAATTAAAAATAAAGTACTAGCTTATAATATCCCAGACCATTTACATAACTGAAGAAATATGTATGATATCAAAGTTATATAGTAACAAACTAACGCTCATTAGAAATAAAGTTACATGAGGCGTTAATTTTTCAAAGAACTAGTTGAAGCAAGACGCCCGTCTTCTAGGACATGAAACATGACTGGAACAACACAACCCTAGAGAAACGTCTAAGTTCTGAACTAACACGATGTGTTTGTGAAGCCAGACGCTATTTATTCTCTATAATGTGAAAGCAAATATCATTCTGACTGTAAATGTTTAATGATGTGTTCATTACATCCAACGTTTTTAACAGCTCGTAATCACTTTGAAAACGTAAAAACAATAATAATTTATTACTTCATCTCTATATTTTTAAATAAAACAATCCCTTTGCAGGAATAATCAACACACGTTATACGTGGCGCTTATTTTTATTCCTTCATTTTTATGTCAAATGTCTTTATAAATGTTAAATATAGAAAAAGTCTATTAAGTTTACATTCGCAATCGCAACTGTCGTATAATATCGTCTGGACAAATGGCTGGGTTTATGCCAACTGGACCTAACCTATGCTGACTAAGATTTAGTTCTACAGAACAAAATTTCAGTAGGAGTAAGTAAATTTTACAACAATATTCGTGCAAAACAATTATTTTTGTAAGATATTGTATTTAAAAAAATTATAACTAGTCCATATCGTTACATTCATACCTCTAGACTTCCCAAAAATATTTGAACTTTACAAAATATTTTTTTAATTGTCTGCGCTCTGTAAAACATTAAATATTAGCGGATACTGAAAGCGATAAAGCATAAAAATTCATTCATTCCGATTTAATTAAAAAATGAAATTGTCTGATAACAAGAAAAAATATCGCCTCATAAGTTTACGTGCTCTCAATAGGATCCGTCGATACAAAAAGCTTTTCAGGTGAACATCTCAGAATTGACGAAGAAAATCTTTTCTTCTCTATATCGTATCAATGGATGGCCATTTCTAAATAGCTGTCACCCCTCATCATACCGTATAAACAGAAAACGCAGAGCACACAGTCATCAGAGGCTTGTCTCCTTCGCCCTATGCTAATATTAGTGTACTTACGTGACACGTTATAACGACCGACTGCTCGCCGAGCATCTTACGATAATATCCATAACTTTAAGGCTTAGGTAACTCGAGCCCAGATTATCCAGAACCAAAATGACCGAATAACAGGAATTTGATAATTATGACCTATTTAAACAGGCCAGTTTGTTTTGCGTTTCACGATAACATAGTTATGATCCTATGCAAATTGTAATATTCACAAGATATTTATACTATTCTTTAAAGTTAAATACAAAGATTTTCACTAAGAACTACTAAAAACGTCATTTTATTTATTTATAGACGTATAAATCTATTGCGGTAGAAATGAGAATTTTGAGAAGCATTGCTGGAGTAAAAATGAGTGACAGGATAAACAATAATGTGATAAAAAGGAAGTGTGGTTCGAAAGAGGACAAAGTGACAAGAACAGAGAAAGGAATGCTGAGATGGTTTGGACATGTGGAAAGGATTGATGAAAACAGATTGACTAAAAGGATATATGGGTCGGGTGTAAGTGGAGATACGGGACGAGGCAGACCTAGGCGAACGTTCCACGATCAAATTAAAGACATTCTTGAGAAGGGCCAGGTCAAAAGTACCCGAAATCGCCGAGCATGTATGAGGACTGTAATGAGAGTTGATGAAGCAAAAGAAATGTGGAAGGATCGTAGCAAGTCGAAAGATCTCTGCCTACCCCTGTGAGAAAAAGGCGTGACTTTATTTATGTATGTAGTTGAAACTGTAGGTAGGTTTTATTAGCAGTATGAAATATTTTTTAAGTACAACACAATTTAATATTTTAAAATCATTTGTATTTTCATTAAGTTATTCACAAAGAAATTTTGTTATTAATGAAAATCAGCGATTTCAATTCCCACGAAAGTCGTATTTACGAGGGGAATAACAATGGCCTGAAAAAATCTCTTTTGTTATTAAATACCTACCTTAAACTCTGGTATAAGCTTTACAGCAAAAGGGGTGACACGGTATCTGACTCTGAATACAATTAAACTGACTAAACTTCCTCAAATGTAAATAAATATGCTGTGTGCCGAAACTGAAAACAGTAGTTACGAAACACAGTTTATTTTTTTTGGAGTGGGCTTTAAATGACTTTATTATTTAGAAGATAAGCTTTTGCGTGGAAATATGATAAGCAGGCCTTCTGCTGCTGATGGTAAGTGACGATAACGCCGAAGGTGGAAGCGAGCTTCACCTACATTCCTCAACAACTGAGAAACTGGCTATTTAACCTCTAGTAGCCGGAACACAACATTTATAACATTGTTATTATGGGACAGATTTAAGTAAGACGGTGGTAGCAAGCCAGGCGGGCTTAGAAGCCCTACCGCCAACCAAAACAAGCAGAAAAACCCTGACCCCGTGCGGAATCGAACCCGGACCTCCCGACCAAAACCCGGTGGTGTCAACCACTAGACCAGGGAGGCGGTTAAAATTTATGATTTTTGTTTCGGGGTAGAGGTAGAGGCTCAATACATAGTAGGTTGAGGTTTCCCTTAATTATGTCCATTGTGGTCGGTTCTGCGCTGCAAGCATCCAACGTCTTGCTGCGACCTTTACCAGAGTTTCGGTCCACCAGGGTATTATTCCTCCAAGCATTCGTTACTGCTGGGCACAGGCCTTACATGAAGAATCTCTAAAGTAGTAACACCATTAGGCTCTGGCTTTGTGTGGATTGGTCTCTAATTACGAAACACAGAGAAAGCAAGATCACAAATTTGCTCATCCATCAAGTATCCCATGGAAAAGGTTCATTTTCAATATTGAAACAATTGCGCTAACGGAACTCCGTAATAATTCATTTTAGTTTGTATTACAATATTAGTAATGTATATAACGAATTACTGCAATTTTATTATTTATGTATATAGATATGGATATCATGTTTACAACCTGATCTTGTCATTGACCCGAAGTTTTATGAACGCAAAATATACTCAGGCCACGAAGTCTCTGCCAAAATAATGGGTACACAATAGGCTATTATAAAAGGGCACTTATTTAATATAATATAAACGACAATAACGCTTTGTCAGCCTACTTGTCTGGAACGACCCTTCTCAAGATAGCTCGCATAACACACTAAAGGATGTTTTCGTTCATTCATTGGCCCTAGTGGCAGATATTTCACTCTATTGTTCAGACTCCCAATATTTTCCTTATCCACAGCCTCCTTGAATATCCTATTCGACTTTCAGTTCGACGTCCATTATTACTGTCCATGCATTTTGTTTTTCCGCCTTACTTATAATATCGGTATAAAGCGTACTGCGACGAGGATTGTCAACGCGCATAGTCTCTCTTATTTGGTTGATGGATACCCGTACCTGTGAAGAGATTCAGCATTGCTCTGAATCTTCTACCTCTACTAGTCAATTTTAATTAATTATTGTACCTAGCGATATGAGAGTATGTCTCCATAGCCTAAGTGATAACTGTGAATATCTATAACCTTGCGTGTTGGCGTCATTTCAAGCTGCGAAAATTCATCGCATCCTCCAGTATTTTTGACCTTCTTCAAAAGAAGAGCGTTCTTTAAAAATTGGCAAAACACTAACAAGGACATAATATAAGAACAAAGCCGACACGGTTAACTATATGTATATATTTTACTATTGTCTTTTGTAGGTAGGCTGTTACGTATATATTCCTCATTATGAATTGGGAAAAAAATAGTTGAGGTATTCAAATACAACACAAAAAATACATGTTTCCCTTATTTTTCCAATTTGCGCTGGATCAAACGTAAGCCTTCACTTTGCCTTGATTCCACTGTCTCATAGTGTGAAATCCTGCAGCGACAAGATAAAAAGTTGGATCTATTTATTTTGGAGATACCGTTTTTCACTAGCACTAAGTCCTGGATATCCTAAAGAAACAAGTCGTCGTTTTACTTCAATAAAATGAAGTGGAAATATCCTTACGCGTTTTTCTATTCAAAACCAAACGTTCTGTTTATGTGGTTTCATTTGCTAGTCGTATATAAGCTTTAATAGTATACAAGAAAAGTAAGGAAATTATTTATTCATATATACTCATAGCAACGTTGGAAAATGCTATGACATTCGTTAATCTACCAGGAGGTACTGTCCTGAGCAGATTGTCAAAGCATACCTGCTGTAGCCTACGTTCATAAACAGAACTGTTTAATAAACGCAATATAATAACAGGTTCGGCCTGACGTCAATACCCATCAATCTACTTGAGCATCTATAGCCATCAATAACAGAAAAGTATTATAAATGGCTCAACACATAATACAAAACGGATAAAATAAGATTTTTAACTCAAAAAAATCTTTTATATTTTATACAATGGACGGAAAATGACTCGTTCTCATCCAGATGCAAGTATAGCTGATGCTGCAATAATAGCTATTTTGCCCATTTTTGGCTAAGTTTCATTTTTGCCTTTGGGAGATTATCGTAAGCTTCAAAAGGCACTGTTTCATGTCAAAATCCATTATCCTCTGTCACGAATCTACATTTGTTTGGAACAATACCTACCCTTTGTTTTATTCGAATAGTAATTTAGTACCGCGTTGTAGGTACGTTATATTTTATATACTTTGTTAGACGGGAGACCACAGTCACAAAAGAATGGGCACATTACTTTTCGGAGATTTATTGTATAATAGATACTTATTCTTCAACACGATGTTAGAATATCAAGTATTTTGGGCGTATAAAGGCAAATGTTATAATTCTTAGATGTGGCGGGACATCGTAAAAAATAGGCGGGTCGTAAAAGTTAAGCTACGGAATACATGACTTGATTTTCATTGAATTTTTACTAGTTTCCGCTCCCGGATTCACCAGCCCTTCGCTGGGAATTCATTGCTCGCGGAAAAAATACTACCTTTAAATTACGTATAGTATAGTACTTTACCCAATTTCATTCAAATTTATTCAATAGTAAGGAAGTCATTGGAAAATATGAGGAAGCTCAATTTTAGAATTGAACGTATTATACTTAAAGGATTTGACAAAATCCGCAACTCAATATTATCTTTGCAGTTTATTAGTTCATAATCACATTTTAGAAATAAAGTTCAATATCATTCCAAAGTCAAAAAAGGAAATAAACATAACATAACATACCTATCATCACGCCGTTTTTCCCGAAGGGGTAGGCAGAGGTGTGAAACACCGACATTTCGCCAGATATGTTAAGTCCCCATGTAACAGGTGGCGAGCCTGTTGCCATGCACCGGACACAAATATGAGGCAAGCGATATTCACAATGAACTATACATAAGTTTTATTCAAACTCAGTGGCACAGGCGGTGGGATCGAACTCGCGATTCCCGAAGCCTCTAGAATAATACACGTTTAAACTCACAGCGCATAACTTCCTTTAAAAGTAGTCTAAAACCATTTACAGTGAAGTGTGAGACAAATTAAGTTCCAGTTCAATAAAAACCTTGGCTCTTTTACTGGTTTCCAGGACAATATTTTCATTCCAGTTATGTAACGTAACGGGAATCCTGTCCGGATTTGTTTTTCCCACAATTTAAACAAGATAGCCGCTTGTGTACTGCCTCGTGACGGAATTGAGATTTAGCGCCCGTTTACTGGTTGCGGACGAAGTTAAACTCCGATAAAAATGCAACATGTTGATGTGCAAACTGACGAACGAGTTTCTCTCAAATGAAAATAAACTTCAGAATTTTACCAGAAAACCGATAAAAGTCGATAGGAGTAGCTTCAACGTAATAATAACACAGAGATGTGTAAAAAGTAATTCTACGTGCTCAAAAGGTAGTAACAAACATTACTTACTCTGTAGCTTTGAAGAAAATATTAACTCCATAAATGTAAAGAATTCATGTTATAAGCTATAACATGAATATACTGTATTTAGAAGTATGTAGCCCACAACCGAGCGGAATGCCAATAAGTACCCATTGAAAAATTTCTACAGATCTTCGAATTTTAGATGTGAATAACATCACACTCAATTTCTGGTAGTTATGTACGGTTTTGGGATTATAATTATATCTCAATAATATGGAGGTTATGTTAATATGTTATTTTCATAAGAACTTATGTATGAACATGTCCCATATACATTGCTGCGCAACGCTTATAAACTTTAAAGCAAATATTTTGAGGTAATCACATTATTTCGCGATATTAACATATGTAAACATGGCTTCATAATTTTTCTCTCTCACGCTTTCGATAAATTGCATTGAATATTTTATCACATTCTTTAATTACAAATTGTTCCCGATATTGAAAAAAGCCCCGTTGTTTTATGTCCACCTTTATACGTGTAACAAATATTTATGACTGCGAAATTTTGGTAGCACTATTCAGTGTCACATTTAAAAGACTGATATGCCTACAGTGTAATAAAAGCTGTTTTGGCTGCTGAACCCTGAAAACTAACAAAGCTTCAGAATTATTTTAGCAACGTTTCTAATGGAACACAAAACTGTTTAGTGGACTGAATTTTGATTGTAAGCACCGTCAATTGGTAGTAAACCACGAAGAATAAAAATAAAAATATATTTTCGCTTTTTCTATAAAAAATACCTTCAATTTCTTTACGAAACGGAATAGCTTTTTGTAACGTTCATTACTTTCTCTAATACTCTCCCGCGAACTGCCTTTCGTCCAACAACATTGTAGTTAATGAAAATAAAATTAATTATATAATTGCCTACGTAGACAGCTAAAGAGAGAAAATATTAGAATGATGTAAGTAAATTAATAAAAATATAAGACTTGGTACGGTAGGGCAAATGGTAAATAAACACAAAACGTAGATTATTAATAGTTTACTTTTTACCAAAAGGACATCCAACACACTTATATATGTATATTACCTATTTAGTTCGCAAAGTACTGGGAATATGAAAAATAATACAATGATTAATTTTCCAAAGTACTTTAAAGATTTTACATATTGATAAATGAAGCCAAGCACAAAATTTTGTAAATTAATCTATTTCACTTCAGGACTTCGTAAAATTGATTGTTATAATAATAGTAATTTGATATTACTTCTTCTAAAGTTATGCTTACCTGAAGGCAAATCTTCATTTGTTAGGTTGCAAATTGTGTAATAAATCATACTCTCCTACTACGAAAATTGAAAAGATACAAGGAAAAATAATCATTGTGATCTAATTAAACATATATTATCTCGAAATTGAAATGATTCTCTGGAGGGAAAACCCAATAACTGTATCAATAACGGTAGTCCATTTGTCACAGTCAATTTTTTCCTTTGAAATGAGCGAAGTGAAAAGTTTTAATGTTTCTTTGTTTGAATATAGGATTTATAACAAACGCCTTACTTAATCTCAGTCATTTTAAAACTTTTGTTTTGTGTTTTTTCTATTATTAGGATACTTTTAATCGAACTACAATAAATTTAATATGGTACCTATTATTGATATACCAGCTGTGCCTGCGACGTCTTTCGCGTGGCTATTGATTTAACGCCGATAAAAGTTTACAAAAAGTTTTTGTTTGTTATTACTGCATTGCTTTTACAAAGTGCTCCACACAGAGGCTCCACATAACATTCCTACCTCTTTTTAGCAAAATGTTGATCGTTAATAGTTGAACTAAATAATAAAATAATGAAAATGACATTGCTTGTCAGTATCATCTGATTAATTGTTGTCATGGTGATAAATCTCTGTTGTCGTGTCATTATTTTACAATGCCGAGTTTTTAAATTCGATATGAAGTTACATTTTGACGGAATATGTCACATAATACTCGGTCGAGCAGATATTGATGATAACCACGGTTACACCGCGCGGTACCAATTCCCATGGAAATATCGGGATAAAAAGTAGCCTATATCCTTTATCAGGCTCTAGACTATCTTTGTACCTTTCTGAGTAAATTTCAATTGAATCGGTTCAGTGGTTTTGACGTGTAAGCAAGACAGACAGACAGAGTTACTTTCGCATTTATAATATTAGTATGGATTTTTGTGCCCGGTAATAAGTGTAATTTGTGGCGTGTAAGCACCTCGGCCTACTCATTGGGGGATAAGGCGTGATAATATATGTGGCGTATGTTTGTATTATTTTGTTAAACAATTTATATGTGGTGAGATATGAAAACACATTGTATCTATCTATCAGCCTATTGTCGTTTACTGATGGACATTGGCCTCCCCCAATGATCTCCACAACTCGCGGTCTTGCGCCGCCTGCATCCAGCGACTTCCTGCGACCTTCACCAAATCGTCGGTTCACCTTCTTGGGGGACTCCCTACGTTGCGCCTCCGCGGTCGCCACTCGAGAACCTTTGTGTCCTGCCCACTACCACGTAACACATTAAATACACTATGAAAAAATATATATACACTATATTTTGGGACGTCATCTTTTGTTCAAACCAGTAATATCACAACTACAGACAGTGTTGGGTTGGCCTTAGGCGATAACGGTTTAATAGGCTGTGCTGTCATAATCACACATAATATAATATATCTCACGCTACCGCATAATGCACGCTACATAATAATGCATCTATTATAATAATAATATACACCCAGATCAACAAGTGAACTACAGAAAGTTAAGAAAAAATTGAATGATTTAAATACGACTTTGATGAAATTAACACTATACAATTGAATTACAATTTAAGTTGTACTGCACAGATAACAATAATAATTTTGTCAAGAATATGTAAATATGAATATATATGTGTATATTGTGAGTATTATGTTTCTTTGTAATATATATTTTTGTATACTTTGAAAATATTATGGTGGTTTATAACTTTTAGTGTAATTATTTGTGTATATTTCTCAGTATCCTATTTTTGTTGGTGTTTTACTCTGTACGGTCGTTTTAGCTCTCCTCACTCAGCTTTCCGGTTTACTGGTAGAGAAAGCCTCAAATTATTGGTCCGCATTTGTACTTCGTGCAAAAAGAATAAATAAATAATAATACCAGTACCTAAGCTATTATAAATACTAGTGACTACTCTTTCTTGACTGTGCCATTTTCACAAATCGAAATTACTTTTCGTTATGTCGACTTTATAACGTTATGCTTTATTAAGCTAAAGTGTACCTACTCTAAAGTTTGTCTAAATTCTTAAAACTGTTCCATTCTTGAAATATGAACAGACAGGTATCTATAATATCAGACAGGTCTATTTCTCTGGGCAGTGTTTATTAAGTACCCAAAATAGTACTTTTTTCAGTAACGATATATGTAACTCTGCCAATTTATTTGTAAACTAATTAAATCCATCCGATTCATCAACCGCGTATAATGCGACAATAATGACCATCGATGGGTGTTCTAGCAGTAATTAAGTAATCGCATTTCACTCATATGATGGTTGACAAATGGCTATTAATGTCCCGAGGCGAATCCGATTAACTCACGATGGATAGAGTACGAAACGTTGTATACTCCCCCTCAATAGTTAGTTTATTAGCGAATCAATCAATACATTTTCATGTCAAACAAACTACCAATCAACTGAACCCGCGAGCCCTTATCAACCTTCACCCCTCAAGTTTTCTCGGTAATTAACAGAGCAAATAATACTGCCCAAATATATCCTTCGTATTGCATAAAAAATATTAGCTTTTATATATTAGTATCGTATAAGAAATTATATTTCATTACTGATAATTATGTCCCGTTTACATTAAATCACGTAAGCCATGTATTTTTAAAGAATATTATTTAAATACTTACTGATTTAGGGCGTCTTGCAGGAAATTTAAAACGAGATTTATAAATTTTTTGACATTTCTCATATATTTGAAATTTCAAAAAATGACAATTTCGAGTTTTAAACGAAGCTTAAAATTTCCTGCAAGTGGCCGTTAAACGATTATATTGACTTATAACTAAAACAGGAGATAACATAAAAATTAAGGAAAGTATACGTTTAGTTCAATAAACAACCATTTAACTATTAACTGGACTGAATAAATAAACTATTGACTCAGCAATTGAAAACCCGCACCTGTTTGGAAACGGGTAAAAATCACTTTATTCCTGAATTTTAAGCAAAGGCAAGCGGTTTCGTTTTATTTCCCTATGTGTCAACCCACGTGTCACACAAAATCTACTGACCTGAATTTATGGCTTTCACAGTGGGGTAAATTAAACTTCCCTCATAGATTGTTTTGAAGTAACATTTAACGAAGAGATAAAATATATACACATGTTAAAATATACAAAGTTCACACGACACGCTCCGGCTTGACATAAGTGCTATGTCACATTAACACCAATGTCGTACTCAGCTAAAGCAAATGTTAAAAGATCGTAAAATTGTTATAACATGTTCACAAAATTGGGTCAAAGGGCACAAAATTGATGGAAATATTCTTAGAATATAGGCATGTAAAGTAGAAAATAATTTTAAGGTAAGAGACAAATTCCAACATCTAGACGATTTTACCTAAGCCTTGCTCTAATATTATGTTATTTATTATATAATAAAGAAGAACTGTGTAGTATTGAAAATTACATTGCAAAGGATTATAAAGTCAGCAGTCATTAGATTAGGCAACTACAAATAAATTTACCATGTAAATTTAAGCCTAATCTAATGACTTAAAGGACAGTGAAAGCATTTTCAGTATATATTTTATATGTAAACAAGAAATAAATCATAAATCTTGTGTTGTTGCCAAAATTCTACATTCTCAATTTACTTATTTACGATAGACAAAAGTTCTTGAGAATGCAAGCAACAATTTGTTGAAACTTCATCAAAGTATAGTTGAATAGACACTAGCGGATGTTGAACAATACAACACTGCATACAAATGCCGCAAAAGGAAACTCAGCACTGTACATTTTATTGTTTAATTCATTCAATAGAAATACTTTTTAATCGCTTGTTCGTTGCTACTTAAGAATTGCTGAGACATACATTTCTAAGTTCAATTACAGTTATCTAGTACTTGAATTATAACAATCCTTTAGATTTTGTACTCGTATGTCGACAGATGCTACGATAAAAGTCACGAGTGTCGAACTCCAAAAGCTAGAGATAGGGGAAGCGTTTCGTGGCTACTGTTGGCCAGTAAGCATGTAGTGTGTATACAATTAGGTTGTCAATCTAGCCCATAACTACTAACATATTTACTGTTTTACTAACAACGATTATCAACTGTAGTATTGGGTCCTTACCTATGAAATTGGTGTTTTTATTCTGTCTTAGCAATTTGTCCGTAACTATTAAGCTTCAGAACATTCTTATAAAATAATTGCCTCTTCTAAAAATAGACCATATATTTGAGCTCGTATTATTTAATTTGATAATTTTTTGTAAGTTTAATTGTGTTAAAATTAGACAGAAAGACAATTATTTTTAACTGCCTCCCGAATACATCATTTGATTTGCATTAACATAAAAACCATGAATAATTTTTATCAAGCGTGTTCACACACATATTGCTAAAGCTCGTCTAATTATACATGCCAAATATTATTGTCTCTGGATTTGTCGTTGTGAAGAAAACTGAAAAAATGTTAGTATGTAAAATGCAGACATCCCCAAAATCTCCATACAAAACACCAATTTCATAGGTAAGGACCTAATATATACCAAATAAATAAATAAAATAAAAATAAAAGTCATCACAATTGTGAGTACGGTTGAAAGCATTTTTAGTTATCTTCTTCATCTTCCTACCATTTTCTTGTGTCCTTCTCTTCCACTCTTCTCTGTCACACGTTAGTCCAGCATTCACTTATTTTATTGTCATATACATACACGTACGTCACACTAAATACACCACTTCATTCTTTTAGCAATGTTTTCGTTATTTTTTTTGATAGGAGTAAAATTTCTGACATCATTAAGACAGCAGAATTCAATTAACGTACGGAACAAAATGAAATTTTGATTTTAGATAAAATAAATTATCCTTTTGGACTGAAACATGACAGAATTCTGCTAAAGAAATTTCCTCCTGACGCTCGCACGATTCTTGAGAATTCCCAATGAGAGAAACGTCTAGTTAATACTGAACAGTGGAATTTCGTTACAAAATAGAAAGCGGGATTGTGGCCTGCAGACTCGCCGTGACATTTAAGATAAAACGCGTTCCGTATAATCATGTTAAATGGTTTGAAACACATTAATTACTATACGCAATTGTTTATTAAGTTTCCCGTGAAAATATTGGGTATCAGTTCCAAAACTGCTTAAATGATTGAATATAATTCAATTACAGGTATTAAAACTATAACATGACAATGCCTATATATGAACAACTTGGACGACTTCCGTGGTCGACTGCGTGGTACGCCGGTCTAAAGGCGTCGCCATCTTGAGGGGTCCTGGGTTCGATCCCCAGTGGAGGGATATGAACATCCAAGACTGGAGAACAAATGTTTTCAGACATTTGTTCTCCAGTCTTGGATGTTCATTATATATGTATTATATAATGTATATTCTAAATAATTATATGTTATATCCATTAAACATATTCGTATTTGTCCGTCATCTAGTATCCGTAACACAAGCAGCATTTAGTTGCTTAAAATGAGACTAGTTGATAGGTGTGAATGTCTGTGGATATATACATATATATATTCCCATATGCATCACAGAAAAACTACATCACGAATTGAATGCTATTTTCACAAGTTTTGAGAGGTAGGATTGGAGAAAGGTCTAACTCAATATATAACCTCCATTTTACTTCTTGAATCTAAGTTTACAACCACGTGTATAAAGTTGCAGACAAAAGCTACAAGGTATAAGTAGTAATGTTTGAAACAACAAAAGCGTTATTATAATGCTTTTGTTTGTTAAAACCGAATCACGCTACTCTTATATTCTAAAAAGCTATTTCCTTAACAAGAGAATTTCGTTGAAAGAAATCTATTCTTCTACAATAGAGATTATGCTAAAATTCTTCGATATTCCTTTCAATGGAATTCTAGGAGGAAATAAAATAACAAGAATTAACTCTTAAAATTATAGATAAAAATAAATCCATGTAAAAATATAGGTAAAAATGAACATTCGCACTCATGCCCTTAAAAGTTTTGATTTAATCCACTTGAGAATTAAAACTAAGTAGAATATTTCATTTTCTTTGATTTTGCAATCACACACCATGAGAATGTACTATGAATATAGGTAGGGATATATTTAATTTTGGGTGTAAGGTAAATTTACTTTAAGATGTAACTTTTGTACTCGTAGCAACAAGAAAGAATTTAACTCAAGTCACCCCGCATAGGATAAGGTCACACCTTAGGTATATAACTTTGTTGATCGACATTCGTTCGCGTTAAGTTTAGAATCAATTGCAATTGGATGAAACAAGAGTTGAGGATTTACAGGTATCTACTACTATTTACTGTATTGTAGTTGTAGTTAAAATTAAAATACAAACTATAAAATATAAATAATTTGTTTCATTGTTCGCTAATGCTAACAATGAAACATGTTATTAGAGGCAGACATTTTTATATTGGGTCCTTACCTATGAAATTGGTGTTTTTATTTTGTCTTAGTATTTTGTCTGTAACTATTAAGATTCAGAGTATTCCTAAAAAATAATTACCTCGTCTAAAAATAGACTATATTTTTGAGCTCTTTTGATTTGTTTTGATAATTTGTTGTAAGTTTAATTGTGTTAAATTTGGACACGGAGACGACTCCTTTTAAGTGCCTCCCGAATACATCATTTTATTTGCATTCACTTAAAAACGATAAATAATTTTTATGAAGTGTGATATTACACATATTACTAAAGCTTGTCTAATGATACATGCCAAATATTATTATCTCAGGATTTGTCGTTGTGAAGAAAACTGATAAAATGTTAGTATGGAAAATGCAGAATTCCCCAAAATCACCATACAAAACACCAATTTCATAGGTAAGGATCTAATATTAATAAAAGCTTTTTGATTGATTGAAAAGAAAATTAAAAAGAATTTTATTCAACATGGACATTATTTATAAAAATATATGCTACAATATTACCTTATACCAAATGTAACCAAAACGGATAGAAATTGGAATTGCACGTTGTGGTGTAATACGTCAGGAACAAATGAAATTGGATAAATAAACATTTATTCTGTTCTTCCCAAATAATGTCGTGTTAACAAAATCGCCCATGTACCCAACACATGTTTATGGTAGCATATTGTTCCACTAACGAAACCTTATAAACGTCGCAGTAAACTTACTATTATGTTGACTCGTAATTGATATTATTTTAGACCGGTAAAGCGTGTGCAAGATTTGAAAAACCAGCAAATGAAATTGTAAAATGTGTACAAATACACGTTTTCGGCATTAATTTTAAATTAGAAAAGAATGAAAGCAGAGGACATGCTGCGCCGGGCCCAAATAAAATTGGGAATAGGGCAGAGTAATGATGATGATCATTATCAGAAGTATGACGTCCACTGCTGGACATAGACCTCCCTCAATGATTTAAATGACTAGCGGCTTCCCGCCACCTTCACTGGAATATCGGTCCACCTGGTGGGGGGCCTTCCAACGCTGCGCTTCCCAATACGTGGTCGCCGCTCAAGAACTTTTCCGCCCCAACGGCCTTCAGTTCTGCGAGCAATGTGCCCCTGCCCACTGCCACTTAAGGCTCGCAATCCTGTGAGCTATGTCAATGAGGAGCTCAGTGGCGTAGTGGTCAGTGCGCTTTGGCTTCGACCGAAAACAAAGCTACCTTCGCCATGGTCAGGCCGTGGATGGGTGGGCAAGACTTTGTGATCTCGAGATCCTCCGTGCTTCGGAAGACACGTTAAGCCGTTGGTCCCGGTCGCATTTGTGACTGTTTCTACCCACCAACCCGCATTGGGCCAGCGTGGAGTGTTACGGCCCATACTCCTCATGTGTTTCTTCATGAGGAAGGCCTGTCCCAGCAGTGGGACGTATATATAGGCTAATGACATGTCAATGTCCTTAGGTCTTCTACGGATCTCATTCCTTATTCGATCCCGCAGAGAAACCCCAAGCATAGCTCTCTCCATTGCTCTTTGGGTAACTTCAAGAGTAATGATAATGGTCATGATACATTTTATCAATGGTTTTGGTAACTGACATCATATTGTTTTTATTTTTTCTATTCAAATACATTTAGTATGTGGACTTACCTCCAGCCTCAAAGAACTTTGTAAGGGATAAAACTACTTGAGGCTCTTTATTTGCACAAATAAAATGTAATAAAACTATTGTTTAAGACATACAAATTTTATTTCTTAATTTTTGTTGCTCGAAGTGATTCATTACATTGACGGGCTTTCTTTATTAATAGAAACATTAATTGAGAAAATGAGTGATTACAGCTATGGCAATGCAATGAGACGCTTGCTGGCGTCGTCGTTTTTATTCACGAGATCATTAAGTTTTGGTCACCCATCCAAGGACTGACCAAGGCGAAAGTAATTTTTTTCGATATTTGAAATGCCAAAGCGAACGAAACACTACGTTAAGTAAGTGTAATAAAGCAATCGTAATGCAATGGGGACCTCGGTGGCGAAGTGTTTTTTTTTTCTCGAGACCACAATGATTTGAATACCCATCCAAGGATTGACCAGAGCAAATGTAGCTTTGTTTTTGCAATTAAAAGCCAAAACATACGAACCACTACGCCACCGAGCTCCTCCCATTGCATTTCCGGCCTTTTGATTACACCGCAAATATAAAGGAATGTTCATTTAGAAACAGTTACGAGGGCCCGTCAATGTATCGCACAGTAAGGGCGTCACTTCGAGCAACTGCTGTAAACCAAAAACAATTTCAATTATAACTATTAGATTTATACCATCATAACCGATAGATTTCTTACAGTTTATTCGTGCAAATAACGGACTTCAAGTAGTTTTATTCTTTGAGGCTAGAGGTAAGTCTTCATACTAAATGTATGGGAGCGTTTCTACTCTATATTTTTAATATAACTACTTTTAAATATACTTTCGATGTCAGTTTAAAGTTTTCTGATATCTGTTATATTTACGGAATAATCTCCTGGCTACACAAAACGTGTACAACCTTTATAATAATATGTAAAAAGGTAGGTCATAAGCTAAATTAAACAATTTATAGCTAGGCGGCAGAATCTATATTAATAATATAAAGAGGAAAGATTTGATCGTATTGAATCGGCTTAGAAAAAGCTGGACCGATTTGAAAAATTCTTTCACTGTTGGGAAGCATCCCTATCCCTAGGGGATGACATAGGCCATACTTGATCCCGATATTCCTAAAGGAGCGGGTACCACGCCGAAGAAACCGCGGAGAGCCACTAGTTTAGGAATACACGTTACGATTTCGTTATATTGCATTCTACAACATGATGAGAAAGAGTCCTCAACATTTGTTAGCTAATAGCTTTCCTATTCAATTACAGCTTCGATACCTATAATATCAATATACATAAATGAATATTAACATGATACGTTCGTATAAGAAATAAGAAAAATCATGCTGAGTTACCATGACGATAACGCTTAGCGTTATTAATAATCTCTTAAGGGATAGCGGCAGCTGACTCCACATAACTCTTCCTCTGACCTTACAGTACAATACATCTAATTACTGTACCTTCACGTAATCTATGTGATTCATGAATATTCTGCGAATCTGTTTGATTCGAGGAATATTAAGTATTGGTACAAGTAAAGTATGAGCTTTATAAGCCACTTATATTGGTGTGGGAATCATCGATTCCCATACCAATGTAAAAATGGTTTGAGATTAATCGTAATCTCACTACAAATAACTGTCAAAATGCACCTATTAAATTGTTCAGATTGTAATAAGGTCATTGCGATTTTTCCTATAAGTTTCTTGACTGCTTTGGAATAGTTACTAATAAGTAGTATTTTCTTTTCAAGATGGAAAACGGGCTTCTCGTCAGGAACTTTCATTCAGCGATAACCACTACCAGTGGACATCCTTTGTAGAAACTGAAATTTATGATGTGAACAAAATCTTAGATGTATTATAATGTATATCCTCAAATATAATGGACTAATTCAAATAATCTCTGATGAAAATCATTTTCAATTTGCAACCCCCATAATAAGTATAATTTTGTCTAATATCATTCGCAATCATGAGCCGCTGGAAACAAAGCAATTGAAAAAAACAAGCTGAAAAAAACTTCTTTTGAGGAATATTTTCGATTATTTTTCAATTGCAACCAAGGGTCCGATCTAATCTTCCAACTCCCTTTTAACGATCTTCGTTTACAAGCTAAGTCACAATCAGAATTACTTGTAATTCAAAAAAACCAATCATAAATAACAGGAAAGATTCTAATGGAACGCATTTGTTATTGACAATCGAATTAAAATGTAAATACGAAATAAATACACTTGTCATCGACGCTTGTGTAAATAAATAATGTGAAATACAACATAAGTTACTTCCGAGACACGCCTGGGCCACGTCGAGCCCTATCATACTTGGCATTTGTAATGAATCTCTATAAAACAATACAGCAGACGTATTTTGATTAGTATTATAAGCTACCTATATTTTAGACACTTCTAAATTGTTACACGCCGGATTTTTGCAGTTTTTGTACTACAGACATGTTTTAAAACACAATATTAACTTGTTTACAAAATATTAACAAAGTTTGTTAACGAAACGATAAAATACCTAAAATTATTAGGAAGTCACTAATGGTAGCAAAACACTGTATCAAAGGACTGTCCAAATAAACCAGATTGAAATTGGGGTGACTACTTTATTATACGTCGAAGACGAAGACATTTATGAACACAAAAGTAAATAATAAGCATCTTCAAATTTGTTTAGGATTCGGCGAGAAAATTATAGAGAACTTATTTAGTAGAATTTTCGACTACTTATGTATAAATTGCCCAGCATCAGGTACAAGTTTCTTAAAAAAAGGTCGCGCTTTATACTTTGATTTCAGTTTAAAGCAATTATTATGAACTTACCTTACGGAGAATGGGTAAGTTGTAAATAAATAGGGATTGGAATTTTCACCTGTTACTGGGTAAAAGGTGTTAAATCCCAAACGGATATTATTAAACATTAACTTTTAATCGTTGTAATTAATCTATAGGCTATGCGCGTCTGTAAATTATTTCATCATAATATTATACATAAACCTAACATACTATCACGCCTCTTTCCTCGAAGGTGTACGCAGAGGTGTTAAATATCTAATTTTCGCCAAATATGTTCGTAACAGGTGGCGAGCCTGTTGCCATGCACCGGGCACAATGTGAGGCAAGCGATATTCACAATGAACTTACTTAAGTTTTATTCAAACTCAGCGGTACGGGCGGATAGAACCCACAAATCCCGCGGACTCTCCGGCTACCGCTGACTTTTCTAAATTGCCTTAATAATATTATACTTATACTCTAATCTCTAATCTTTTAATACTTTCAACACGATAAAGTTATAAGTATCTGCTTTGCTTTTTATCCGGGATTAAACAAGCAGGGAATCTTAATGTTGTCTTACAAAAGGGGTTTGCCACTTAATCTCCAGTTTTCCCTTTACACATATAATAAACATATTACTTTATTTACATTTACTTTAACATTTATATATATTTAACATTCGACATTTAAATTAACTTTTATTATGTAATTACCATGTTGAATAATATTTTGATTAAATCCCCAGCGGCTAATATTCAAATACTGATTCTTCCTTCAAAGAACTTAGGCAGATCTGAAGTTATTTGAAACGAACTTTGTTTATTAACAATTAACTTACAAAGAGTAGACTTACAAACCCCCAGAAGGAATTATAAATTTTAATTTAGTATTAAAAATTTTAACCAAATATTATTTTATCTCGTTTATAGAATATATAAAAATACTTTTGCCTCTATAATTGAATTGTACTTGACGCAATGAATATCTTAAAAAATATTACGAGGAAGACGATTATTTCATATGTTTTTAAATAAGTATGCGGCTCTCGAATAAAATATGCGTATATTTACTACACATGTTTATGCAAGAGGTGCGTGAAATTGCTTAACGTTTTTGCGTTTCCATATAACCCAATCACCCTACTCATACCAAGAATACAGAAATATGAAAACTTTGAAAAAGCTCTTAAATTATAGAACCTACTTTTGAAATTCCACAAAACTTTTGCACAAAACTTGCACACAATTCCAATTTAGCACAAGGAAATCCAGGTGTTGTAGCACACTTTTTAATTATGCCAATTAGAAGTAGATATTTTTATTCGTCGCGAGCGGTTGGTTAGGGTTGGCGCGAGGCCGCACGCGTTGCCTCTCCGCGGGTTGGAGTGCCACTGGCGGGATCCGGATCGCGCCCCGCCGTGCGCACCCTATGCCTCGCACGCTGACATACTGATTTACTATTTCAATAAATTGATTCATGCTAATTTTATTCCGTTTATTTTTTTAGGCTACTAACAAATTATTCAACCTCTCAATGGTCTAAAGCCAGATCCAATAGATACATCTATTGTTAACGAACACCAGTGTTCGCGCTGACCCTCAAGGGGTTAAGTGTGTGTTGAGCTGTATAGTTTATGTTTTAAGATTATATTTTTTTGTTCCATAGAACTTATTTATAAATAAATTTCATCAACTGAAAAATATCGGTACTTTTTCAGTGATAAACATCCATCTCAAGAAATCCGTTTCTTGAAAAACAGCCATTGAAAATGTTTATACAGCGTGAAATTCATAGCCTTTTACTTTAGCTGTAGAGATAAGATTGGGTTACAGTATTTATTTATTAAAAAGCCATTCATACATCTATGAATTTTCCATTAACGAACTTTTAAAAACCTCAGAGAATAACTGGACGGGACAAAGGTTATTTTAATCTCTAAACCCATCGTGCCAATGAGAAATTCAGTCAAAACCTTTTGAAATGATATAACGTGAGATAGACATTGTACGGTCCATTTTAACGATGTTCAGAATAATAAAGCGAGAATTTTAGATGCCGTGAAAAACGTAATGGAAAATCGCACACATGTCAAATATTGGAATGATATTGATTGACACATCTTGTGTCTACATATTTCAAACAAAAAAAGTTGAAGTTCATATTTTGACATTTTCATGATCACAAGTTGCTGAAAAACCAAAATTTATCTTCTTAAGATTTTACTTTATCCTACGAGTACTTTATAATTAAAAAAATTCAAAACTGAATATCTATAGTATTGCTTGAATGAAACAAACAAAATCAAAAACCAAACTCTTATTTACTAGGTATGTTAAATTTTATGGAAAAACTTATAACGTTGAACCTTATCAAACAAGTCTTTGATAAAAACCAAAACAAAAGTATAAATAGCAACAAACTAGCTTTTGTATGTAGGTTACACATGTCTTTAATATTACATTTACCTCTTCTACTTTCGCCATTTCATTTTATATTCAGCACTGCAATTTAGGACGAAATAGGTACAGGTACACAAACGGATGTTTGATGACCATTCTAACGAAACTTTTGCAGAGAATCTTTAAAATATCCAAACATTTTTAAGAAACTGTTTTTGCAGTGGAAAATCCTGCAAATGTACGAGAATAACGATTTTACATTGGTGCAGTTTCCTTGTGGTTTTTAAGATTTTCTATTCCTTTACAAGTAACTTTTCGACACGTTTAAAAAAAATACGATAGATATTATATATATAAAAATAAGACACAGAAGTCATTCCAATAGAAATATAATAATGTTTGTGATAACCGTTAGCCTGAATTACTCTAAAGTACATCAATTAAATACGTTAACGATATGTACTATTCTGTTACTTCCCGATAAATACATCAGAAGAATTAAGGGAGTTGAATCGTTTTCCTGTGATATATCTTCCAATAAAGTATGCCTGCCAGGTATAGAACAAATACTTCTCGTAGTGCCATAGTGGACCTCACTTGTTTTCATCGTAAAAGCCCTCAGTCAAAGTAAATAGCGGTCCATTAGACCCAGCCATCGGCTGTCAGTGCTGGACTTGCCTCCCAACGTGAAAACAATGTGCTTTACGCTTTTTGTAGCATCGGACACTTGCTGCGATTCAAAGGTAGAATGATACGAACAGATATGCTGTCGGCAGACCCGGAGTCGTTTGTACTACGGAGACAATACAACGCGGAATCTTCGTAAAACCAGCTGAACTTCTAACGTGCTACTAAGGTAACTGTATTTTTAAACAATATTTCTTCACGTAACTCTATATTAGATCTATTTACTTTCCGTTAGCAGATAATAGATAGATTATTCCTTCAGAAAAGGCAATTCTTAGCACGTACTCTCTGGGAATTTCACAACTTGGAAGCATTAATATTATTTTAAGTCGCGGTCTAAAACTTGTGAAATTGCCAATTATTTGTTTGACTATAGCTTTCGCGATTAATTTCTTTATCTTGTTTGAAACAGCAGAGGTCTTAATCAGATCAAATGTGTGGAGATCAAAGTTTGTGGAATGTAATAATATATCTTCTTATTTTGAGCGGCTATAATAAAGAAAGATAAATTGTTAACAATATTCCGACAATAGCGCTTACACTTTCTACAAGGTTTATTGAATTTTTATGGTTATTTTGCTACATAAATCATTTTTTACGACTTAAGGCCGACACAAGAAAAAAGCCTGTTATGTCTAAACTTGATATCTGCTATTAATTATGAATGTCGGTCAAGATGATCACGGTACGCTTATTCCTTAAACCAAAAACGTCTAGTTTAATAATAACGGATACGTCCAGTTCAGTCTTTCATTTTGCAATAAAATTAAGATAATTAAATCAGCCAAAGGAATCCTTAAACTTCTTGAAAGAAAATTAAGTAGATTTTATATTCATGATTTCTGTAATTGCAAAATTTTATTTCTTATTTTTCAACAACGGTTATTAGATTAATGGTACGATTTTATCTAAACCTGGACCTGGACTGGAAAATACTTCCATCACAAATTTATAATCCTGATATTAAAATTTTATTCCGCAATCGAGTCAAACATACCCCCTGATTACTGTTTTTGTATTAACCTAAGCCTTATAAAGCTCATGTCACTTACCTTCAAAGCACTCTTATTAATGAAGATCTGGTCCAGGATCCTTACCTAAAAACAAATTTTTTTATTTATTCAGGACCTTGTATACATAGATTATAAATTGGTTAAAGTTCAAAGCAAAATATTGAAAATGTAATAAAATTGATATCAAATTGAAAACCTGTCAAGATTAATAAATCATCCGTTTCTCTTGTAGAATTTGTTTTTGCTAACTTTCTCTTGGACTGGCAAGATGAACCTGCTAATATTGTACATTCAACGCCTTTTAGGTACGCCTTGTAAATTTATCGTTGCAATGTTGTATTAGTTTGATATATACTTTATATGATCATTAGATAATACATACAATATATACAGAACAATATTCGTTTTACTTGTTCTCGCAAAAGATGTGAATGCAATACAGCCTTTACAAATTGCAAGCAGAACTAATTATAACTCGGCAAATGTTTCAATTCCAAATAATAAAAAGTCCCGTCAGTTTCCGAGCTTAATTGCTAACAATATCATCGCTTCCAGGATGCATCGAAGACGTATTGACAGGGGAATTGGAGTCGCAAGCAGCGCCGGGGCCGGTGGGCCGACGGAAAATGTGATAGGCGAACAATAGCTGCAATGCAATGGAGGGGACTTCCAAATCATTATTTATTGTTTCGTTAACGAGCACGAAGAAACGCGGCCCGGAATCGAGACTCACTGCGGAGCACTGAATGGGGGCAACCTTATGAAAACGACTCATTCACAAACACTGGAGGTGATGTTTGATCTTAGTAAATTCACCTTTAGCAAAACTATGTTCGCACGATGAAATTTTGATTTTTATGGAACGAAATACATGCACGTAAACAATAAAATACATATACACAATAAATACAAATGCGGGCGGCGGTCGTTGCTTAGCATCAGGTGACCAGCCTGCTCGTTTGTCCAATATCTCATTAAAAAAATGTATATTTCTTTAGTAATAATTTGAGTGCGTTAGACCACAATCCCGTCTGATGAAAAGCGACGGTGTGGTCTAAGTTGACACACTCCAACTCAAATAGTGCGACACTCCAACTCAAATAGTGCCCGTTCACACTTGCCTTGAAAATCCTCAAATTGAAATTGATCGGAAACTCGGATGCAGGAAGGTTATTCCATTAAAAAAAATAAACTATTTTATCATATAATCCAATAAAACTGAAAGTCCCCATATTTTGCTAATCAAACTGAAGCTAATCTTTTTTCCACAGGTGATGTATCATTCGAAGGTGACCAAAGTGCCCGGGAAATTGCGCCACCCACCAATATGTCTTAGTTACGAGTTTTCTGTCCGCTTCTTCGTGGCAAAGGCAATGATAAAATGTACTTCGACAATTTGAAGAGTTAGCGCCGAAAACTTGGAATTAAATTTAAAAATAACTATATTAGTGATACATAATGTCAAGAACTGACATTTCTTAATTTAATTATTTTTATAAAAATAAATATATTAGGTCCTTACCTATGAAATTGGTGTTTTGTATGGAGATTTTGGGGATATCCGCATTTTACATACTAACATTTTATCAGTTTTCTTCACAACGACAAATCCAGAGATAATAATATTTGGCATGTATCATTAGACAAGCTTTAGCAATATGTGTGTGAACACGCTTGATAAAAATTATTCATCGTTTTTATGTTAATGCAAATCAAATGATGTATTCGGGAGGCAGTTAAAAATAATTGTCTTTGTGTCTAATTTTAACACAATTAAACATACAAAAAATTATCAAATTAAAAAATACGAGCTCAAATATATGGTCTATTTTTAGAAGAGGCAATTATTTTATAAGAATATTCTGAAACTTAATAGCTACGGACAAATTGCTAAGACAGAATAAAAAAACACCAATTTCATAGGTAAGGACCCAATATATAATATATATTTTTTTTAATTACATGTATATGTATTTATATGTAAGCCAATAAACGCATTCTTTCTTTCTTTTTTATAAAAATCTATGTGGATTTCGAATCTGCGTCTCAAAATTTCACATCATTATATGAATCCAATCAACTCTGATATGATATATTAAAAAAAATGTGTACAAATTAAAATAATGAGCACATACTTATTGTTGTTAAGGAGCTCAGTGGCGCAGTGGTAAGTACGCTTTGCCTTTCGATCAAAAACAAAGCTACCTTCGCCATGGTCAGGCTGTTGATGGGTGACCAAAACAAAGTGATCTCGAGCTCCTCTGTGCTACTTGGTAACTAATTGCTGTTCTTATGGCCATAAAATATTAGCAACAAACGGTACACAAAATAATAATTTAGTACGCGTAAGAGTTCATACCGAGAACTTTTGAACCTACTACGGGTTAAGTTAGCGTTTTCCATTTGAAGAAACAAACGTTTTGGTAACTTGTGCAAGCCATGAGATAGTTTCACTACTAGTGACTTCCTTTGTTTAAGACCATTCAGATGAATGAGTAGTTTTGTATAACAAAACCTTCAGCTCGTTACCTAAACCAATAATGTTTTACTGTATTGCTAGCTATAGAATAATTTAATTAATATTTTTTCTACACGACGTGAGACTGGCATGTTGTAAATCGAACCGAACTGATTGATTAAATTAAATCGCCTTCCCGACTTCATCTAATTATGCTTTCGGAAAGCGAATGTACAAGTCACTATAAAAAAAACCCTTAACGCTTCAAGTATGCCTATAAAATTTAATCCTCGATTTTCCTGGGTTCCATCATCAGATCCTTACCTCACGAATATAGGACAAACAAAAACACACTTTTTAGCATCGATTCAAGCGTCTTCGAGTAATCAGAGAACATACATAAAAAAAAGATTCCGCCGAATTGAGATTCTTACGTAATTTACTATTTATATAGACTATAGACTCCATAGCAATAGGCTAGTTGACCCTTTTTTTATTGGGCCCCAAATGATTAATTACTGATAGTCACCACCATCACCATGAAAAATAATACATTTTTTTCTGAAGCCTTTAACATAATAAATTTTAAATTACAAATTACGTTTTTGCTTAAATGTCAAAAACGCTTTCGGTCCTGATGGTCTATGAATTATCTGTGTCGTCACGATTATTGTAAACAGTTCAATACGCATGCGTGACATAGCCGATAGTTATGCTTGATTTGTTGCGACTGGCGATTGACGGATTATGACCATGCGTAGTAATTGTTTACATGAAGCGTTCCTCAACAAATTTCACGAACATGGTGAATAACGTTTTTGGCAGATGAAAAAAAAAGTAAAAACAAAATATATTTAAATTTAATTTTTACAGCAATCCCTCATTTATATTTTTCGAACTCGGTATATTTCAGACCCTTGTACTAAATACTATGTGAATTAGACATTATTTTCATTACTTTTGATATGAGTCAACTAGCCTATTGCGACGACAGTTCGAGAATATTAACAATCGTTTGAATTCGTCACGAGTTAACTCACTTTACTTATTACTTACGTCGAGATATTAATACATTTAATATGATCTGAGGATAAAGTACAACAAAAGTATTCCACGTTCTCCGAACTAAGGCTTAGCGTCAGAGCTAATTTGTATTTCTAAGCAGGGATACGATCCGGAATATACAAATATAGTAAACGAAGCAACAGCAGGAAGTAGGTAACGTTATTATAGTCTGATAGAATTGCATGATTTAACCTTGTTACGGCGGCCGCTTCCCGGGCGACTCCTTCCAGTTAATAGCGACAGCGCCGTCTTCAGTACTAGGCCAGAACGCGCTACATACCTAAATGTCTTTTAAATGCCCAACGGGACATTGATGACCCAGTAATTACGTAAGTTCCTATAATGCGCACGTAAGTGCTGTGGAATTCTAACGTTTGTTATAACGACTTCGCGAAATAATGGTACTGCCGTCGTGATATTAACGTGGTTGTTGAGTGAATTTATTACTACGATGTTTGGGCAGGTAGGAAGGTAATATTAACCACGCATACCTGTGGCTTTCGTCTAAGTAATCAATATTGAGATACAGCTTAATTTTACGTGTTCGGTGGAAGCGGCCGGCGCAAGACCGATTGGTATAGAAAGCCATGGGGAGGTGTATGTCCAGAAGTCCAGAACATTTGGCCGATTACATATTTCCTACAATTTCTTCTACGAAGCACAATATTCTCAAGGAAATATTAGATACAGTAATAAAATTCCTCACATTTTCATTCTACACTGACAGTTTTACGCAAGTTTATAGATGCTTTGCCAAATGCTCGAGTTTAGTAACTAGGTTAAAAAAACAAATGAATATAAGTTTTAAGCTAACTAACAAAATCCACTTATCCTTAATTGCTTGAGATATTTTTACACATTTTTTTCCGACAAATGGCTATGATCGTTTTTAACCGACTTAATTTCAATAAAAAGTCTTATGAATATAAATTTATATCAATAATATAAAGAGAAAAGATAAACAGAAAATTATAATTAGTTGGATAGCATCAAAAATATGTGTAAAATGAAAACTTACTATTATCAAATTAAATCTAATCACATTGACGACCTATATAAATGTAATAATATATTAACATAAGCTAAGACAATGACAATGGCATGACTAACTTATTATTGAAATCTACTAATATTGTATATATAATATAAAACATATAAGTGCATGTATAGGTATCTAATAAATCCATTTAATATTCCCGTGTATCCGTTCATATCAACACGCTCATGTTAAATAAATATTATGATAATTTTGTCTGAGACAGCCTTGGGTGTGCATGGCATTAAGATATCTGTATTTTGCACATAGCTTTCACAGTAGTTTGCTCATGATAATGGAGAATTGTTTTGGACCGGAAAGTGGGTCGAAGCGTTTTTTCTTACCTGAGACGACAAAACTTCGACTCTTTCACGCTTCCTCGACGGTTTGAAGTTTTTCAATTAGCAATTAGTTAATTAAAAACCTACCTTAGCTATATACGGTGTAAATCGTACATTTTGAAATCGAGGACGATCGTAGAGACATTTTACACGCATCGGCGGCTGAGTGCCGAGTTCGTAATTCGTTGAGGCGCCCACCGAGACAGGAATGAGCTAACTTTTCGGGAAGACTACGGCCGAATGAGAAAACATTCGGGAAGTTGCTGCCAAGTGATAGACAAAAACGGCGAAATGTGTGTTGGGACTTAGCAGGATACACATCACTGCACCGTTTCAAGATACGCCGTGAATATCAATTTAACATCTTACGGAAGTTCTAAACTGTAATTTATTGTTGTCGCTGCGAAATTTGTAATACATACAATATAGGAATAGTTGCTCAGCTCTCAAAAGATCAATAAAAGGTGTCTGTTAAAAAAGGACAAGAATATATAAAGACGAAAATCTCGTTCTCTCAGTTGTAATAAGGAGAGCTCAACGCGATCATAAATAAAGGGTGAGTTAGCATAACAATCGCATAAGGCACGTCGCACTGACAGCTGTCGCGCTCCTACGAATATTCTCATGATTCGAATAATATACTCTTGTTCGATGTTTGTTTTCTGTATATATTTATAATTAATGTACTTGAATATTAAAAAGGTCTATCGCGTACCAAAAATGTACCCTATCCTAAAACAAATATAAAAAGGTCATAATTTTATTTTGAGCGCGTTAAAATAAAATTATTAGAATCGCGTTAGAATTCAACGTAAATTTGATGTTAGTAAAACGGCGGTTCTGGATAGTAGACTATTTTATTTTAGAAATTCATCTCCTTCGCAGATTTCTTAGCAATTTATCAAAGAGATATGTCGGTGGGAGGAAGCGTCGACGATGACGCCGCACGCGCCCGGCACACTGCTCTGATAAATCATCACGATCAAAATGAATTTATCTTTCATCGAAGTGTTGTATTCTATTGTTCTCTTGGTGGAAAATCCATAAGTTTCAACTTTCAAGTAGAATATTACCTAGGGCATAAAAACAATACAAAATAACGTACTTATAGCTACTTTTCCCTTGTTTACACGAATACCATTTGTCAAAGCCCATTCGTATAAAGTTGTCGGCGAGAAAATATTTATCGAAAAGAGCTTATGACAAGGATATGATAATGTTTCAAAAGTATTAAAAGTCACTGGACGTCGCGAGACTTCATAAATATTTAAAGAAAACCATAGGGATTTAACTTTCAGGGCGAGCGAAATATGCCGCTCAAATTAAATATGTATGTAATGTAAATGTGGTTTCCAAAATTCATTTCTTAGAAATATCACAATTTATTAATTCGTTATCGTTGGACGAATTGATAATCTTTATAATGCGATTTTCAAAGGAAGTATGCTTTGGAGATGTTTGCAACCAACAACGAGTATTTTGTATTTTTTCATAGCAGCATAATTGTATTTTTTAATTCTCTTCTCGCTCCGTGGCTCATCTAAAAACATGCGACAGTGAGTGATCAGCTAATTTGGCCTTTTATTCTAACATTTAAACCACCTGAAACAAAGCCGAAGCCCCTTCAATAAAGGAGCTAGAGTACACAACATAACAGGAGGTATGTTTAACCAGAAAGTGAGGCCACAGCCAAACGATTACAGAGTATGCATCGAGACAGAGTACGACAAAGCTACAAATCTTAACCAAAACCGAATTAGCCGTGAGAAGAGAAGGGCAAAAGATAGACATCCGTCGAACTGTATTTGATGTAGGGTGGATGTTGATATTGGTTATATCCAAAGAATTGTATAGGCTAAGCCGGTTTAATAAAGATTAAAATTATAACCGTTTCCAATAAAATTTTTGAGATCAGACAGTGGATTTTTTTTTATTATCTATACATAATTATATTGGGTCCTTACCTATGAAAATGGTGTTTTTTTTCTCTCTTAGTATTTTGTCTGTAACTATTAAAATTCATAGTATTCCTAAAAAATAATTACCTCGTCTAAAAAAGACTATATTTTTGAGCTCTTTTGATTTGTTTTGATAATTTGTTGTAAGTTTAATTGTGTTAAAATTGGACACAGAGACAATTCTTTTTAAGTGCCTCCCGAATAAATAATTTTATTTGCATTCACTTACACATATTACTAAAGCTTGTCTAATGATAGATGCCAAATAGATCTTTGGATTTGTCGTTGTGGAGAAAACTGCAAGAAATTTAGTATGGAAAATGCAGAATTCCCCAAAATCTCCATACAAAACACCAATTTCATAGGTAAGGACCTAATAATAAAACTGTAGAGGTCGAACGTCTGTACATAGAAAAAAAATGCTTGAAACCAAGTCAGAGAGATGTAAAAATAGGGAAAGTAATACCAAAAACTTTTTAAATTTTATTATTGTTTCTCTGTCTGTTTGTAGGTTTGTCTGTTTGTACGGGCTAATCTCCGAAATGGCTGGACCGATATCAATGAAATTTCGCATGGTGATACCTTATATCTCTGGTCGACATCTTAGATTATTTTTATTCCGGAAAATTAAAGGGTTCCCGTGGGATAGTTAAAAAACCAGTAACCGCGGACGAAGTCGCGGGTAACAGTGTCAAATATGTATGAAAAATACAATTTACCTCGAAGTAACTTGTAATTATATATACGTCAAAATGTTTAAATGTATACTTACCTACCTATACGTATGCATTCATTTCAGACACAATATACTTCCAAATCGATCTCAAGCGACCTGAATGGAAATATTCAATTCGCTCCACATTCTATCAGCCTTGCCAAAGTCGGAAGGCTCGTATATGGATCATAACTCTAATTTTTCACGGCTGATGATGGCAGATGTGAAAGCTCTTTAGTGAATAGACTCTTGAATATTTTATTGAATATGAATACATACATATATACAATACTAGTGAAAATAAATATGTTTGGCAGATATTGTTAGAAATCAAACTGAATTACTATTCATGTTAAGATATTAAAGAAACCATATATACAGACTGAAACTACAGAATCAAATTTTAGATTTTGTAAATTACAGTACCTTTTAATAAAAATTATAACACCAAAAATATGGAATTTTTCGAACTCCCAAAAAACTACATAAAAATACTTTAATCCAGTAATAAAAAGTTATGAATAATTCGAATGATGAAGGTATTGCTTAATTACAACATGCTTTGTTAAAAACGTCATGATGTTGATATAAGTCAAAAAAATTCCAACAATAAAAACGAGTTGACAAACAAACAGCGGCTCATTTTAACTTGTATCGCTGCTGAAACAAATGAAACAAAAACAAAAGAGAGATTCGGGAAAATAAAACGGAGAAATTAGTTACGAATTAAGATAAAATGATTACAACGTACTATTTTATATAGGTTTTAATCATTTTGCCAGAGACATTCCGTTTCTGTGATCAAAGCAGATTTAATTAAAAACCCTGCAATAGAGGGCTGTCTAAATTCCCATAAGTAAGGCAGAGATTTTCCTTTTCTACGAGAAGATTAAATGAAATCCCATCTGGTTTTAGGTGACCCAAAGTAACATTTTAAATAGTGAGTTAACGTCATTTAATACCATTTCATCAGGTTACTGTCGTTTGAATATCAAAATGTCCACGACACGAGTTTAAACAATTCTCAGAACTCAAGGAGTAACCTCAATACGTATTCGTGTTCGACATTATAATAATTATTCCGATATTAAAATAACACAGGAGTCTTGAAGCCGCACGCACAGAGGATTTAGAAAATTCCAGAATTAAGTCAAATATTATTGAAAGTAGACTTAGTAAATGCGAAATATATTCCAGCAATTTCTTTCACGAGGCCGCATATTAAATTAGAATGAAAGGAGTAAAATAAAAAAGTTGAGCGAATCTCCGAGGAGCGTCGGGAAACGAGGAAACCCCGTGTCAAGCTCGAATCTGCCGTAACGATATTAGTTCTTCATTATAGCATCACGAACATTACATTTTAGCAGGAATGGCTATTTGTTTTACGACAATAGTATTAGTCACTATTCATATTGTTATTTTAATTATTTCTGAAACGAAATAACGAGCAAGTCGCCCTATTAGGACCATTTATTAAACACGTATGGAGAAAAGAAACATTGTCCATCAAGAAAGCGACAAGGTTCTTGACAGTAAGAAGACCGAGAATAACCCTAATATATAATATGATGATGAAACTATACAGCAAATGTAAGTACTTATTTCATTTAACTCAAATGAGTCTGAGTTATAATTTCAAAGCGAGAGTTTTTCGAAATTATAACTGACAGTTTATGTATTCATTGGATTGCTATATTGAAAGATTGAAAATTGACATACAGAATACGCTTACAATTCCAAAACAGATAAATCCGTTTGATTTTGTCAATAAGCCAATAAATAAAGCATAATTGGAAAAGTTGAACAACCCTTGATTCTAAATTATTTACGTTTTACCACAAATTATCCGGTTCGGGTACCCAGATTAACTAAATGTGTATTGGAATTCGGATGGCATGTTTCGTGTGATGTACACATAAATTCGTGGTTTGTATTTTATACTAATTTCATTCGTGGTTGATGGAAACATTAAATTAGTGATTTCATGTTGCGCTTTTTTACTATTAATCCTATTTTTTCATAACTGCCAGCGCAAAAATGAAATTTAAGTCATAAAATTTTATTTAAAAATCGAAAATCAGGCTAGCTTTTGTCAGTATAATTAAAATAGACCAACTCATACAGCGCGCTGAAATCACTATACAAATCCGTTCAGAGCAGATTGTATGTTATGTATTTTCCTTCCGTGTTAACTACCCCATAGAGATTAGTATGCATTGTTTTGGTAGCATACAGAAACCCCTACGAATCTACGTTATATCTTTCGGAGCTCTCTCGGGGCTTAACGCAAGAACATTTTAATTTATATAATATTATTCGTACGTTACGAGCGTAAATTTACAATAAGATATACGTCGAAAACACATTACCTTTATTGAAAAATAAAATTAATATTTAGTATTTAAAGTTTGTAATATTGGGTCCTTGCCTATGAAATTGGTGTTTTTTTCTCTCTTAGTATTTTGTCTGTAACTATTAAGATTCAGAGTCTCCTTCTTCTTCTTGCCCTTTTCCCACTCTAGGTGGGGTCGGCACAACATGTCTTCTTCTTCCATTCTCCTCTGTCACTCGTCAGCTCAGCATCCACTACTTTTATCCTCATATCATTCTTCACGCATTCAATCCATCGCTTCTTTGGTCTTCCTCTAACTCTAGGTCCGTCCACATCCATGCTCAGCATCCTTCTTGTAATGTGACATTCATCCCTCCTCATCACATGTCCATACAACGCTAACCTATTGCTCCTAATCTTTTCTGTCACTGGCGCTACTTTCAAACTTCCTCTAATGTATTCATTCCTGATCTTGTCCATTCTTGTAACTCCACACATCCATCGCAACATTCGCATCTCTGCTGAGTGCAGCTTTCTTTCATCCATCGCTTTCGTTGCCCAACATTCAGATCCATACATTACAACTGGTCTAACGACGGATTTATAGATCTTCCCCTTAAGCTTAAGGGGTAATCTAGGATCACACGTTGCTCCTGAGACCTGTCGCCATTTCATCCATCCCACATTTATTCTATTTCTACATCCTTGTCAATATCGCCATCGTTTTGAATTAATGATTCAGATGATGATGATTTATTAAGATTCAGAGTATTCCTAAAAAATAATTACCTCGTCTAAAAATAGACTATATTTTTGAGCTCTTTTGATTTGTTTTGATAATTTGTTGTAAGTTTAATTGTGTTAAAATTGGACACGGAGACAACTATTTTTAAGTGCCTCCCGAATACATCATTTTATTTGCATTCACTTAAAAACGATAAATAACAACATTGCCGATAAATAATTTTTATGAAGTGTGATATTACACATATTACTAAAGCTTGTCTAATGATAGATGCCAAATATTATTATCTTTGGATTTGTCGTTGTGAAGAAAACTGAAAAAATGTTAGTATGGAAAATGCAGAATTCCCCAAAATCTCCATACAAAACACCAATTTCATAGGTAAGGACCTAATATTTATCTATCGAGTATTTTCTCATTCAAGCAAATTCTATAGAGAATATGAATCGAAGCAATAAAAACAAATTACACGAGGTTGCTTACTTAAATTTGTATAATACCATTGTGATCTCAATTTCCTTGTCTGTTGTATCAGCATATATGCCCCAAAGGAATGTTAATGACTACTACCTTACGGTATTAACACTAATACGCTTCCCAAAGCGGGAATGCTAAGGTTGAAATTATTTTTCCCATTAAAGGGCGTCGTTCCCATTAAATCTTAAGAAAAAGTTCATACTGGCATTAATATAAATTTATCTAGTTTATGATTGAAAACGAATTATTGGAAACAAACTCAGAAATGAATACTCAGAACAACTTTCGTCACATAATTAAACGATAAATCAAAGAAAAATAACTTAATAAAAAGTCCTGTGAAATTGAATAATATATAGGTATGAAAGGCAAAGTAAGCAGAAAAGAAAGATGAGTAAATGAGATTTAAGATCTTACCAAAAATAAATTTATTGATAAAACTTTCTTTAGAAATGTATACTTAATTCATACTAATATTATAAATGCGAATGTAATTGTGTGTCTGTCTTGCTTTCACGTCAAAAGTACTGAACCAATTTAACCGAAATTTGGTACACAGTCTAGAGCCTGAAAAAGGACATAGGCTTCCTCTTATCCCATGGAAACGGGTGCCATGCGGGTGAATGTAAAAAAGTTTAAATACAACGCCGTCCAGAAAAATAAAGGACAAATTACGCCACTATGAACTTTGCTTATAATAATAGAGTAGGAGTTAATTTTCAATTCCACCAATTGAAGCTACTGTTCCAATTTGAAAGAATCTTTCAGAGTTGAAAAGCCTATTTATTGAAGAAGGCTATAGGCTACATATCACCACACTATCTCAAAGTAACTATTCTATATAAACTAACTATTCTGAACGAAGTCGCGGGTAAAAGCAAGTTTATAAAAAGATATATCGAATGGTAGCGTGGGCGCGGCTAGGGACCGCTTTAGTTGTACACCGTATGGTTGTACTGTATGTATAGCGGCTTTGCTTCGATTAATTCTGCACAAACGGCGCAGTAAACAAAAAAGAGAATGCTTATTGCATTAAAAATTCACCGTATTGTCTAATAAATTTAAAGCAGGTCGGCGTTAATTGGTACTTTAGCTAATATTGCAGTATATGTATTGCGGCACGCAATTTCATTTAATATTTAGGCGGATTATATGTTTATCACTTTGTTGATTGTCTGCAGCTGAAAAAACCATAAGATATCTATGAGTCTCAGGATTAGATACACATAATCACTTATTGTGATATAACACATAGGATATAATCATTTTTATTGAAGAGTGTCCAAATTGGAATGCTTAAGCCTAAAAGTTACGTTGTCATGGCTAAAAATACTTTGAACATACATACAATCACGCCTTCAATCCCCGAAGGGATAGGCTCCTTAAGACAGGTTGGTCAGATGAAAAAAATCGTGAAAGAGTAGTAACAAGTGGCTAGCCCATCGCCTACACAATCACAGACCCAATACCCAATACGCCCTTAGTCGCCTTTTACGACATGCTAGGCAGAATACTTTGAAGAAAAAGAAAAAATTGTACATTTAATTAAATACTCGTTATATGGACAAAATAAGGACTACAGCCCACCTAGAGAAACCAACGCTATCGGTGGTCTGTGGTAGGTTTTGTTGGTCATAATAATATATTCTGACCCAACACAAATTAATAAACTACTAATATCCGACCCGATCAAATATCGTGGCAGAAGGCTACGCAAATGTGTCGGCGCTAATATTTTATCGGGCCGAACTAATGCGAACACTATTCATATACATACGTCATGATACGCCCTATCGATAAATGTATCTGTATGAACAGAAAATTTGCCTTTATTGAGCAATAAATTATAAATAAAATTATACGAGATTCTAAAACAAACCTAATTGTTAAAGCCTGTTAAGGCCTTTAGATTGCATGATAAATTGTATTTTCAAAAAAGGTTAAACGTAAAATTTTTGCGACTACAAATGGATTGTATAACAGATGTAGAGGATGCAAGTTCATGAGTGTTGGTGTAAGATAGGCGGTATTGTGCCTTATTTACGGTGCCCTCCTTGGCAGCGCTGTCAACTCCTTTAGTGGGCGGGAGCTGCCAAGGCAAATTTATCGTGTGCGCCCATGCTGAGCACGAGGCGATCGTCTGCCCCAGTAATAAAACGGCACTTCAATGCGTAAAACATTGCCGCCAGCTCAAACCAATCTCTAAGATGCGCCGTGAAAACTCATAAAGTTTCCACTTTTAATCGAATGGACCGGTAATACCTGCGAGCTCCGGGTAATACGACCGGCTTTATGTTTGAGGACACTCATAAATACCGATAAGTAATAGTGTTTGGTGTTTCATTGTTCTACTGATTTTCCTTTCATTTTATGTTCAGTTTCAATTCAATGCAATTCATTGGATTTGGTTACAAAGTGTTGTAACAAAGTTAAGTTAATCTTACTTCTAAAGTACATTAATTTCTTCTTCTTAAATAAGGAGGGACACTATTTAGCGCACTTGAGCAGAATACCGTACCAAACTGCCTAGCGGCTTTAATCCTAAGTGACTGCCATATATTACAGGGACCTAAGCCGTGTCTACAGCAAATCACAACCGTTCACGCAGAATTGCACTTCTAAGAAGCAATTAAACTATGATCTCAAAATTAATTAATGCCCTTCTAAGAGTTTGAGATAATAACTTCAAGTGGCGCCAGATGTTGACGGGCATAATAGCAAGTTATGAATTTTAATGCTTGCTCGACGAAAATCGGAATGAATATTGAACGTAGTAAAAAAAGGAAATAATTAAGCCAGAAAAGGATGTTTCCGCCACGAAATGGCTCAGCAACTCTCGGGGGAGAAATTTACGAGGAACACTGAAAAATAATTAAGATAGAATCTCATTAGGGAGCACACGGCGGACGGACGCTCGCGTTTTTCACGTGAGTTGAATAGTGTTTACAATAGTTTGAACTTGCCAAGGGTTTTATTGCATTCACTGTCACTGTAAAACAGAACAAATAAAAAACGGGAATTCAATATCATTTTTCAGACATTCGCAACTTTTGCATATTCACTAAAAGCATATTGGATAAAATTAAAGTCCTGCGTAAATTTGAATTGGTTTTGGATCCATACTAGGTACACCGTTTTTAGTGACCGCGTATTCCTTCCATTTGAGCGTATTCCCTCCTAAAGGGTCGGCAACACACTGTAGATGTTGTAGATGTCTATGGGCGACGGTAATCACTTACCATCAGTGGAGACGTATGCCCGTTTACCCCCTGTTTACATTTAAAAATAATAAAGCATTTAAGAACATCGTCTACCTAATGGGAACAAGAATAAAGTTTAATAAAAAACCTCCATCGCTTAATGTAAGTAATACAAAAGCTTTACAGCAAAGTTATCGTTTAAAATTGTTAAGAGAACTGTAGTCCAGAGGTTTATGTTTGGCTCCTACCCAAAAACACATCGCTATAACAATTCATGATAATAAGAACAAATGGCTATTGAGAGAAAAAATCAAGTGAAGCTATTAATTACTCCACAAATGCAAAGAACCATGAAATGAAAACTGAAATGCAAATAAATGGAAATGAGGAGTAACAATGGGGAACGAGATAGATACCCTACTTATTTAATAAAGAACACGTCGGGGTCATAAATAGTCGTGTCACGCATGAGGTACGTTCACACTGGCATGAATCATAAGAAGGATCCTAATACCTTTAAGCAAATATCATTAGGTGTGGGCTATAGCGATACAGAACAGTGCACACGCCCGGAGCTTACATCAGAGTAACAGTAGCGTTCAAAGGGAGCTGGATCATCAACTAACAGTAACCATATCCATAGGGATGATACAATCAAACGTTAACATACATGCCAATAAATACCCTGTGTCAGACGCAATGAGGCCGCATAGGGTCTTGCCACATTGCTGACACATCGATAACACAAATAGTTTCAGACGACTCAAATGATCCCCGTAACGAGCCAATAACATTAACATAATATTTGTTTTCAACATCAATAAAATGATCATAATCAGAATCGGCATCATTATGATTTTATTAGTAATACAAGCTATTGCTATAAAACGGTCGCATATTCAATAAATTGCTGTCCATAATTCACAAATAAAACGTGAGTTAGTACACACACAGCACTAACTAAAGAGCAGTATTACTTAAGTGGTGAATAGGAACTACCTATCAGTATGTTAGTAGCAAATTGAAGTTTTCGGTATGATTGCACAAATGAGCATTTTGACAAGTGTAATACTGGAAACTGGAAATGCACGTTCCAAAGCATTATTCCCGTGGGTATTCTACTATCATGCCTGTCTGGCTGCATTACCGATGGGTAGCATTGCGCCTTTGTGTACTCATTCGAATGCCGCTCATATCGGTCTGCCACACCACGGTGGCCAATAGTACCAGCAACACTCCATATTAAAGGCCCCAAATTGCAGTTTAATTTATTCGGGGCGTGTCTCGGCAACAGATTCGCAATAACAGGGAAAACAATACCGCCATTTATTGAGGGACGGTTGGATTGCACTTATTGCTAACTCAAACACTGGCGCGCGCCCAAGGTCGGACAAACCCGCAGCATTCGACACAGTTATTCTCTGCTTTATACAAGTCGGTAATTAAACTCGCCCTGTACAGTAGCATTTTTATTACTTTCTTACATTTTGTATTATGATAAATATTTTGATGTATCGGGTTTAACCACTTTTCCTCTCGTGCATACATGATGACATTATGTTATTACTCGTAGAATATAAAATGCAACTACCCAAAGGATAATATTGACCAAATAGAATTAACTGTTCCATCTACTCTTTGCTTTGTGATTTTAGTAATAAGATTTAATATTTATTTCATTCCAAAAACAAACCATTTAAGCCCATTGGCAAATGTAGTCAATGAAAAACTTTAATTGATTTATTAATAGGTACAATTATTGTATGTGCTCGAAATTCGTATTGCCCGTATAGAGTTGTGAACATTATTTCCCGTTTAACTTCATAAACAAGATTGAATTTCATAAAGCCCCTGTCGTATCACTAATTACAGGGGTTTTTCATTTTACCCCAAACAGATTGGGGACTTAAAACAAAATATTAAAACGACCAAAAACAAACGGCGCAAGCCCTCCTCCACATAAAGAGTGAGGTGGGTGTTAATTCGAACCGGTTTACGAGACCCTAGTATGATAAATGATTCTTGAGACAATTTCGTCTCGTACTAATGGTGGACAGAAACAAATAAACCTCCTTTACGATTATTTAATGACAGCGTAAATTTTTCGAGCAAACTCAGGATAAAACTGAAAATAGATCTTTAAAATGAATTCGTAGTATTAGAAATTCTAAACTGTAAAAAATTTTGAAATTATTAACCACTACATAACTCAGTTATCCCTAAAGGACAGACTTGGACGCTTTGAAGATAAAATTTGTATTCGTTTGTGAAAACGGATACAAAAGACTCAAATTAAAAATGGAAAAAAAATATCGCAGTAAAATTTCCAGAATCTATCAAGTACTTAAAAAAATAAGTATATAAAATTTGCAGATAGGCGACGTAAGTAAAAATATGAGTTGGCTGTGTTTACCGACAATTACAGGATAAGTACAGATTGAAAAATTTATGTCCAAGAACAGTCTTACTTATGAGAATCAGATGAAACAGTAAGTAACAGATACAACACACGCGTTCTGACCCTTTATGTTACAAAGTAAATTAGATCTGAATTGTTTAGTGCTACACTCAATGACTAACAATCAAAATCAAGAAACATTTTTATTTAGCTCACGAATCCAGAAGGCGGATCAGCGATATTTTGTTTGCTAATTACCGAAAAAGAATTACAATTTCTATAGCTAGACAAACGTAAATGGGTAAATAGACACAATATTCTGAAATCTTGCACAGACTCCTATTCTTTCTTTTGCCCAGTTCCCAATTTTATTTGGAGTCGGCGCAACATGTTTTCTTCGTTCATTCTCTCCTATCGCTCTTTCCTTTTCTTTCCTCTTTCCTTCCACCTCCGTGGTCGAAATGGTCTGTATGACGGTCTCAAGGCGTCGCCATCTCGAGAGGTCCTGGGTTCGATCCCCAATGGAAGTAAGTGTTTGGGTGATGAATTTTCAGACATTTGTTCTCCAGTCTTGGATGTTCATTATATATGTATTATATTATGTTTATTCTGAATAATTATATGTATTTATCTATTAAATATATTTGTCCGTCATCTAGTATCCGTAACACAAGCAGCATTTAGTTGCTTAAAATGGGACTAGTTGATAGGTGTGAATGTCTGAAGATATTTATTATTATTATTTATTCCATGTCACCACACACTACCTTCCTAATCATTATCATCATTCACACAAAATCTTCGGACTTCCTCTAGAGAGAGGAAGTCCGGAGAAAAGGCGGATGGAGTCCATAACTTTCCTACAGTCAGGTAATCGATTTTCCGGATATCATTAAAGAAGAAAATTCCAAAACAGAAGCGATCGAAATGAAAAAGAAGCGCGTGTTGACTAGTATGTAGTACACACACGTCTTTAATACTGCATGGCTTAATTCTGCTAAAGTATACATTGTATTTAAAATTAAAAATATGAATCAGTGTTGTCTGCGTTAAAATAGTTATAAATATAGAAGGTTGCATTACCGCAAATATTATTACTGAATTTATAATTTACTTAAGCCAATTGCAGTTAAACACCGTCTACTTATAAAGCCGAACGCTATAATGGAAGTCCCGTTTTAGAGAAAGTACAATACAGTTGTCGCGAAAATTATGTGAGTTTGCATGCAAAATAGCTGGGCGGCATTAACAGACGAATGCGGGGGGCGTAGGAACGAAATAGCCTGGTACACGGTCTCAACTGGGTAAAACTTCTAGCCATTGTTTCCACCAACCTAGCTACAACCCTACAACTTGAATCTTTCTGCACTTCGCAAAGGTCTTATACTTCATAAATTCTGTCTAGTTGAGTACTGAAACACTTAAGGACAAAACGAGAACAGTATTCACTCTACACAACATAAAAAGTAAAAATTTTAAATTAGATTCTAATTCAATTTATTAAAAAGAATTATATTCTTTTACCAGATTGTACAAGCAAAGAGAAGGAAAAAGCTGCAAAAAGATTTTACTTAAATATTTTAAAAGGATTATAGGATCTTGTGTGGTCCGCGATTTATCTTCTTAACGACTTCCGCAGTGTGACGCGTTCGGCGCGGCAGGCGGGCGCGGGCGCGGGCGCGGGCGCGGCAACGGGCGCCACACCGCTCAACTTGCTAAGAACATCGCCCAAGAATGCTGCTCTCCTAGTACAAAAACGTTAAGCGCAACAAAGTTTTTAACAATTCTTCATTGAATATTCGATGCATTCTTTCATCGTTAACGTTATGTTAACATTCAAAACTCAGACTTCAACAGGAGCCCTTTTGTATACGTTTATAATAATATTTTATGTAAAACAATTTTATTCACCCTTCCTGAAGCAGGTTGCTACCTACCTACCCTCACATCGACCACTCACGTGTTTGTCATCATTTTTCATCTCGACATGCATATTCAACGCAACGATAAATCATCCAGAGCCATCCCGCGTAGTCAAACGAAATGACCTACTGTACTGTCGCAAAACTGTGAAAAATATCACCCTAAAAGTGTAAGTAAACAAACGAAACCACCGAAATATAACGTTAATAATTACCCACCCTTTCGAGTCGTTGATAAATAGCGTCATTATTATCACCAGTGCGGTGAAAAATGGTCCTCTCTTTTGATATTTATTCAAATAGCTGGCCCTCGAATACTCTTTTTATGAAGCCCATGATTTTTGTTGTTCCCTTTTACTTTTGCAATTGGCTCAGGATTGTTATTAAATACATTACGAGTATGCTATTGTCATACAGCTTTGTTGACAGTTAGCTTATCAATGGACTTTTTACATTCAAAGGCCCGAAATATATTGGTCGACGTTTGCTCATACATCAAATAAAATTTTATTTAGTTGAAATTTTTAGGTAAATTAATTCTTTCAATAAAACGTAACGCTACGTCACGGAAACCACAGTCGCCACACAAATAAACCTAGACAATGCTATTATCAATTCCTTCAGTTAGATAATCTATCACATTTTCAAATCAATCACAAGAGCTGGTACCAGACTACCTATATAGGTTTTAAAAAGGACGAAACCGCCAGCTGCGACATGACGAGCTTTTGCCAAGTAGACCGTTAAAGCAATTTTGTCAAGGCGATTCAGCAATTTTCATAATAACGTTACTTTCCCAGTCTAGTTCATTAAATGATTTATAGCAACTTATTGTTTTATCAAATAATATTACCTAATTGATATACAATATACCAATCTATTAAGTCAATATGAAAAATCATGATGATCTCCCAATAGTTATAAAACAAAAATCTCCCTACAAATAAAAGTTATAAAACCGAGTGACAATTTTTATTAAGTTTTTTGTATACATCATTATTCGTCAAAATATTTGCATTCAATAATGAATCTACATAAAACTGGAAACATTTTTAGTCTCAAGTATATCACGTTCGTGTTAAACTGTATAATATGCATTAGGGACGGATTTAATATTTCATACATTCCCATCACACTCGTAATGAATTTAACGCAAACCTAGCACGCCCATTTCATCTATGCAGCACGTAGACGAACAAATAATTCTAAATTGGCCATGTGTCATAGAGCAACGCTGCAGACCGGACGTGCTGTCGTTAAACGCGCGTATTACTGCGGCTGACGTATTCCATCAACGTATGCCCCAAAATTTCCTATTTACATAATTATTGTCATACAGGCTCGCGACGCTAGCGCGAATTTCTGTTATCACCGCTTATGCGGAATAGTTATGGTAGGTACTTAATGGCTGTCTTTTCATCTAATGATATTTATCAAAATCAAGCATGTATTCCCGTAGGGGTAGGCAGAGGTTTTGACTCATCTTGCCTGATATATTTATGTCCCTAAGGAACGAGCCTGTTAGCATGCACCAGGCACAATGCAAGGCCTCAATACTCAACAGCCTCTTCAAACTTAGAGGTTACAATCTAGGATGAACCGGAGACTTCTTGCGTCTCTTTATAAATACAAATTACTTTAAAAAGTAAAATGAAATTGTGTCAGTAATGCCTCAAATAAAAAGCAGTAGAATTAACCCGAGCAGTATAAACGAGTCTCAAAAGTTTAACTGAATCCATCTACCAGATGCGTATCATGTTAATTTCTTTTTCCTCCACAATTTCAATGGATGCTTTTCTTGAACTGCGACGATAAGGCATAACAAGAAGAACTTTAAATTATAATACAAAGAGTGCAGAATAACAGCGATTGCTTGTTTTACGACAAGTTTTACTACAAGAATAATTTTATGTCGGTATGTCTGGAAACCTGGTAAGCCCCTCTTTACCCGGGGCTTCTCCGAGACCGCATTAATCTACGTCGGGAATATTGGAACAAATTTCTTATAATACATTCAAAACTGTATAATAAACTCATTTATTTATCTGCCGTCGACTTCTTTAAATTCAATGAAAATTTTCGGGAAAAAATAAAGTACCTAATTAAGATTTTTCTTATCTTTTGAAACAGAAACCTTTTCATTTTGGCGAGGTGAATAGTATCTATTGGATACTTTTCAATTTCATTGATAGATCCCAATCTATTGATATATAATATTGTGATTATTATTAATTATCAGTATTGCTCCTACTTTCTACTTATAAATAAACACTATTACAAACACACACATACACACTTACTTATTAACATTATTACAAAATATTTTGATCAGCCTTAATATATTGGGTCCTTACCTATGAAATTGGTGCTTTTTTTCTCTCTCTTAGTATTTTGTCTGTAACTATTAAGATTCAGAGTATTCCTCAAAAATAATTACATTGTCTAAAAATAGACTATTTGTTTTGATAATTTGTTGTAAGTTTAATTGTGTTAAAATTGGACACGGAGACAACTCTTTTTAAGTGCCTCCCGAATACATCATTTTATTTGCATTCACTTAAAAACGATAAATAATTTTTATGCAGTGTGATACTACACATATTACTAAAGCTTGTCTAATGATAGATGCCAAATATTATCTTTGGATTTGTCGTTGGGAAGAAAACTGAAAAAATTGTAGTATGGAAAATGCAGAATTCCCCAAAATCTCAATACAAAACACCAATTTCATAGGTAACGACCTAATATTTTTATATATCATCTGATACGAATTAAAAAGGTTCGCACGGGTTTCCGTTGTTTTATAATATTTATAAAAAATGTATGAAGCTTGTGAAATTCTTCTGAAATCCAGTACTTACGTATCTCATTTAGATCAAGTAAATATTAAAGGGTCATAATCTTTTGAAATAAAGCACTGTTTTTTACTATGAAGTCTTTTAATTGGTTTGGAACTATAGATATTCAACGGTGAGGTTATTGGATGGTTTTCAAGAAATACTCGTGCAGAGTTCAATATCTTGTAGTTTATGATCAAGCTTCTTCAATCAAACCTTAACTTTAAGTATTACTAAGTCACATACTCAATACTCACCCTTTCACGTAAAACTTTCGTGTTCATTTGATTTACTGTCACATAAAACTTGTTATTTTCTTTAGAGAGTGTAATATCAGAAGATCAAAAAATATCTGATTTTGGGTCACTGATTCTGAATATTATCAGAATGCAAACAATGGCGCCATTTTCCGTTACTATGACCTTGGCACATATCTATCAATTCCTCTATCCTGATATTATTTACGATAAAGCGTTATTATAATGAGGTCGTATGCCGTCAATTAATACACAGAAGTCATATCACATTTGGTGGATTGTATTTGCCGGTTAATTAGTTGAAGGCAGGTACTTGCAAAATAACGTAGGCCATCCTTCCCAATGTTTCTTTCCCTACCCGCAATGCACACTGAAGAGTTTAACAAGGCGCGCAAGAGGCGCGCCCCGCCAGTCTTCCGCTGTTCGTCATCCGCTGTTCGTCACCCGCTGACGTTACCCGCTGCTAATTGCTAGTTCCGCTGCCCGTTGCCCGTCGGTTACCGTCGTGGTTTCTAAGTTACCGCCGTTCTTACACCGCCTCATCATCAGCCAAGCGAGCCTGGGCCGCTAGCGCGTCCGCAGGAGCTGCCGCCAGAAAAGCAAGTAAGTGTGCATTTTGCTTCCTATCCTTAGAGAGCTGTGACTTCTTCTTTTCTGCCCTTTGCAGCTCTTTTAAACTCCTACACATAGGTTGCGTTATTTGCAAGCGCCTGCTGTAGCTTTTTTAAACCGCAGAAAATACAGTCCACTAAACTCCGCTACCGAAGGGAAAAAAGATCCAGCATTTGTTGGTCCCTGTCGAGCCGTATCGCATTTTATATTTATATACTTTTAATTATATATTTTATATTATTAATATATATTTAATATCGCCCCGCACCGCTGTTATTTTTTAAATTATTTTATTTTTTATATACCGCACCGCACCGCCGTTACTTTTATATTTGTATTCATATATGCCTTATCACACTTCAATTCTTAAGCTTAGGGATTAAAGGAGGTAGGGCATAGTGGACTAGCCGCTCAATTGGGGGAGCGCCCGACTGGGGTAGTACCTCCGCCTTACAGAATACCGCAGCTAAATAGCACTACTTAAGGTGGTGTTGTGTTCCTGTTGGTGAGTAAGGTATCCAGTGCTCCAGGGGTAGAATAAGGATATTTGTGTTTTTTTTTTGGTTTATTTAACTGGAAAATAATTATTTAGCTGTTATAACTCGCACCCACAAACTATTCCTTGGTTTTTAGTTTATGCCGTAATTCCATTCCATTCGCATTAAACGTATTTTATTTTATCATATCGCATCCAAGATACTGTAACTATTTTAATATTTGATTATTTAGCCGTTATCATTTTTAGTATCTAGGGTACAACATTATATTTTTTTCTACCTTCAATAATTTTGGTCGCTCAGCAACGAATCACTGTTATTGTGTTTACGATTTATTACTTCTATTTATATCGCATAACTAATTTTAGTTTTGAGACTCGCATACACGGCGCTTAAATATTTTATTTTGATAATATTATCTTATGAACATGGCTACTAAAAGGCAACAAAATAAAGACGTTGAAGGTGTTGATCCGCAGTTATTGGTTTTAAAGTCTAAACGGGACATACTTTTCGCCCGAATGCAAAGCATCTTTGAGATCGCGAAGCAAGTTGAGGCCGGTCAGGCAGAAATTAGTTTATTATTTGCCACCGCCTGCAACTTAGATATCTTGCGTAGTGACTTCGGGACTGCATTAGACTTATATATTTCTACATATGTTCAAGGTAATCCCACTGGAGAAATTAATTATCAGCCATGGACATCGTTTGAGGAAATGTATTGTTACGTAAAGCGAATTATAACTGTACATGAGTCGCAACTTAAAATGTTTTCGGATTCGCATCAGCATTCCACAGCCGTTAAGCCAATTAAACCGCATCTACCACCAATCGACTTATTATCTTTTTCTGGGGATACCCGTGAATGGCCGTTATTTTACCAACAGTTTAAAAATGTTGTGCATGATAACCCATCTTTAACAAATAGTGAGAAAATGTTTTATTTGATCGGAAAGTTAACCGGCAAAGCCGCCTCGGTTTGCGCAGGGCTCCCACCTACCGCTGAAAATTATAGTATTATATGGGATTCTCTCGTTCAAAAATACGATGATCCTCGTTCGCTCGCTTGCTCATATGTTAATCAAATACTTGAATTTAAGCCGTTGTTAAGTAGTAGTGCATCCGCCCTCGAGTCTTTTATTTATAATTTTAATTCTTCGGTTGAGGCGCTAAAACATATCAATATTAGCGACCTGACTGATTTCATATTTTTATATATCGCATTACAGAAGTTAGATTCGGAAACCGTTAAATTATTCGAATTAACTCGCCGTAAAGATAAAATACCTTCATACGTAAGCTTAATTGAGTTCGTAAAAGAACAAAGTAAGGTGTTGAGTCACTCAAATCGCAGTCAAAAGAATTTTGATTATAATAAACCGCGCGCTAAAAATACAATTACAAATAAATTTTCGCCTACAAGGGCTTTCGTCGCTGACTTGGGTGCTGCTGAAAAGGCCAGCCCTACCGGTAGTTGTAGTTTATGCAAGAATTACACACATACCCACCTTTACCAATGTTCAGCTTTTATGAAGCTCGCACCGCTAGATAGATATAATTTTATTAAGGAAAAACCTTTCTGTACTAACTGTTTGAGTACTAAACATAAATGTAACAATTGTAGTTCGCACCGCACTTGCTCGTACTGCGCAGCGAGGCATCATTCGCTGTTGCATTTTAATCCGCCTAATAAATCTTCGTATCAAAGTGAGTACAATAAACGCACGTCGCCGCACGCAAATAATTTTAATAGGAATAATTTCCCTGCTGCCGCTTCCGCTTCTCGCACTCAGTCGCAGCCTAATTGTATCACCGATCCAGGCGTCGACGCGTCGGCCGCGTCAAGTTCTAACAAATCAGTTTGTACATATTCTTGTAAGCCTAGCTCCCGCACTGCTGTTACCGCTCTTTTGGGTACGGCAAAAATTGTTTATGTAGACGGTTATGGCCGCACGCATTTGTTGAGATGTCTTATTGATCCGGGGTCTCAAAGTGATTATATCACGAGAGATTGTTGTGAAAGGCTATCGCTTCCGATATGTAAACAAACTCGGTATACGGAAGTACAGGGCATCGGTGAAACATCACAAAAAATTAACGGTATCACCTCTTTGGCATTTACTTCACGGTTTGATAAAAACAAAACATACTTTGTCAACCCAATGGTCGTGGAGCGTATTACATCACAGCTACCTGACTCATTCGTCGACACCGCCGCAATTGAACATATCGCAGGCTTGCCTTTAGCAGATAACGATTATTGCAAACCGGGCCCTATTGACATGCTATTAGGAGTCAATTTGTATTGTGAGATTTTGTTGTTTACTAAAATTGTAGGTAAAAATATTAATACGCCGACCGCTTTAGAGACAACATTAGGCTATTTGATTATGGGAAATGCTCCTATTATTTCGTGTGCGCTTAAAAATAATTCTCACTCTTTCTGCTCCGTTACACAGGATCCTCTCCATTCTCTTTTGGAGAAATTTTGGTTAGTCGAGGAGCCACCCGCACAGAACTATTTAAGCCCTGAAGATAAAGGTTGTGAAAATATTTTTAGTTCAACGACTGTTCGTAACGTGGATGGGAGTTGCTCTGTTGACCTGCCGTTTAGAGACTGCCCTGATAAGCTTGGTGATTCTTTTGTTACTGCGCGAAAGAGGTTTTCCTCACTCGAGAGGAAGTTTGATAGGTCGTTAGGGCTGCGCGACAAGTACAACGAAATTATTTCTGATTATTTAAAGGAAGGTATTCTTTCAAAGGTGCCTGACGATCAGGTCGCGTCGACAGGTTTTTACCTACCGCACCATCCCGTCATACGTAACGACAGATTAACTACAAAAGTACGCGTCGTACTAGATGGTAGTGCCGCTACTAGTTCAGGCCTTTCGCTTAATGATATTTTACACACGGGTTACAATCTACAGTCGAATATTTTTGATGTTTTATTAAACGTTCGTTTTTACCGCATAGCTTTTTTCGCAGATGTTAGGCAGATGTATTTACGTATTCATGTTAATTCTTCTCATCGCAAATATCAACGAATTTTGTATAGATTTTCGTCGGAAGAACCTCTGGGTGTGTACGAGTTTACCCGAGTCGCGTTCGGTCTTCGTTCGTCTCCATTTCTCGCGCTCCGCACTCTGCGTCAGTTGGCTGCTGACGAAAGAGACAAGTATCCTCTCGCTGCTAAGGTGGTGGAGAGGGACTTTTACATGGACGACTTAGCTAGCTCCGCTTCGTCCTTAGGAGAAGCAGCCGCGACAGCTAAGGAGCTGATTCAGCTTTTTGAGTCCGGAGGCTTTGATTTAGTAAAATGGTCCAGCAACTCTTCCGAGCTGCTTACGCATATACCAGAATCGCATCGCCAGTCGAGTTCTGTCACGTTTGATGACGGAAATGGGTTTAAGATATTAGGTCTCCGCTGGCTTCCCGCTACAGATGAGTTTATTTTTATTGTTGTTCAACCGCCGCCTACTTGTAGTAAACGCGCTATATTATCCGCGATCGCGCGTCTGTACGATGTCTTAGGACTAGTCGGACCGGTCATATTATTTGCTAAACTTCTAATTAAAGAGTTATGGCTACTCCGCATTGATTGGGACGAATCACCACCCCATCATGTTATTAAATTATGGCAAAGATTCGTGTCCGAGCTACCGCTTATATCGCAATTACGTTTTTCTCGTCACTTGAATGTAGAAAAGTCTTCACGCATATCTTTAGTCGCATTCGCCGATGCCAGTGAGAAAGCATTTGGCTGCGTCATATATTTACATGTAGAAGATGATAACAAACCGCCCCAGGTTTCTCTGGTTTGCTCAAAGTCCCGCGTGGCGTCACCGAAGGCCACTGTTACTTTAGCTAGATTAGAATTAAATGCGTTAGTTCTGCTGACAAAGTTAGTAAAAACTGTTTATGATCAGCTTTCTGTAAGACAACGCATTGAGCATATTTACGCATTCTCCGATTCAGAGGTCGCGCTCTGTTGGGTTCATAGGTCACCGCATAGATTTCAAACATACATAGCAAATAGAATCTCGCAAATTCAAACTCTTATGTCTCCTAGCAATTTTTATCATATTGCAGGCGTTCAAAACCCAGCTGATTGCATATCGCGTTCTCTTTTACCATCGCAGCTTATATCTCATGACCTCTGGTTTCGTGGGCCCGCATGGTTATCACTACCACGTGACCGCTGGCCAGTTACAAGTTTCAAACCCGGTCAATCGCAATTACCAGAGGAAAAGACTATCGCTCATGTCACTCACTGTTCTGATGAACACCCTCTACTCGCGCTCGCTAGTAAATTCTCGTGTTACAATAAATTACTCCGTTCAGTTGTATACGTTTTGAGGTTTACTAAAAACCTCAAGTCTAGGGGTAATATTACCGCGGAAGACATGGATTACGCTGAGTTGGATTTAGTACGAGTTGTTCAAAACAACGAGTTTTTTTCAGATATAAAAAACATTACAAATAATAAAATATGTTCTATTCCTCTGCGCAAGCTATCGCCGTTCTTATCTAACGACAACGTATTGAGAGTTGGGGGTCGACTGAGTAACTCATCTTTACAATACGAAAGTAAACACCCCGCACTCTTACCAAAAAAGAGTCATGTTACTAATTTACTTATCGATTTTTATCACCGTAAACACTGCCATGCAGGTCCGCAGCTGTTACTTTCTATTTTAAGAAGTAAATTTTGGATTTTGTCCGCCCGGCGCGTTGTTAAGCAGCGCGTCCATAAATGTATAAATTGTTTTCGCTTAAAACCTAAACCTACGTTTCCACTAATGTCAGATTTACCTGAGTGTCGGTTGGAGCAGTGTAACGCGTTCACGCACACTGGTGTAGATTACGCAGGACCTTTGTATATCACATTAGCTAGAAGGCGTGGTATAAGAAGCCAAAAGGCGTACCTATGCCTGTTTATATGCCTAGTTACTAAGGCAGTTCATATAGAACTTGCCTCCGATCTTAGTTCCGCCACGTTTTTAGATGCGTTTAAACGATTTATTTCAAGACGCGGTCCATGTCAATTTATTTATAGTGATAATGGAACTAACTTTATTGCTTCGAAAGCATATTTAAATGAGCTTCACACTTTTCTACAAGATAGCGAATATTATAAAACGTTCCAAGATGAACTTAGTAAACACCGCATCACATGGCGCACTAACCCACCGACAGCAAGTCATTTTGGTGGTATTTGGGAGGCTAACATTAAGTCTCTTAAGTCTTTACTTTTCCGCGTAATAGGTAAACAAATCCTTACATACGAGGAAATGCTCACAGTCTTAAATCAAATAGAGGCTGTATTGAACAGTCGTCCTTTGTATGTTTTAAGCCCCGATCCTTCGGAGCCTACCGCGTTGACTCCTGCGCACTTTATTGCCGCCACACCATTAAAGTTCCTTCCTGCCGCGGACCTTAGTAAAGAGCGACCAAACTTATTGTCTAGGTTTTCTTTAATGGACTCATTAGTGCAGTCATTTTGGAAGCGATTTAGGTTGGAATACCTTCAAAACTTACAGGCTCGTGAAAAATGGAATACGATGTCTAACCCGTTAACCACCGGCTCCATAGTGTTAGTCGACACTGATAATGTTCCACCACTTCAATGGCCGCTAGGCATCATAACCCAGGTATATCCTGGAAAGGATGGTGTGACTAGAGTGACGCAAGTCAAAACTAAGTCCGGTGTTTATAACCGGCCAGTGGTGCGATTATGCCCATTGCCTATACACGCATAGCATTATTTTTTTTCTTATTTACATATCCGCACTACATATTACTTTGTTTTCATGTCCTTGTACGTATATTTATTGTATAGTATTCTCATACATTACGCCGTTTTATGTATTTGTTTATCCTTTTTTTTTTATCTCACCGCAACAAATTTTGTTTATATTTATTATATTTATACCGCATACAGCATCGATAGGTTCACACCGATCGCTGGCTAATATTTAGCTACCCCGCAAGTCAGTGTGTTACCGCAATTCTTTATTTCGAAGGAACAGATTCCTTCAAAGCCGGGGGGATGGTGGATTGTATTTGCCGGTTAATTAGTTGAAGGCAGGTACTTGCAAAATAACGTAGGCCATCCTTCCCAATGTTTCTTTCCCTACCCGCAATGCACACTGAAGAGTTTAACAAGGCGCGCAAGAGGCGCGCCCCGCCAGTCTTCCGCTGTTCGTCATCCGCTGTTCGTCACCCGCTGACGTTACCCGCTGCTAATTGCTTTTCTCCAATCCAACCGATTTTGGAAACATAAACATAAGTAATGACCCGTGACAGTACCTGTGCGTACTGCGGGCAAGCGATTTGTTAGCTACAACAAGCTCACCATTGGGAGATCCCCCCCCCCCCCCGCCCGTCGCCGCCCTTTCGGCGTCTGAGGCTCGAACATTAAGTACGCGATGGACGATTAAACAGCTTACTTGAGAATTACACAAATAAAACAAGTTAACGGTTGCTTAGCCACGCTTCAATGAATTATGACTAATTCTTAAACAAGATTCACTAAAATGACTCAGCGGATTATCACGAAAATAAATCCGTAGTGCAGAAGTAAATCGAACCATTTGATTCAACATTTAATGAACTGAATATGATATTCTTTGGAGTAAACGTATTGATGGTATCACAATTCCTTTCAACCCATTGGATAAACCACAGCGATGTCCCCAATTCAGCATTTTAGTATTTCGAAAAACATTTCAAAATATTTGATGGATTTTCCTTGAAGAGGAAATTCGACGAACAAGTAATAGAAAAAGGCAGCGGAAGCCGAGTTGGGACGGATGGGGCACTATTCGGCGCTACTTCGAATGGCCGTGGGAATCGCGGGTTCGGTCCCACCGCCTGTGTCACTGAGTATGATCAAAAACTTATGTACAGTTCATTGTGAATATCGCTTGCCTCACATTGTGCCCGGCGCATGGCAACAGGCTTGTCACCTGTTGAATGGGGACTTAACATATCTGACGAAATGTAGTTGTTAACTTCTCTGCCTACCTCTTTGGGGTAAAAGGCGCGATTATATGTTTGTTAAGTAATAGAAAAATAAAAAATAGCGTCGTTTTCGAGCACTTCATGAATTTGTAAAATTAATTTGACAACGCAAAACTACTAGAAATGCTCCATATGTGTCATCATCTGCTTATCTATGCTCACTGCAGGGCATAGGCCTCTTCAAGAAAATGCCACTCGCCTACTCTATGACGTAATGAATCAAACTTATGCATGGTAGTGGACATCGTCACTCTATTATGTCTGAGGAAATTCTACCAATGAATTTAAAAATCAAATCCGTTTTATTTCTCAAAATGTAGCAAGCAATTCCAAGTTTCTCACAACGTTTATCTTGAAACTAGAAGTAGAACCGTAGAAGACCGCAATGAAAAAATCAGAAGTAGTTACCAATTAGTTAACCCTAAGTCGAACTACCGTCAAGGGTTAATCCGACTTGTAGGTACGGAAAGAGCCGACGCGCCGGGGCGCCACCCTCCTACCCGCAATTTGGTGGAACTCTCCAAATCCCTACAATACTAATGCAGTTACAATCGACAATTATATTACAGAACAGTCATCCGGATTGTTTAATGTGAAATGAAAATACGTACGTAAACCAACAGTTGAATAACTCGATCGCGTTCGCTGGACGTTCATGCAGGAAAACTTTGTAATAAAGCTGAAACTTTATTCTGTTTGCTACCTCAAAAGGGATTTTGTAATATTTATACAGCGTGTAAAAATAGCTTTGTGTTTCTTGTAAAAAAAAAGATTGAGCAAATAAGGATTACTGCAGTTCAACACACAAACTTTACTTAGTATTTTCTTTGATATTATCATGTGTATTTCAATAAAAAATTCATGTTATATTTTAACATGGTTTCATTTGACATTACGATAATTATAATAAGTATAGATAAAAACTGGATATTTTAATCCATCAAAAGACATTCATTATGTAACATCGTATTTGTTTTGAATAACGATTCCCATCCAACACATACAACATTCAATATGAAAAGACTTATAATATTATGAAATTACTAATGATTGAAAACTCTATATCGTTTTAATACATCAAGTTCAAAAAGGTTCGGCAATACTGACAAAATTAATATGTTCAACTGAGAATTCTAAATACGTGTAATATATTTCTTAGTAATGAATAAATGTATAAACTGGTAAACAGCAAGAAACTCTATGTAACAAACTTACTACGTTCCTACTTATAGCCTACATAATTGGTAGACGAAACCCTTACATAACTTTTTCGCTTATCATCATGAGAGTAACACAATATTACACGGTCCAATGAGTTTTCAAGACCTATACGGATAAAGAAGTAACGTGTGAAAAAATAGATTATATTTTTTATCTTATTTCTTATTGTCCTCGTCCATTTCATACCCATATTGTCATTTACTAAGATACGAGTACATTTCAATGTTATGCTATTTACGAGATAACTGTGAAATATATCTCATAGTAATATTAGCTATATTTCACAATATAATTTATAACGAAGAAACTATGCAAACTTCTAAATTGAATATTTCCAAAACAATGGAATAGAGTCTTCAATATTAAGTAAATGAAAACGTCATTGTCCTTCCGTCGAGATCATTTAGTTCAATCTTCATTACAAAGCAAGAATCTCCAATGTGTCTGTTAGTTGAACGTTGCCCTGACACAAACATTTAAACAAACTTGAACAGTTTTAATTGAAGCGCTCTCAGTCGCCTCGTCAGGGTGGACCGAGTTGGGACGAGGCACAACACAATTACACGTACACAATACTAGCCAATCGAACTATAAAAGGCTTCACACACAATCGTTTGTTTCGAATAAAACAAATTAGATTGGTAAAGTTAAATGGAAACAGTATTAAAATTTTATTGACATTGCCCACTGTGCAAAAAACTTTTTGTGTCAAGAGAAGATATTTTTTTTAAAAGTGATTGATTTACCAACACTATTACATTATTAAAACTATACTATTGTATATAAATTTATCTTGCTTAGCGTAACAGACACTTACAGGTAAATACCTCATGCTATTATAATAATATAAACTTTTCTTTATGACGTAACAATAATAGATAAAACAAGTTTAAAACAGTACAAAAAAATAGTAGCCAATAATTCTTACTTCTCAAGCTTTAAATGCGTATTCTTACGAGGCACTAGTTTGGAATAAATGATGAGATTTAATCACGAGCAGAGTAAAGTTCTATTGTTGTTTTATGTCTAATTTGGATTGCTTCACCTAGCATTGCGGAAAAAGAAGATAAAATATTCCCAAGTGCCTGTCTTAGCTACCGTTTAAAATTCACTTGAAAATTATTGGAAATTGGCAAATAAACACTTGGCCACCTGCCTTTGTTACTCGTAAATAAATATTAAGTAGAACGAGCAATTAACTCAATTGGTATTTACAAAAGGGTAAGGTAACGTAAGTATCCTGGTAACGATATTCCTTAGACAGAGTATCCTAAATGCGGGGCTGCTGTTACCACAACATTTCTACATTTTTAACAATACGAACACTTATCCCTTATGATTTAAGGTTTATTATCGTTATCGTTGATTTGATTTGATTTGATTTGATTTGAGAAATAAAGTAAATGGAGGTCCCAGGACGTGGACATTGATTAATTATGTAAATTACTCAACGCAAGCAGCTGCCGATAGGCGGGCCGTTTACAAAACGCCGCGACAAACCGCACTTTGCTTATTTCTACATTCAATGGACATTCAAACAATCTCAAAGTTTCTAGAGAGGCCTGTATTAGTATTCTATTGATTTAATTTTTTAAATATATATTGCGTGAATAATAATAATATAATATTTTTTATTTTCCTGAGTGATGACAATTCACAATAATGTAGCTACAACTATATTGTGAGAGGCTGGTCTCTGCACTAGGATAACCTGTATTACAGATAACCAGGCCCCCACTTGTTGGAAACGTGTCAGTCATGGAATAAAGTAAGCTCGATACAATAGTGTTTAAGGAAACTACATTTAGAGTGCAAACAAAAGTGAAAAACTAATGTGACAACAATTTAAAACAAACAAAAAAATAAAAAAGTGGTTTTAAATTAAATACCTGTAAACAATGTCAGTGAAGAAGGTAATAAGACCCTAAGAATCATTAGTAGAACACAACAAGCTCATACGTTCAGTAATTGATATATAATAAGTACTGCGGAAAACATATTTTACGCAAAAAATACTAAGAATATTTTTGTCAATATAGCAACTTTTATGGCCATCAATGTAAGAAATAGAATAAATGCGGGATGGATGAAATGGCGACAGGTCTCAGGAGCAACGTGTGATCCTATATTACCCATTAAACTTAAGGGGAAGATCTACAAATCCGTCATTAGACCGGTCGTAATGTATGGATCTGAATGTTGGGCAACGTAAGGGATGGATGAAAAAAAACTGCTCTCAGCAGAGATGCGAATGTTGCGATGGATGTGTGAAGTCACAAGAATAGACAAGATCAGGAATGAGTATATTAGAGGAAGTTTGAAAGTAGCGCCAGTGACAGAAAAGATTAGGAGGAATAGGTACGCGAGGTATGGACATGTGATGAGGAGGGATGAATGTCACATTACAAGACGGATGCTGAGCATGGATGTGGACGGACCTAGAGTGAGAGGAAGACCAAAGAAGCGATGGATGGAATGCGTGAAGAATAATATGAGGATAAAAGAAGTGGATGCTGAGCTGACGAGTGACAGAGGAGAATGGAAGAAGAAGACATGTTGTGCCGACCCCACCTAGAGTGGGAAAAGGGCAAGAAGAGATAGAAACTTTTATGAATTTAGGTACATTTTTATTTTTGGGACTATAATTTTGCAGAAAATGTAGCTGTGAATAATTTATTCGAAAGAACTTATCTTCAGCGCTTTCGATAAACATAACAAGACAAAATTTGTGGAGATTTATTCATTCATTTCAAAACTATTCCATTAAAAGCTAATGATATTGGACATTCTCTTGAAAGTTTCCAATTTAATTTATAACTGTTTCGAGACGCAGTATGACTCATGACATCAACCCTTGCTAAATTATATTCAAGTAAAACATATTTTGCAATAAGGCATAAAAAGCATTCCATTTCTAGACGAGTGATATGCTCATATTTGTATTTGTATTCTTATTAATGTCTGAATTTAATAATGTCTTAAGCCATTAGATGCAGCACAAACCATCAAGCGGGCCATTTGCTTGCTTTAAAACCATTGTTTAGGTTGTATAATTAGTATAACTAAGCACACATATTATATGTCACAATATACAGGTTGGAAAATTTTTGGGGCCCTGGACGGGGAAGTATCTTAAATATTTAAAATAGCTTAATTTACGTAAAGGAAACACACTTTTATTTTTAAAAAGATACTTAACTGAATTCTCAGTTTTCTCAAAAATAAGTAACCCAAACCATGAATCAAATAAGGAAAAAATTAAAAAAAATCGCAATTTCATTCCACGAATCGGTACAGTCATTGTTGAAAATAAAATTTCTCTTTGAAACATTAAATCTTAAAGAAGTAAAACATGATGAAACCTAATATTTATTTATTTTATCCCAAACCGGGAAGGTTTGGGTAAGCTTTTAAAAAATTATTTTATTTTAAAAAATTCAAGTTAGTTTCCTGTAAATTAAGCAATTTAAAAAAATGTAAGACACTTCCTCTCCAGGGCCCATGAAAATTTACCGCTCTGTATATTTATGGAGCAAGTTATAACCTTATAGTTCACATAATACAGTCCTTGTTATGTCAGAAACATTAATAATATGGTCTGAGAATAAACTTTTAAGGAATACTATATATATCTGATGCGCACAACAGAAAGAATATAGATAGCTGACTACCCTTTCTTCTACAAAGAAAGTACCCATGCAACCCAACAGATGGAAAGTGGCTTGAGATTATACGTTCATAACATCTTACAAGAATTATCACTCTCGCGTTTGCGACAACCAAGATTACGTGGATGCAGCGTTTTGGTAGCAAATCGGATTAGACTGTGTTGCCGACACAATACATCTTGAAGGAGCTTTCTGAAAACCTTATTTATATAGCGATTATTGTCCAGTTAGTACTAAATTTGCACGAACTAAGACCACGTCCCATTCAATTGTATAATTGTTTCCACTATACAAGTGCAGAAACAACCTACTAAATTTAAATGTCTACCGTAGTAATTCGTAGCAAGTCTACGAGCATCGTAGTGTCGTAGCGTTACGACGCCGGAGAGGCATTGCTCGAACATAATTTTTCGCTTGAACTTACATTGCTCACATTACATTCTAAGCCAGCTATTTTAGTATTAAACCCATGTTACGTCATATCAGTACTCACAAGCAACTCTCTTTTCTTATTTATAAGGATAATACTGTTATGACCTACTTACCCTACTTAATAAAAGTAACTGTCCAATAATCATCCAAATTAGAGGCACCAAAACAGAGGTTTATATCTAAGTTGCGGAAAGTGGCCGAGGCCCCCAAGGGGAGTATTTCGGGGCGTATCACGTCGCAACAGGCGCACAATGTTTGTTATCAAACAGTTGAAAGACAGTCACGTTTAAGGCTTTGTACCTCACACAATAGTTTCCCGGACCGTTTATCGACCGATCGCCAGTTAAGTACCATTCGCTTCCAACCGCTAAGACTTAGTACTAAAACAGTTGGTACCTAAAATATTGACACGAAGTTTATTTTTAACTTCTATTTTCGTTTTCATACAAAGAAAAAATTTGAAACAAAAGTCGAGGTTAGTGGTTCGACCTTGACCTTTTTGATAAATTACCAATATTCCATGGTAAAAATATTTGTAACAAAAATATTCAAATAAAACACACAATACTTGACAAAACAGATTCTGTATCGATACGGGAGATGGTGAGAGCCCATTACTTTTCCATATTTTTTCGGCTATCATCAATCAATCTCCTTGGAGACTTCAACAGGATCCAAAAAAATATAAATGGCATATAGAATAAATACTACGAAAAGTGCTTACTACACGATCGTTTTTTATTTTAATAAATATAAAAAAATCATTTTTACTCGTCTGGCAATCATGCATTATTAATTTAGTAATTAGTTTATTTTGAAATCGTGTCGCGTGTTGTAATTACGAGTTCTTACTTTAATATTTGAGTAAAATCAGATATTTGACGAATTCCTAGGCAATGATACTTATTTCGCACAATTAGAATATTTACATATTCGAATATTATTCAATAAATGGTGCAGAATTTCCAACAAATCCGATTCAATCTCTGTCCAAATAATGTTTGGAAAAAATACTTTTAGCGATAATCCAGTGCTTGAACTGCAAATATAGCTATAAGTATTTTCCTAATATTTTTGCAATAAAGAATTTAGCCATCTTTCAGGACTGTCACGAGTGGGTGCGCAACAGGGATTTAATTTTTTGCTCCGAGAATAAAATTGATCTGACAGGTGTCAAATAAATAACCAGCCATAAGGCTTAAGTTCGACCTTTTTTGGACAATCTGTATATTATATTCTTATTTAATCTATAAAACAATAAAAAGCCCCGATCAGTATATAATAAAACTAGATGTGACCTTGAAATTTCGTCAAAATAACTTGCGTTAAAAATAGTTTTACGTGGAATGGAAAATGTCACTCCATTTAATGTAACACCGTAATAAAACAATAGGATACTTTCGCTCCAGAATTTACCCAAATAATATGAATACATACAAACAAAACACACTTAATTTACTAGGTGCAAAGGTGGAATCACTCAAGGGCGAATAATCAAATATTTGACAGCAATAGCAATAACCATTATATTTGTCTATTATCACATATTCAATAGTAGACACTATACGCGACCCACACCGCCAGGAATGAGAATTATTCAGGTATTCCTGAGGTTAACATCGGAATGCCGGGGTCAAAATTGCCGCGGGCAGCCCGTGCCAATTAATAGAAACTATTAATTACATATGGGTATTGGCAATCAAAGTAATTTGAAGTATTTATCGACGGGACACAGCTATAAGGCTATAAAAATAAAGTAGATCGTGAGAAGGGACCCAAACACTTAACACGTGCCTATGGTAAACATTGCCGTAGACTTTGCGAATTCATTCCGGTCCGAGGAGTCGCAAAAGGGTCCTTCTTCCACTCCAATTTCCGAAATAGATGAAGTAATCAAAATAAAATGAGGACTTCGAAACTACTGTAAATTGGTACTTCACCCGCCCTTAGCTGGACTAGACAAGAACGTATTTGAAACAAAAATAGAATTAGCCAATATTTGGAACACTAAGGTTGAGTTTTTTGATCCGTAGTAAAAGTCACCTCAACAGTTAAAATCTACACCAATAGCGTCAATGGAAACGCCAAAATGTATGACGTCAGCTTGACAAGTTGATAAATTTGCGATGAAAATTCGAACCAATATACATCAGCTGTGCCGCCAGCCGCCATTTAACTAATTCGAGCATCGTGTTGTGGTTAAATTGTCTATGATTATTTAACTTCAATTATAAGTTCAATTCGAGTATTGGACAAGCTGTCACATCACGAAATCATACGTTTTAACATACTGGTAAACCACGGATCATAAAACTGACCCAAAGTAACAAAACGTTGTACTCATTTAGACCTGTCTCGCAAAATTTACTAGACCAAGGGCACATCATACTATTAATTCAAAAAACTATATTGTATTTGGAAGCTAATTGATGAGTTCGAGAAAAATTTATTACACGTTTCTTAAGTTTTTAACAACATCGATCATCGAAAACCGGGCCGGTTCACGCTTCACCTTTTTGTTAATTACTGATACAAACATAACGAGGATAATGAATTTTACAACGTGGTTAAATGTACTTGAAAAGTCCTTAATACACGCTCTTAGTAAATTTTAAGGGATTCGAGTGATCTTGTTAACGACCCTAATTTAATTAATTTGTTTATTAATACAGATTCCTCAACTGATATCAAAGATATAGGTATATACGGCTTTTGTAGATATATCAATGGTTGTATACAGTATACTTATTAATAAGAAAACATGAGTCCGGTCTAAAGAGCATAAAGATGATAGGACACCTTACCTATAAACTTCACTTTTAAATGCATACATTCGCATATTCAAATAACACTTGGAATCACTATAATAGCAATAATACATGCCTAATTTGATCTAGCATAAAGCGCTATCAATCATGAACGGCGTTCCGCCCAGCCGCGCCGACCGTGCGTCGCTCAGACGCTCGCAACGCTCATTCATCACGCTTCGAGCGCTTAAGTGCTTTCCTCCGCTCGAACCAACTTATGCTTCATTTTATTTGATATATAAACAATATTACGCACCCGATATATTCGATTACGGTAATCTTGTTAGGTGACCTGCGAACATGATTGATTCGCGAGGCATTGTTAGTATGCAAATAGCATCACGGGCTTATCGTGGCATTACACGTGGATAATGTACTTTGTAACACTAAAATTAGTTTTACGTTTTCTTGAAAACATACCATAACATAACTATAACCATAACTAGATCAATTTGAACAACACACGTCCACCAGGTACTGTCATTACAGAGCTATTATCTGCACCCAAAAGCTGTGGTATTCAGAAATTTAAGATAGAAAGATAAATTTAAGATAGAAGATAAATAATAAAGTAATTTTGTAAAAAAGGAAGGCGACGCAAAATTATTCGTAAAGATACTAAGATTCAATCTTTTTTATTGGCACAGGCATTACTTAGATCAAATGAACTTAAAACGGCACAAAAGGCATAAAAAGTATAAGATATACACGTGGAAAAAAATGCTATTTTGAGTAAGGTGGGGATTAGTTTAGCAAAATAATAAGTAAACAAAGTACATAACTACTCGTTGACTCATCGTCGTTGTTCTTGTTGTTTTAATGAGATTTAGTACTTTTTTAATGATTTTTTAAAGGCAACATGTTAAAAAATGAGAGCAAAGGAAGAAACTCTGATAAAATATCATTCAACTTCCACAAATAATAGGCATTTCAAAAAAGTACAGTCGAATTTTTACTCTATTGAACAAATAAATCTTTAAAGACAATTGAGTTTCTAATAGACGTAAAGATTCGCTGACCGCCGTCGTTTGGTGAGATCCTTTTTTTAACGGAACAAGGAAGCGTGAACTATTGGTGATCGAGTTTCAGCGCTTTCGGTAGAGATGAAGCCGATGGGATCGTCATAAAACCTAGCGAAGAGGAAAAACTTACCTACAGTGAAACGATAGACCGCCCGCCCGTCCCGCCTTCTTTACACTTGACTTCGGTCCGAGATCTCGCCATTGTCAGGGTGCTTTAGTTTACACCACAACAATGCCAGTGAAGAAATATTGTAAAAAAAATCCAGAACGGAGATCAACAAAAAGTGCAGCGTTATTTCAAGCAGCAATCACATAAATCGCCTTCAAAAGAATTCCGAATAAAATTTTACAAATCTCTTCCACACAATGGAGGCTACAGTTTTCGCACTTATTATAGAAGCAATTAGTAGTCGGTAAGCGGAATTTGAAGGAGTTTTGGTGTTGGTATTAAAATTAATAACTATGTTGGTGTTAGAATGTACCTAAATATGTAAAGTACGTCGCACTCTCTACATGGGTAAACTGTGGTAAACAATATGACGTAAACCCTTATTCTGCAGACAACGGTCGACGAGGGCGAACCATATTAGAGCCTCGCACTTACCCTGCTAGTTCTCATTCACATTTTTTAAAGTTACATAGTAAGTATGTCAACTATTTAAAGCGCAAAATTTTACAGCTAAAATTTTGAGGATTATTAGTGTACTGTCTTGTTAAGAGATATGCGAATACACTAGCTTGAATGTGGGCCTGTTTCTCAGATATCCCGATGTAAAGGTACCTAAAAATCGTGCCAAACTACTTCATTGTAGCAAACTTGGTTTTCACACATGTTTTAAAGGCTAACTATTGAATAAATTCAATGTTTGTGAATAATTTTTCATTAATTTAGAAATGACATATAGGGGACCTAATCAGAAATAATTTGGAAAACATTTTGGGTGATACTGAACTGCGATATAGATTAAGCTGTTCGTTACATAAGCTGTTTGCCAGCGAACAGAGGTCGAGAATCTACGGGCAGAACACTACACCACCGAGTGCTCTATCTCGTATATAGTTTCATGCAACTTAACAATTTGCAGTAAGGCAAGCCACTCAACTAGACCGAACAAGAGAAAGCTCAAATTCGACCAAAATCTCGACTATGTGAAACTAAATTCAACTACTTGATTATACCAGAAAATGTATTAAAACTATTTTCATAAAAGAAAAAATATTCTTAATATATGGAATATTATAAAACGTACTGTTTGACCACATGCACGATGTATAATGGGAAAAGGCATTAAAAGGTATTTAGGACGGGGTTGCCGCGTGCAAGGAACTACATACGGGTATAATAACGTTCAGTTATTTATTTTCATATAAAGTGGTTTGTCATACATTCCTGTATTGCTAAAATTTAGCTTATATTGAATTATGGTAATAATTTTTAACCTTCTTACATGTTTCATCATCGTTTAGTCTAGACACGTTCAAAGCTAGGCATAGGCCTCTGGTTGTCTTACATGTTTGTAAGTACAAAAACAAAATTTTATTATTCTCAAATCATCATAAATAATTTATGATATTTAAATAATAGATTTATGACCTTATATCAAATATGCGTAGGGAATTTTCCCACCATAAAAAGGGTCAAGTTAATGTCGGACTTTCATTTCTGTAGGAATTACAGGTAGCAATTTCTATAACATAAAATAACAATGTCATACACATTATGACGCCACTTTCCCCAAAGGGATAGGTAGAGCCAGAGGTGTAAACCCACTTTTGTAAGCATTATTTGATTGTATTCTGACGTAGAAGTGGTAGTACGCTTTGGCTCTCGATCGATAACAAAGCTACCTTCGTCATGGTCGGGCCGTGGATGGGTGACACAAACTTTGTGATCTCGAAGTCCTCCGTGCTTCGTGCTCCGTACTTCGGAAAGCACGTCAAGCCGTTGTTGCGACCCTTTCTACCCACCAACCTAGATTGGGCCAGCGTGGTGGTGTTACGGCCCATACTCCTCTTGTGTTTCTTCATGAGGAAGGCCTGTGCCCAGCAGTGGGACGTATAAAGGCTGAGGACGACCATAGATAATTAATCATTAGATGTGTGTTGTTGTGGGAAAGTTTTTAGTTTACCAACTACACTGAACAGCAAAGAAAATTGGTCAATTAGAAAATCATCAATATCTTCGAAAGTACTTGACCTAACTTTATGAATTAAAAAATATTTAATGCCACTTTAAATGATATATAAAACAATTCCATTCTTTACTGATAATTGTATGAAAAATTAAAATTGTAAAAATAGTCGTTTTTCAATTTTGTATCAAATAATTCAAATAATTAATATCCCGGTTGTTTTAATGTTTACATGAAAAAAGCTATAAATGTGGTGCCACTGGCTTGCAAATTATATTCTTCTTTTGTCATCATTTGACTTAGCTTGTAAAATGTACAGGATCCTGACAATGCTTAAAGATAGGCGTAGTAAGCAAAATACAGCGAAATTATTTAATAGTTTCGGTTTTTCATACAATTATCAAAAATTTATGTAAATGTTTTGTATATAATTTAACGCGGCATTCAATATTCTTTAATTTAGTTTTCGATTCATAAAGCTGGATTAAGTACTTTTGATGACATTGAAGATTTTCCAAGTGACCCTTTTGCTGTTCTGTTCAATGTATAACAAGAAATATACAAAATCATTACATAACTAAATGAAATTATTGTTTTTCAAAACTCTCCTTGTAAATTAATAAGCTAGAAAAAAAGTATCTCAATATTTTAAGAAATACTCTGCTACAGCGTTATTATGTTTCAAATCATTATAATATTTATTTCAGGATATTGAATTTCGATTACGCGGCCTTAGACAAAGGGATTATAACAAAAATCACCGGAAATTAATTTTTGAACGACAATAGGCTTGACACGGTATATTAATCCCACACAATAATACATACACAATAAAATGCAAACATGCGAATATTGCCGTAGATCATGTACGTTTGGAATTTCCAACATTTCGACAATGTTCGTCGCAGTGAACGTATTGGTATTCGTGTTCATATTTAACTTCGTGGACACCCAAATACCTATAGGTGATTTGCCTGCGGAGAATTACGTAAGTAAAACTTGTCCTATCTCTGAATAGAATATATTAAAATATATATTCTTTTTTTTATTTGAAGTAATAATATCAGCCGGGATGTGGGCCCGAGCTAATGCCTACTCCGTTAGGCAACAAATTGTATTAATGAATGGAATAAATGAATAAAGAAACAAAAACGCATGAAAAGTAGCAAAACTCATTTCAAAATTTTGGCTTGTACCAAATCAATCCAAATTTTGTGGAATAATTTCTTAACAAGTTTGACCTATTTTGATTTATAAATATTGTTTATTACAGGGTTCCTATGAGTTAAATTGGCAAACATACGAGAAATGTAAAGGTCCTAAGCTTACAGATTGTTCAAAATATGAGGTATCAGATATTTCGAACATGTCTGACATATTATATACTTATGACGTAGCGAATGAATTCACGGCGAATAAGGTAGGTGGTATCAACTTTTTTAATCAAATCATTGGCAAGACCTTGAAAGTCAATTAAATGTACTTTTATTGCCGAGGAGGAATCGTGTTCGGATACCCAAAAAGAAAACGTGTATTTTTAAGCTAAAAATTAAAATTGTAAAGGCGTTTTTCTAAAAACATTTTACCAATTATCAAAGAAATAGAAATGCTCAACTGAGAAGTTAAAGGGGAATTAACTTAATATCTTTCAAATAAAATTTTACAAGCTTTAGTTTGCTATTTAAAGGTCAACCTGCTCCCTAATTGTCTAATTCAAGGAAACTTGGCCCTAGTGGGCAATTCCTTGATTATATATAAGTACACTAAGTTATCTATAATTAGCCTACAAAAATATTACAACTTAAGCATGAATTAGACATATGGATGGAATTTCAGAAAGGCTCTAAATTTCATTTGAAAAGACACATCCACGCTTAAATGTAATTCCTGGTCGCAAATAGCATAATGTTAGGCCCTTCGCAGACGAGGCGTTAGCGTAAGCGAATTGTAAGCGTATGGTTACTACGCTACGCGGATGAGGTGCGAATCGTTGCGCAGGCGTATCGTTTTGGATGTCAGTTGAAATCATGGCGTGTATTGAGCAAATTTACTGTCGATTGATTTTTTTTTCGTTCTTTGCAACCTCCGTGGTAACAAGTTGGTTAGAAACTTGAACCCTTTTTTCGCCCGCTACGCGTTTCGTAATGACATTATGCATCTCATATGATCCGTTGCAATACCGTTTCAAGTGCGGACTTTTTTAAAAATATAGGCGCTTGTATTGCTCTCGTTGGACCCGCATAATAATGATACGCTACGCCTCGTATGCGAAGGGCTTACTAGTCAATATACATACAAAGTCATCATCCATAATTTTGCTAACCGACGCGACGCAACGCCTACGCTACGGCATGTAAACACAAGAAAACAAAGAAAATAAACTGCGTCATTGCGTCAGGTCAGCTGTCAGTTAAATGAAAAAAGAGGAACGCGATGGGAAAACGTCAACTAAATAACTGAGAGAGAATACCAAAACGAAAAATCCATACTAATTTTATAAATGCGAAAATAACTCTGTCTGTCTGTCTTGCTTTCACATCAAAACTACTCAACCGATTCAATTGAAATTTGGTACACAGATACTCTAGAGCATGAGAAAGGACTTTGGCTACTTTTTATCCCGATATTCCCATGGGAACGGCTACCACGCGGCTGTAACCGTGGTTATCAATATCTGCTCGACCGAATATTATGTGATATATTTCGTCAAAATGTAATTTCATTTCGATTTTTTATAATTTCTCGGCATTGTAAAATAATGGCACGACAACAGAGATTTATCACCATGGCAACAATTAATCAGATTTTACTGATAAGAAACGTTATATTTTCATTATTTTACTAATTAGAGGTTTAAATTCAACTATTAACATTCAACATTTTGCTAATAAGAAATAGGAATGTAATGTTGAGCACTTTGTTAAACAACAAAGCAGTGTTAATAAACACACAAAGACTTTTTGTAAACTTTTATGGGTACAGCTAGTTGTATATAAAATTGGATTATACTTATGCTTCAACCACATACTATTTTAACAATACACATACAAGTAAGAATAAAGAATTGTGCCAAGTCAAATAATAGGAATGTTAGTATGTAATGATATCATATATAATCAAAGGAAAAGGAGGACAATTCTGAGACGGAATTTCTATCTGTATTATCATCACCATTTATAGCAATTTCTCAATGTCTTAGCAATCCAGTTACTTAATAGGGACCCTAGGTTTTGAGTAGTGTAACAACACACGAGGCTCGGGGGAACTTTCCTCAGGGTTTACTCAGCAACAAAATGCTAGAAAACAATTTCTCTTCTGAAAAAAAATGTATACCTGTCTTCTTTTACGGGTAAAGTGAAAATGCTTTTACTAAATCACCATAAGGAGACCGAAAATATATGTGTCAGAACCCACCGCAAAACATATTTGCTATATTTATTCGTTTTCTTACGTTTCAAAAAAATTTATAAAAAGTTCTGTGTTCTCTTAAGAAATATTTGTAAAAATAAAATTTAACGATTTATTTGCTTACTCCAAACAGGCACGAGTAACTATCAGCGCACTGCAGAGTAATAAAAAGCCAAGGAAATTATTCAACTACAGTCTGGACAAGCCTTGTCAGCATTATGTCCTGGGACCAATACTAACTAGTGCTTTCAATTTGACCAACAGCTGCCGAATTAGCAAGGTACGGTGTTGGAAGTGTTTCAGAGCTTAGTCTGTTTGTTCAAACGTCTACTAAACAGCTATATTTTGAACGAAGTGTTCATGTAGTGGAAAATCTAATTATTTCCACGCCAGTAATATCTACAGAAAACTATCTTGATTAACTGACATTTATACATGTATTTTGTTTTCAGGGAAAATACAAAATTCATATCAACATGGTCGAAAAGGCAAAATCATTTCTGGGACCAGCCTTCTTTTTCGGAACCTACAACTTTAAAGTTATAGTAATGAATAATGACTGCAACTTCTTATGCATTGATACTACTTTGATTGTTGCTCAGAAGTAAACATATTTATTTTTATAAAAGAATATTATTAACGTCGAGAATTCCAAATTTTAATTTTATTTTAGCAGGAGAAGCAAAAGTCACCCTTTCAAACCAAAGAATATAGGTTACGAAAGAGTCTATAGAATTAAACTAAAGCTCCAGCTAACCAAAGTTAAGTTCAGCGAAATGGTGAAATTGATAGAAAAATCTCCAATTGAAAATCGAACAGTTATTTGTTCGGAGCGCTTCCCAGCGGGAATGTTATTCTAGAACTGCATCTTCCCAATCCTCATGTTCAGAGTTTCCAAATACATTCTTATTGGCTGCTATTTAATAAACAGTTTGGATTATGAACTACATTACGAAATGAACACAGTAGACATTTTCACCCAACCAATTTCAGATACGATGTAAGTACTAGGATCATTTTCACAAATACCACGTGTGATCGCTCCCCCAAAATCATTATCACGATTCGTTCATTCTACTCCCTCGTCGGCCACCAATGTCGTTCCGGCTTAATAACCATATAATGTAGTCGACGAAGCGGATAGACGCGTAATATAACTAATTTCCGTGTCGCGATTAAAACTCGTTATAAATGGTCGCCCGGGAGAACTCTGAGCCTGTCACCATTACCGCAAAAAGAGGAAAAAGGGATTCGCATTAAAACGCGCTGAAATTTCACGAGACAGTATTGCAGGCGAAAATAGCGGTCGGCCTTATGTTGCTTTATGAACTTTTGTATAAACAAATATTAAAATTACACGAAAAGCAGTCTAAGGTGGGTCTTCCACCTGTATAATGTATACACAGAAAAGAGCTGTGACAACAAAATTTGCATTTTTGAATAAGTGTTCACCCCGTATCCAAAAGAACGTGACATTTGAGAAACGGTGAACATGTGAACATGAACATTCTTAGATAGAAAATTGAATTTCGAGCTTCAAAAATAAAGTTTGACACTGTCAACGGGTGGCTGCCAGTGGCTGCAAATGCAATATCAAAATTATACCACTGTATCTACGACTAAGGAATTATAGAAATCGAAGTGATTTAAAAAAAAAAAATTTTAGATTCCACTAGTGTCTAGATCTACTGGGTGTTCCTGATTCTTATCCCTATACATAACACGCCAGTTTAAATCCCATAAAAACCCTATTCCGTACAATGTGCGTGGACTAACACCAAGAACAAATCATATCAAATTGTAAAATCTAATTATATTTTAATGAGCTGTAATAATTACGTAACAGATGACTCGTCTTAAAGCTCAGAGTAAATCTGGCAGGTAATGGGTCGTAGTGGCACCTGAGCTTACCGCGCGCCGGTAATTAGCCAGAACACAATATAAATTACTGCTTTCAAAACAATGACGACGGCCGAAACTCGCCGCGCACCCAGTTCCCGCTAAAAGGTTGGCTAACATTATATAAATTATGCTTAAGCCTGTCGGCAACAGATCACAAGATACCTAGTCGTGGGAACTCGATGCTACTTAAGAATTCGCAGCTCTCCACGCCGTCACGGCGATTAATATGAATTAGAGTCTGTTGTTTTTATTAAAATTCGCTTATTTCTGCTTAAATTTTCAGTGAAAATGGATATAAATACTTGAAATGTAAGATTTACAGAACACCCCATTTCAATTTTAGTTTAATTGATCTCTTTCAAGTTTGAAAAGAGGTAATTGAAACTAGCAATTCTAAAATGGAGGCAGAAATATTATTATTCATTAGATGATCTCCGAGACGCTTCTAATTCATAGGTGACGGGTCTTTGAGAAAATATTTTTACCTTTAGAACTAATACAGGAAATCGTAAAACTTACACTGTCGTTGTAAGCGTAAAAGAGCAAATACAAAACACAATAAGGTTTACATAATACATGGTAGTAGTAATCAACCAATAAAAACAGAAGAAGAAAACAATTGTCCTTATCGTAACAAAATGTAATGAAGTTTATAAAAATGACTTCGCGATTAGCAACGTTTTCAAAGCAAGTCCTTACAATCTTTGAATAAAAAAAATATGTTGAGTCAGGAAGTCAATAATTTTTAACCGACAATGACTTGCGGAAATCAGCTCATTATCTCCAAATGAATCGCAAAATTTTAAATATGTTGCAAGTAACATTTTAAACGGAGATAAATGTGAAGAATTAGAGTTTCCTTAGCTCTGCAATGCTTATAAAAAAATACTTATTTAAAATGTTGCATAAAGCTTTTATATTTTTAAAGAGGAATGGAGCATTAGAATTATTTGGTTTTCACTTTGGGTTTTTTATTTAGGAGACTTTTCTAATACTACATTATCAAAGTATGTATATAACATATCATAAAGCCTTTTTCAGGGATATCCCTGAAGGGGTAAACACAGCTTTCGACACCTACATTTTCCCTGGTCAGTTTTAGTCCAAATGTGACAGCGGACGAGCTGGTAGGTAACAACCTAAATATTTAACATTTTAATTTTCACTGTCTCGAAAAAGCATACGTTTCGGAAGTGGGCTTTTATCTGTAACATATATTTTTATAACAAAAATACTGTTGCAGGCGTTGGGATCGAGATAAATATAATTTGGGAATGTTCTAGACTCACGTACAGCAATAATGAATTTTCTCATTTTTCACGTTCTTCAAACCGGGGTTTCCATCAGATAAACGTGCCTGAGTAGCTTCTCTTGTAATTTAGATTTTGTTTTTTCGTTAACACAAGTGAATCAAAGCCGTTTTCATTTTGCACTTCATAAACATATAAACGGAATTTTATAACAGAAGTTATTTGATAGATCCAAAAAAACTTTATACAAAAACCTTTGTTTCATTATCATTTCATTGTCAACTTAAAGAAATTTGCTTTTCAGTAGCGATCACATTTCGGAGCGCCACATGCAAAATAAGGGTTTGCATAATTAAGATTTCCGTTCAAGATTACATATGGCACGAATTGGTCTATTTCGAAAATTAAACCAAACGTTTAAAGGACCGTATATAGTATTCATGTGTAAGGTCAAACACATTACTTATATAGTAGCGTGTGCAGCTTGTATCCGCATTGTTAAGACCATGTCCCGTTCTGTTAGCATTTTGGCAAGACGCCTACACTATTTATGAAACGTATTAAACTCCACCGCGACATTAACTAATGCTTCTCATAACATTGCTCAAAGGACCTTTATGAAAGAGCGGTTTTCAGAAAATACGGGGACATGACTTCTGTAACTTTTTGCAGGTAAGGTAACTCTTACCTGTGTGTGTGTATGTGTATCGGACCATCGAACCGGAGACCTCTTGCAGAAGTAATCACTTCTCAGAAGTTCTCTTGCAATCACCGTATAGCACTTAAAAACTCCTTATGTAATATTGCTTTTTACAACTATCAAACTTAATGGCTATCGCTGAGTGCAGTCACTGCTAGGTGAAGCGCGGTCTTTGGCAATGGACTGCTTTTGCGGTGCCTAGTCTCTGACTAACCCTTGCGGATAATAGTCGTGATTATATGTATATCTGTATGTATGAACTTCATGGCTTCTACTTCTAAAGCGCGATGGAACTCGAGATGGTAAAATTTTGATAACCCATCCTGGGTCCAACATAGTCGTCTAAACTAAATCGTACGAAAAACTACGCAACCGAGAACCGCCGAAAGCTATTACTCAAGCTTTTTGAGTGCCCAGGACCCTGAGCCTGCTAATTTACAAATGGCACAATTGGATGGCAATAGGATCTCAATGGTAAAAATTTTGATATTTCGAAGTCTGATAATAAATTTTCTTTTTATTTTAAGTACGAAAAGTCAAAATTTTGACCATTCAAATATTGAAATACTATTGCCATTATATTGCCATAGTTGAAAATTAGCCGAATCGGAGCCCTGTTACTAAAAAAAAATTATTTCTTGTTTCTCTGTCTATTCGTCTGTTTGTACGGGCTAATGTCCGAAATGGCTGGACCGATTTCAATGAAATTTTGCATGGTGATACCTTATATCCCTGGTCAACATCTTAGATACCTACTTTTTATTCCAGAAAATTAAAGGGTTCCCGTGGGATAGTTAAAAAACTATATATATATAATAGTATGCCAAAATTTAAGAGCATAAACATAAATTATTTAATTTACAATTTAAGATTCATTCAATTTACTGCTCAATTCATACAGCAACAACTGCAATATTATACGAGAATGTTCCAATTTTACTAGAGTCCAATTGAAAGAGATTGTGAAGCGTAGACCGGGATAACATACTAAGTAAATGGATATGTGGCTGCATGGTGCCACCAGTAATGGTGTTATGCATGTTTGGAATAAATCAGCATCGCTTGTTGTGAGAAAATATTTTCAGTTACTCGGAAAATGGCACAAGCGGATTGGTGCCGACGGGGAAATGAAAGAATGATTTTCATGTGAATATGTATCCGATAACCGATTGGCGTGGAATCAGGTCATTTAAATGCGTGACCCGTCATTAGGGACCTAGCTATCTCCTGCAGGGTTGCTACCTATCCCTAAATCTGAATGGTTTTTACTCAACGCAATATTACGATGAGAATTATCATGATTTCAGCCGGGAGGAAACCACAGTTTGACATATCCATAACACTCGACCCATTTCACCCTACGAATTATATCAAAACACTGTTATTTTTATTATTTAACATAATTATTATCAGCTAACTGTAACGGTACTGGGTCTATGATTGTGTAGGCGATGAGCTAGCCACTTGTTACTGCTCTGTCACGATTTTTCATCTGACCAAACCCAATTTTTGTTTGGCTAAATGTGGTCTTAAGGAACACAGTGCTTCTTGGACTCTGCCTACCCCTTCGGGGTTTTTAGGCGTGATTTTATCTATGTATGTATGTGTGAAGTAGCGCTGACAAATAGTTAAGTAAGTTATGTTCTCAGTTTGCAGCCGTTCATTTCACTCCAGCCAGGCTATTCTACGAATGCTTTGTAGGAATCTTTCATATCTTTATAAGGCTTTACTAAGGTAGTCTTAAGGAGACAGATCATTACTGTTTTTCGAGTCACGATGTTCTCAACACATTGACATAAAACCGCTAGTTGCTGATAATAATTGAAAGAATTTTTCATTTATTTTATTAATTACAAATACGACAACCCTATAGTTGAATCGATTTGAGCAAAAACAGGTAATATTAGGGTCGCGCGTAATCGAATAATTAACAACGTTACCGCCAGGGTTAAAGAGAATTGCTATTTTGAAAATGTTCGTTTGCCAGCCCTACCCATGGGACGGTACTGTATTGAAGGCCATATTCGACCTGTTAACATATCGTCATCCAATCATCCAAGCACCTTAAAGCTTTATGTTGTGTATGAGTCTAGTTTACCTCCAACACTTATATTCCTCAACTCATCATTATCTACGTGCCTATATGAGTATTAAAAATCAACAACAAATGTGTTCTCATTACTGTTTAGATAGGATAATAATGGAACATTAACCCTTTAAAACTATATTGCCGGTACATTTAAATTACTTACCTTGAGGTACGTAGATATCAATACGAAGTTCACTTACCTGAAAAAAAATACAACAAATTATTGCGACGATTGATAACATGAATAAGTCTAGTTACTGTTAACGCGTTTGTTTAATAAATTAGGATTATTTATTTCCCCTTTCCGTACATAATTAGTATGCATATGCATATATTACAAGAAAATACCTGCAAATGACCGAAAAATATTTAAATTTAAACGAGCCCGCTAGAGGGCTTCCAGTAATGAGACAAGCTCTACTTTATATTTCCTTGGAATGCGAATGAAAATCAGCGGGCGTTTCCCGCTCTTTCAAAAAACACGCAGTTAATTAGTCCATTCCAATCTTTTCATTTCGAAAGCACTCAGAAATACTCGCTAAAATACAAAACGGTTTGGGTCCGCTCTCTGTGTCACTGATAAATAGCAGTGCCCTTTTTAAAATGGACCAACTCCTAATTTTCTCCAAAGGCAAACTAGAGACTTAAAGACTGAAGCCGACCGTTCTTTAAGATTGCGCGATAATTCTGTGAGCATTACTTTTCGAACACAAACTTTCTCTACCCTCATTGATAAATCCACCTATATTTTGAAATCGAAAGAGTATTTTAAGTCTTGTTCAGCAGTTTTATAGAATAAATTTGAATAGTGCTTCTGCTTATCGAATATCGATTCAATGATTAAATTAATCCGTTTTAACGTGAATGTTGTTCTTTGTATAAATAATTTCTATCTGTAGGTAAACTTAGAATTCACTGCATTTTAAAACAATGGAGGACACAAAAGCATTGCAATTACTTTATTTATAAATTGTATATATTAATGTGTATTAATAAATAAATATCACCCCAAATACAAACTATTAAAAATACAAATATTTATTTTCTGTGAAGATGTAAATAATAAAAATCACTTAATAGACATAGAATGAATAGTTCATTAGGATTCAATGATGTAGACCACGTAAGTAATGCTTAACTCATAAATATTCTAGACGGATTACTCAATATATCTTCTAACCTTTGAGCTGGGCCGGAAAATTAAATTTTACTCCCTATGAATGACAAAGTAAAGGAAACAACTATAGCATACAACAAAACACGGACTCCACTGGTTTTAACAGCTGGACAATATGGAGAACTGGACATTTTTGGACACTAATTATTTAGTAATTAATAATCTTTCAGAAGTTCTTAACTTTTAGAAGTCGTAATTTCAGCACACCTAATCGCCAACAACATTTGTTGCTACATTTGACATAGTTATAGTGAACATGTATCATGCAATGTAACAGAATCCCGATAGTGTGGACGCCGATTATAGTAGATTAGTAGAAGGGCTGTAAGGCATCAATTGCATCATATTTAGGCGCACGAGCGCAGCGAGGGCGCTTATAGTTCGAGGGTGCAATTGATGCTTACACCCGAGCTAACTACTCTGCTTTACATCTCGATTGTGAGGTAAGTGGAAAAAAAGGCATTACAAGAATAAATAAATTTATTTTCAAGAACTAAATTTAGCTTCGCCGTTCGATATTCAAAATTGATGAAAATAGCGAAGCGACCTCTTTTGTCATTGGGCTGAATGCATGATGTCTAGTGCCAGTAAGATGGTTAGATGTACGCGAACTTTTTGAAAGAGTTTTTTTTTAATTACTTACCGCCCTAGGGCGTTTCTAGCTACATTATTAACCTAGGGCGGTAATTGATCACTTACAACCCGCATCTGGGGTATTAAGGACCTACTTACCGAACATGAGAGATGTAAATGTACATTATGCTCCTTTCATGTAACATTGCATGTTACGTTTCACACGATAATGATTCAGAGTGCATCACTGTTTCAATCACAATACAAATGAATATCAGTGGAATGAATATTTCTGAAAGAGATGCAACTCAATAATAGTCGAGACAAGAATTGGCAAGCAAATGAAAATTTAATCCGCATTGATCTGAATTGTGGGAACGTAGGCTGGATAAGCTTAATGATTCGTCTCGTCGCTGCACTTAGGCCGTGATATTTAAGCGCAAAGACAAATTACCCATTAACGAAATAGTTCAGTGCTCTGTCTGTTTTATAAAAGTGTCCTTGTTTCTAAGTAAAAGATACTCAAATTATAATAAAATTAAAAAGGGATATTATTTTTTTTTTAAATAAATTTTAAAATCAGCAATCACATTTTTATATATGTATGTACTAACGATTATGAAACACAAAGGGGTTGGATTATAATGACAAGGACTTGTACTTGTTAAGGTTATTTTATCTTCGTAATGACAGTATTTCACAAAGACCGATTATAAATATTAAAATGAAACTAACAAATGGCGCTGAACGCTACTTTCTGTTTTCAAATGGGATAAAAGATTATCGCCATGTCGTACTTTTATCTCCGAAATTACCCGTGAATAAAATTATAATAAACTTCTTGGCAAATCCCCGAGTAATTGCAAGGGCTGGTGACACCTGAGCAAAGTGATAATAACACTTTTATGTAATGTATACGATAAGAAAATGAAAAACAAAATAACTGCCTCGGTGGCCCTCTGCCAATAGCTATATATTAGAAATGTGTGTATCCAGAGTTGTGGACATAAATCACAGAGCAATCCGCTTGTTGCATTAATGCTCTGTGAACCGAATGGGACCCTCTTCTACCCACAAAGGCTTTCCTTACATTGTTTTTATAAAAGAGATCAAACTATGTACTAACAATAAAATCATTGATAAACTAACAAAACAATACAACCAGAGAGTTCAGCTGTAGAGTGCATCGTTATAATTATTGTTAATGTTCAATCCTATGAAATTAATAAATAATTAATCAAGATAGTTTTATAAAGTTCTTTAAACTTCTACGACAATGAAATAATGCCTAGAAAGTAACTACTTCAATGTCTAACGTAAATTTAATCAAAATTAAACAGTATCTACACAATAAAATCATTGATAAAGTAACAAAACAATACCACCAGAGAGTTCAGCGTTAGAGTGCATCGTTATAATTATTGTTAATGTTCAATCCTATGAAATTAATAAATAATTTATCAAGATAGTTTTATAAAGTTCTTTAAACTTCTACGACAATGAAATAATGCCTAGAAAGTAACTACTTCAATGTCTAACGTAAATTTAATCAAAATTAAACAGTATCTACACAATAAAATCATTGATAAAGTAACAAAACAATACCACCAGAGAGTTCAGCGTTAGAGTGCATCGTTATAATTATTGTTAATGTTCAATCCTATGAAATTAATAAATAATTTATCAAGATAGTTTTATAAAGTTCTTTAAACTTCTACGACAATGAAATAATGCCTAGTAAGTAAGTACTTCAATGCCTAACGTAAATTTAATCAAAATTGAACAGTATCTACGAAGTTGAACAACACTACCTTTTATTAAACATTTTTAACATCACTACACTCATGATTTATAAACGGCAATTTTAAATGAGGAACGACGAGAAACGCACAAGTATTTCTCATGTGCCTTATTTGCCAGGCTATACAAAAAATAAAGCAAAGGACATAAATAAACTTGTATCATTTCAAACAGCCATTGTTGCGTAGTCACGCGCAAGGCGGCGCCGGCGCCCGGGCTGCACCTGTCGGCGGCATTTGCCGCGACCCCTCTCTAAACTATTCCTTTGTATTTTTACAGAAAAACAACCATTCAAGTCTTCTATTTTCCTCCCTTGCACAAACGAAATACTTCATATTTGCAACAACTCTGTTAAAGTGTCCGACTGTCAATAGATATGAAGGATAAAATATATTGCTCCCAAACTCCAAAGTGGCATCACATGTGATGTCAATAAATATTTTATGAACTTTTCGCTCTTATCTTACTGGATATTTTCAATGGAATTTTGTTCAGTCAAAGGATTTTTATATAAAATCTTTTTATACTAAATGTTCGTCTATTATTAAATTAATTAATCATCTTATTTTTAGAAAAAAGGTTCCTTAGTTCGATCAGACTAATTAATTCACTGCACTGAATACTGTATCGCCCTGGTTTCAGTAAATAAATTATTCGTAGATGAGCAACTGCTCCATCTTAGTGGCGGCCGTGTCTGGCCGGCTGCCGCCTTTCATTTAGGGCAATATTCCGGTCTTCTAAGACGTTGATGTTCATTTTCTGAGAACCGATTAGGATAATCGCTACTCTGACATTTTACACACAACTTAATATGTAAATTAAGAAATTTTAATTAAATACACTTTTCGGCTACATTCGGAGGAAAGTTGTTTTTATATTTATTACTAATACAAGTATAGTTGTTGCATTTTATGTTGGCGAGTAGCTTCGCTCTTAACACCTTAAGGTAGAGTCTTAAGTGGAATGATTTAGTCGCCTTCGGAATTGCAATATAATTTTATAACATCATATACTAGAATATGAACTCATTGGACGATTAGTCGATCTCGATCAAAGAAGTACCTGAATACAGTGTTAATAAAAATAGTCTTTCATTTATGTCATACTCAACGAAAATACATTTTCAACAACTATTAACCACCCATCCACGGCCTGACCATGGCGAAGGTAGCTTTGTTTTCGATCGAAAGCCAAATCGTGCTAACCACTACGCCACCGAGCTCCTCTACTATATTTGTAGTGTGACTATCAAACAATACAATTCCTGACTATAGATAGATTGAATAAACCTCACACTGATTTTAAAGGATAAACCTTATAAGCTTCGCACCTGGCATGGAAATCCATGACACGACACGCCAAGTGCACAAGCTTTCAACACCAATAAATATTTCAATGTGATACTTGGTGATACTGAAGTGTAAAGGTAAGAAAAACACAAACACTTAGTATTACGATCGTACGCACGACAATAAGTAATCATAAGCGTTGTATCTCATATCATATAAACAAAGTGCCTTCTTGTTACGATTCGCCGAGGACGTGAGTTGAAAGAATCTGAAACTGTTTTTTATTAAAGCACCTGCTTGCGATGAATTTCTACTACGAATTCAAAGTTGTGTATTGGAAGTAATCTCCCTTTATAAGAAAATATCTTTTTTGGTTACAAATGTTTATACCCTGCGTATGTTAATGTACTTTTGAAACATTATATACACATCGAACCATTCTTTTTTGACCCGCCCGGTTCCCAATTCTATTTGAGGTCAGCGCAACATGTCTTCTTCCACTCTCTTCTATCACTCGCCAAGTCAACACTCACTCCTATCCTCATATTATTATCATTCACGCAATCCATCCCTCTTTTCTTTGGTCTTCCTCTCCCCACACGCCCATCCACTCTCTAATCGATAACTTTCGTGACATTCTCTCTCCTCATTACATGTCGTTTTTCTCTCAGTTTATCAGCACTCGGGGCAGCTTTCAGACTTCCCCTAATATATCTTACCATAATCGTACCATTATCAATTTTTATTAATTAAGATATTTTATTCTATTTGTTCAATGTTATTCAAAACAGACCATGAATACAAAGCATCATAATTAAACCATAGATACATTTATAAGGTCTAATAATAAGGCTAGTTGACCCTTTTTTTATTGTGCCTCAAATGATTCATTACTGTTATCCACAACCATAGAAAATAATAATAATAAAAATTGAGGCCTATAAAACATTAAATTTTAAATTACTTTTTTGTTTCAATTATTATGAATTGGTCTATGAAATATCTGTGCCGTGAGGTCACGATTTTGAAAAACAATTAATACGCCATACGTGACACAGGCTGACACAACCGACAGACATGCTTGATTGGTGCGACTGGTGTTTGACGAATTTTGACTATGCGTAGTACCTATTTCTTCACATGACAAGTTACATCACCAATTTGAACTTTCACGAACATGGCGGATAGAATTTTTGGCAGATAAAAATGGAAAAATAAAACATGTTTATATTTAATTTCTACAGCAATTAAACTTGGTATATTTCGGAGCCTTGTACTAAACATACATACATATAATCACGGCTATTATTCCGTAAGGGTTTGTCTTTTAATGAGTCGCTACTACACGGCTTGTACTAAATACTATGTAAATTAAACATTACTTTCTAAATTTTTATATGAGTCAACTAACCATTCGTAAAAGATGAAGTTTTTCATTAACTTAAAATGGCGTAGTATCGTGTATGAGGGTACATAGGGATAAAATAAGATGGAAACCACTCTTTTCTATACATAATACCTATAATGTACCCTGTAACCATAATAATATTGAGATTTATATTGTCTTATTTTGGCACTTTTCTTGCAAAAATTGTACGTCTATTGAGACCAGAAAAATGTCATCCCGAAGTCATGTTATTTCCGGAATTTAAAACTTTTTAAGTGTTTTGAAGCCGACAGTACCATCTTTCATATCAACGGTAGAAAAGCGCATATCAGAAAAGTTGTTATTTTAAAGATATTTCATATGACACACCTTTTGTGAACGTCGCTCTGACACAAAGCTATAAGGCAGAAACGTTTCAAACTATTTTATATTTAGATAAATAATAAACAATTTCACAGAGATAAACACTCGACGGGGCCGTAATTAACAAACGGGTTGCAGAGACTTTCTAGTTTACATAGAGATTAGTGGAGATACTGTTAACATGTGTCAGGGAGAGGAAATTATCAGAAACTAAAACACTGTTGGACCTGACACGACAAACATTGCATGATCGATATCCAACTATATCAAGCTATTTAACACAAACATACACATAATATGTGTATGTGTATATATAAGAGGCGTGATGATATTATCATCACGCCTCTTTCCTCGTAGGGATAGGCAGAGTTAAAAACCCACATTTCCAGATATCCATATCATCCAGATATTCAAGCCTATACAAGCTATTCAATCTCCTTAATACGGTAATAATAATAATGTTTTATTAATAAAAATACAGGTACTACTATACGAGATTTTAAGTATTTTTGCGAACCATCAAAATATGTACTGATGCTTTTGATTTCTAGGATTATAAATTATTAATAACTACATTCGCCTACGTGGTTGTCATAACAAAGTTTCTTTTTTACACTTTTTTATTTTTACATAATTTTGATAGTTTGATAAACAATTTCTAAACCATAGCTACTTTATGTAACAACTACGAAGATGTAGGTAATCTATGATTTCTCAACAATTACAATAGGCAACCGTTGGTGCCTCTCAAATTAATGTTTAATAAAAGGCACATTATATAAGGCAGCTGAAATCCTGAAAAATATGATATTCTGGTAACGTAGTTAGTGGATGAATTTCCGGCGCCATCAAATTTATGAGGCAAAAGATACAAATCAACATCAACAGTGACGATACAATTCCGCTAATTAGTATTCCAAACTGCGACCAAGATGCGACTTCATAATTTCCCTGCGAAACTTCAACCAGTTTCATCGGGAAGAATTTAAACAATCCCCTAATTTTACTTTCAACAATCTTATAACTTGACTCACCCTTCCTGGTACCGTAAATATCTATCGACCAGCGTTCCGCCACCATTTTAGAGCGTAAAAACGTGACGCTGAAACCGCTGCTTTCATAAATCCCGGAATTTCTTCAAATGTTAAATGAGAGAATTTCCCCCGTCAGCGAAATCAAGGAAATATAAGAATGAATTTTAATTGCACGAATTAAACAAAAAAGAAGTAAGCCTTTCTTTTCTGCTCAAAGGAAAAAACGCTGCTACCAATAAAAATATATTATGGTGGGAAATCAATTGATGGTAATAAATAAAATAGTTAATTCGAAATAGGAGGCATGAGATTTTCGCTAACATAGATTTCTTAACCAAAAATACATCGAAATCAAATATGATATGATAACAAAATAAACTTAATATTTTGGAATACCGTAACCTATATACACACATGCCACAAAGTATTTTGCGGCTTTAACCGAATCTATGAATGAATAGAGTTTTTTTTACTCCAAACTGTCCCAATCATTATATTTAAAAAGAAGGAACAGGAGGTTAATTTACAGTAAATTGTGTATGTATAGCTTAAATGTTCAATTCGAAAGCTTAATAAAGTAGCAGTGGCTTATTTCGTATAAACCAGAATGTATTCGACGTCTCCTTAATTAACTGAGTCCCTTATAACTTTACACATTAGCTAATTTATCCGATCGTGCCTGTTTTACACATTCATAATGTATAAAGTGGTCTTAAACAAAAACTTGAACTTGCTTACCGGCGAATCTGGTGATTTACTTGCTCAAAGTTTCACGTATTTTACATAAATTATTATACATAATTATACATTATAGTATCGTAACACCTCCGTAAAATAATCTCCCTACTATTATACATAATTACATATGCGTGTAATTGTTCTAAACCGTTAGCAAGTTCGCGGTCTTTTGAACACTTTCTTTAATAATTCTAAGGAAAATTTAAATTAAGAGTCATTGAATAACGTGTTGAATTGCTTTTTATCCGAAAATAACCTATAATCTTACTCATTAGTTGAGTGGGTACAGTGAATGAGACTGAATGATAATGCTATTACATAGATATTAGTGGCCATTACGTATGAAGGTACAATGGAGCAGTGTTTTTACCCGTGGAACATTATCAATCATATACCGTGCGACATAAGTGGACCCTCTTCATGCGAGCTCAAAGTTCCATTACTCACGAAGCCACGCCCGCTCCTGATACGGTCTCCTTCAGTCGCATCGACAATAAACTGACATACATGATAGCCCACACGAGCAAGGAAACAGTTACTGCCTAATGAACCAGAACCGATCGAATTTTCAACTTACGACTTCGTAGCTCTTTATAGTCGATCTCGACGCCTTTTGCTATAAAAACGGCGTTTGGATCTATGAGTATGTAAACTTGTACCTTCTTTAAAACAAGTAATAAAAATATATCCCAAGACCCTAAATTTAAGAAACAGATACATTAACAACGAAAAGATAAATCAGCGTTCCCATTTCAAAACAGCTTAAGCAAAATGTGTTTGTCATAATCGAACAAGGCAATCGAGTATTTAACACCGATGTTGGCAATTAATTATTAGTGTTTTAATAAGAGCCTTTCCGCGAACGGTCCAGCGGTAGGATGATGGCAAAGTGGCCCGGTTTACGCCGGTTTGTTTTAATTAAACTTACTGGCCCTTCAATAAAAAGCTGTATCTTTCTTTTATAGCTTGAAAAAGTATTTAGCGAAGAAACTACGCTCATAGATTCGTGAAGGGTCCTCGTTAAAGTATATTTAAGTGCAAATGGTGGAGCACATGCATGTTAGGTGATTTTTATGACTAGCACGGTTTATCCCTGAAACTTATGGCGCCCATAAACCTCCACGCGTCAAGTCGACGGTTTAGTCGAATTCTGCGTAACCAGCCCAAAATCAAATCTAAGGAGCTTTTAAATTACCCGGACTCGTCTTCAAAATAGCTGTCGTAATGACTAAGAAAATTTCTGTAACAAACGACCTAATATTATAAACAGCGTTATTTTAACAGCCGAAGATTAATTTGGGGCAGATTTTCATCTTATTGATAAAGGGATTTGAATGAAAAACTCCGTCCTGTGTTTTGAAGCAATTTTCAGAATACCTACTTACGGCGTCGTTATGAATACTTTAAAAATGTTTATCAAAGCTTTGCGGAGGAGGTCCAAAGTAAAGAAAAATAATTTACATCAACAATGTTTTTTTTATAGTCTAACAACATTGTTTGTAGTTTTAACATTTTTCTTACCTAATCATCTATGATATTTACGAAACTGCCAAGTAAACATGGAATTATAGCAAGAATTATCATTTACAAATAACAACGGAATAATTAAAGAGGCCTTCCAATAACGTTAAGGAAAAAATATTTGAATCTAAAATAATCAAAATAACAAGTGATAACTAATAATTCCTTTAAACTGATTGAAGAACTGGTTTCCTTTAAATCCCTCGACTCATATGGTACATAAAAACAAAATTATAGCCTTGCCATTTGAATGAGCTATTAAAAACTAAATTTGGGTGACGCACCTTTAATGATATTAAGTTCAATGGTCTTTGAATCCATTACAACATTTGGATTTTCAATTTCGCACTCTAAATTAGAGCATTGGGAGCTATGAAATTCACGTTCGGTGGATTTTAATGCTTTTGTTAAAACAGAACACAGAAAGGGTATTCAACGCTTTTACTGTAAGCCATTAATATTATAATACGAAGCATAATCCACTTTTATATTAGAATTTAAAATTTTAAAACTTAATTTTTATTTCTCTCATTTTATGGGGTTTCTCTTGGCCACATAACCCGAACAACGGCGGAGATGACATCTACGATAGCTTAACATCACTTAACAATAAAAGCTCATTCAAATGTAAAGCTTATATAATTATGTTTTTATGTACCGTATTAGGGATTTCCGGGAAACCAGTTCTTCTATAAGTTTAAAGTAATGTCAGAATTATCACTACTCTAAGTTGATTATTTTTAAAGCTTTAGTACTTTTTTTTTCTCAAGATTTGATGCCTCTATAATCACTCAGTCCATCAACATTAGATTTGAATAATTGCAATGTTAATGAACATTTTTCAAAATTTATTGTTTGAAAAACATTTTAAATGTGTATACATACATATTTTTTAAGTGATATACTGTCCACATCGCCGTGGCAACACTTAGATAAAGTTAATTTTGTTATTTTTATGTGAAACATTGTACTAGTGTTTTTCTTGTTGGTTGTCATAATGAAACAAAACAAGAACATATAGCCGAGATATATATAGCCGAGATATAACATTCCACTTGCTAGATTCTGGCACATATCTTTCGCTTCATCAACTTTCAATAATGTCTTCATGTTCACCCGTCTGCTTTTGTCCTGGCCCTTCTTAAGAACGTTCCCCATTAGGTTGTTATATGTCTGCCTAAGTCGTTCACCTCCAACTTTCCCATTCACATATGTCATATATACTAGCCTCCTTCCACCTGCTACAATTACATTGTCCACTTTCTTTAGATTTTTTTTCTTGATTGTCTGCGAGAAATAACTAGACGATAAGTACTTTTAGTACTGCTGTAGATAATTTGGTAAACTTTATACTCATTTCATTTGCATTCCATGCTTTCCGCGTGCCCAAAATATTCAAGCATCCCTTTTTCGATTATTAAGTAATTCCAAAAGTAAAATTTTCAGTAAAATTACTTTTTGCAATGGGCCATTCATTGCAGCATTCAAAAAGAGAAGCACGTACACCCGTGAGCTCGCTGAGGCGAATATGCGAACGAAGCTTGATTTCATCAGTTGCAGTTATTTGTTGTGCGCACTCAGGCGTCTGCGTCTGGTCGTCTCCCTTGACTGTTTGTTCATATCTGTCAGGTACATGTGTTTTATGTCACTAGGTCACATTGAGATCTATATCAGACATCTAGAAGTCCTAGTTTGTACCTAAAATTTTCCTTTATTTGAAAATTTCAAATACACAAAAACAATTAACAATTTTTTTTTCATTAAACTTTTTCGTAACTCATTTAATACAATATTAAAGGCATAAAAGGGATACAACTCGTTAGGCGAATGCCTTTCCGTATAATCTCGCAAGCGTATTAATTAGGAATAATAATTAGCTTAGGAATGTGCGCTTTAATTCAAAGTGGAAGCCCGTTCTTACATATAATAATACAAAATTTATACTTCGACAGTGTTCAACAAAGGATTTTATACTCAAACATTTAATTTAGAAAGCATTTAACTGGTACTACAAAGTTGTTTGTGTTATTGTTTCAGAAAACCGCCCCTAAATACCCTTTACGCTGAACAATAAAGATTGTGATATTTACATGTACCTTCACAAAAATAAAGGAGTGAGTGACAAAAAAGTGGTAAGTAAAAAGTCCGCGTGATTCGCTGGCCGAGCGATAAACTGCCCTCGGGACTAAAAGCATTAATCTGCTAGCAATAATGGAGCATTGTTTAGTAAACAGCAATATTTAGTAGTGCCGTGACAGTAATCCGGCCTGCAGTAGCGCTCATCAGAAATTCTAGAGGGCGCCACGTTAAATATAGGCCACCAAGTTCCCGGCAGCCAGAATATTGCTTTGTCACTTGGCGACGTCGCGCAGCATCCCTAAGCCCAAGTAATTGGAAATAGTTGAAATAGACGACTCGAAGCTACATTGCACCCCCGCTTAGATACCTATACTACGTTTGTCGCACATCTAAGTTTACGTTATTTGGCCTTTGTTCAAATTAAGTCCCGATTTGTCTTTCCATAGTTTTTTATAGATAAGTCGGTATTTTTTACAGATATTGTGTGTAGTGTCAAACATATTAGCCGTCTCATTGCAAAAAAGGTCAACCAATTCTTAAAACATTAACATAATACAACAGCAACAAAACAAATTTTAACTCTTTCATTAATTGTATGAGTTTTTCGCAACTAGAACAACAATAACTTAATTACAAACCAATTTCTAGAAAAACCTCTTGAATAAGCAAATTGCAAGAACGCATAAACTACTTCGCAAGAATTGTAACTACCTATACATGGCAAATGGAACAGTCTCAACCAAAACTTCTCCTTACATGAACGTAACGAAATAAGTTACTCCATTTTACCCACTCCCGAATTGCAAGTAATGGGACATACAGCAAGTTTAATCCGTTGCCTTAAAAACAAGTTGTATGGACTTGGAAGTCGCCCCAATTTCTAAAGGCAAATACTTCAGAGGCTGTCACCGGCCGATACACTTGTTAACTAACAAGGGTTGTGAGTTAAACACCCACTAGTGAAATGACCAATAAAACATTTCACACAGAACAGGATTCTCGGAATCAAACCACTAACTTTGATCCCCTTCCAAGAAGGATTAACATATTTCTTTACGGACGCCAAAAGTCTCTCCTTAAAATTTGTCGCCCCCGGTCAAGGAAATCTCAATTTATCCGGGAACTACGATCAAAGATAAAAACAATAAAACGAATTCCGCACGTATTAGAACTGCTAAAGAACACTGCCTTTGAAACGATTGACCTCTTCTGATTTAAAGTATAGCTGTCTTAAATATTTTAGAATTGTAAGATTCAAAGTTCCATAGCCGAATGCCTTGGGCTTGGGTGAAGATAGCTCTTAAAACGTTCCAGATGGATAACATTACCACAAAAGCGGTTGGAAGCCTTCGCGTATAGGATTCCGAACAGTAATAAACCCAAAAAGTCCAATGAAAAACCTACGAGGAACAGTGAAATTAAAAAAGGAGCAATAAACGATAAGTGCCCTCGAGAGACGCGTAGTTCCAACGATAAAAAAATCAGAAAATATCGTTGCGAAATGTCATCGGAATCTTGTGTTGCGACAGCTGACGACGACGCCTCGTAGCGTCGTAGCGCCGTAGCTCCCGTAACGCTTCAGAAATCCGTAGCTAAAGCATTGACGTAGCCCCTTCATCATGATTGGATTCATTGTTTTTCGCTTGAGGCCACGTTCCGTTTTAAGTAATTTTTTGAATTATTTATAAACGATTTAATCGATAATAAACACGATGGTGTGTAATTTAAAGACTATGTTTGTGTTTCATGTTTTAATTTGCAAAAAGGGCCTCAAGTAAAGCAAAGAATATTTTTATTAATGTTACTAACAAAACTACAATTTTAAACATAAATTACGATATAAATTATGAACGTCAAAAGTTATACCAAACATTTCTTAGCTAACAGGTTGTGAAAACAACACGCAAGAAACTCCCCAAGTTTGTGCTTTTTTTTTTTTATAAAAAGCTCAGCAAATCTCCACACTACCTAATGATAAGCAGTAGAGGAGTCCATATGTGAAGATAGCTAGTGCAGCATGCTGACATACTGATTTACTTTACATAGAATTTACTTTTGAAAGATGAAATATAAATACACAATTATACATACAAAAATGTGTGGCATGTGTGACATGTGGGTGTTTAACACCTGTGCCTACCCCTTGGGGGGTAGAGACTTGATATGCTTTATGTTTTGCTCATTATCGTAAATTATTATAAGACATGTTGTGTGTTCTGTGATTATGCTACCGCGAAATGCAATTTTTGTTTTTTATTTAAACTTTGAGAGATAAGATACATACATACATATAATCACGACTATTATCCCCTGAGGGTTATTCAAAGACTAGGCAAAGGCACCACAAAAGCAGTCCACTGCCACAGTCCGCGCTTCACCAAACAGTGACTGTGCTCAGCGTGACAGGTGGTGAGCCCATCGCCGCTATAAGCTATTTGAGGGTTGTGCAGTTCTTAGTCCATTAGTCGCCTTTAACGACACCCAAGGTAAGAGATGTGTTATTAGTATTCTTTTAATGAACCGCTACCATACGACTATTAGGCAAGATGATAGTAAAAAAGAAAAAGTGGGAGTTAACCTACCCCTTCGGAGAAAAAGGCGTGATGATACGAGTATGTATGTGTATTTATGTAAAAAAAGACAGGACTTAACCTTTAGAAAAAAATATCAGAAATAATTAATCACAACAGATGGTGGAATGCTTCCCTTGAGGGCAAATTCACGCCAGGCCATTTGATTTTATTATTGATGTAGTCCTCTTAAAAAAAAGAGGGAATTTAGGTTTGAAAGCCTAAATATTGTGGCCACTACCACAATATTTCCAGTCGTCCAATCTATCTGCCTGGATAAACGTCGTCCAAGTAGGCTCTCACTTGCCGACCGACCATAACGAACTAGGCACCCAGCCTGTATTCTGCAGTCACATCAGTTCACTCAAGGCATTTAGGGCATTTTCAATGCGCTGACAGATTGGAAATCCATTCCAGAATTATTATTTGATGAAATAATTATTTTTTGTGAAAGGTTTTTTTCTAATTCGGTCACAAAATTCTGTAAATATGGCTCGTATCATTCGAAAAGGAGCCCACTGTATTCCTAATAGAATGAATGCCACCTTGCATTTAAAACAGTGATATTTATTCAGTGTATTATTGAAAGTACCATTGAATACGCGCTATACTCGTGAGATGCATACGTGAACCATTAAATGGTAGATCCAGCGGATTCATGCGTAGAATACTTTGAGAAAGAACTCGGGAAATTTCGTTTAGATGGATTCGAGGCTCGTGAAGTAAGATCTGTGAAATGATTGCCTGAGTTGATGGATTGACACACCTATCTGTGTAGACAAAAGTTTGTGTCCATTTTCCAGGTCGTTTATTCATAGGTTCATCGTGGCTTGACGTTTTCGTGACGATGTATGTATAAAGGAGTGATACGTATAGACAACTTGGGCCCCGTCCGTCCCAACTCGGCTACCGCTGCTTTTTCTAAGACAACAGAATATAACAATGGCCTTGCCAACACCGTGTTCATATGGTGTTCTTAACGATAATTCACCAAAGAGCTTCACAATTTTAGTTAAAATTACCTATATTTTAAATATTTTTATAATTTGTACTCTATGAAATTTCGTTTCCTCAGTATCAAAACTTGTTCCTAAATGGTATTCCGGGTATCATATTCATATATGTATTTCAAGTGGCATCATATATGAAAAAATACAATTCAATTTCTGATTGGATTGACGGTAATCTTGTCAGTGTTCATAGAGTCAATCCGCAGCTGTTCTCCACGAGAAGTGGAATCGATTAAATCAAATCCGGATTTCCATCCTAAACCTTTTGCAACTAAAATCTATGTAATAAAATACAAATCATACTCATGAAATAGTAGATATTAAATCGAATCACCGATATTCTATTTCAAACAAGCGAACCGAAAACTATATTGATATATAAATAAACTGAAGTTTTTAAAGTACTTTTATAAAGTTAAAATATTTTATAGAACAGACAATGACTCACAATTAAAATCAACAAAAACAAATTCAACATTGTATACTAATGGAAAAGTTTATTGTAAATTGAATACATTCAATTATAAAACAAAAATGTCTACAGTCTTTAATAGAACTACAGAAAATAATCTTAGACAACCGTTTTTAGAACCTAAATAATATTCGGCCAAATTTTATGAAGCATTATTGTTATATAAATGTTTTACTAAAAATCTAACTTTATATACAAAATCCATTTTAATCTTGTTAAAATATAAAACCGCTAGTAAAATCCGGCAAAAATTAAAATTTTTTTCGAGATGAAAAGATTTTCATCAAATTTCATTCAAAGTTTTTATAGATACTTATTTATATTGCAAGAAAATTAAATATTTCAATTTTATGTGAGAAAACTAATTTGATGTTTATTAACATCATGAAGCTATATTTAACTCAGATTTATAAGTAAATTAATGGGACAAAATTAGATTTCTCTTGTTGGTATAATCAAATCAAGGCAATGGTATGCTTTGAGACGTGACGATATTAATATAGGCAGGTCACAACAGCGTGACATCTGGCAACTCATCTCCCGGAGCCTGAGAAATGCCTGGGTATTATTGAAGGAAGCCCTAAATTTGCTGTCAATATGTGCTTACACTTATTGACACAAATTCCCGAGGGCCTTTCGTCATTCTGACTTTCTGTAAGCATGCGCTACAACGCAATTTTTAACATATTTAAAATTCTAATGAATAAATAATATCATAATATTCCGGGTAGTATTCGCGTTACCTACCAAATATTGGTGATAGCTGTCCAAGCCAGAAGACGCGAATTTTGATAAACCTATTATAAAGCAATTAATTTACGAATAAATTATATAAAGATGACATGTAAAAGCCAGGCCATATTTCAATATAACAAAGTTTGTTATGATTTTAATCACACAATATCCAAGAAATATTCATAAGAATAAATTACCTTTCGGCGAAACAGGCACAATTAAAGAGTTTAAGTTTAGTTTTGTGGAATTCTCGTTTTTAGAGGCCTTTGTTGTTATAAAACCATTATTACTAAGATCAGGAACTAGTAAAATATATTTTATAAATATGATAGTGTTCATTTTTCATGAACGCGAAATAGTGGCTGGTTGGGCATCATAAGTAAGGTTCAGTCATCATTATTATGAAATGCCAGTCGGTCATAAAAATCTCAATATCTTCCAGAGAACTTTATTTCGTTCCTTAATTATTATTTACATTTAAACATACATACATATAATCACGACTATTATTACCTAAGGGAAGGTCAGAGATTAAGCAAAGGCACTGCAAAAGCAATAGAATCCATTGCCATAGTCCGCGTTTCACCTAGTGGCCGCTATAAGCTATTGGAATATTATTTATAAATCATGTACTATCTATCTATCTTTCAGCCTATTGTCGTCCACTGCTGGACATATGCCTCCCCCAATGATCGCCACAACTCGCGGTCCTGAGCCGCCTGCATCCAGCGACTGCATCAAGCGGAAGGTCGCAGGAAGTCGCTGGAAATTATGTACTACATAATATTATATATTCCCGATTATGATAGCCAATACAATAAAAAGGAAAACAAATCTGACCCACTTTATTCGTAGTTCTATATTTCATAACACACGTAATGTATTTCTTGTACTCAGATAAAACCTTTTCCTAGCAATCATTCAGTCATTCAGAAAGTTAAATCGTGGATTTTAATGAATTCTATTCCAATCCTCCTTTTTTAAATAATGAAAAATTTATCCAAAACCCAAACCCTTGGCCGAAAAAACGGGTCAAGAAAGAACTTATTTGTTTCGTGAGTTACACAAAATAAGAATAGTGACATTGGAAGCATAGAAAAAGAATCAAGTAAAACAAACGTTTAGTGAAAGACGCTTGCTTTAGTTAAAATCAGCATTTTCAGAAAAACTAACATCGGCAAAGGGTTTCGATATGTAGATATGTCATGAAACGACAAATATATAGGTCAAAGGGCGAGAAAATTTTTGATTCCGTAGTTCAAGGGTTATTTTACTGCTCCGGACTCATAGTTCCGGAGTAAATATAAATTGCAAATCTCTTAGTTTAGTATCTTTTCACCTCAAACCGAAGGGTAAGTATGAAATGAAGTTTGTCTGTCTTCTAACTTAATAATTACTAAGCGAACGATATTTGTCAGGGTACTAGACAGCTATAGTTTCTATTTTACGGTAAAAAACATGATTATAAGCGAAATTGGTCTTTAAAGATCTAATTCACAGACTTGTATAATTTAACAGTACATTATAATTAACTCTGAATCTCTAAAAAAGTCCGAAATCTTAATACTAGTATTTACACGACATAATTGTATCGTCATAAGACAATTATCAACAGTGTGTCAACAGCCACCGGTTCAATATGATGTTAATTAATATAATTGGTGTGGTTTAGGCAATCCTTTCAGGTTCTGAATGGATCTCTGTTTGTTTCATTCAAATCAATGAACTAAACCGAATTCTATACAATTTTGTACATTGGTTATGTATGCAAAACAGATTAATATTATCAGATAATACATTCAATAATGATATTGAGCCTGCGCGACGCGATCAATGCTCGAATGTATAGTCCTATTAAATTATGGATAATAGATATATTAATTGAAATCCGTGACATATAGACACAAACAAGATTTACAATACATACATAGATGAGCTTGACACGAACCGTTCTTAACCATTTTATTTATAGTTCTAAATAAAACATACAACTGTAAAAACCGATACATACATTTTGCGATTTAAATATTTAACTGGGCGACGCACGACAACAACAACAAAAAGGAAAATACTTTTGAAATAAAATAAGTAAAAGTTCTTTCAAAAGAAGCGCACTAAACTAGTATGAGTTTTCCAAATACGTGAACAGAATGCTGCAATAAAAGACATCAGCAATAGAAATATGTCATATAAAAATATATTGTAGGTTGAAAATATAAGTAATGTAGATTTTATATGAAATCGGAATTGAAACTTTATTATTATAATAATAGTAGTTTATGTAACTGTCACATAATATAGGTTATTAAAACACGAGCGTGCTTTTAAAAAACGAGCCTTGGCGAGCTTTTAAATAGTATCACGCGAGTGTTTTAATACCGATCTATGTGCAGTTACATACACTACCTACTTTATCTACACTCATTATTCAAAGAAATAAAACAAAAAATGTAATTAATTTTATTTATTGTTGGCTGTCTGGAAAACATTTGCCATAGTTTTGTGTTTTTAAGAAAAATAAGTGTTGCATAAAGAGTCCAACCTGTCGTCATTATGTTACAGTTTACATTTTTAAATTTTTGTTTTTATCATCTGTGTTTAAAAGTATGTCATTATAAGTTCGAGTCTGAGTTCATAATTCAAACATTATAATATGAGTGTAGATAAAATATTTAATAAACATGTTCAAGAATAATTGCTGTAACCCGTAAGAGCTTTTCATTATTATTAGCAGAACGCGTATTGAATTGGAAATAGAACTATTCTAAGAAAAATTCCAACTCAATGAAGTCTTTCGAAGTGCCGTGCATGTCTTGGAAATAATTGGCGGCAATACTGCGGAAGCCGATGGCACTTGAAGCCGCATGTATCGGGGCGCGCGCGCTCATCAGTATGCGCGGCGCGCACACCACACGCCGTACCACTGCTGCAATATGCTCAAATTGCTTCCACCCATATAACCACAACGCAACAAAATCGCATTCTACACTTAAATATTTGAAAATCCTACGAAAATTATATCAACACTTTAATATTCCAGTTAATCACCTGAAGTCAATATCGAACAGAATTGTATTTGTATTTCCGGCACGTAAGCAAAGCAGCGATAATATAAATTTACGATCGGGATATACTCAATTCGAACGTTTTATTGTGTCGTATGAATTATATCAGTGTCCAAACTATACAGGCTCTAAACAGGGCTGATATCTAAAACGCACGTGAGACAGATATAGCGATGAGTAGCTTAACAGGATTACGGCTCGAGGCGTCTGATTATTCTGCAGCTTGATTTACGATGACGCGATACGGTGTTGCCGACCCGCTAACCTAATAGAAGGACGAGCCGAAAATGGACAATTTATAGTGTCGCGGCTTGCGATACAATCAATTCGGAATACGGGAAAAACAGTGTGAAATATGAGCCATGTATCAATACCAACATCAATGAGGTAAAACTTTCCTGTTATATCGAACATTTCACAAATTACCTTTCGCAGTTTAACGAATACAAAAAAAAGTAATTTGGATGCGGGTCATGTTAGCGATTAGCCTGAAACTGTAGAAGAGGCGCATGGCCCTCCGACCCTACCAACGCGGACGTAAATTCCACGGTTTACAGGGATTCCTACCTTTCCTCAGCAGTTTGCATAAAAATGTAATATCCCTTAATTCCTATTGTCTTTTAAAGTGTTTTCCACGTTTCAAATTATATAAATGACACGCTTCACAAAAATTGTCTTGCGCAGGTAGGAACACATCGAATTAAAACCGATTCAATGATCTTTGACAAAAAAATTGTAAGTGACGCTAGTACTGCGGTCGTTATTGGCGAAACGAATGTAACAAAGCGGAAATTTGGGGAAACGACTTTTCTTAAAGAGACATGGATTGCTTCATAATAACGTTACTAAGAATTATTGCTCAGAGTGAAGTTCTTTTAATATCTTTTACTTCTATAACTTCAGTAACTTTACTCAACTTCAGAAGTATTGTTTTAAAATGGTGAATTTTGATATATAAACTCAAAAAGTTTTTATATTAAAACATGAAACGTTTTTATCTCAAACGAATAAATATTCAGTTCACGACTAATAAAGAGAAGCTGAACAACTAGGAACAGCGAGACGCAGTTAATATCAATAAAACTTCATTCATAAGCGGCAGGAAACAACTCACCATTTAATCCGTACCACAAGTACTAGCTATCTAATATTCCGGGAACGACTAATAATAACGCTCACGGCTGACTGCTTATACTAGAGCAGGCCTAAACCGTTCAATTGCGTTACATCAAACGGTCGAAACTCCTAAAGCTACCATTTATTCGGAAAAGGAAGGACATGGGCTTTGAATCCCTGGCTGTGCTACAAATTACGGTACAAATAATTTGTGCTCGAGGTAATTGAAAATCAATAATGGCATTTACGGATTTAGATCAAACATAATAATCGGCCCAACGATTTTCTTTTATTTTGGAGTGATTAGCAGTTAAGTCCGAGTCATTGGGCATTACGTACCTTTCTTACTACAAATAGCCCCAAAAGAATAATGTACGAGAATTCAGTCCGTATAGTTTGATAGCAACCATGGCTATTTTTATGTCAAACTTTGTAATGAAAATCCTGAGTGAAATACAAAGTTATTTTGCCAAAATACTGCAAGCTATAATAACTTTGCTTAGCTCAAGTTTGCATGTTCTGAGTTCAGGGAAAGGTTGACGGTATAATTGTGCCCTTTTTTGGTAATTGCCATGCAAATTTTATGATGATAAGGAATACCTGACCTGAATAATCAGTTGTCCGTTTGAATCCCGCTGAAGGCGAAATTTTCACAACATCAAATTATGAGGTTCGTTGGATACTTTTTTTCACTGCTACGTGTAAAGCATTTCTAGGTTTGCCGAAAACAACTTCCAAAAAGCCCGGACGCATAAAAAGGCGTTCACCTTAAGTGAAATGCATTCTTTCAAGAAAAATAGCAATTAATTTAATATAAATGACCGGTGGTTTCATATTACTTAACTTCCTTAGCTTCGTTCCTACATTAATACAAAAGACACAAAGAATTTTTAATAAGGAATGTATATGACATTCTTTATACAGGTAAAGTTTGTAGGAATAGTCCTTTGAATATGACCATTGCAAGTCTGTTAATCGTTAAATCGGATAAGAAAAAATCAATATATATTATTAGTAATTGCACTTACGGAGGGAATAATACAGGCAAACAATGGAAAAAATAAGAACAAACATAGTGGGACAAATGATACATAGTAAACATGAAAGACAATGAGAGATAAAATATAAATTATAAATATATCTCTATCCGATCTGTGTGGCCTGATAGTTCGTAACAGAACTGTTCTTAACAAAGGTTCTTATACTTATTATGGGACTGACCTACTTAGAGCTTTTTGCAGTATCTCGTATATTTGTTTATGTTGTAACTAATTATTATTACAGGTAAACAACCCACTCTTGACCTTGTTCTTATTATTAAGAAATAACTAGCCACGTCGTTCGTATTGGTTTAACGGTTGGGAAATACTCCCAGCAGTTAAAGCATCTTTAATATTGACCAGGACATTCAGCTAATACCGATCAAAATCCTTACCACCAACATACAGGCAGACTATATGTTTAAATTTGGTAATTTGATATCTATATCGATGAATTCTTACACCCTATTAAAAGTTTAAAATAAATTCAATGCACTAAAAAAAGTAATTTACAGTATCATATTTAAAGATATAGTTAACCGCTTCCTATCAGATTGGCCGTATGCTCGATGGCCACATTAGTGGTATAAAAAAACTTACCTGAGTTAGGTTGGTTGTCAGAGTTCGGCCGAGCTGAAGGCGCGCCGTCTCTCGCTTCCACCTCCAGGGCGTAGGCTCCTTGCTTCTCCCTGTCGAACACCACTTTCGTGAAGATCTCGCCAGTCTGCATGCTGATCTCGAAGAAGTCTTTACCCTCGTTGCGCGGAGAGTCCACGATGTAGTAATACACCTAAGGAAATGAATAAGGTAGATAATTTTATATTCAAGGCTATATTTCTAGACTAATCATTAGTAGTTATAAAAAGGTATTGATTGAATATAATATAACCCAACTCAATTACGAATTTATTTATTGGAAAGCACCCATTGATAATTTACCCAATTTGAGGACATAATTAATCTTGTATTCAAATCATATCAAGTTTATTATAAATGTACTAATACTTAGAACACATCACATGACCGATATAATTCTTCAACAATTATCGCTTATTTTCTTAATGATAAACATATATTGGTTCCTAGTTCAAGCTATTTAGAACTGTACCTATGTTAGAACTGTGTTGTATGTATACGATATACGTAAACAGTTAGGTATACGTAAACCAATGCAGGATTACTTAGTTGGTAGCACTTAGGCAATGCAGGAATATTCTAACGGTTTGGATCTACGCTATATATAAAGCCACTAGCTATTGCCCGCGACTTCGTCCGCGTAGAATAGTTACTTTGAGATAAACAACACTGAACGATTTTTTCTAATTGGAACTACTGTTCCTCAATTGGTGGAATTGAAAATTTACTCCTTCTCTATTATTAGAAGCCAAGTTCATACTGGCGTAAATTTGTTCTTAATTTTTCTGGGAGGCGTTATTTAAATTGTTTAACATTCACCCACATGGCATCCGTTGCGTTCCGTTTTAGTATTTACGGCAACTTTGATTATTATACTTTAAAAACTAAATTGCGCAGCTGAGTCAACTTTCTAAACATAAATTGAATCAGATGTTTTTGAAACTTGACTTCAATGTGAATAATGTTTGCGTTGCTATAACACAAATCGTTCTACTGCAAGATATGGATAATATTGATTTTTTAGTTCACTTTTAATTAATTGAGTATGATAGGTATCTAGGCTTTTTTCAATTTCTTTGGACCCAATTACCTCAATTATCTGAGGTCTATATTTAGATACAATTGTATACCTATTGATTTTAGCAACTCTCTCTGCTAATTAAGAGCGCTAAATTCGTCTATCCATAGATACCTATAATTCTGTGATAATTTTAGATCTCGACTACTTTTTCTTTGTGTGCTCTCTCATACCTTTTTATTTTTGATTCGTTTGCAGGTCAACCGATATTTTTTGGAATTCCTAAATTAGATCTGCTAGCTTATAACTTCATTATCGAGGACTGAACATATTTCATTTTTCTCTGCTTAGTCTGGTGCTGAACCGGTAGATAACGATATCGTTATGTTTGCAATATACATTAAGGCGAAAGGTAAGGCAAATGACTTTCAGCGTTTGGCGTAATCGAAATTGAGCGACAGCGACATCTATTGAAAACTTGAGGTGCGTCACAAAGCACATTGCACCGTAGCGCCATGTTTTGATAGCTATGACGGCTAGTGTTTATCACAGAGTAATTTCATCGACAGAGAAAACTAAGGGTTTCTAAAAAAATTTAAATGTACAATTGATAGTTCGTAAATGAAATAACCTGATAGTGATGGGATCGCCTCAGTTCATGTATCCAGTTTCCAGCATGTCAGACGATCCAAAATTAAATCAAGTTTTCTCAATTGATTTTCAACTCAATGTTTTGTGTAAGAATTGAGTTCATTATCTATCGATAAATTATTTTGTGGTAGTCTGATGTGCTCTTATCCGCACAAAATTTTTATTATACAGCCAGAACCTGAAGAACATGTACAATTCTTTTTTGTCTTTTAGATACTGTATCTTGCTGATCTGTCTCTGAAATGTGTTTTCTTTTTAAAGAATTTTAGTGTCTCTTTTTTTGTATCATCATTACCGTAATTGTTTGTGCAACTAGGATCAGAACTGAAAAAATTACATTATATAGTTTTGACCGATTTTTTTTTTGTCAATAGAAACATAACATTTACTGATAGAAATCGTAAAATAATATGACGTCTCAAGTAAATACATTTCATAATGGAAAATGTTACGATTAAATTTTTTTACTTTATAGGTTGTATGAATACAAGCCTACACTAGTTTTTGTTTCATTCAAAATGAATCAGTATTTTTGATTTTAGACTTATCTAAAAATCTTAGTTCCGCTTCCAAGCATGAAACATCGTATGACGTCATCATATACACGCACGCAGACCGGTTGGGACGTAGGTATACATTTTTAAAATCGCGAGAACTATCGAACGGACTGTCATTAAATGATTCAAAAGTAATATAAAGGTATCAAACCAGTCTTGAACATAAAGTTATTTATTTTGATAAGGATTAATACCAATAAGGAAATAAAGAGCATTTTGTAACGAAATTTTAATTAAATTGAATAACAGTCACTGTGGCTAAACTAATTAACGTAAATGATTATTATTTCTAGGCATTACGATATATTCACGCCTACAGTGGAATCCACACACATTGACCTTCGCTACGAGAATAAAACTTTCGATAAGCCAAATTTGACGACTAAGATTGACAATATTGTCGAAAAATTCGGTAAATTTGACAGATAACTCTTAAGAGTGAAAAGAACGGATGACTTTATCGATCTAATATGGCGACTCACTGATGTTGAAACGGCGAAATTTGTTTATTTTAGCTATTTTCACAGCGTAATGTCGTATAGTCTACTGTTGTGGGGCTCCGCTGCTGACATTCAGACTATCTTTGTACTTCAAACGAGAGCCATTCGTGCCATTTACAACCTTAGACCACGTAACTCGCTCAAGGAATTATTTAAGGAAATTGTTATATTAACTGTGGCGTCTCAATATTTGAAATGTTCTAAATTCCTTTTGTTACTATGGCTGTATAAAAAAAGCTAACTGTTGAGTTTCTTGCGGCACTTCTTCTCAACAGGCCATTCACGTCGAAGTGCTAGTAGGAAAAAAATATTGACGTGCAAAAGTATTTCATGTATATCTAATTGCAAAAAAAAAATTCATAGCTCTGCTGCCTTTGGAGTAAAGAAAATCAGACTATTATCTGACGTTGAAATGGCAAGACTTGTCTACTTTAGTTATTTTCATAGTGTGATGTCGTATGGCTTGTTGCTATGGGAGTCAGCAGCTGATATTGGGAATATTTTTATCTTACAAAAACAAGCTGTATGAGCCATTTACAAGCTTAAACCACGAGACTCACTCAGAGAGTTATTCAGGGAAATTGATATATTAACTGTAGCCGAATACATCTGTGAAAATATTTTATATTTTTATAAACATAACCACACATTTAAGATAAACAATGAATGCCATAATTAAAATACTAGAAGCAAAAATGAACTTGCTGTGCATTTATGGGAGAATGTTAACAATTTTATAATAAAATCCCACCAAATGTGTTGGGCCACGCTCAATATAGGGTTCCGTAGTTTTCCATCCGTCACAATTTTGATTGCGTGAACCAATTTTAATAATTCTTTTTTTATTTGAAAGACGATATGTTCTTTATCATAAAATATGTAAAATGATTTATATCTCATTTTACATATTTTATGATAAAGAACATATCGACTTTCAAATAAAAAAAGAATGATTAAAAAGCTTGCATATATCGTTAAGTCACAAATGTAGTTCAAAAATTATTGTGTAAAATTTATCAAAAACTGTTCAACCTATAAAGTTCAAAATAATTTTCATAGAAAGTACTTATAAAGTTTTACCTTTTAGAACTTTTTTTTTTTTTGAACTTATGGTTCAAAAGTTAAAGGGGGGGGTGGAACTTTTTTTTCACTTTCGGAGCGATTATTTCATAAAATAAATTTTTTATCGTAAAATGATGTTAGAAAATTTAAACGTGGTGCGAATCAGTGATTTGCCTAGTTATATAATTATTTATCATATTAAGTAAAATTTTCGAAAATTCTTTTAACCAAAATATTTATTTTCCCCTTTTTAGGCCATTAGTAAAACGTTTTATACAGTATTTATGTAACCCTTTTTTATTTTATTTTTATATATTTTTATTTAATATTGTATTGGCACTGGGAGCAAGCCTGTATGTAAAAATTCAACTCAATCGGATGTCGGGAAGTGGTCGAAAATCGATCGCCAGATATGATCTCCACAGACACGAAGGCAAGCTAAGAAAAACGTAGTAAAAGTGTATCATTATTCTTCGTTTGTTATAAACACTAAATTATGTGACAATTTCACTATCAGCCAGTGATTAGAGAGCATACGTCTAAAGAAAACATTAGAGAAACCCATTTCTATTAATAATACAATCTTCCCTGCGTAGACTCTGTATCGGCCACTACTCTGTGCATTTTAGTAGTGAGAAGTAATTTTTGGTAGCTCGATTGTTATTGCACACAGATCTGAAGGTACAATTATCTACATTATGAGAAGGATAGGCAAGGAAATTAAAGAGGGTGGTACTTACTCTAGTGTATTATCAATATTTTGCTCTAGACAAATAATAATTATGTAGAATGTTTAATAATTAACCGTTGCTTAGCAACGATGTCATTTCCTTGCAAAAGCGCCTACGAAATTTTGCCAGCAAATGTACAATTATGCAACTATAATATTTTAGTAGGCGCTACTAGGAAAATCATTGCAATTAATAAATTCGTGGTCATTTCTAAAAAAACTCACCGTCGGAGACTAGGTATTAATGTAACGGATATGTAAACTGAGTTTGATAATAAACAGAAAAGTCGTTAAAAGAAAAAAGTGTAAAAGAAATTTCAATAAATTATGATAAATTGAATGCTCTCCATATGTTGCTATAAATAATTACTAGTATTTTGGACCGTCACGAACAAGTTTATGATATATGTCATAACATCAAATAATCTGATCATCCCTTGTGCTGTATTTTTGCCAGACTACTGTACCAAAAACACCTCATTATGAACATTTGCCTATCCCTTCGCCTTAAAGTACATTTTTGAAATGTAAATACATATTTGCAGATTTTTGACAGAGAATAATAGAGTTGATCAAGACAATGCTACGTTTATATATTGACTTCATTAAAAGGGTAGTTATAATATATTTATATGTATGTATGTATATGTGTGTGAATGTGTTGGCTGCCTTGGTTTTGGTGGCCTTGTTTTTAGTTTTTAGGCTATTTCCTTTTTTCTGTTCTATTTTAATTATGGCTATTTGTGATAGCTTTTCATTGGCATTTAGTTTTTAATATTGATGTTATGTTTTTGAATATTGCTGTTAGCTATCCGAATAAAATAAAATAAAATAAATAATCTTCGCATAAAACAACACTGTAATAAGAGCCCACATATTGACCTACTGAGAAGTCGGGTGAAAATCAAACTGTCTGATTGACAGTATAGTCATTACGGACTACGATTCGGACTGATGAAATGACCCGTTTTGGTGAAAAACCATTTGTGTCATTAAATGACATATTAAAGAGTTTTATTTTAAACACGGCTGAAATTTGAACAGATGTCAGTAAAACTATCAGTATTGTATATTATTCTATTGCGGTTCAAATACAATACCAAGTAATGAGAAAGAATTACTAATAAACTTTTTAACCTCCGGCACATAAAAAGGGGTATTATAAGTTTATGTCTGGTGTCTGGACATCGTAGCTCCCAAATAATTCGACTTTATAGCAAAATAAATTTATTTCCTTCTTTATCCTGAATGAACGAACTGATTATGAAGCCATTATATGGATGGCTCTTAGCGTCAACTGCCAAGATCTGTTCAGGGATGTACGGTCTTAAAAAAGCTAAATCCAGATCAAAGTCAAAACCGCTCGAAAGCTTGGAACTGACTTTATCGCAATAAGGGTCCGCTATAGGACTACTCACACTTATTCAGCTCCTTTCAGTGTTTTACTATGTAAAACGTCAATTTATATGAGACGCTTACGCGGCTGAACGGACGCGTAAAGCTGAACAGGTTCCATACAAAACTGGCGTTTTCTATGGACAAACGCGGAATGCAGCTGAAAATGTGTGAGTAGTCCCGTAAATCATAATTAGGCTGTTTCATGGGGATATTTTTAGGCCGGCAAGATGAGGGTGGCTAGGGCAGTATGTCAGCATTCTGCACTAGCTATCTTAACATGGACTTATCTACTGCTTATCATCAGGTAGTGTAGAGTCCTTTGCAGAGCTTTTTATAAAAAAAACATAACATATCAGGCGAAATGTGTGTGTTAACAACTCTGCCTGCCCTTTCTGAGACAAAGTCATGATGATATATTATGTATGTATGTATGTGTATATAATTAGGTCCGCAGAATAAAATTAAACATTGCGACCGCTAGGCAAACAGCCATGTTGTGTAAATTGACTATAATAACACGTATTCACTTAGCGATCCCCCGACGCTGAGACACTCCTCTTAAAAATATTAATAGGTTTATTTTATGGGGATTCAGGGTATACTTTTAAAAGACGCAATTATTGAAGAGACGCAAATATTATATTACTTCTTACATTTTTTGAACAGTAGACCCTTTACCTAATACAACCTTAATTTTTTCTAAAAGCAATACGGTAAAGCTTTATATTATGAAGTACTTCATATGAAAATTTTCTAATCTATTCAAATAAAAAAGGGAGTTCTGTTGTCTTAATGTTTGAAACTACCCTTATAATATTTCATGTCACGCATGTTGCGCACTGGCAGTTTTAATTTTGTAATTGTATGTATATATTTTTCTTTGTTTTTCGATATTGAGTTTGTCATTCATATTTTTAACAGACTTAAAAAAGGAGGAGGTTCTCAATTCGACTGTATGTTTTTTTTATGTTTTTCGACTATTGTATTGTTCCACAGTAATCCGTAGACTATTGTGTTTCATTTTGCTGAGCCCATCCTTACTAGTCGTGTCAGAAGTGGGATTATCTTCAAAGGGTGGGACATAAAACGGCCAGCTAAATGCTGATTCCAGTGCTTTGCTACTCCAATTAAATTTAACATATTTAACTCACAGTAGGTGATGATATATTCTAAGATGCAAACAATATGTGATCACAATTTCCCATAATTCCAAATTAATATTACCGTCTGTAATGCGACAAATTTTGAGAGAAGCTTAACTCAAAATCTTATTAACTCTATTAAGCTGTGATGATAGCAAGGAATTTATTGAATATAAAATTATGTAGATTAGTGTTGGAGGCATCTTTCGATAGCACTGACAGAATTGCAAACGCAAATACCAAAGTTATCTTTTTTTCCATAGGTACAATATGTACAATTAAGCAGGCCGCTAAAAGTAGGCCCTGCAAAATCAATACGGCAATTCCTCCATTTACGCAAAGATGTGTAAGACGTTCCAAAAAATACAATGCAAAAAAGAATATCGAAAGAAAATCTCAGGATAAATCTTGAACACAGCGGAATAAAAACAGACACTCGTCTTCATTTTCCAAACAATAAACCGGAAGATCTAACGTCAGTCCTCTCACATTTTCGGCGTTATGAAAACTTAAGATTTGAAACATGTATTTTACTGTGGTCATAAATTGCGAAAACAGTTCCGCTTTGGCAGTAAAATTTCTTTTATGCATTTCCATTAATATTAAATCAGTCAATTTCGAACTTAAAGTCCACTTCAGACATTTTCTTCATAATTAGGTACCTTTTTCATCCAGCATGAAGCTGCAATTTTTAGTTTTACATATGTTTTGCATATGTATTATGTGAACCTATCGTGTGAACATATCGTGTAATATGTTTAGGTCTCTATGTAAGAAAGGGTGAGCCGGTTGCCACGCATTAGTACAGTGTAAGTAAGTAATATGCAAAATGAACTGTACCTACTTTAATTCAATCTCAGAAGTACCAGTCGACTCCAAAAAAGTGTAACCACTTCCGACAGTAAATCACTCCTATTAGAAGGAAATAAAGATTATCACCTCTAAAATTCGTATACATGTTTTTGTACACCATTTTATACAAGCGGGGCTTGAATGTACGAACTCCTGAACGAATAGCGCTTTCTTACTACCTTAACATTTGTATATAATTTAAGTTTAATTATCACATGAAATTAACCAGACACTCCAGATTCCAACAAAGGTTCTCTCATTTTACTCCTAATGGGAAAAGTTGTGAAAATCCGAGAATACGTCATCGTTAATTTTTACCCAAAAAGCTAAGCTTCGGTAAATTTAACAACTTTGGAACATAATTCTGTCTCTTTCGTAGCGTTTAACCCCAATGTCAGAACACAATAATTAAGCGGATTCGACTTATATATTTAAATCACATTAATCACTCAATAATTCAATCAGCACTTATTATTTCATAAATACATACATACATATAATCACGACTATTATCCCCTAACGGTTAGTCGGAGACTAGGCAAAAGCAGTCCACTGCCATAGTCCGCGATTCACCAAGCATTGACTGCACACGTCACTAAGCGGGACAGTTGGTGAGCCCGTCGTCGCCGCTATAAGCTATTGGATAATTGTGCAGTTCTCATAATAATTTATATAATATAATAATGCATGCCCGAAAGTGCTGACAGGGGTATTACAATCCACAGTTCCTATGTAACAGTGGATGATCCTATTGCCACATATTGGAAAAAATGTAAGGCTAGCATAAATTTATATTCATATTTATAATTTTCATTCAAATTTTCCGCGATACACAAAAGCTTCGACATTTTACCGGGGCTGCCTGATTGTAAGGAAGTACAATAAATTTTACATAGAAATGGTTCAAATATGTATGTAAAGCAAGTCAACTGAGATCCGAAACGAGTTTCCTTTTAGACAGCGTTCATCGCATTGGCTATATGCAAAAATGCCTTAGTCTATACGTAACAATATAACATGCATACCAAGCAAACAATTAACAAGTAGGTACCATATTATGTAATAGTAATTTACATCTCTCATGTTCGGTAAGTAGGTCCTTAATACCCCCAGATGCGGGTTGTAAGTGATCAATTACCGCCCTAGGTTAATAATGTAGCTAGAAACGCCCTAGGGCGGTAAGTAATTAAAAAAAAAACGCTTTCAAAAAGTTCGCGTACATCTAACCATCTTACTGGCACTAGACATCATGCATTCAGCCCAATGACAAAAGAGGTCGCTTCGCTATTTTCATCAATTTTGAATATCGAACGGCGAAGCTAAATTTAGTTCTTGAAAATCAATTTATTTATTCTTGTAATGCCTTTTTTTCCACTTACCTCACAATCGAGATGTAAAGCAGAGTAGTTAGCTCGGGTGTAAGCATCAATTGCACCCTCGAACTATAAGCGCCCTCGCTGCGCTCGTGCGCCTAAATATCTCGGGCTGCAATTGATGCCTTACAGCCCTTGGCTACTAATCTACTATTATAGATACTAGTAGGTATTACTAAATTATTTTCACATGTCGTTCAAAAAACTTCATAACTCATCTTGCATCAAATAATTTGAAAACACTTATACTTTGAACAAAGTCTCTGAACAAATAGTTAAATTCCACTGTAAAACTGGTAAAATCATCTTCAAAACTTCATCATTCGTATAAGTTTTAGCATACCAAACCCGTAAAAGTGGCTTAGTTTGTTCAGTCGAAGAAGAGGCACTGCCCGATATCTACATCTGTTTGCACTAAGTAAATCCTAGTTTGAGGAAATCCTAACAGGTGCTATGCCGACATGAACGTCTCACTAACTATAAGAGAAACATTGTAACTTTATCTGAAAGCCAAATAGGTATTCTAATAACGAAGATGATATGACTTAGTACAAATATTATCGGCTTTGAACACTGAATTTCAGAGGGTATCTGGTTTCCGAATATCAACAATTGATGGGCTGACTTAAGTTTACAGTAACAAAAAATGCAATCCATCTAGCATGACTAACGAAATACGATATGCGAGAAAGAAATTGTACACAATGCGATTGTCAATGCGATAGGTATATCGTGTTTCGGTAGAAACTAGGCCTATTGCCTATATACAAGTATTGAAATATCAACACTTTTTTTATTTACAATTGTGTCCCTCAAATTATTCCACATAAATAACCGTTTAAACGCGAGCAAAATCCCGGATGCCAGTGAAACATGTGTCCATAGACAGGTATGCTAAACGAATGCAATCTATTTAATAATTCACAATTGCACACCAATCCAAAGCGCAATCACAACGCTCGAAAATTGCATTTTTATTCTCCCGCTTTCCGGAAAATATTATAGTCAAACTAAAATACCAATGCTGCAATATTTGGGCAAACAATGCACAAAGGGTTTTCCGGCCGCTATTAATTTACTGAAATGATTTTTTTAACAAGTGAACATTAATAATAATTAACAACGAAATGCTTTTTATAAAGATAGGTAGTGGTATGGACATGTTATAAAAACTATATTCCATTTATTTATTATCCTTTTGCCTTTTCGGAACTGGTTGATGTTTTCGATTTCGGCAGATATTTCGTCAGTCATTCCTTCGAACCTTATGAAAACATTTGATTTAAGATAAAACCAATGTATGGACTATTGTGGCTTGAATGTCGATGTGAATAATATAGAAACACACACAGTGTGCAGTTTGTATATTTGAGTTTTTCATTCGATTCTGAAAGCTACGACTTTATAACCTTCCATTACTCAAATTATATGTGTGTAAGGTGAAACACGTAAAATCAATTTAATAAATACCTACTGTTATATGTAAAAAAAATATTTGAGACGTTTTCATATTATGTCTCCAAAATTTCAAAGAAAATACTTAACCGACGACACGGTTAAATAACATAAAATGATCTAAGATTTTCTTTATGAGAAGAATTCAGAAAAATAAATTAAGCTTTATTGAGAAAGAAATCTGAGAGAAAAATTCGCCGTGTGAAAAAACTGTGTGTTAAAAATATTTTACAATTTTAGCCTCAAATGTGACGAATCTATTTTCTGTTAGTATTTTGCAGAGATCCATAAAATTACGTCTGTATTCCTGACGTGGTAAGCAGATTACTAATTCTAACTATTTGATTAATATTTATAATATGATCTATATATAAAAATAGTGCTACCATAATTCTAAATAAAGAGAGAAAGTAAAGTTTTTAAATCATTACCTAATCACAATTATTACTGCAAATAGTGAGCATAAGTATTAATTGTAATTGGGTTATATCCATTTCATCAAAATGGTTTTTGTTTTGCATTTGATGATAGGACTATTCCCTGGAAGTATATCGTCATGTGTAATTCAAAGTTATTAATAATGTGTTATAAATACATATTTATATACAATCAAAACATGTTTTCACGTCGTCCTTAGCCTATACCTATACCTCTCACTGCTGGGCACAGACCTTCGTCATTTAGAAACACATGAGGAGTTTGGACCGTAACAAACAGGGAAGAGTTTCTCGGTGGCGTAACAAACAGGGAAGAGTTTCTCGGTGGCGTAGTAGTTAGTACGCTTTGGCTTTCGATAAGAAAACAAAGGTACCTTCGCCATGGTCAGGCCGTGGATGGGGAACCACTTTGTGATCTCGAACTCCTCCGTGCTTCGGAAGGCACGTTAAACCGTGGTTTCCGATCGCAATTGCAACCGTTTCTACCCACCAACCTGCATTGGGGCAGCGAGCGAGTTGGTGTTACCGCCCATATTACTTAAGCAGGAACAAATAGGACATTATATGGCTAGCGACGATCTAATTTATAGATGGTGCTGATTATTACTAGTGGTTTACTAACCGATCTTTAGTGCATGAACCACGTTCAGTGTGAGTAGAACAGAAACAAAAGACTTACCTGATTATTCGGGAACGTGCCGTCCTTGTCTATCGCATTAACTTGAGTGACCTTGGTGCCGATGGGTTCTCCTTCTAGCACAGTTTCTTGTTCTCGCTCCGTAAACAGCGGGATTTCGTCGTTGACATCTTCTAACATTATGTACACCGTCGCTTCAGAAGCCAATTGCTGGGCGCCATTGTTCTATAAGAGTTAGGAGAAATTAGTTTGTGATTAAAATTTTATACTAAAATGTGATACAATTATCGTTTATCGTTCGGCCTTATACTCGTATGCCTATGCATTTTCCATGTAGTAATAACAATAACAGAACGGGCTTAACGAAAGATATACAACCACTTTAAGTCAGGCACATAAGCAATTGGATAAATAACATATTATCGGCACCAAGATGCGGAGTACCCATTAATCAATAATCAGATGAAGTATAAGAAAAAATTACAAAGACCAGGCCAATAATATTCGTGACGTTTTAACACTTCAAATAACAATAGCCTTAAAATAAAATGTTTCGTCGTATAACATTAATATTCAATATTTGAAATATTGAATATTAATCTATTAATTTAAATATTCTACGTAGCAAAAACTACTCAAGAGTCATGATATATTTGCGATGTCAGAGCAAAACTCAAATTTTTTAATGTTTTGATGCCACAAATATTGTTTTTCAGGTTCATAAAAAAACAATCTTAACCTAAACTCTATCAGAATATATTTCTTAGGAATTGATCCTTTATTGATCCTTTTCCTAGATTTCATATATTTCCATTAATAATTATTTAGCAGTTCATTTTATTTTTTTGCTGCCGAAATAAATATCTTGCTACCCAATTAATTATTCTGCTGACCAAATAATTATTGTGCCGCCCAAATAATATATTTCTGACAAAATCTTTGCTTGCCAAAATGATCTTTCGGCTGACCTTTTTGTCAGTGTCGCAGTTTATTGAAAAAACGAGGAAGGAAAAAATAAAAACGTCACGAAGGAAATAAAACTAAAACCCTCGTATATTTTTAGGAAAATTGTACATAATTGAATAAATTATGCTAATGCAAAGTAGTAAAATGTGCGTCTCAAAACTCCTTAGAATACTTAAAAGTAAAAACGAAGATTTTCTTGTCCGAATTTATGAGTCGTAAAAAGTTTTTGTAACAAGCTTATGTACCGTATTAGTTTCGCCCGAAGCTTTCGTCTTTGTAACTTACTTATAGCTTTCGATGAATTACAACTTTTATCCGAGATCAAGCTTAGGTTGCAGACAAACTATTAATGTGTATAATTTTGTTGATTGAGGCAAAACCAAATATCTAGGTATAAAATCTTTATTTCAGTTATATCTCATATATTAATTTAATTTGGACTTATTTTAAGTAATTAATTTGATTGTAACAAGAAACCGATCTTCTTTAACTCATCACCTAATACCTACGTACCAATATCAATTGGCTCGTCCAAAAAAGGTAGGTATTTTAGAAAATTGGTCGGCATGCATGTCAATATTATGCGTAACATTTAAGATCACGCGTATTGTGTTCATTTGTAACGAAATAATATACGAAATATTTTGATGCTGGTAGGCATCAAAATGATCTCGGACATAAATTCTATCACATGGTTTTGATAGTTTTAATAAGTTTTGATAAACTCAAACATGATTGGCGAATTTAGAAGAACATGTTCTGCTTATTAATGCACACAAACTCATAAATAAAAAAGATATTCCGACATGTCACAAAATTCACACAAAGGACGTGACATATTAATTAATATGGGTTGCAATATAAAAAAAAACGATGGCCACCAAATTTATTCAGGCCGTTCCAATTATACTTGATGCAGGTGGGTTGTATTGTCAAAATAAATTATAAGTTCTTGAATGAAATACACATACAATGTTTATAATCCTAATTTATCTTTTTTGTGCGATAAAGTATAATTTTATTCTATTTCCAGATGTAGTGTGTATAGACTATTTTCAACATCCTGAAAGTACCGACTCTATTAAATCAATCGAGTTTGATACAAAAAGCAAAATTTAAAGAGTTTAAAGGTATTAAAGTAGTTAGTACCATAATGAAGTAGATTAATACTACGATGATAATACCACATTTAAATGTTACAGCTCTACCGGTGTACGATAATGAGTTTTCATTTAAGCGTAATAGGACATATTTCATACGCTCGTTTATACTAGCCGTGGAGCTTCAACGTGTGGGTTGCCCATTTGCATTCGTTATAAGTTCGCTTTCGTTCAGCGTGTTCAGGATATTAAAATTCTTGTCTATTTTTAGGTACTCACATATCTTTTTGTCAAATGCTTTACAAAACATTTTGATTAAAAGATTCCGTGATTCGGCATACAATGGTTGAATTAAAATTTCGTTCGACAACAATAGAGAAATCTCCGATTGCGTGGTTCGAATCACGATTTGCATTGGTTATGATATATTGAAAATAAACTAATTTGTACGAGAAGGCTCTATGTAGACCGCTAAATAGCTGAGGCATTTTATTGAAACGACAGCTACCCTTCCTCGACTGCAATCTTACTTAACCTTAGGTAAGATGCAGTATAGTTTGTCCAAGTATTTTTGAGGTCAGTTTTGAGTTTCGTGGGGGCAGTTGATTGTGTTATGATCAGTGATCGGGGTAGGTAGAGCTATTTTATGTTCTTGCCATATGATAGAATAACATGGATATGTAACAATTTTTTATTGGGTCCTTACCTATGAAATTGGTGTTTTTTTTCTCTCTTATTATTTTGTCTGTAACTATTAAGATTCAGAGTATTCCTAAAAAATAATTACCTCGTCTAAAAATATTGTCTAAAATTGTTTTGATAATTTGTTGTAAGTTCAATTGTGTTAAAATTGGAGACGGAGACAACTCTCTTTAAGTGCCTCCCGAAAACACTTTTATTTACATTTACATAAAAGCGATAAATAATTTTTATGAAGTGTGATATTACACATATTACTAAAGCTTGTCTAATGATACATGCCAAATATTATCATCTTTGGATTTGTTGTTGTGAAGAAAACTGAAAAAAATTTAGTATGGAAAATGCAGAATTCCCCAAAATCTCCATACAAAACACCAATTTCATAGGTAAGGACCTAATATATTTATACAAGAATCAACAATCATTTAACATTTAATAGTTGTACGTACAAGAACATATCATACAAACTATTATATGTTCCTAAAAAATCGAAACGTGATTGAAAAGAACAAACTATTTGTATATAACTACAATAAAATCTCAAACAAATTTACCAACACTTTTAAACAATAATTTACTTATTAAAAAAAAATTTAACAAACGAAATAAAGAATTTTAAAAATCGAATCGCGTTGTTTGTCGGGATCCCGAGGAAAATCCATAATTACATCAATGTTTGCGGTCAATGAACCTAAATAACTCTACCAACTCCAATCAGTAGTTATGATACCTAGATGATATAATCATTTGTTCTCCCGAAATGTAATTTTGTAAGTTTATTTAATGTATTTGGACCGCGACTTACTCACTTTTTGTAGCGAACCTAGCACCAAGCAACGATGTTATTCCACATAAGTCTTTATACGTCTCATTGCCATAAGTTCATAACTCAGAAATGATAGGAAAATTTAAATAACGATAACAGGTGTTGGAGAGCTTTGTGTCGAAACTAAATTAAACCTTATATTTAGTTCATGAATAAAAAAGGAACCTAACGGTAAGGAAACTATAACCTTCAGAAGGGCAATTAAAATGAGGGTAGCTTAAACTTCTATAATCGGTCGCCTGCGGCGTTGACGCCAAAGGGGCGGGTACGCTACATAGTAAGACATTATCATAACAAATTGACTATTAATAGCATTATATGTATATAAATAAATGTCTTATAGGTATAATTATTTCACGATTTGATTTATACTTATTATACTTATATTTTACATTAAATATCTAGAATATCCATATAAGTCATATCATTAATTACTATCGCTCAAAAAGATAGGTATACCTTTTTATAGCAATTATGAAACAGTATATATCTAATAGCCGTCTTGATGCTATACTATACTAAATAAGGAGGATACATATAGATAGATAGATGTAGGTCTTTATTATAAAAGATCGGACAAAAGACACCATCTTATCTGATTTTAGTAAATATACAAGCGTCCCTAACTCGTCGACAAGCGTATAAAATATGCGCGAAATTAATTTATATATAGACTTTTATATTGAAATATTAAATACTTTGAAAGTTAATATTGTAAATATATAAAAAATACAATTATATAAGTAGATAGAATTAATATTAGATTTCTATTTATAGTGTTTTTTAAGTTTTTTTAAGAAATCAGATATAAAATAAAAATAAACATTGAATCTCTTTGATACGATAATCGTTAATTACCTAGTATCAAGCAGCCTTTTAACAGATCTTGTTCATTACATCTATTTATGAGCCCAAATACAGAAACCGTAAAAGGTAAGCAGATATATAATTTAAGATACTAATTAAACTGGTGCTCTCCTCGTTTGATCGTTATAATTATGCTGTTTTTTTTTTTAAATAAGGAGGAAAATGTTTTGTTTAACGTAATTTGCTCATAAAACTCTTAAGGTTTACAAACATCATTACGATACATTTATTTATGAGGTGGAGATGTAGGTATATTGTATAAATAACCCGTTGACAATAGACTGGAGAACAATAGAGAAGGCATGATTAAATGAATAACAATTAGTGTAAATGAAAAAATACCTACCCTAATTGTAAAACAGAAGAGGCTTAATAATTATGATCACTTTTAAAAGAAAAAGAAATAAAGTACTACGTACTAAAAAAAGTCGTAACTCACATAGTACTTTCCCCTGCGATATTCTTAATTTTTGCGATAATTTATAACAATATCTGAAGAAGAAACTTCTGACTTCAAAAGTTCTTAACGACAGCCATAATTATAATCAAAATGTTCGAACTTTAGTGTATACGAGTTTTCTATAGATATTTTATCATCAAGCTTTTGCTTCAATAATTTAGGTACTCGACAGAAAATTTTACTCAAAATCAATGAAACCAACCTAGATAAAACTCGTAAAAGAATAAAACTACCTAAGTATCACCGGAACTAAATAGGTAGGAGTCCTAAATTCACATTACACTTGAAGTCATAAATGTCTCGTCTTTAGAAATCATGTTCTTTGACGCAATCGCTCAATAACAATACCATCTCAAACGAACCGTAAAACTGATTACAATGTCAAATATATAGAGAAAACTTACCTCAACACGAATCGTCAGATTGTATTCCTTGATGCTCTCGTAGTCCAAAGGATGATTGACTTTAATGTCGGCCCAAGTGAATCCATTATCGGCCCTTTGTTGCAAATAGAAGGTGTGGAATTTATTGGTCTGGGCGGTCGAGCCAGGCATCAGACGATAGAATACCGTCGGGTTGTTTTCGATTCCAGAGCTGAAATATTACACCACGCTATAGATTCGCCGACCTCGACAAATTTGAGGTCGTTAAAACAGCTAATTGTAACACAACAACAAGCCACATGACTCTAATTTCAATTTAGCTAAAATTACTTTTTGGTTGGAAAAGGATAATACTTTAAATAGCGAACAAATAACTAAAATAATGATTTTAAACTGTAGAGCAATTCATTTGTGTACCAGTTGCGTATACTTAAATATAACCAGGTTTAAGTCCAATTTAGTGATAAAAAATTTATTCATTTTAAAAAGTAAAATTTATTTGTTTCGTAGTTGACTTATTAAACCAAAAACTAATAATGTTATATTACTTTCGCATTAGCAATTCCTCGTGTGTTTGTTAATTAATCCCGCATGTGCTTGTTTTGCATGAGGAAGGCCTGTGCCCAGCAATGGGACATATATAGGCTGAAGACTTTCGAATTAATATTACACTTATAAACTCATAGCTATATAATTTGGTATTGAGCTATATAAAATTCTTTAATGTTTTTTGATAAAACTATTTAAAGAACATTCTCAATCTAATCTACAACAAATGAATTACTCAGAATAATTGATGACTTGAATTAATGAAAACCTTAATTATGATGTTAGTACAGTGAATTAGTAATGGTTTCATTTTACGACCATGTGAGTCAGAAATGTGTGATTTAGGACGAACAGATAGACAATAGACACGTGAACATTTGCCATCGGCCAGCACACAATGTGACTTAATGCACTAGAAACAAGGCTTAAAATGCATATTACCAAACGAAGGCCCGATGCACTTAAGTGATGCATTCCTCGTGTGTTATTATGAAATGTTCCTAAACACAAACCCTAACCAACAATGTCGATGATCTAATGATTACAAAAAAAATTAAGACGAAATAATATGACCTGCGAAGTTTCCCGTACATAATATTTAGGTAATCAATAGATGCACAATTATCATAAAAATTAACATGTCTTGATATTTGACCGTTTTTTATTACTTTATACCTATTATATTCGATTATACCATGAAACAAACTTGTATTACATTAATAAACATTTCTAATTCTGATTTCAATGGCATGTCTGGTAATCTAAATTTTCCTCAATTTTTCCAATTATTTTTCCCCCTATTCATCAAATGTTACTGTAAAATTTGGATTACTTTTAATAGTTTTCTCTGTAAAAAAATTTTGAGCAAAGAAAATAAACCGCAAAATAGAAAAACCACATGAGAAAATTAAATTCCTAAGAACACTAATATCTAATACAAACCTGAAAGAAATACGATTTCAACATGCATTTAAAAAAATCTAAAAAGGGTCTGAAATTAAATTTAATTCATTCTGTTGCATCAGTCAACATGCACAGAATGTTTTTATTAAAACATATTTAAATATATGACATCGAATAATGTTTGATCTTAATTATAACAAAATGACGAATTAAAAATTCAATACTTTACTATGAGTAAAAAATATGTAAAATAAGTACATCCTTACTTAACATTAAGCTTTTTATGATTATCTGATATTTTAAAATGTTGAAATGAAAAGTATGAATAAAAATTGGTAAATTAGTAGAAATAGAAAAGATCTTTATGAAAAGTCTTTTTAGAACAACTTAGGCTAAATTATTTTCGACAATTTTGAAAATCAATAATAAAAAAGCATATTAACGATTTACATCAGATGTCTGATTTTATAACCAGATTAAGGTTTAAAATAAAAATAAACTTCAAAGGATAAAGATATTCGATTTCATGACAAAATCGGTTTAACTTTAATCTTTGACTTTAAATACTATAAAAAAATCCTTTATCGCAGAAAAAGGAAAAATACATCACTGAAAAGTTATGGATACCCAACAGAATATACCTACCTTCCTACAATTTAAAGCGACGACGCAATAAATTACACAGGTTTGTTAGTAATGGTGTAGTCTATATTGAACAAATTCTTAATCACAAACCATATTGACAGGCAATCTAATCTAACCACGAAAGAGAAGAATGTATAATTACGAATGTTAGGAAAAAGTTACAACGAAAATGACACCCGATCTTGTAAGTATAGTGTTTTTAGGAAATATGACTATTAGGTTAGGATTCTTATGATTTTAAAAACCTACTAACACAGATTCTACCATACAAAGATGACGAATTTTAGTCAATACGAACCTAATAACGAGGTACCAAGTTACAAAATGAATTTTTAGGTATTGACGACACTATCTACTGGTGCTTTAGATGTAAAGCAAATTTTTAAAGCAGCATAAAGGACGATATTAACAAGTCTAGAATACGTCCGTTAAATAAAAAACCCTGGTTTTGTTTGCACTTTTTCCAATTCTAGCTTGAAGGTGGGAGTGTTAATACCCACATTAATTGAACCTATGATGAAACAGACCTAGACGTAAAAAGAACTACGATGCTCATATTTCCAATTCAAGTTCTACAAATTTCTTATTTTTTTTAAATATTAACAGCTTAGCGTGGTAACAACATAGAAGACAGTGTTAATTGATGAACGCCAATTAATGTGATCCCGATTCCAATAAAGCAGTGGTCCCTTAATGCTTGGTGATAGTGGTCACAAGTTCCGTGTGATGGAGATGCAGTTGACGAATCGCTGACAAGTCACCAAGTGAAACATTTTGTAGACGACGACGGCAGACAAACACAATGACTCCTAGAATTATCAGTCGCAATCGAATTAAAGCTTACGTACCATGCTAACAAAGTAGACAAGTCAAATAATAAACCTAATTTGAAAGTGATAGATAACCAAGGAATCTTCCGTCGTGATCGCATTTCACTTTATTTTGATATTTTTAAAACTTTTAACGTAAATGATATCCAGAGTTTCATGCGTAAAAGAATGTTCTATCAATTAACAAAGAGGTAACAAAGGGTACATAATTGTCCCGGTGAAAAAAGGTATGCACGGAATTTAAACGACTTTACATAACATGAGAAACAATAAATATAAAGAAAAAACATATATGACTTTTTAATTTCAATGAAATGCCAAAATAAAGTGAAGTTTGAAGTATGTGCCGTTCTGCGGCGTCGGCGTCGCACACTCGTGCAGGTGCCGGGCTGCGTGCGGTGCCCGCGGCAACAGTTACACGCACCTTGCTTTCACGGACACCACTTTGGCACCCACGGGCAAATTCTCTCGAATGTAGATTGGGCCGTACACCGTGTGGTCCCACACGGGGGGATTGTTAGCGCGGTCCACTACGTCTATCTGGACCTCCACGGATCTGGACAAGGGCGGGAAACCCTTGTCTTGAGCCATAGCCTCCAACTTGTACGTTTCTCGCTAGCGGGGAAAGAGTCGATGGAAACAGACAAAACCACGTCGTTAGTAGTGTTAAGAAGTGGAGGAGCGGCGGGCCCGAGGGCCCGCTGCGCCTTATACCAACCTGGCTTTCACACTGGTCACTACGGTACCCACTGTGACATTCTCTTTGATGTGAACGGGGCCATACGTGGTCATGTCCCAGATGGGGGGCTTATTGTTCCTGTCTACCACGTCTAATTCAACGTCCACGTCTGCGGAGGAGGGCGGGGCGCCTCTGTCGGACGCGCGCACGCGCAGGCGGTACCTGTCCCGCTACAGATACACGGGTCAGAGGTCAGCGGGGAAAATAAAATATAACACAACTAAAACATAAACACATCGCTAATAAACAATTAAAATAAGTTTGAAATAAACTCAATTACATTTCTCATCCACTTTTTTTTATTTATTGGCTGTTAAGGATGTCGTGTTTCTAATTGCAATATACACGCAACCGTCACACACTCATTCAATAAGCCAAACAAAAAAGTAGGAAAGTATAAGAATAGAGAATTTTCTATAAAAATTACACCCAGGCACGCTGTCTTCCACCCAGCTCGCCTCTCGTACTGACTTACAATTACATTCCTTAATGTAGCCAATATTAGGTGGTGCAAGAAAAGAAACTGGAAACAAAAATGTTTTTGGTATTTTACAAGTTTTGTTTTATATGTACAATAAAAAATACAAACTGTACATTATGTATAATTAGTTATTCTGTACAATAATATAATTAAACTAAACTAATTATAAAATTAAAATAATTAAACGAAAAGCAGGCAAATGCATGCAGCACTGCATACAAGACATGGCGGAAAGGTCAGGTTGTCGTAAGAAGGTTTTTGTGACCTCGAATACTACAACGAAACGACACTCATTGAAATGAAATATATTACAAACGATGGACGTTACTGTTAAACTGTACAAATTTCGGTTTTGAGAACGTTGCCCCTTTCACAGAAGTAAATGTCACAACTGGCCAGATGGCCAAACTGCCGCACGGGCAATCTGACCATCGTAATTATTAACTAACAATATTATACAATCTAATACTGATTGGCGCCCTGTAAAAAATTCATATTATCATGATTTTGTAGTAGTTGACAATGCATGAGTTGTCGTCAATGATTGGATGACTCGTGATCAAGCGGACTCGAACCGCCCACAGGCTGCTTCGCAAAACAAAATTTGAGGTTAGTAACAAAACATGTACATACATAATAATACTGTAAGGTATATTCAAAAGCGTAAGCTTCCCAAATCAATCGGTTATAAGTACTTATAATAAAATAAATTTCCAAACTAGTTAGTGCGAAATATACAGAAGTGCAGTTACGGAAACTGTACATGTTTTAGAACTAAACATAGGTCTGAACGGTGAAATATTTACAGCAGAATAATCTCTGTTATAAGTATTATACACAGGTCGTATTGATCGGTAAGATAGTAGTCAATGCAAGATGGTGCTGCGGAAATAAATCTTAACGAAGATTTAGTGCTGAGCCGGCGTTGGCGGCAAATTAAACTAATTGTGCTGCAAGAAGAACAAGCCCCCACGGCGACGGGCTAGGCCGCCTCGCCGTTCAATGGACAACTACTCCTCACAGCCAGGATTGACCCCTCTTCACAGCAATTTACAGCATCAGTAAAATTTAGAACTATTTACATGTAAAAACTTAAAGTATGTGCCAATTGAATCCTAGGGTCTGTAGGTAGCACTCATCCACCAAACTTTATGAGTAAAGTTGTTCCCTTTCACTCGTCAATCTTGTCACAAGATCTCAGTTAGTTTCAAATATAATCTAGGGTATTTTTGTAAATGCATACTTACGTCTAAAGGTTTCTTTAGTACTATCCAGCCTGATTCAGGCTGGATTTCAAAGTACTCGATATCAGCAGGATTATATGGTGCGCTCAATGTATATACAATAGCACCGTTATTGTCAGCATCTTCATCAGAAGCTGACACTCTTAATATATTTGTGCCAATACTGGCATCTTGTTTTACATTCTCCACATATTTCTGTAAGATACATAACACACAGTAAACAGCTGCAAAATGTTTATATGTAATATTACAAGCCAACTAACTGTGCGAAACAGTGCTCATGCAATGTGTGCGAATTCTATAACACTAAATAATACTGAATGAGTTCTGAAATGGCAATGCTGATACAAATTGTTTTTCTTATATGAGAAAATTTTAATAAAAAATGTATACACCAATTCCCAGATTTTATAATCAAGTTAACCTAATCGAGACATGGCCACATTTCAAACACAGACTTATTCTTTAGTACTTAATCGCCCACTCATCAAATTGCTTACTTGTCTGTCGAACAGTGGAGGGTTGTCATTTACATCAGTTATTTCGACTGTGAACGAGCAAACGCCTTCTAAAGAAGGTTCGCCCTGGTCAGTCGCCTTTACAGTTACTGATACAAACTTGCCATCGTCACCTTCTCTGTCAAATACTTTGTTGGTAGACACTTCGCCGGTTTCTTCGTCAACAGTGAATTTTGTACCCTTTTGATTTGGTTGTTGAACAATAGAATACTTGACTTGTCCATTTACGCCTTTATCTTCGTCAGTAGCATGCACTTTTATTACAGGACTTCCATTTGGAGCCCCTTCTTCGACTTTTGGGAAATATGTTGGACAATCTTTGAATATAGGCTTATTGTCGTTAACATCTGTGATAAATACTACTACCACAGCCGTAGAAGTATGGATAGTTGCGTCGCCGTTAACGCAGCAAGCGCCGTCGTCCATAGCAGTGACGTTTAGTTCATATTTATCTCGATCTAAAGATATAGCCTTGTTGTGTAGACGGATTACTCCAGTAATTTCTTCTATGACAAACTGTCCTGAGCTCGTACCTCCGCCAACGAAACCGAACCTTACATTATCTCCGTCTTTGTCTGAAGCTACGACTGTTGTAACTAAAGTGTTCGGGCCAGCATTTTCGTCGACATTAGGCGTGTATACTTGTTGGGAAAACTTCGGTTCTTCATCGTTCTTGTTCTTTGTGTAGACTCTTACTGTTGCCGTTCCAGTCTTAGCTGGTTCTCCCTTGTCCTTGGCAGTGACGACAAACTCGTAATAAGCATTATTGTTGTCAGCATCCAACTGCTTGTTATTGGTTATGATGCCGTTGGAGTCAACGCTGAAGTGGTCATCTGAAACATAGACAAAAAATACACGTTATATTATCACACGTTTCTTTTCTTTGATATTAAACAAAGGACATCAATGATGATAAGAGATGAGAGAAGAGATAAAAGATGATAGGAGTCCATCCATGTTTTTCACGAAAAACATCATTGGCTACATCGAGACATTAAACAAACTCACGCTAATGCACATTAATTTATAATAATAAAGGTATAATTTTATACTTGTGATAAAATAGGTACCACATTTACGTGTATATAAAAAGCTACTTGTTTAATTAGTGTTTAATACTTTACGACCACGGTCAGTATAATTCGGTGGACCCAGCAGAAGGCGAATGGGGTGTGATGACTTAATGAGTGAATGTCATTGCTATCAGTTGAAGCCCGGAACACAAAAACTATTAATTCGTCAAGTATCTCCTAGATGGCGCTAGTGTAATTAAAACTGCCTATAGTCTGCCGCCTGGTAGTCCGGCAGCTCGAACTTTGGCGCGTTGTCGTTTACTTCCGTCACGCAGATAGTTAGCTGGAGTAGAGTAATTAATGTACCTGAGACCAAATACTCGATCTCGGCGTTCTTCCCCGAATCGGCGTCCATGGCCTTGACCTTCAGGATGCTGGTGCCGAGCGGGATATCCTCATCCACGTTGTGCGCCTGGTAGTCCGGCAGCTCGAACTTTGGCGCGTTGTCGTTTACGTCCGTCACGCGGATGGTTAGCTGGAATGGAGTAGTATGGTTTGGTTAAAACTCTATGAATAGTATAGTAAAATTATATAAAGACCACGTTTTTCGAAAAAAAGGTTACGTTTATATAACTCTGAAACTTTAAATGTATTATTTACATCATTATCATCATTTCATGGTCCTTCATTGTCCCGTGTTGGTCCGGGATTCAAAAGAATGTACCAACTGCTTTTCTTGCCTAGCATGTCGTAAAAGGCGACTAAGGGCCTATTGGGTACTGGGTCTGTGATTGTGTAGGCGATGGGCTAGCCATTTGTTACTACTCTTTCACGATTTTTCATCTGACCAAACCCAATTTTTGTATGGCAAAATGTGGTCTTAAGGAACACGGTGCTCCGTGCACTCTGCCTACCCCCTCGGGGATTACAGGCGTGATTTTATGTATGTATGTTATCATCATTTGCCTGCCCTTTTCCCAATTTTACTTGGGGTTTCCCAATTTTACGTGTCTTCCTCTGCCATTCTCCTCCACCACACGTCATATCAACATTCACTCCCATCCAAGCCATGTCACAATCACACATTCTATCCATCTTTTCTTCGGTCTTCCTCTCCCGACATTACCATCCACTCTTATATTCTTATTTAGGTACATATTGTGTTTTATTTATATAATTTATATACACACGACATGATAATTGATTTCAATCGTTGCATAGTCATTAAGACTGGGGAAACGCAGGAGACCGATTTTTCGATACAAATGTCTTTTGGTTTTAGGCAGCTGTTTCCCCTCAACATCTGTCTATACCACCACTATGCCCCTTTCTTGTTTTGTCAAGAAATCAATTACATTTTAAAACTATTATTCTTTTCCTAAGAATTCGACGCCCAGCTCAGCTATGCTTCTTCAATTGCATACCATTGGCAAAGACCGTTTGTCTTAATTGCAAAGATAATTCTAAGACAAACGAACATAACAGACATACCTCAACAGATGTAGAAAACCCTCCCGAATCTTCAGTGGCAGTGACAACCAGCGAATACACGTGAGGCTGCCTCAAGTCTTCGAAATCCAACTCCTTGGCCAGCTTGACGATCCCCGACGTCGGCCCAATGTTGAACGTTCCCGCGCCCTGCCCTTGCGCCTTCAGGGTGTACCGGATCTCGCGGTCGGCAAAAGATTTCGCCTTCACTGATATGATGCTGGAAAAAGATATCAGACAACGTTAGTTAGGACTTCTATATAATCCGGTAAATAATTCAAGAAAATCAAAAATACAAATATCTTAGATTAAGTCTATTTACAAGGGTTTGAATAAAGCCAAACTAAAATGTATCCAATGTTGTGCCAATGGAATCGGCCCTAAAATTGTGTCTCTACTACTTTAAAGTGTAACATTAAAAAGTGGTACAGTTTAACCACAGAAAAACTTTAGACAACAAGAAAAAAAATCAAGTCTATCAATAACTTAAAATAAAAAAGTTGTATTGCGGCAAGCTAGGTCTTCTACTGTGTCAGCCTCAGAGTAAACAGAACTGGAGTAGCCATTAGTCAATTTCTCAAACATTTTATTCTGCCATTTCTTGCGGGGGGTGAGGTTACCACTACACTCAAAGCCAGCACAACGCACAACGTTTTTACAAATGCACACATGCATAATTCGACACACAAATTTAAATTTCACGCACACACACGCTTAAAACAGTCACGTGGGGTGTGCGTTTTGACAACGACACAGCCGCACTCCCCACGAGACTAGCGCTCGAAATTTGAAATCGTAGAATTCTAAAACATGAAATAATGAAGTAAATAATCATGAAATCTTAAAAATTATAATTACAAATAAAAGGTGACACCATCATTTAGCATACTCGATGTTTTCTATTTATTTTTACAACAAAAAACAGCACAGGCAGGCATTTTTGCGGGAGCTCTGTTCGCCGCAACGTTTACAATGTTATGGCGGTCAAAATGGCGGCTCAACTAGTTTTATTGAACGTGCAAGCATCCGATGCTTGTGCATTTGGCAGAGGGGAATGTTAGACAAAGGCTACTCCAGTTCTGTTTACTCTGAGGTGTCAGCCTATAATAAAATTGTATTTTGTCTATCAGTTTGTATGTTAGTCGCATCACGCAAAAATTCCTTCATAGAAATTAATGCTGTACCTATTGCATTGAATGCTCAGAGATCCGATTTAAAATTTAAGCATTATTTAGTTACATAAATAAATATCTTCAGACATTCACACCTATCAACTAGCCCCATTGTAAGCCACTAATTCTGCTTGTGTTACGGATACTATATATAAATACTCATGAAATATACAACACAAATATAAACATCCAGGACTAGAGAACAAATGCCTGTATTCATCACACAAATATTTGGCCCCACCAGGGATCGAACCCAGAACCTCTCGAGACAACGCCTTGCCACCGGCAAACAGACCACTTGACCACGGAAATCATCATGATGATGAGTTACATGATTCAAAATTCTAAGGGATTATAGACTAACTATTATGCTTAATAACTAGCATGAGGTGAAAATTATTTAGCGCTAAAACTAATTTACTCAAATTCCTATAGAAGCCTAGAAGTTTCTATTGGTGTTGAGATAAGTAAGGGTTGGGGATAATTAAATATTGATCAAATCAAAGACTTAACAAAATATATAAATAGGTATAAGTTTGTTGGTGAATTTCCAAAGCATAAAGTTTTAATTAAACTACTAACATAAATACCGACTAGTTGTTACACTACGTGGATCCGTATAATTTATTAATATAAAGGGAGATACAAAAGACATCACAATTTGATTATGCTAGGCTGTTCCATGAATTACTCATTTTTGCTGTTTAAAAAAAATCAACCTAGCCTAAGAAAAGATTGGCATAAGTATAATTGTTAAATGTAGAAATGCTTCGATACAAATGGCATACGAAACTACCCTTATTAGAGTACCGCACTAGAGATATCCATACATATAATAAGACTGTAGAGGTCGGATGTCTGTACATAGAAAAAAAATTCTAAAACCCATACCAGGGAGAAATAAAATAAGGAAAAATAAAATATTTTTTTTTGTTTTTCTGTCTGTTTGTCTGTTTGTGCGGGCTAATCTCCGTAATGGCTTGACCGATTTTAATGAAATTGTACATGGCAATACCTTATATCCGTGGTCAACCTCTTAAATTCATTTTATACCAGAAAATTAAAGGGTTCCCGTGGGATAGTTAAAAAACCATAGTAACCGAGGACGGAGTCCCGAACAACACCTAGTATAAAATAAAAGTTTTTACCTTGTTTCTAAATTAACATAGTTTAATAATCAAATTCTTAAACCAGAACGAAATTTTAATTGTTTTATTTTTGAAAATTTAACAATCCAGTCGGGCAAAAATGTGAAACGTATTGATTGTTATTGATGTGATCCTTTGCACAATAAATTCATATGAATGATCGTTTCGACTGTACATTTTGTGCACAAAATACTCTCGTACCAACAATTTATCAAGAAACCACTAACTTAAAGCGTCAATTGAAACTGACACGACTGAACTCGACAAATTATGGAGCGTAATGGAAATCTGACGTTGTTAACAAGCTTTCATGAAATAGAATGACTTCCTAAATACTTTTGCATCAAGTCACATCATACTGATCAATTTATACTTTCTTTAAAAAAAATCATGAACACAACATAATATCACCAGAACACCCTCTTGATATATTTAAATTATTTTTCCTAAATAACAAGGTCTATCCTGTAGCCATCTGCACAAAAGTGATGCAATGTGATACAGACGAGGATTGAACTAGCTGTTTGACCAACTCTACTATCGTTGCGTTACAAAGTCGCTACCAAAAATTTTCAGGATCATAAAATAGTATGGTCTACCTCAAAAAATATTAGAAATATTAGATAAATTAAAAAGCCTTATTTAAAACAGAATCAATTCTTCAATGACGTATCTACAGAGTTTCAAAGTCAAACATACCTACTGTGAAGAGTGTAGGAGCTGGTACTTTAGATAGAATTGTAAAATGGTCATGCTTTGTTCACTTACAGTGAACTGAGTGCATTTGAAAAATTTTGTACGACAATTTTACAAGAATGAACGCTACTTTTAGAATTTTGCGTATCCGAACGAGCCACAATAGAAAAATCTATTCTTGCAAAGCGTTTCGACATTCTAGATGGTTTGGACTGGACTCCTGTTTAGAGTTTAAATTCCTTAAAATCCATTACAGCTACATCTACAATTTAATATCTGTTGGTATATAAAGAATTATTAATTAATGACGACCTACGTGGTTGAGTGGTTTGTATGTCGGTGTCAAGGCGTCGCCATCTCGAGAGGTTCTGGGTTCGATCCCCAGTGGGGGTAAATGTTTGGATGATGAATTTTCAGTCATTGATCTCCAGTCTTGGATGTTTATATATATTTATTTCTTCAGGATATTTATATGTATTTATTTATTTAACAATTTTTTGTACACAGAAAAACATAACAACGAAACGACAAATTACAAAGATAGTACAAAGGGTGTGGCCTATTCCTAACAGAAATGTCTCCCAGCCATATGGCAAGAAACGAAAATGTCGTATGTACACTATGAATATATATAAAACTTAAATATAATATGTAGTAAATTGGATAAATAATATATAAATATTAAATATATTTATCCGTCATCTAGTGTCCGTAACACAAGCAGCATTAGTTGCTTAAAATGGGGCTAGTTGATAGGTGTGAATGTTTGAAGATATTTTTTTGTTTATTATTAATATTAACTTACTCTGAGTCCTTCTTCTGGTTCTCAGCAATCTCAGCTTCATAGCTGGGCAGGTAGAATTGAGGGGCTCGTTTACCACCGACAATGCTGAGTCGCTCTTCTGGTGTGGACTGGAACCTCCTCTCGTCAACACGACCGCTCTGAAAACACCGGACATTACAATCATTACATGTTTTATCTATTAATTCGTAAGAATTAATTAGAAATCTTAAAGATTAAGGCCCACTTGCAGGAAATTTTAATCGAGATTTAAAACTCGATTCAGTAATTTTTTGACATTTCAGCTATAGTAAAAATGTCAAAAATTTACTAAAACTAGTTTTAGATCTCGATTTCAATTTCCTGCAATTGGGCCTAAATACTTTTGTAAAAATTCCATTGTAAAGTTTTAAAAAACCTCACAATGAGCCAGTAGGAGAATCTGGGTTAACAAAACTTCAAAATTCCTTAATTAATTTTATACTTTACGGCAAAATATTTTAGTTTGAAAGGTTGGTTTTTTTTTTTGGCTTCCAGACTTAAGTGTGTGGAGACTTAACCGTACATAATATTTGATAATTTTGTCATCTTGGTTTCGATAAAATATTTAAAAACACACTGTTTTGATTACCATATAATTACATGAGCAAAATATCTTGACTCATTTCATATGATAACATATGTGTGATAGGTATATTAAGTTACTCGCAACAAATTTGAAAGGGTTTCTTCAAAGAACCGATACATGAAGGGACACTTGCTTGCAGTGTTTAATTATATACCTACAATATACAGACATCAATACAGCATGATGTATTTATCTCAATAGATGTTGAAGAACTTTTTCGGACCCACATTATTGATTACTAAGAACAGCTACATCAAAGAACTTCGTAGGTTTCCAAGACAGATAACAAGTGCACACGTATACATGACAACTGGACGAAGACAAAGCACTTCGGTTAAAGGATGCATTGTCTACTGTGGTATTTTGGAGCACAGACATTACAAACGCACCTTTGAAATAAGATAGAAGCAACTAAGTGGGTACAAAACCTTAATTGAAATGCATGCACGATAAATTCCAGTAAGTAGAATAACAGGTTTAAATGTTTGTAATGACTAATGTATTAAAAACTTCAATAAAATTTTCTTTGCATCAATTGAAGGTTATATTACTTATACCTACTGCAGTTAATTAAATGATAGGGTAATTTTGGAACGAAGCCAAGACTAACAAATGTTATGACCTAAACCGACATGAACGGCATCTTATGAGCCAGGAAGTTGGTGGTGGATAGGCTTGCTTTTCATTGTGTTGTCCTATCTACCTTCACATTGAAACTCATCTACGTCTGACCAGGAGTTGAGTTTTTATACAAACAAATTGTAAATCCTCACCTGATCTTCAGCCTTCACATAAAGCACATACTCCATATCCAATTGAAAGGGATCAGTTCCTCTGGTTCTGACCACTCCAGACCTCTCGTCAACTTCAAATCTTCCCCCAGTACGGTCTCGAACGATGAAGTAGTGTATGTTGTGGTCTGTGTCCGGGTCTCTGGCTTGAAGAGTGAAGACTGGGGTGTTCGGAGCCGCGTTGAGTTGGACCACAGTTTGCATCGGAAGGGGCCGGTTGATGAAGTATGGTGGTTCGTCATTGACATCTTTTACGTGGATGATTACGCGCTGATTGTCAGTATCTGAAATCGTTAAATAGAAATATTTAATAAGGATTAAAGATAGCCAGAAACTAAGAAATATTTTTTTTATGAACAAATTATTGGAAGTTATTTCATGATTGAAAATATTCCTTCGTCGTCGTAACAAAGAAAGATGATGACAAAATTGACAGTAAAGTTAGAAGTAAAAGCATTACGTATAAATTTAATCGTCTTGATGTAAAATAACGTCTCTGTGTGCAAATAAAAATAGCTACTTCAAAAGCTAATAAACAACAGCACGATTCTTAGAGTTTGTTTAGTAAATGCAACATAGCGGAAAGACCCCACTTGGCACGCATGTGGCTTCTAAGGTTGGCAACCCTAAACACGAAACAGTCACAACATTCATAGCTCCAAATTGTTGAGTACAACAGCAAAGGGGCAATCTAAAATGCAAATTCACAAATACATATTCAAAACACTACACAAACATCTAGCTTGGACAAGATTTAACCCAAAATGTAGAGAAAAATATATTCCATTGCCTTTTAAATGGCAAAGCGGGCATCCTCTCGGTTAAAAGAAATTCAAATGTTGTTAGAAGCCTTCTCTAGACAACAATAGAAAGAAAAATTTGTTTACCAACGGAAAGCTTTGTTTCCAAGTCCTTTTAAAGGCCAAAAAATTACCAAGACTATGCCAAAGTAAATATTATGAAAAGAGACCAAATGCAAATTAATTAAGCACACATAGGAGAACACTTTACTTTTACAAATATACTTACATTTCAATGCCACTTGGATTGCATGAAAGAAATCATAACATAAATTAGAAATGAACGTTGAATTATTAGTTATAAATTAACCTAAAACTTAGAGTTCATTAGCTATTGAATTTCAGGAAACCACCACCTTTATCACAAAACTATCGCCGACATTTTTTATAATATTTTCAGTTATTTGATTAAGCCTTATTAATGTTAATCTATTCGGAATGTACATATCCGCAACTTAATAATTAATTATCCTGGATGATAACGCATTGTTATTACTAACCAGTTAAGAAAGTTAATAAAGAAAGAATTGCGTCCACTAGCAGACAACTTCTAACACGATATCCTTGTGGTGTCCTTTTTGTCCGGGGATTCGGAGAAATCCCTAGATAAATCCGCAGTTTGCTGTAATCCTATTTTGCGGATCTAGTGTCAGTGGTAAATTCACACACAAGTGAACATTACAGTACATTGACCTTTAACCATTTGCGCAGAAGATTGGGTATCAGCTTTTCGCAGAACGAAATTAATTTCTTTTTTTATTAGTTCTATATTATCTAACTAGATACGTTACACAAGTGTTACAAAATGTATCGTGATCAAAATGTAATTTTACCTGTTTGTCTAAACCTAATCCCAATAAAGTTAAAGGACCTATAACTAATAGTAATAAATTCAGACACTCAAAAAACAGTCATCAGTGATAGTTTTATTGAAGGAGATATAAAAATGAAGGAGATATAAAATATGCAAGATGAGACAGTGGCAATTTTTTATACATCGTAGGAAGCATCGCACACTGAACATTACATTGCAAAGTTAGACAAACAGTCTCACATAATTCAAGATAGTCTGGCAAACAAAAGGCGGATGGCCTAGTACGGTGCATCTGTAGCTACGTACAATGGCCCTGAGCCAAAAAACTTGACACACTCGTATGTAACCAAGCAAGAATTCTAAAGTGACTTGATATTTCAATGTTGGTACAATTTGCTTAAAAGATTAGTGATAATTTTAAACCTCATGTTTTGTTATGCAAATCAGAAACTAGGGTTGGGTTTCCATGAACTCAACTTTTAACAACAACCTATAAACAATTATACGTTTTCTATAAGCAATAAGCATCCCTATCGTAGGCGTTGCCTATCACGGTATTTATTGTTTGTTCCTTTAAGTTACGTTTTATTATCGATGTGAACTATTTGTGTCTGAACTTTAAACTATGGATTTACATAGTTTTAGGGAGAGTCTAAAATATTATCCCGAGGGCAGACTATTTCCAGTTCAAGAAGCTCCTTGCGCTCTTATACCTCTTTGGCCTCATGCCAACTATGGATAACATCTACTATGCAATAACAAGAGAATACAGAACCACTGTAGGTTCCTCGAATACAAAGATAAAAACCCGAAATCAATTACGAAAGCAAATATACAGAGTTCAACAATTCATCCTTTTAATTACATTTTGTATCCGAATCGCCGATGGACGGGAACACGGCACATTCAATTTTGATTCCTAGATTGTAAAGAGAACAGAGACGTAAATGACACGTTGGATCCCGTGAAATATAGCAGGTTTTAATAACGGGAGCTGGAGGTGTGATGTTACAGCAGGTAGTGGGACGGGGTTGGTAGTAGGAAGGAGTACTCCCCATTCCACAGATTTGTACGCATGCGTACACTAGCGCGGCGTGCTTTCCTCGTGTTTCTCGCCGACCGCATGGCAGCCCAGACGGAAATCATTCGTACTCGCGAACACTACGCAAGTCAAACTGTTTGTGTAAAGGCGTAGGGAAACCACAACCTAGAAAACGGTAACGATTTTCAGCCCACGTGTTTAGTAAATGAAATGAAACACCTTACTGAAATTATTGATTAGATGCTGAAGAACATAACTTGTTTTATGGATAACAAATAGTTTCAAGCTTTATTATTTTTGTGGTGCAAAAAACGAAGATAAATTAGAAACATTAGTTTTATTATAACCATCAGCCCAATTTCGTTCATTTCTGGACAAAGGCCTATCTAAATGCACGCACGCCACTGGGTACTTACGATCCCATGAGAAGATGAGATCTTCTAAGGGTCAGTTTTTTTATTCGCGGTCAGGTAGTCCAGTACATTAAAGGCGAAAACGTATGATATCGAATTTTCAAATATTACTAAATTAAATAATCATAGACAATTAAACCACAACACGATGCTGGGATTTGGAAGATGGCGGCTGGCGGCACAGCTGATGTACAGTCGCGGTCAGATAATGTTTATCACCCTAGTATCATAATTGCTTGCATACATTGAAGTCAAAAAACTCGAAATCACGAAATGTCTATTAATTTCGTATGAATTTGATTGATCATAGATTATACCCAAAGAAGATTATACCTATATTTTTTAATAACACGAGAATCCATCGACGACATTAAGACGTGTATCGATCTTTAACGATAACTTTTTAAAGAAAAGTTTTCTATAATATTTCAGTTTCTTTTAATTATAAATAATTTTAAAATTGAAACTCAAGCAATATTTATTTTATTTAATAAAATTTTGTCATCTTATTTTTTAAATTTCTGATTATAATTTCACTTTTGTCCGAATGACGTTCAAACAATCATTTTTGATAACTGTCATTTCTTTATTTGTCTTTTCCATACTTCATATTGTTTATTAATTTTCAAAGGGTAACAAGTAACTTGATATGTCATAGACTTTATTGGAAACAGAGTGATAAAGAATCTAATTTGAAAACTAATAAACATTTCTGACCGTGACCGTATATTGCTTCGAATTTTCATCCTAATTAACAATTTGTCAAGCTGACGTCACACATTTTGGCATTTTCATTGACGCTTTTGGTGTAGAATTTAACTGTCGTGGTTACAATGACTACTACGGATCAAGAAACATTAAAGTAGAACAGATGTCTAGTCTTGAACCCCAGTGCGGAGTTATCACAAAACTTGTGGATCACTAGCAAAGCTGCTAAAAATTCTAAGGAAAAATGTATCGCAAAGATGATTGTAAATACATAGAATATGCAACAATTTTAAAGTAAAATCCTTTTGCAAAATCCAAGGAATAGAGAAATACAACAAAATACAGTAATGTTTATTAAAAACAAACATTTTTGTCCCATTCACTGTATAGAATAAAGAAATAATTAATTATCAAGCACTTTATAAATAGCACAAATTCTTGGGTAGCCTTTGATTAATTACGAGCCCGTTTAAGTGAAATGTTCAGGGCTTAAGGAATGCTTTAAGAGACATCCTATTTGACCGCTGTGTGATATTATAATGGAGGTAAATGTTATGGTAAGCGGTGCCGTAAAATCTAATTCAAATAGAACGTTCAAGATAAAATTCTTTCTTGCAGTACATTTTTATCGAATCGCTAAGTAAGATTAATCTGTAAAAGGTCAGAAAACCAGAGGCAATTAGAAAGAAATCTAGTTATTATTTGAGAAACACTGATGTTCGCTCTGACCCTCAAGGGGTTAAAAAGTGAACACGCTATGTAAGTTAATTCAATGACAAAGTAATAAAAACTTTCCTAATGAAAGCAACGCCACGAACAATTCCAAACACGATAAAATTTTTAAAATATGTGGTAATGCCCTTGTAAAGTAGGTACCTATTAAATGTAAAGGGAGTAAAGTCGCCTGCACCAGCACAGACAATGAAGCCATGAAACTTTAATAAGTTGAATCTACCATTCTACCTAGCCTTTACGGCAAGCTTGATCTACGAGCCAGACGTAAAACCAATGGCGTCTCCTATATCACGGATTTTGTAGTTGTCCATTGTAAAACCAACTGCTTCATTTGTGTCAACGCTGGTACGGTTTTAGTTCTTATTACTATAGTAGATAAGATACCTTTTTGCGCAAAGTTGGTATTCAAGCTTTTCAGAAAGCAAATACCACTCGACGCAAAAACTGCTACGAAACAATACTGGTCAAAACTACTACGACTTTCGCGACAAGGGCCAGCAACAAAAAACAATATTTTACGTAAAAAAAGATTTTCTCTTTTAATTCACAAAATATAATGAATTCACTCCGATTCCGATAGAATTTCAAATTAAGAACACATTCAATCATAGCTGCAAACTGATTAAACTTCTATAAAGTTTGCATAGAACCAATAAATTCTCTTATTCCTCTCCGCACTTCGAGTCCGCGCTCCTAAGATGCGGGTCCCGAACTCTAATATTGGGTACGATAAATTTTCTTTGAAATCTGCATTACCTGCATAACCATTACCCTTATAAATTATTCCACTTGCCTTTTAATTAACTTTGTTCCTACTCATTGCGTTCTTTATAAATAAATTGATAGTGGTGAAAGAACTGTAGGGTTGCTAAAAAGCCTTTTTTATGTTATTCTTGGCATAAAGATGTATAGTACGTCTCAATCCAAGTTGCAAAAAAGGTATACAAAAAAGCCGACTTACCGAATTTGTTATTAAAAAATCTCACTTTTTATATGGGCATTGGCACGTAAATATAATTAACGGTAACAATTGTTTCCGTTTCAATTGATTTCAATTACCTACAATCATCACAAAACCATTTTAGAGATGAAACATTACCTTTGTTTCGTTTACCTTTTTGGCAACTTGGATTGGGACGTTGTACTATAGTATATATAAGAAATACTGTTACTTTTGCGAGCATAACCCAATACTCGTATGTCAATTTTTTCCATCAAAATGACTGATGTTGTTGTTGCCTACCTTGCAAAAATTATCATTCCAAATTCATTGCTTGTTAGTTAAAGATTTCTGTTCAGTCGGCAAACGTATCTTAATCTGTCAGCAATTACTGTCGCTCTAGGCTGCCTTAAATCATTTTGATTAGCTTTGATATGCGAGCGGTATTATGCATCTAAATAGGAAGTACTACGTAAGTTTATAGTAATATGTGAATAACACATTCAAAATAGATTTTGATAGGTATATCAGCTGTACCGTCAGTCGCCATTTTGAGTATAAACGCAGATATTTCCGTTATAGTGTCTATGACTATTAAACTAAATTAATATCTGAAATTAATTGTGAAGTACCTAATTTATCCATAAATAATATAAATAAGAAAAGTATTTTGGCGATGAATTGTAATACTTATGCTTTTTCTCAAAATTATTATTTAAAAGTGGTGGTTTCCTTGTCTTACCGGAAGTTGTAACAACATCAAAGCCAATCTCCATTTTACCTGTAAAAAAAGAATGAAAATTAGTAAACGGTACAAAAATACAAACCAAAGGCTTATTGTTATTAACACTAATTGCGAGTTTTATTTCCACAAAACCTATATTTTGAAAAGTTCTTAAAATAAATTATTTCTTCTATGCAAGCAATGTGTAGAGCGAAATTTTAATAGGTGTCTTTCTTGATGAAAATATCAAATTATTAGATAAACACATTTAATTCATTGGCAATAGACCAAACTCAATTATTATTTACCAGAATACGCGCTAGTTAGTTTATGTATCAAATGTCTTTTAAAACGCATGAAAATTACTTTAAAGGTCAGGTCACGCAGAAACGCGACGCGGCGCCCCGGTAAAACAACCAACCAACCAATGCAATGCAATGTGTTTTTGAACCAATAAGTTCAAAACACAATGCAAAGGCTTAAAAATTATCAGTACATTTTAAAACCACAAAGTTACTAGCAAAACAGCAATACTGTTGAAATTATGTCTGTGTCTATGAACTATCAAAATTAAATAATATGCCGTGCAGGATCACGATCTCCTGCATTATTTTTTATCCCGTTTGCAAGAACGAAATATGCAATGAACTCCTTAGTTTTAAGATCTTGTAGTGATTTCAATAATTCATTTTTTGACGTAGATATTTTTAATTATAATTTGCATGAATATAAATTACAAATTAGGAATTTAATTAATGCCGCAGTTAAAATTTAGTTTATATCTTCTATTATTTTGTATATTTATTATTATATATTATTGTTATTACTTTTATTCATTTAAGATTTATGTCTGTTTATTATTATCTGTGGAAACTTCACTGATTATTTGTTATTGTGTTTTATCCTTTAAGTTTTATTGTAATTGTTTGTTTCCCTCAAAATAAATAAATAAAAAAGTAGGTGTGATTCTTCAAAAACGACGTTATTTTCTGCAAAAACGGTCCATACCTATCTTATACCAAAAACTAATACCAATGGTTCTCGTTCATCATCTTAAGGAATAGAAAATTAACTAGAAGCTTGTGTGCCATTTAAAAAAAATCAAACCCTGCTTCAGCAATATCAAATGAGACATTAAGAATCGTACTACCAGATTATAGTCCGTTCACAACTGCGGAAGTTTAAATGACATAGCATAAAAACTTACAGCAGCGTATCAAGTGATAAAATTGCACAGTGCATGGCTACTGAACGAGAACATTGCGCACGAGCAATTAATTATGCGCGTGACACATTCCAGCAATAGAACCATAATAGAACGGTTTTGGTACAGTAAGCGTAGGTATGACACAAATTTATGCTGGCCTAATTAATGCGTAAATTAACAATTTTAGTTGTACCTACTACCAAGTTTTAATTATCTTTATGAGTACGCTGGCATACACTACAGTAAATACAGAAATGTATTATTATAGTAGATTATGTCGACATATTAAACCCAGAGCAGAATCAAGCAATTTTAAAGAATGCTGAAAGACGCAAGGGATTCAAGCTGCCTGTGAAAACACTTTTATCCCCGAAAAGTATACTCTACTTTAAACAACAACTGTAGCAACAAGTAAAGAGTAGTAAAAACAAGAGGATTCATGATAAACAGGTTGGTCGTGCTCGAATCCGAATCACGTTGGCCATGGAATTGTTATTGTTCTTTTTTTTCAGAAACTATCAACATAGCCAAATACATCCAAAAGCGATCAAAACAACCAAAACATCCAAAATAACCAGAAACAGCCAAAAACAGGCAAAAGCAACCAAAAACACGCACAAACAACCAAAAACAACCAAATGCGACCAAAACAACAGTAAACATTAAAAGAACTACAACTAACAAAAACATGATGATAAAACGCAAAACGAAATCAAAATTTAAAAAAAAGTAAATTAAAAAGTGTATATACCACAAACGAACACATTAGACAGAAAAAAAAAATAAAAAAATAAAAATCACGCTTTAATTCAGTAGCTTATATTTACATCTTTGTAAACAATCCGTAACTTTGTTCGAAAAGAGTGAAACCAGAAAATTAAAAAGAAAAAAAGAAAAATCATAAACTCAACAATGGCACCACACTATAGTTCATTTTGGATATTATTTGAAAAATCAGTTCAAATATTTTTAAGGCAGAAATAGTTGAGATTTATGCAGGCTGTTGATAGTTGAAATAATTTGAAATTTAGCCGTGTTTCGTTTTCATTTGACGTTTATTTTTGTAAATTTTTTGACATTCTAAATTCAAATTACTTTATTCTCTAGGGAATAAAATCTTGCTTTATATCCCGTATACATGACAAATAAAGTGTGCTTTATGTGCAGGTGGTGTATAAAATGAATAACAATATGAGTATTACTTAGTGTAAACTAACTAGGAAAGGCTACTAAGTTGCTTTTGATAATAAAAACAGAAACAAAAAAATAAAAAATATTTTTCTAAAATCTGAAAAATGCTAAATCGAAACTTAAGCTGAACCCTCGATAAATTCGTTCGTAAAGGTACACTTTAAATGTTCGTAATTGTTATTGAAAAAATAAATAAGGTACCTAAGTTAAGGATCGCGTGTGGCTGTCAATTTGTCGGGTCATTTAGGGGTGCTAGAATAGAATGGGGGCTTAGTGATGGCAATTAAAATAGTGGTACAGGGTTTCATTAGCCGATATACGGGCTTAGTGACCGCAGTCACTCGTCAGTGGCAGAAACTGAAAATTAACTGCTAACGACCGTGTTTTCTTCAACAAAGAAATAGATTTCATACATACATGGTCTGACTCTATCAAACCGCGTTCTAAACGCGATATAATTTTTATATATATTTTTTGTCGTTATCTGATGAAATTAATAGTCTATTTGTTCAAGCTTCCATTAGAGCTGTGAATTAATGACTATCCCAGCAATTTTATTTTATGATAAAATAAAAACGAAAAAAACTTAAAAGAATACTGCTAATCCATCTCTTCCCTTGGGTGTCGTAAAAGGCGACTAATGAACTTAGAACTCCACCACCATCCTATAGCTTAAAACGGCGACGGGTTCACCACCTTTCACGCTGAGTGCAGTCACTGCTTGGTGAAGTACGGACTATGCCAATGGACTGCTTTTGCGGTGCTTTTGCCTAGTCTCTGACTAACCTTTAGGGGATAATAGTCGTGATTATATGTATGTAAAATACAAAAACATGAACCTACTACACAAATATCCTCAGCATAACCGTCTCGCTGGGCACAGGCCTTCCTCGTAAAGAAACACATTATGAGCACAACCACGCTTTCCCAATGCAGGTTGGCACTACACAAATGCACACATCACGGCTCTTTTCCCGAAGGGGTAGGCAGAGCTGTAGACCCAATTTTCGCCAGATATGTTAGGTCCATGTAACAGGTGGCGAGCCTGTTGCCATGCACCGGGCCCAATGTGAGGCAAGCGATATTCACGACGAACTGTACATAAGTTGTATTCAAACTTAGTGGTACAGGCGGTTGGATCGAACCCGTGATTCCCGCGGCCTGCTCGAACGAGTAGTGCCCCGTCCGTCCCAACTCGGCTACCGCTGCCTCAAATGCAACTACAAATACAATAGAATACAAGTGCTTTAGTTTAATACAAAACTTTTTATACTTGTTATTATTACAAATGCCAATAAATTTTCAGAAAGTAGCAAAAGATGTAAGCAGAATTATAGTACGTCTCAATCCAAGTTGCCAAAAAGGTAAACAAAACCAAGGTAATGTTTCATCTCTAAAATGTTTTGCGATGACTGTAGGTAATTGAAATCAATTGAAACGGACAACAATCGTTACCGTTAATTATATTTACGTTCCTATGTCCATGTAAAAAGTGTGATTATTGAATAACAAATTCGGTAAGTCGGCTTTTTTGTTTACATTTTTGGCAACTTGGATTGAGACGTACTATAGTGCTTTGTATTTGCTTACGCTTAACCTTAATTAGAACGCTTCCCGGTATCAATTTAAAATCTATGATTTATGCCCTCGTCCCCAGCTTATTTACGTCCCCCTCGGCACAGGCCTTCGTCATGGAAAAGGAGTATGAGAGTCACATAAGGAGTATGAGACGTAACACCACCACGCTGGCCCAATGCGGGTTGTTGAGCCGGAACCGGAATTAACGGCTTAACGTGTCTTCCGAAGCAGCGAGTTCGAGATGACAATGTTTTGGTCACCCATCCAAGGCCTGACCTGGCGAAGATAGCTTTGTTTTCAATATCGAAAGCCAAAGGGTACTAAAATGTATGCCCTAAGATATAATAAGTATTAAATGCCCTTTAATAATACAGTCAGACAGTGGTTGTTTATTTAAAGTTTTAAATTTAGTACAAGCTTTTTTTTTCTACAAGTAAATTGTATAAAAAAGTACCTTAAACATTTGAATTTATGAGCTTCAGATAAAAATAGAACCTATTTCAAAAGACGTTCAGAAAAATAACTTTACAATTTATGTACAGAGTATTGAACTTTGTGCACGAAGCTAATGTGAGTAAATACAATTTATGGTTTCTTATTTCTGAATATTGGACTGGATTTCTTTTCGGCTTGTCTCTAATAAAGTTTTAGGTACATGTAGGTTACCTTTCCTAAACAATTGATAAGCTATGGCATCGAGTAAATAACAAGTTATTCACAGTAACCGGAAGATGTTTTTGTTTGTACGTTATTTTAATTAAGTGTTTGTTTTCAACAAAACACAAAACCATTACCTAACATAAAAGCTTTCCATGTTTATTGTTATCGTCGATTCGTGTGGTAAGCGGCTCTTTAAAAGACTACTACCAACCCATCTCTTCCCTTGGGTTTCGTAGAAGGCCACTAATGGACTAACTGTACAACTATCCAATAGCTTTGGTATAGCGGCGACGGGCTCAACACCTGTCACGCTGAGTACGTATGCACTTGTGCAGTCACTGCTTGGTGAAGCGCGGACTGTGGCAGGGGACAGCTTTTGCGGTGCTTTTGCCTCGTCTCTGACTAACCCATTGGGAATAATTGTCGTGATTATCATTTAAGTTTAAAAATGTATGTAATAAGTAGTAATACATTTCACATTACTACAAAAAAACTCTGATCATCTTTTATACAAAAAAAAATTAGTTATTATAGAGATATATGTAAGAGGAGGAACATAATATGTAAAAATAAGTAAAGTTGTTGTATTTTATGGAGGAGAGTAGCTACTGACACCTTAAGATCGGATCTACAGTAGGTACAGTACAAAACAAAATAGAAGCGTTAAAAGTTGCACATATGCTCTTATCTGTATTTAATGTAATAATTTTTATGGAGCTACAGAGTGTATTTAGGGATAACATAATTCTTCTTTACTATACGGCGTATTTGAAGGAGTTCCGACCAATGTAGGTTAGGAGGATAATATTGTATATATTACTTAAAACTTAAGTCACGTTTCCAGAAAATCTTTCCAGAATAAAGTCACGGGCGAAAAGCTATTTAAGAAACAGCACACTTAAATGGTTGGGCTTTCAAATTTCTCGGCGGTGTAAAGCTGGCCTGTTGCGAGGGTTCGGGGAAACTGCACGGAATCGGGACAAAAGAGGTCCAAATTAAATTAAACCAGCTTTTGCTCGTTTAATTGAAACGTAACAACCTCGAAACGTATACATAAGGTAACATTTTCGACCTGCGTGGCTGAATGGTCTGTACACCGGTCTTATGGCGTCGCCATCTCAAAACGTTCTGGGTTCGATACCCCGTGGGGGCAAATGTTTGTGTGCTGAATACAAGCAATTGTTCTCCAGTGTTGAATGTTAATATATGTATTGTACATCTGAATATTTATCAAGGGAAGTAATTAATTGTGCTGCCATTTAATTATTTGCTCAGCAACAAAAAGGTCAGCCGAAAAATCATTTGGGCTGCAAACAAATATTTTGCTAGCAATATAATTATTTGGGGATTAAATTCATTATTTGGTCAGCGGATTAATTAATTCGGCAGCAAAATATTTATTCTGGCAGTATAATGTATATGTTACCGGAAATGTATAAAATCTAGGAAAAGGATCCAGGAAAAAAATTGTATGACCCTTAAAATCAATATTTGTGTCATCAAACGATTTGGCAGCAGATAAAATATTTAAGTTGCTGTCCAATTAAGTATCAGTAACATAGTTTACAGTTAGTTGCTTAAAATGGGGCTAGTTGATTGGTGATTTTTATCTGAGGATATTTATTGATTTATCTAAGACCATTTCATATTAGCCGAGTGCCTGAATATATTTCGTGAACCAAATAGAAAAAATATTTATGATAAACCCGTGGAAACATTAGATTCGTTGGAAATGTCGATCTCGATATGCTTCATTATTCATTGATATGTACACCTACATACATAGATTAAGCCAAGTAACATTTTGCCACGAATACAGGTGTAACTTTATTACAGACGACGACGCCTTAAATAATATACACGGCAAGATTCTGCTCTCGTGCTAGAACGTGGTGGAAAATACTACGCGTACATTTATCTAGCTAAGTGTTACTTGACAAATGACCTTATTTTTGGAGTTCTAGCCAAAATGTTAATAGTTAGAAGAATGCTAAGTATGCATTGCATAAGAACCTAAGGCCAGCGAACGCAATCTCAATAATAACACAATCCAATATCTCAAAATGCCGAGACTAGAGTCGGTACGAGTACCAATTTCAGCTAAGCTCAATGTCATTTAAGTCACTCAATATCCGCATAATTTGAACCCATTTCTGGCCCTAGTGTCCCACTGAAGAGGAAACATCACAATCTCAATGTCGATCGATCGGTATTGCGTTCAAGATTTGGCTACCTGGTGTGTGTATTACAATGAATAAGGGCCGAGAGTTGTGCTGACTGTGTGAGAACGACAACATACCTAATGGCTTAAAAGAGCGTATTCCCACTTAAAAGGCCGGCAACGCACTTGTGACCCCAGTGGTGTTGCGAGTGTCCATGGGCGCCGGTAGTTGCTTAACATCAGGTGACCCGTCAGCTCGCTTGCCCCCTATCCCATTAAAAAAAACCTACAGAGAAGATAAGTGGAATTACACTCGCAATCACGAGATAAATATAAAGGAAAATTAATAAATCGTGGGTGGAGTAACTAAGGTTCACTTGCTCCATATCGAGCGTTAGCGTCTAACCCAGGGTTATATATCTTTTAATACTAAATCTCAAACACCTGTGATGGGTTGGCTGGCAGAGATCTCTATTAGAGATAAGTCCTCCTTTGCATACTTTTGTTATTAATTACCTGTATATGTGTTTATTGGTGCAATAACGTGCCCTAACTCTCGTTGGTGCAAGTGGCGCAATAAAAATAACATATTAATTTCGTTAGAATAGTTAATTTATATTGGGTCCTTGCCTATGAAATTGGTGTTTTTATTCTGTCTTAGGATTTTTTCCGTAACTATTAAGTTTCAGAACATTCTTATAAAATAATTGCCTCTTCTAAAAATAGACCATATATTTGAGCTCATATTATTTAATTTGATAATTTTTTGTAAGCATAATTGTGTTAAAATTAGACACAAAGACAATTATTTTTATCTGCCTCCCGAATACATCATTTGATTTGCATTAACATAAAAACGATGAATATTTTTTATCAAGCGTGTTCACACACATATTGCTAAAGCTTGTCTAATGAATGATACATGCCAAATATTATTATCTCTGGATTTGTCGTTGTGAAGAAAACTGATAAAATGTTAGTATGTAAAATGCAGACATCCCCAAAATCTCCATACCAAACAGCAATTTCATAGGTAAGGACCTAATATTATGAATAACAAACGTTTAGCTTTTTAGAAATTTAAACCTCCGTAGATCATTTTGAACCACTTCAAATAGTTCTTGTAAGAAAAGTTAGAAATCTTAATATTTCTAGGGCATCGTTCACAAGCGTCAACTTTGATGACCCCACGTAAACCAGAACAATAAAACTCTAAATGGTGGCTATCACATTTAACCGGTGATAAACGATGAAATTCAGTACTCTACTTTCTGCGGAAATAATTTAATGAGACTGCACGACTTCCTTTGAAATATCTCACATAATTATTGCTCTGTTCTTTGTAATAAAGGAGAATAGAAATTATTTTCTGAAAACCGCATCAAAATCGATTCAGCCCGAACCGAGATTATCTTGCAAAAACATACATACAAATATACAGCTTAGATAACCTCATTTTTTAAGTGAGTAAAAAAATAAAACACCCTTGAGAAAACATCTGACGTTCGTCCGTTTCTGCGTGCTCATGGCTACTGTTAAATTTGAAATGCGAGATTGAATTTAAAATCTTATACATACCATATTTAAATTGTTATATAAAACTTGTAGGTAGGACCCTGCATAAATTTAAATCAACTGTTAAAAGCTGTTTAATGAAAAAGGGGTATTATAAGATAGAAGATTATTTTACAGATAAAAATTCGTGGCTACTATAATTTGCTCCTCTGCACATACTTATTTTACAATATTTAAAATGTTCCATATTCCTTTTGTTATTATGGCTGTTTAAAAAAGGCTAACTGTTGAGTTTCTTGCGGCACTTCTTCTCAACAGGCCATTCACGTCGAAGTGCTAGTAGGAAAAAAAAATATTGACGTGCAAAAGTATTTCATGTAAATCTAATTGCAGAATAAATGATTTCATTTCATTTCATTTCATTTCACTATGACGTAGCTTAAAAAAATGGATAAACAGTTAATTTTGCTCTATTTTACATTATCATTATTAACCTAATACAAGTTTTTAGGCGCAATATATTTTTCATTTTATTATTATACTAGTTTTTATGACATCTTTTTTATTATAATTATATTTTGAAGGTTCGTAATTGAGACGTACTTATATTAGGTCCTTACCTATGAAATTGGTGTTTTGTATGGAGATTTTAGGGATGTTTGCATTTTACATACTAATATTTTTTTTGTTTTCTTCACAACAACAAATCCAAAGATAATAATATTTGGCATGTGTCATTAGACAAGCTTTAGCAATATGTGTGTGAACACGCTTGATAAAAATTATTTATCGTTTTTAAGTGAATGCAAATAAAATGATGTATTCGGGAGGCACTTAAAAAGAGTTGTCTCCGTGTCCAATTTTAACACAATTAAGCTTACAACAAATTATCAAAACAAATCAAAAGAGCTCAATAATATAGTCTATTTTAGAGAAGGTAATTATTTCTTAGGAATACTCTGAATCTTAATGGATACAGACAAAATACTAAGAGAGAAAAAAACACCAATTTCCTAGGTAAGGACCCAATAGAATAATAAGCATCTAATTTCATTAAAGTTACACCTATATAATAGGAAGTTAGCACCTGCACTGCAATACGTACCAAGTACGAATTAGACACGTGCCATGTTCATAATAATATATTCGCCCCGAGCTACCGCTAACTAATACTGGTGCACGTTCATTACCCGTTCGTTTACTATACTAATAACACACTTCAATGAAGTAACCCGCGACTGCCATCGCAACTTAATAGCACTAAATTATTATCCTTTGCCGACTTACATCGCTTCTTAAAACAACACACTTATTAATACTCCTTATAAATAAGCAGATGCTAAAGTAACCTTTAATCGTAACCTACTTACTAATTCTGTTCGTATGCACATGATCTTGGAAATATAAGAAACACATTTATTCTAATACATTAAAGGATACCCATAGGTTTCCAGCTGAACCGTTAAGCACTAAAACAGGCACAGATTAGACAATAGAAGCTTAAACTGATTGAAAGTAGTACAAATTCTGAGTATTACAAAAGCCGGTTGGGAAATTGGTTCAGTGGCGAAAACTGCGATTGGAGCACTATGGGATGAGACACTTTCATTAGTGTTATGTCCGGCGTACGGTTCAATGTCCGGTGCTCTATTTTTAACCCGTACTAGCTCTGTATACGTACATACGTACAAACATGCGGGAGGGGAACAATACTCCTATTCTAAATAAACTGCAACCTTTCAGCAAAATTTCCGCATACTGGAACACGCTAATACGGTTTCGCAAAAATATTACTCGGAATACTGGCCAGTTTAGAACCCTCGCAGTTTCCAGTCACGTATCATAGTAACTCTCTTAATGAACCCATTCGGGTCATTAGCTAGAAACTCTTGTTACGTCGACCATTTAGCTATTTGTGAGAAATTCTGCTGTGAAATTAGATTTTTTATTTTTTATTTCTTATAAAGCTTTTTTATATCATTGCCAGTATGATATAATAAATTATATAAATTAAAATTCTAAGAGAATTAACGTTAAAACGGGAAACAAAAAAAAATGCCGTACTAGCTGTAAATAAAAGAAAAACAACAAAGGAACCACAGAGTCAATGGCAACTACACTAGTTTAGCAAATGTGGTAAGTGCCTGTAACAGGTACAGCTACCCCACTTAAAGACCACCCTTCATTCATTCCACACGTTCTGGTTCCCAGACATACTTACTTCATGGGGGGAAAATATGTTTGTCATATAATGTTTGACTAAAAATACTTATAATTTTATTAAACAAGATATTGTCGAATAATAATTATTAAGGTAAATTTGTTTTATTATAAAGGTATCATGTTATACTATATGTAATGTGTTTTATAACACGTCCACATTATGTAACCTTGATACTCAACATTGTAACATAAAACAATACTGTACTCATTACACATAACAATGTAATATATTATAACATTGTTATGTAACCATTGTCGTTTGTCGTTCTTCAGTGCTATCCACAATGTCATGTAATTAAGTTATACAACATTGTAGTACATATCAATAACATGTTATATAGCAATGTTGTATAACATGTTATGTTACATAATTTGTACGGACATTTATAGTTTTTTAATAAATAATATTTATACAGTTATGAATATGAGTGGATGGTAATGCAGGGAGCGGAAGACCGAAGAAGAGATGGATAGATTGTGTGAATTTTCTCAGCACCTTTTATTAAAAGAAAAAAAGATTAAGTCATACCTAACAACCTAAAGATAAGCAATTTGTCTGGCAAAGGAAGCGAATGCAAAAGTTTGCGCCCTCGCTGCGCTGAAATCAATAACGTCTCGGTCTCCGCGGCCGGCTCGCGGGTTGAGAGCTCAAGCTCAAAACACAGACGCGACACGCGACGTGACAAGTGAGGAAATTATTGACTTCATTTGCATAATTTAAACGCTGATTTAATTACGGTATCACGTCAGTTCGAAAGTTAAAATTGAGTTGCTTAAATCGACACTGGAATGGCAAAACTGCTAAACCGCCAAAATACTGTTTGTTGGAAATTAATTTCAAAGCTTTTTTAAACAACATAACTTTTTTGTCTTTAGTGTGTAATAATTCATTTTTATCCAAATTTTGAATGGGATTACAGAATAATAACAATATTAATAAGCTAAAAACATGGCGCTTTAGCAAAAACGTCTCGGCTTTCTATTAATTTAGAGTACCTACTCTTAGACAAAAAATTCTAACGTGACACGGATGAATCGGATGAAGCTGAAATTGCTATTAGTGATTTACACACTCACAACGCATTCTAGATAACTCAACAATTACTAAGCAGCAATTTATACGAAAAATTTCGGCAACAAATGCGACAAACCTTTCTGAAATCATAAAATGTAGTGATGAAAAGCTCTAATAGGTTTTCACTTCACTTCACTTCAAAAACTACAAAATACAAAATTTCTAAAGGCATAAAACAAGAAGCAGTTTAAAATGGTAAGGGTGCTAACAAAATTATTTTTATGACATTATTGAAAAATTATCATAGAAAACACTCTGGATATTTTTACACAAGGATTAAATGGTGTTTAACTGTGTAAATCCCGGAATAATTTGACTTCAGTTAGACTTTATCATCCTATTTTTTTAGTGAATTTAACAAAACCTAATAAAATTAATAATCCTAGTCATAAACCAAACAAGTATGTCAAATATCAATAAAAAAACGATCGAATGGGGATCCCGGAACTGACTCTTTGAAAACAGCTTACAATATTGCCAGCAAGGCTTGCAAGAGGGCTTTCATTGGAGCCGATGCCCAGCGTGATGCAAGAGTTGGTCAGGAATTACTGCAACCGTAATTACTGGAGACTGGCCAAAGCCGTGCAGTATAACTTCTGCCAACCTTCGCTGTTCCCACTGCTAACATCTTAGCTGCTTACTTGCGACTTGCTATCATGATCACTAGCTTACAAGTGATTATTGTTATTCTTCATTATTCGCAAGCTTAAATCACGATAGATGATACTTTTCTCGATCATAAAAAAATGCAAAGATAGATAAGTTTTTTAACTATTTTTATTATTAACACTAAATAAAAAATAGGTATTATTGTCTATATTTTTCTGAGCCAACTTTGTGGCCTCACCCATTGTGGCCTCACAATGCCTGATATTCGTGTCAGACAGCGTTATGTGTACAAGCGGAACTACCGTCAATCAACGTCCTGAAAGGTAGTGGGCCGGATGGCATCCCAGCGTTGGTTCTACGAAAATGCGCAGCGGAGTTGTACGTCTTTACGTAACTCTACCGACTCTCACTTTCTTGTATCGGTGGCTTGAAGAGAGTCCAATGTGCAGCCGGTCCCCAAAAAGAGCGACCGATCTGACCCATCCATTTATCGTCCAATAGCTATCTGATCAGCTGATCCAATACTGATCACTCCTTAATTAACGATCGTCAGTATGGTGTCCGCCTGAAACGATCGACAGGTGATGTTTTGGCGTTTTTGTTAATAATCTTCAAAGACCCCAGTAATAGACACAAAATTAAAAATGTAAATTCTCCCGTCATATTTGAGTATGTAACACCAAGAAACCTGCCCCTTATACTCAGTTAGTTTCAGTCGCTTTGTAAACTTAAATACAAGAACGCTATCATGCAGCGGCAAGTTGGCACCCATGCACATTCTATTTAGCTTTCGGTACACGACCGGAACAAAAGCACACGAGAAACGGAACAACTTCGTAAACTCATCATCTGGCCTGCTCGGCCGCAGCTTACTTGCGAAACATTTTGCGCAATTTTTATTTTCTGGTCGTAAAGTATAGTTTTGAAGTATGTGAGTTGAACAATTTATTTAATAAGACCTAAAAGTAATACTTGAGCTTTCGCCCGTATCGACAGGGATGCGGTTAACTAGGTACCTACTTTCAGCTTTTTTCTACTCTAACTGGGATCAGCACAACATATCTTCTTCTTCACTCTCCTACGCCACCCGCTAATGCCGCATCCATAGGTTTTCTCACACTTAATTCATCGCTTCCTAGGTCTTCCTTTCATTCACATCTATACTAAACATAACCTTAATTAAATGTCACATCGAAACCAGACGAAAACAATTCATTCAATAGTAGGCACCTATAAAGGTTTGGAACAACCAAATAACGCCATATATGCGGCGTGGAACAACTTCGTAAACTCATCAGGCGGCCTCTGAGAAGGCTTCCAAAGAACTTTCTTACGCCAATCTATCGGCCTTTATCCTATAATAATAGCCGCCGTGATTGGTTATGAAACATTTAGGTAGGTACTGACACTGTCGTTTCCTTATTCAGTAAACATTAGGTACTGCAGAATGCAATATTAAATTCTTCCACAGAAAAATATTCTATTAAATATTGGGAAACAATTTGAACTACCTTGACTATCTGTAGGCAATTTCAGTCCAATTAAAAAAATATATTATATAAAAAAAAGTTTTATGGTTTTAGATCTCAAAGCACTAATTATATTGACACATATACAGTGTGAACAGCGCATAGGAATAAAATAGTTCCTTATAGTCCGGCCGCTGAGAGAATGCATTTCTGACAGGTCGTGTTCGAATCGACGACATAACGTTGAAATGGCGCTGATTTAAATTTTAAAATATTTCGGCTGTGTATTTAGCTTATTTACGGCTAATAAGTATAACAACCAACATTATTATGTCAATAGGTAATCATCGTAATATTTTTGTTCTAAACAGAATTAGAATTAACAGAGTAATTTCGCAAATAATAAATTTCTAATTATACTGCACCGCTACAAGGTTACATCAACTCCTTATTTTTGAAGTGATGTGCCATAAATAACTGGCAATCGTAACGTACTATTACTATTGGAAATAGCAAGTATTTCTTTCAATAATATTACGATAATAGACAAATAGTAATCATTCACGTTCTCATTAAATGTACAGCGGCGGACTATATGTAACTAGTTCTTGATGATTGTCACTATAAGATAGGCTGTTTTATCGCTATAAAGAAATGATATAGGTATCATATCATAATAATAAATAAATCATGCAATTTTTCAACAACAAAAAAATATTTACGAAGGTTTTTTGTATTCGACGTGACAAAGACACCAACTTGTTATCTAGTAACAAAAAAGAAGTCGGCGCTTGTTTGCAGCGCTAAATTGCGGTTTCATGGGAACGCCCACATCGTCTCTGTAATGTATGAGTAAGGCCTCAATCATTTTTGCACTTTATTTTTAATGTCGTAAGGTCGCAAATCATCGAAAATTAAGGCAAACTGGCGGGAGAAGGATAACGATGGAAACTATGACAATCTAAGAGAAGTTTTGGCGAACAAAACGGAAAGGTGGCTTCGCTAGAAGGATGTTCACTTCGTTCGCATCGCTGACATAACTTATAAAGCGGTAGCTAAATAGAGTTGAGTTTACGTAGTTAACTATTTAGTAATCTGTGGTTGAGTATGCAAAATGGGAGCGCATGTTTTCGCATAACGTCGATTGTCATAATATCGCTTGTCATACATCGAATGGCATAATCATCAAATAGCATAACAATCATGTCACATATTCCTTCTTACTCATAACATTTAAGTGGCATAACTCTCTAAAGGCATATTATTATAAAGCATAACTATAGAAATTCCTAATTTCATTTAGCACAATATTAGGTAGTCCTAAAATGAATCGAATAATCACCCAGATTCGAAAGAACCAATCCCAAGGAAATGTGTTCTGATAAATATTAGGTTAAGGTTATTTTTTTTATGACCCCTAAAAACTATATTTCAAATTTATGCCTTTTAATACTTATGACAAACAATTTTAGCCTATACAATATTAGGACTCTCAAAATTATGCGTCGCGATTTTATGCGTTTTGATGATTATACCTTTCAAAATTATGGATTTTCATATTATGATAATAAACGTTATGCTTAAAATTACGGAGCCATGCAAAATATGAGGACCGCATTCTCTAAATAGTTTTGAACTCTGACTAGCTTGCAGATTATGATTCTGAATGTTGTAAGGAGGTCTCCTGGTAATTTTTTTTACCTGACAAACAAAAATATGTATACAGATTACAGGTGAGTCTTTAAACCCGTCTAATAAGAGTTATTCGCTGTCAAAAGTGTATACACAATTTTACAGTGTATACAAAATTCACGTGACTATACCAAAAAACGAAGAGGTGAAAACGATGCTCGTTTGTTTTGTGACGCTTAATGTTCTGACTCTACTTACCTAATCAAAACACTGAATCGACATAATTAAGTAGTATTAAGCTCCCTTTGCGTTTAAATGTTAATCCAAGGGTATTTAATCAGTAACCACTTTAAAGCAAACGTTATAGATGTCAGTAACTAGTAACATCATTTTCGCACTTTAATCGCATGTCACTGTACAAACCGTCGACTACGGTAAACAAACTATTACTGCTCTAAAAGCGATATCCCTTTTGAAGAAGCAAAATTACATAAATACTAAGGATAACTATGTATTTATTATAATCTGTGTGCTTTAACAACATACATACTCTTTATTTATTTAACAGTTTAATGTACACAACCCTTTATTGCATTTGAAAAAATAAACTTACAAAACATATAATTAGTAACATTGTTTACAACGTGCGATTACAACATATAACGACGCTTTTATCCCCGAAGGGGTGGGCAGAGGTGTCAACACTTGCATTTCGTAACTACGTGTCGTGCTTTACATAAATTCCAAACGCAACACTAAAATGTAATACGTTAAATAAAATAAAAGGTTTTTCAAGCCTATTTTTAGACTAATCACTTAAAATTACATAAAACTTTGTGAAATTATTTGATACTGTATTTTTATTCGGAAGTAGGTACTTAATTTATTGCAAACTCAATGCAAATATCACAAACTTGCTGCCCGCAACAGTTTATGAATTCAATTTTCTTGTTTCAAAGCTGACACCGTTAATTATTCAACATGCTAGCGGCATACACGTCGGCTAAAAACAAACATAAATTGTCATCATTTCACAACTTCCAAATATTGAATGAATATTCTGAACAGTTCGCAGCATATCTATTTAACGCACACATATCTATAATACAAAGGCCGAAATTGCTTCGATTAGGTATTATGTGTATTTCACTTACGTACTACTCACACTTATTGATTGACAACCTCCGTGGTCGAGTGGTCTGTTCGCCGATCTCAAGGCGTCGCTATCTCGAGAGGTTCTGGGTTCGATCCCCGGTGGGGGCAAATGTTTGTGTGAACAGGCATTTGTTCTCCAGTTTTGGATATTTATATATGTATATTATATTCTGAATATTTATATGTATTTATCTATTAAATATATTTGTCCGTCATCTGGTATCCATAACACCGGAATTAGTTGTCTAGTATGGACCAGTTGATAGGTGTGAATGTCTGAAGATATTTATTTATTTATTAATTATTTATTTATTCAGCTCCATTTATTAATTATTTTTTTATTACTATGTAAAACGACAATTTTATATGAGACGCTTACGCGGCTGAACGGACGCGGAAAGCTGAACAAGTTCCATACAAAACTGGCATTTTCTGAATGCAGCTGAATAAGTTTGGGTAGTCCCTTATCCGGCATCAAGAATCCATCGCGGGTTCCCACCGCCTGAAGGTACCACTGAGTTGGAGTAAAATTATGTACATTCATTGTGAATTGCCTCATATTGTGCCCGGTGCATGGCGGTGCTCGCCAGTCACCACCTGTTACATGACGACTTAACATTCTAGAAAAATGTGGATGATAACACCACTGCCTACCCCTTAGGGGAAAAAGACGTGATGATATGTTATATAAGAATTCATAACACAAGCCTACAAACGGCATAAAGCTGCTTAATTTTAACAAGTGCATATGTCAGAAATGTATGTAAATGTCAGAAGATACTTAATTATTTTATCAATGGTGACCGCGACAATGTGGTTTTACGTAAATTCTAGACAAATTATCATTTCTCTCTGAAGCAACAATAAAAAAGTGTCTAGGACATGTATTTTTCAAGTACCATCTATCGCGGATGCTTATAGCCTCCTCTTCCATCCCCGAGCTGTCTCAAAAGGGTATTTTCCGAAGAATGCCTTCGCCGAGATGTAAGGGGTACGATTCATACGGACCCAACAAGAAGGGCCTCTACAGAAAAATCACTCCCTATTTCATAGCGTAGACAGACAATATGTAGGTACGCAACTTTGCAACATTGCTATGAAAATACATAAGTTACGTAAAAAGGGGAATATTTTTAAAAAGAACCGTCTACTTCCCATATCTTTTTCCATTTACTAGAATACTCCAGTTCTAAATCTTAATTTATGTGAATAGGAACGTTAACTTTTTGAGTTATTTCTCGTGTTTTTCATAACTTTTTCTACACGTGAGTATAAAAATCAAGAAATGTTACTAAAGTATCTTAGAGTACACAATCATATACATAAGTGATTTTCATTTCAAATATTAATTACTATGATTACCTTATGTAATCATAGTAATTAATATTTGAAATGATGTAGGCACAAACGTTCCTATAAATGACATAATATTAGGTCCTTACCTATGAAATTGGTGTTTTGTATGGAGATTTTGGGAATGTCTGCATTTTACATACTAAAATTTTATCAGTTTTCTTCGCAACGACAAATCCAGAGATAATAATATTTGGCATGTATCATCAGACAAGCTTTATGTATTCGGGATATGTGTGTGAACACGCTTGATAAAAATTATTCATCGTTTTTATGTTAATGCAAATCAAATTATGTATTCGGGAGGCAGTTAAAAATAATTGTCTTTGTGTCTAATTTTAACACAATTAAACTTACAAAAAATTATCAAATTAAATAATACGAGCTCGAATATATTGTCTATTTTTATAAGAGGCAATTATTTTATAAGAATTTTCTGAAACTTAATAGTTACGGACAAATTGCTAAGACAGAATAAAAACACCAATTTCATAGGTAAGGACCCAATAGTACCACCCGGACCTGCTAATGAGTACAAACGATGAAACGACTGCAATAGCAATTCATGATATTATTGCAGTAAATAAAAATATAGACATTTTAATATTAAAATTTAATTAAATATAAAACGTCAAGAATAAAATTTTACCTCTACAGTATTTATTCTTCCTTCACCACAGGTTTTACTACAAATAGACTGACCAACCAAATAGCTTAGCTGCTCTAAAAGCCGGTAAAAAGAGCAAACATGAGATTGCATTTTGGCTCGGCTCGTAAGAAAACAGCAATTTGCTGGAAAGAGATTTTAGGCCACAGTCGACGACAAAGCGAACGTAATAAAGCAACATAAACAAAGGTGAGCTCTTGTAACTACTACACAGGATTCTTTATGGTTTTATTCTGCTGCTGGAAAACTTTTCATACTGAAATGAAATTAGATGATCGTAGCTATAATTAATATATATTAGGCCCTTACCTATGAAATTGGTGTTGTATGGAGATTTTGGGGATTTGTATGGACATTTTTAGAAGAGGCAATTATTTTATAAGAATGTTCTGAAACTTAATAGTTACGGACAAATTGCTAAGACAGAATAAAAACACCAATTCTATAGGTAAGGACCCAATATAATAATAAATGAATAAAAGCTGTCGAGAACATCTAAATTGTCTTTAATTATCATAGAAATTAGAAATTATTTAAATGCAGATTTTATTAACTGGTATCAAATTAGCTGCATGCGGTCTAAGTAACGGTAACCCTTTTTTAATAGCGTAGGAAATGTCTGAATAGACCTTAATACACTAGACCAGCGCCCCAATTCTACTAAAAATTCAACCGGACGTTCCCAAATCGTTACAATTGCGTAACCAATGCGTTTGAATAAAGAATGCTTAGCAGAATAAACATTGATGATTGAAATGTAAGCTTTTGCTTTACGTTTTTGATTTATGTAAAATAGCAAACCGAATGGAACCGAATGAAACCGAAGGCATCCGAAGCACACAGTTGCATTTTCCTAGCAGAATACCAAAAACGTTCGAACATAAGCGTTTCTCATGTGTTTCAGATCAAAATAAAATAGCAGAATTGGCCTACTGGACCGTCTAATAAGCCTTCGATAACAACTGACTACGAGTATCAGGCGGACTGTATAATTGTTATGCACATATTATTACGTTCGTCCAAAATATTCTAATGTTAGTAATGTTGTTCATAATTGATTAACATTATAACATACATAATTTAAAACCTTATACACAACAATTTAAATACAATTTAGGTTCCAAAATTGCTGTAATCTAATTTGCATAATTTTGTCGCATTTGGTCGGTATGTCCTCAGCAAATTAGCCAATCATCAAAGTTTAAATGATAATAGTGATAATGATTTATGGCTTCCTCGTGACTTACCAGATTCGATTTCCGGTTAGGTATGAGAGTTTATTATTTTATCTATAATCGAAGCCATGGTTCCTTCTTAAAACAGATTTCACTATCTCTCATTCTTTTGGACTTCTCCCCATTGAGACGCAGTTGTATAAGTTCATTCTGTATAATCTACAAATATCAGTAATATCGGCATGTTCCAATTTTATTACACAGTAAAGAAGTATCAAAAGAGAGCCAACAAAGTGTTTGCTATTTCAAAAGTCTGACATGCGACACCTAGGTATATCGGACTGTGTCATATTGTCTGGCAAAAGGGAAACGTCTAATTTCACAAGTGATCATTGTCATTCAATTATTTCCCAAACTCTAAGGAAGTTAAGTTGACTATGCAAAATAAGTTCAGCAGTTTACAAAGCTAGAAATAGGCTCTCAGGATCCATTCATTACGAGGTCAACTTGAAAGTTACCTAAACCACTAGTATTGTACTTTGGAGTTCCCCTCTTTACGCTGTCCTAATTATGGATAACAAGAAAACTTTGTGTTACTTTGCTCTTTGTTTATCAAGATTAATCAGAGTTTATCTTTTGTGATCACTAACCAATCGTGTTTTCATTAATTTGTTTACAATCAGTCTCTTGGAAATTTACAAATTCAGTAAATTGGAAGAGCTTTACGTTAAATTACTAGCAACGTATGTGGAAATAAGATCTCTCAGTAAAATTAAAGTATACCAATGGACGTCAGAATAGAATATTTGGTTCCATCTATTTTTTATTTAGAATTAAAAAAAAACAGCATGCCGAAATGAAATAAATTTTTTAAAGGTGGACAAGTGGGCATGTGATATGGGTTGGAAAAATGGGCAGGGCTACGCACTACATCTAGTTAATCTATCGGAAATTCTGGTTCGAATGGCCTAACATCTCCCCTTACAGATCTACAAAGATAACTCCGCGCCATTCTGCCCTAATCAAGGAGTTAGCTGTCTTCAAAAACTTCTTACAGAACTCTGAGTCAACAATAGGCTAGTTGGCTCATATCAAAAATTATGAAAACAATGTTGAATTCATATAGTATTTAGTACATGGATCCGAAAATACCAAATTTGATAAATATAAATTGCTGTAGAATTTCAATTTAAACATGTTTCATTTTTACTTATTTTTTTCATCTGCCAATAACGCTATCCACCATGTTCGTGAAATTGGTGAAGTAACGCTTCATGTAAACAATTACTACGCATGGTCAAAATCCGTCAAACGCTAGTCGCAACCAATCAAGCACGTTTGTCGGCTGTGTCACGCATGCGTTTTGAATTGTTTACCAAAATCATGACCTTGCGACACAGGTAATTCATAGACCATCATGACCGAAGGAGTTTTTGACAGTTAAGCAAAAACGTAATTTAAAATATACAATTTATTGTGTCATAAGGCTTCAAAAAGAAGTATATTATTTTTATGGTGGTGGATAACAGTAATGATTCATTTGGGGCCCAATTAAAAAAAGGGGCAACTAGCCTATTGCTTCCTGCAAATACACCAAAAGTGAAGTCTTAATAACTCTGTGAATTTAAATTTGTCGTTGCGGTACCTATCTAAACTTTCATTGTAACAAAACCAATGAGTCCATTCGAACGTAAACGTTATTTCAGGGCAGATAACTCAACGAATGCCCTTCAAAAACAAGGGGGCTGTTATTCCACTAGACAAAATAATAACGTTACTATTGATTTTGGTGTCGAGAACAATATCAATTCGTAAGCGATGTCGTCGGGAGTAAATCGGCGACATCCGCTCGTCTCCCCACTGGGATCTATCCGCTATACAGTTTCTATGATTTCACGAAAGGTCACATTGCTACAATGCTGTACAAAATGCTTCTAAAGGTCTCTCATTCAATATTCACTAGACCTTTATACACACGGCTTTGGAATGCTTGTTACGTGAATACATACTTAAACATATGGAGTTTAGGTGCAAAGTAGTACGAGTATATGGTGAAAATGAGCAAAAATTTGGGTTAGCGACCTACCTACATTATCATCAATTTCATCACTTAGTAAACTTTATACAACAATTATTTCTTATCAATGTAGCATTATTACTATGACGTCAGTTGTGCGTGCAGCCCGCAGTCAGCACACAACCCATCGTTACTGCACGTAACCCCATGCAACGACTGCAATGCGGAACAGGACTATAATTCATTTTAGAAGCAAAAGGCTCGCATTAAATCAGTCCTATTGTTAAAACGCCACTTTTTGATCAGATTAATCAAGCGTGATCTCGTGGTTTTAATATATCACTCGTAATATTATTTAATTTCGTTCGGGGTCATTCAAAGAAATTTCAGTAAAGCCGTAAAAGGGTTGGGGCGTAATATTCGTGAGTTTAGCGAGATTTATTTCTCTTTTGTGTAGAGTTTGGACTGTCGAATGACGTTGAACTCTAGTAATATATCTTAACTACGGGTATTCTGTGTACAGCTTAGAAGTATTGGCACAATTCCAGCACAAAAATTGAAATAAGCAGCCGGGAGGCACTTCAAAATGGGTACGTCTTCGAGGAATACCTTCATCTAAGAAATACCTACCCAAAATCAATATTTTTTGTATAATAACTCGATTTCTTCTCTTACCAGCCTTTTCTCATTTTAAGTGGATTTGCCACAGCACAAAATGACGAATTGATTTGTGTGATAATAATAATTCTACAAGTTCGAAAATGTCATTTGCATTTAGAGTTATAAAATAGCTATTGCGACTCAGATCCAAAACCTTTTAACAGAAGTTAGAAGGTTAACCTCAACACCAAGCAGTCACATTTTGCAATATTTTTTACATGAATAAAACAAATATTTACAAATTTTCTCGCAATATTTATTTATTCGCTGCTAGTACTCGTATAGGTCTAGATATAGATATCTTTATTTCAATGTTTTTCGCATTCTTTTGTTTCATAGATTTATTTGTGACCTTCTCAATCGCCCGGAAACGTCCACCCTCTCGCATACAAGGCTCATTACTTATATTGCGTGCGCTCGACAATATTTTAAGAAACGCGTCGATATATCACTTCGCCCCTCGATAAGATTCCACTTTTCTGGACAAGCCGAATTTGGTAGGAATGGGTTAGGAAATGTTGGCAAATCACTCGCAAGTTCTCTTCACTATACAATTATTCCCTTCATCAGGGTCTCATGGAGGAACATTATATTCTCGAATTTTTCGCAACACTCATTGTATTACAGTGTGTATTGCATATCGGGACTGATTCTGATTCCTTCTTTGTTTAAAATATTAATTATTAAAATTTACAACTCCTTAAAAAATAAAAGACAATATAAAAACACTACCGTCCCTTGTTAGAATTGAAATTAAAATACACACTTTACAGCGCACAGTTGACAGGTACACTCTTTTTTTTTAACTTTCTTCGCGCCATAAATACTGTTTTGTTTACCATTGCATTGAAGAAACGCCAATATGCATCGTCGGTTTTTCTACGAACAATATACGATTTGACATGGAATTAAAAAATACTACAAATTAAACTACAGCCGTTCCAAGGAAATTGAAAATTCTACCTATTGTGCTGAAGATAAAGTCGTAAAGAAAGCTTAAGAAAACAAGTACACGTACAAGCTTAAAGAACAAGTGTTTGGTGAACTTAAATGTTAACGTAAGCAAAGCGAGCCGTAAATACCCAAACGTACCCAAACGGCGCCTTTACTATTGAGCTACGAATTACGATAGAAAGAAATGGAATACTGCACTGGAAACCTTTTAATTGACCTGTATTGATTACACTTTCGTAACTGAGTGTACTTTATTTCCACGAAAATAAGTTCAAATTACTTTACGAACCCGTTCATTACTCTGAATCTGAATCTCGACCTTAATCCTCATTATTGCTTCAATTCCATTAAAAGTGCGTTAAAGTAAAGTTCTCTTATGAAAAGGAATGCACCTGAATGGGAAATAATTAAATTCTAGCTCACTGTACATGTACCGTCAATAGCCAAGCCTAGTAAGCGTTCTGGAAAAATCCCATTAGCGTTATAAAATTCGATTAGAAGCTTTTTATAAGCAATAAGATATCTTGCGATGAAATCGATAATGGCGCTTTCAGTTTCTCGTCGGCGAAAGATGAACGATATGATCTTTGAACCCACATTTATACTGCATCAAAAGTCATTTTTTTTGTAGAAATGTTCTAAACGACCCAATGATTTGTAGTGGCGCTACGAAACTTTGGTCCTAATGATATCTCATAGAAAGCTCAGGTCACGCGATCGATACCACAAAAGGTTTAATTTTCAGTCATTACTACCTAGGGACTGCCTTCAGTTGTTTTATGATATAAGAATCCTATGCTTACTGTAATCAAGACATAGATCACCAAATATAAAACTAAAATAGATTTTCATATATAAATATTTGGTATTCATTGATTCTTAAATTTACCTGTAAGTCAGAACAAATGGGATTTCTTTCTTTATGATCTAATTGTTCATCATCAACAACCTCTGCTTGTCCACTGCTCGATATAGGTCTCCCCTAATGCACGCCACCGCTCACGATCTTCGGCAGTTCTCATCCAGCCACAGGGCGTCCCACACTGCGTTTGCCGAGTCGCGGTCTCCACTCAAGAACTTCACGACTCCAACGGTCGTCAGTTCTACGGCTAATATGACCAGCCCACTGCCACTTCAGTATGCTAATCTAATTGTACATTATCATACATAATCATATGAGTACCTACGATTCAGCATAGTGCATAAAACGCAAAGCTTTTATTATATTGGATTTTTCTAAATACAATAGAAAAGAATACAATAATTGTTTCTCAAATTATGACAGTGTGTAAATATGTTCAGAATACGAAAATAAACCTGAGTTCACATTAAGATATAATTTTATTTGATAACTTTAACAATACAAAACAAATGAAATACGAAAACAAAAGTCAAAAAAATATTAGCGTCTTAGCGTAGGGAGCGTATAGGAAATATTGCAGACGTGCCACCCCTGCGGATAGCTAGGGGCGAATAGGGCGCAAGGGGCGGGGGGTGCAAGCCGCGGCCGTTGACACGAATCTCCCGCTGTTTATGTATCCCATCGGATTTTATCCTATGCGTTTGCCGTGAACCGTGAACCGACTTCGGATGGACCGTTTTGTTTTTAGAAGCGATCAGAAACGAACTTTTATCACGTCCAAATACACGACTGTATTCGTTTACGCAATAGAATTCAATTTAGCAGCTAACTACAGAACAATAAAACGAATGCTGGGTTTACTTTTCTGAGTAGCGGTCGTTGCTCAATCATTGTAACTGTTGACGTTGATGAACACCATGAATTTAAAAAAAAACAAGCGAATGAAGTTAGTTCTTAGCATGCTAGTTCACAATATTATCTAATATCCTATATTGTGTCATTCATAATTTTCATAATCATAAAGAAAAAGCAAAACGTTTCGTTCGAGATTTATACTAATCCTAGTTCATGAGTGAAGAATCTTCTTTACTCATATGGTCCTAGTGCAAAATTTACGGAACTATTTATTTAATTAAATTGATGCAAAATTATAGGTATACAGGTACCTTACCCATGTCATACATAATATAGTTCAATAATACACATATAAATAAAACAAGTTCATAATACATCTTGCAGTACGACAATATGTGCATTACATATGGAGCTACCGCACCATCAACACCAATGTTTGTTTATTTTTAACCGGCACTATCCACACTCGCATTTATTAATTCGGCTCAAAATTATTTGTCGTTGTTTCGACTACTACAGCACTTTAATCCGACGACATAAAGGTCACAATCGTTTGACTTGTTTCGTTACGACAGCACAAAAAGTTGCAGCACCCCGGCATGTTACTGTTCTGAGAACGGATGCAAAGATGACGAATCTCAATCTTCAATACTAAGAAATTTATTTTGCCGATGTGATAATGTAAGCTTTTGTCGCATAATCATAATAATTACCTTCTGTGAGTTGAGAGGTACTTATTGTACTATATTAACTATATTTTAACCACAAAGGATGCTTTCGCCTGATGCCAAGATATCTTTCTCAATACGCAATTACAGGAACATAGTACAAGAAACAAAGTAGTGATAATTAGAAAAGGTGGAATTTTCAGCCCATTTGGGCGCTCGAGATTCGAGTGGCAATGCCCTAGCTCTGCGTATATTTTACTGATACCTAAATAATTATATTTTCCATAGACAAACAAACTCAAATCAATATTTTAATATGCTAATCGATATTAGTTTAGTACTCACATCAACCGAATTGCTTTGTTAATTTATTGATCAAAGCACAACCGACTAACATAGTATTATCACGTTGATATCGACAATATACATCCAACCACATTTTATTAACTGTCATTGCTCTACTTTTTCAATATTCAGTTGTTCTAGATTTTCCTCGTTACCGGCAAACACTAGACGGTACAATCAAATCATCTCCGACTCTTCTGCTAAGAGAATATATTATGCTAATGTTTCTATCATCATTTGAATAATAAAAGCAGTCACAATCGGCGAGAAAATCTGGGACAAATAAAAATAGCCCGCTTAAATTGTTTGCGAGTATACAAAAACTGACTCGAATCGGCTATGTGATTTAGTTATCATTAGAATACAAGGCAATACAAATAGACATGAAGCTTGTCGTGAAAAATGTTTATCCGTTATTTCTATTAGTATTAGGTTTATTCGTGTGTGTGTAACTATTTTGAGATTTTTATTTCGAGTTCAGCTATTCAATGCGAATACGTAGGAGTAATTTTGTAACAGTGATTGTAATATGACATAAATACAGACGTCATAGAAATAAAACTAATATGAAATGCGAGTTTTACCTCCCTTCCGTTCTTACCTATGAAATTGGTGTTTTGTATGGAGATTTTGGGGATGTCTGCATCTTACATACTAACATTTTATCAGTTTTCTTCACAACGATAAATCCAGAGATAATAATATTTGGCATGTATCATTAGACAAGCTTTAGCAATATGTGTGTGAACACGCTTGATAAAAAATATTCATCGTTTTTATGTTAATACAAATCAAATGATGTATTCGGGAGGCAGTTAAAAATAATTGTTTTTGTCAAATTTTAACACAATTAAACTTACAAAAAATTATTAAATTAAATAATACGAGCTCAAATATATGGTCTTTTTTTAGAAGAGGCAATTATTGTATAAGAATGATCTGAAACTTAAGTTGCTAAGACAGAATAAAAACACCAATTTCATAGGTAAGGACCCAATATAAAGACTTTTCTCTCTGAACTAAATGGAACTGAACTCAATCAGTCACTTCTTTTACAGCGATCATTAGTATCCGTATTCCGTACAACACCACCATATGCCCGGGTTCGTTATCCGTTTCTTCTGCGCTTATACAATTAGCTTAAATTAAACAATTAAGTAACAGTATGGAGCTCTGTGAATGAAAGAAATGCCGCCTATTTTAAAATATCACTGGATTTGACCAATAATAAAGATAAAAAACTACGCAATGGGCTGATGTTTTTGTGATATCTAATTGGTATTTCATTTTGTGTATATTTATAAGTATAATTTACAGTAATATGATTGAACTTATGCATTGATTTATCTATCACCTAACTATTATACAACGTGTAGGTACTTATTATATAGTATTAAACAGTAGTTATAAACTTGTATTAAATAGACGTTACATTTTATCTATTGTCTACTCTACGAAATAAGCTGGATTAACAAATTAAGCACCTGTTAATTTTAAAATAAACTAATTTTTTTTTCTATCCTAACAAAAAATAGTGCAGCATCACCTTTGATCTGTAAACAATATTAACTGTGCTACGATTATTCACATGAGTATTTGACTGTTTACTCTGAGGTATTTGAGCATACTAGCACAATAGTGTATACCAAATAATAGGTGAAGCATCGAAGGCATTGTGCAATGCCCACGCTTCACACTCCACGGACACGATAGTATCGAATCATGACAATACATTACTAACGTACTTAACACATACCTATCTACGGCCTACAGTATCGACGATATCTAATACACGTTCCAGTAGATTCATAATTTGTTACTGAATTAATATTACTACGTATGTGATTAAGATAAGAGACAAGCAACCAAACAATCGGGAAATCAGACGTTCAGCTAGCCTACTCTCAAACGCACTCTCAATTAAAACTCAATAATAACACAATCCAATATCTCAAAATGCCGAGAGAGGCGGTAGGAGAGTGCTAATTTCAGCTAAGCTCAATATCATTTAGGCCACTCAATATCCGCATAATTTGAACCCATTTATGGCCCTAGTGTCCCATAAAAGGGTAAGAAACATTACAATCTCAATGTGGATCGATCGGTATTGCGTTCAAGAGTAGGCTAGCTGATCCTTATTATAGACGCAGTGCTTTAGTGCGTAAAATTTATACAATTCAATAATCCAGAATAGTGACGATTAAGCCTTATTTGACGTTAGGTGTTAGTAAACGTTCAAAAACAAATCTTAAATTGTTACAATATTAATCGTTAGTGACATCATTCCTGAAAATAACTGCTTTGAGAGCAGTTCAATAAAGTCTTCATAAAACAGTTTCAAAGCAATAAAGTCGCGGACAATAGCTTTTATAAGAAAGATAAGCAGAGTTAGATGGATTATCTCAGTCACATTTCACAATTAAATCCTCTCACGAAGCCTCGATCTGTGGAGTGAGTGCCGTGCGCCAAGCTATCATCGCTCCTGATCGTAAACGGTCACGATTTAGTACTGTGAGAACATTCATGATAGTAAACAGTAGATTCTTCAAATTCTATTTAGGCCTTTGGTGTAGACAGAGCTACGTATAACAAAACCTGACGATTTTCGTCACAGGCACGCGTCACCGACATAATTTTCGAGTAGTCTCGCCGAGCAAAATCGGGTATCGTAGATTTGCGTGAGCCATGTGTATTTTTGTAAGAAGGGCCTTAGAAACATAATTTTTTGACGAAGAAAAAATATTGTTACGGGCTGTACCTACCCGGTTTGCACTGGCTAGGCAGTTGGTGACACTTGAACTATCCACTACAACTCCCTGATTTAACCTCCTTCCTTTTCTCCGACTCGGATTGTGACGAAGGAGCGAGTCCTTGCTATCACTAACAAAGATTAAATTGTAATATAGGCAGGAACGGAGTTTGAAACGTCATTACCTATTATAATATTTCACTCGGTAACTGTAGAACTTCGTACTTCACGATGATGGAGCACTTAAATTTGTCATATCTTTAATGGCGTTCTCGGTAACTCAATATGATAGAGCACTGAAATTCCGCTACATCTTTTCCGACATGTTGCCTGTTAGCATTCAATGACAAAACACTAAAATCTTAACATGATCCTCTTTGATCTGAATAATTTCATCAAAAGCCTTAATTACGTTATATATCTATTTGAAATAAGTCAGAAGACAAAATGACGTGTTTATTTCTATCTTTATCTCAAGGTTGTTGATATTTTCTCTACCCTTCAATTTAGTCTATTTGAATATTGTCTATTTTACAAACATCAGCTATCTCTTCGCTATTGTGGTTATAGCCGAGGAAGTAAACGGCAGTCACCGTTTCGAATTACTCTTGAATTGAATTTATTCATTTGCATACATACTTAGGTCACATCTAAGTGCTGACATAATGCCTGCTACATAGTGACCTTTTTTTTTTGACCAACCCTCTCAAAGAGTCTGCAATCTTCCGCGCGCAGGGAAGGAGATGGTGAATCCTGTATTGGATACCTGTACGGTATCAATTACATTAATATATCAGAGCCCTTAGTGTAAGTTGTCATTGTAAAAACTTTACTTTTTTAGTTGCGTTAAGAATGTCAAGCGGTAGCCGAGTTGGAACCAACGCGGGAATCGCTGGTTCGATCCCACCACCTTCACCACGGAGTTTGAATAAAATGTATATACCTACAGTTCATTGTGAATATCGCTTTGCCTCCAATTGTGTCCGTTGCATGGCATTAACATAACTGGCGAAATCTGGGTTCACCTCTACCTACCCCTTCGGGGAAAAAAGCGTGAAGTTATGATAAAAAAGTGAAGTTTTTTACGTTGATACTAGGGGTACTGATCACAAGCGTGATAAAATATGTACCAAAAAGACCTATTTATTACTCGTAAACCTAAACATTCCATAACAGTTTTATTAATAACCAGACCCAACTAGGGCACATAATGATGTGTTTAAACAGAGACAAAATCGATGGCAGCGTAATGTCCAGCTGATGTGAACGGCCGATGCACCGACCGCGGTAATTGAGCCGCGCACTTCCTTCCGGGACGCTCGCGCGCAGCGGTGCGACACAGCGGGTTTACGGAAAATATTGTGATCCATACTCTGCATTATTGGTGCGGAATTGTTAGATTTATTTGCGACTAGCCAAGCACCTATCAGTAAAATATTTGTTAGTGTTAATTTGTTTTTTTTACTTGACTACGATGGAGAGAGCTCATATGTAATTGCGATTGGCGAAATGTGGGCGTTAACACCTCTACCTACCCCTTCGGGGAAAATAGCCATGATGATATTGTTGTTGTAAACAATTTCTAAAATTTGGAGATTATCACCTCGCACATCCAAACTCGTCACTTTGCACAATATAAAAACAATTAGTATACTCGTAGTTGATGATGGTCCGAATAAAAAAAGTAACATGGATTTGCCGCAGAGCAAAGATTTTTTCATTGGTACACCTAAGATGAATTCTTTGATCTATGCCATATAGCCACAGATAACACGCAAAACGGTACCTACCTTATTCATTCCGAACTGCGAGATCATTGAAGTTTTTTAATGTTGTTTTCTTTTTTAGGGATTCAGCGCTTAATTTTTGTTCGTGCATGGAATTGCCTACCGGCACACGTATACCCTTCGACCTATAACATAGGTTTTTTCAAAAGAGGCGTAAAAAAGACACCCCATTGGGCCAGCAAGGAGTGGATAAGCCAGCATTTTCCTGTTGCTCTATATAGATCTATTTATCTATCTTCGCATATGAACTTCGCTTTTTGCGCTTAACCACGTAGTGCTAGAAAAAAAACAATTCGCAGTAGGTGCTGAAGATTGTGATTGATTTCTTTACCGAAGGGCAACAAAAACCCATAGTAGGTACACATCAATACTATTACTAGGGGGACAACCTTCAAATCACAAAAGAATATTAGCTTCTCCTACGACGAACTCTCTCGCTGATTGGATGTTGTTGTTGACTGTACCTACTTACTTTATAAATTGGCACAAATTTTAGGGATTTATTTTCGTTGGTTCCTACTTTCGAATCCCAGTTCTATATTTTGTTGAATTACCGTGAGATCCCACATTTTAAAAATAGAAGAGAAATTTGTTTTATTGTCGTTGAATCCTAAAAACTATTTTCGTTGGATCCCAAATGCTTATAAAAAATTGAATATACCTTAACAACAAAATTGTTTATAGTAAAATGAGGACTTATTTTTAATTGACAATTGACAAATGTTATTCCCGATCTCTTTTTGTCATTGCATATTGATTCACGGGTTTCTTTCTAATAATACCAGTGATATTTGTCCAACGTCGTATGCTAGATAAAATATTAATTCCTTTTTTACAAAATACTTCTTACATAGTTATGAAAGCCTGGTACTTTTTAGGAAATACAGATATTATTTAAAACAAAATGGTGATACAACGACAATGAATGATTTTTTCGGTAGTAATAATAATTTGATTAGCTTAAAAGCTGCATTTCAAAGCAAATTAGTAGGTAGGTATATAAAACATGAGAAAAACTTGTTCGGTCTCTGGTCAAGTTGTTCGTGGCGCTTTAGTAGAGCGAAATAGAGTTTCAGTACAACAAAGTTAGTGATACCCTAATACTGAAATCTCTAGGAATGCTCGAGCAATTCTTGTTAAACTTTATAGGTATAAAGTTCCTGTGAAAACTCTGAGAATTTCTAACATACAAAGTTAATGTCTTCCGTATGCCGCAGTTTGTTTAGAACAAACATCAATTAGTGTTGCATAGTCGGGTGCAACGACACCAACATAATAATTCATCGGTGCTTTGTTAGTCGAACAAACATTTGATAATGAGATACTAGGGCAGGCAGGCTGTAAAATATTTGAACACTAGGCTTCTATCAAATATAAATAAATAAATAAATAAATATCCTCAGACATTCACACCTATCAACTAGTCCCATTTTAAGCAACTAAATGCTGCTTGTATTACGGATACTAGATGACGGACAAATATATTTAATACATATAAATATCCTGAATATTATAATATATATTATTAACATCCAAGACCGGAGAACAAATGTCTAAAAATTAATCACCCAAACACTTGCCTCCACTGGGGATCGAACCCAGGACCTCTCGAGATGGCGACGCCTTGAGACCGGCGTACAGACCACTCGACCACGGAGGTCGTCTAATATGGATAGTACAAAGGCAACGGTAGCCGAGTTGGGCCGGACGGGTTCGATCCCACCGCCTGTACCACTGAGTTTAGAATAAAAACTTATGTACAGTCCATTGTTAATATCGCTTGCCTCACATTGTGCCCGGTGCATGGCAATAGGCTCCCCACTTGTTACATGGAGCCCTAAGATATCTGGCGAAATGTGGGTGTTTAACACCTCTGCCTACCCCTTCGGGGGAAGAGGCGTGATGATAAGTTATGTTATGGTAAGTAGTTTAAAATAATAATTCCATCTGATTGAAGAATCAGATAGATAAATTTAGTAATATTTAAAAAATTATAAATCTGGTACTAACATTAACCTAATTGAAACTGTTATAAAGGCATAGCGTGACATTTTGTAGTAAACAATTATTACGCGAAAAAAGCGAGGACGTTTATGCGCTCTCCACCTCTCTGCACCGAAATTTCTACACAAAATTTAAAACAAAATTCCTAAGAGCAAGTTTGGTAAAATATTGTGTCCCATGTGCTCGTATTGCACAGAAAAGTTAAAGTTTTGCCATTATTTGACCAACGTGTGCGGGGGATCGATCGACTCCTGACCCCGTACAATGTCGCTCTAGTCTAGCCTTTCGCCACCTCTTTGACGGGTTGCCGCATACCACCTAACACCGTCACAATGGAATTAAATACTTTCCCGACATTTTCTCGACTTTTAGGATAGACAATTGAACTTTTACTTGCAATGAAATGCACATTTCCATTCAGAGCATAATTTCAATTACAAAAACCAATATTGGAACCGACATTTACGATGCATGTATGCACGATTCTATCTTGAGGCAATCATAGTCACAATTCAGTTTATTCAAGTTCCAATTCCGCCTCACGCCCACTATAAGCCAGCTATCCGTCTACACGAGAAAAATAAACGAAAGCTCGTAGCCAGATGAATACGTAATAGGTTAGTATTCACACGGTATCATAATAGGGATTTTGTAATCCAAGGGACGCACTCCACACTAAGCTCCGAAAGCAATTTAAAAAATCAAATGTCTATATAAATGGCTTTTGATGGAGTAATTTTTTAAAGATGTGTATTTGAAAGCTGGAATTACTGTATTATTCCCGAGATTACGCTTGATAGAAGTTCTTTTGTAGTAGGTAAACGAGCGTGCTGAAAGACAGACTTTCTTCGTTTTTTTAATGATAAGATAAATGACTTGATTGCATAGTTTTTTATTATTCGAAAATTAGAAATTATAAAATGAAATGAAAAAGTTCTTTAGAGCACCATCATAGGCTTGTCATAGCATAGGTGTATTGGTTAATTCGATTTCTTCCAGAAAACCACGGGATGGATAATAACCGAAAGGATTTGTTTTCTTTTAATTAAATAACTTCATTTGTTTTGGTTTTCTTCAATATTTGTCATTCTCAATTCAATTTCAATATAAGAACCCAAAATATTTTCAACAATAAGCATCTACAAATGTTATTTATACCGTAATTTGACAATCGAGATAAATATTAATCATTGGGGGCATTAGAATACTTTTACAAAAGTGTGTTCCCTACTAACATAAAACGTTTAAAAATAACAAAAAATGCATACAAAAGGTCCTTTTTCCATTGTTGTCCATTCCGTTTGTTCAACTTGCGCTGCGCACTAATCTTTGACAGGGCGCACGTGTGGCTTGCGCTTGCGCACACATGCCCAGGCGGTCGGGCTTTTATTGTTTGGAATTTCATGTTCAATAAAGGGCGTAAATATTTCGACAAATATTAAAAGGGAAAGGCTATTCACGAGATATCAGTTACCACAACTTTGAAGATGATCGCGTTTTATGACTTAATAATTCTCACTTTCGTTTGATTTTAATTCAACCCTGACATGACAACTGATTTTTAAATCCTTCGTGAAAAGGCGAACAGCTTAACGTGGCATTCAGATTTAGATGGTTTAGCCGTCGCGAAATCAAGGAACGAATCAACTAGTTAGGTATTTAATTATGTGAACGAAACGTCACTGAGCAAAAGCTTACTACGTCCATGGTTGCTGACCGCAATCACAGAGCGTGCAGCGTTCTGATTCTATGATGGTAGTATGTACGACTACATCTATTTGGTTTGTTTTTTACTGACATTATTTACGAAATAAATACCTATGTCTAGCTGAAATTATTATATTACTTTTTGTAAAAAATATAAGTTTAATAATAAAATTAGGAACAGGGTAGGACAAAAAAGAAGAATAAGTAATTCGAATTTTATCAATAAGACTTTAATAGATCAAAAAGATTAATAAAAATTATTGAGGCTTTAAAAAAAAGAAATAAACGCTTTTTAAATACAAACGCAAATAAAAAAATCAATACAATAATAAGTTTAAAATTGAATACCCATTAAAGCAGCCGAAAAGCCTCGACTATAGAAAATATTGAAAGACGGGCTTGAATACATTTAGATACGGATCGAAGTTTGAATAAGTTGTTAAAACAAAGGGGGCTTCTGACGCAGATCTGCGGGTGCGCAGGCGCTGCAACCGCAACAAAAAGGCGGCGACACACGTGCATCCGCCAGCCACTGTGCGAAGTTATTTTAAGATTGCACTGTGCAGTTGTGCACGCTTCTTTAGTGAAGCTTCGGCATTTATAAAATTATAAGTTTACAACGTTCATAACCTTTGATAACGCGTTTTTCTTCATAAAACTTAAATTTTGCAATTTTTTTTGCTATATCACTGGAAGGTCGCGTGTTTTATTGCCGGAAGAGAATTGAAAAAATCTTTGTTTTTTATTCGAAAATATACGTTAAAATTATAAGTAACCATAAGATAACGTGACGAATTTTTTACTATATCGCTCAAACTTCGGTCGAACCTTAAAAGTCATCGTGTTATTAAACTTTCAATACCTTCATTTTTGTTCAGGTATTTCTATTTTCTGTAAATCATACCAACAGACAACATAAAGATAAAATTTGTAGATTCAGCTAAAAATCTAGTAAATATTTTACATAGCAGTCGGTGTAAAGAATACACTTGTCTACGTTAATCATACGCATGATTCCTCTTTACGTAAACACAGGTTTCTTTGGTATGGGAATAATGGTGAACCCATAACCTTTCAATAAATTAACAAAAATTTCATTTAGCTGTCGATTGATTGTTAAACAAAACATTACCATTACTTACAGCGTAGGTGCTATGTTATTTTTCCAAACATTACTCAGGGATAACAGTTCACACAAAATTTGGTATATGTATAGATACTTGTGCTGAAATTAATCAATACCTTAACTTCAGACGCAGACTACCTTCGATATAAATAGCTTCTCATCCTGAACTCAACCCACGTCATTCAGACTATTAGCGGCAATGTCTCATTGGACTTCAGAAATCTTAACTGCTCTTATCTTAATTCAAAACTTTTGTCTACCAGTATCAAAACTGGAAACCGACAAAAGATAACTTAACTATCCAACCACCCACGTTCAAGATTTGTATTGAATAGATATCCCTTAGAAAGTAACTAACGATATAATTTCCCACATAATTTATCGCTCAAGAAAGACATCAGAAGTCTTCACTTATTCAACTTATATCTAAAGTTGATTTAATAACCAAACGAAAGTGTTAAGTTATTAAAATCAACTTCATTTATGTCCATAAGATAAACACTTTTTTATTCTCCCGCCTCCGGACGGCCGGCTTAATTATGATATCAAAAGCTGCATTGCTTGCTCTTTCACACGTATGCATTTTTATATACCTATCCCGCTCCAAACGCAGGATGGACAGACCCGCGGTGCATCGCAGCCTTCGTCCATTAAACACGTTTCTATGCGCGGTCTCGTATTTTTTACGCTTACTATCCATTCTACTGAACCCTAAAACATGCGCTAGCCCACCTCTATTATTCGAAAAAGCAGCATCATCGATGACACGACAGAAACTTCCGCATGTAATTCTAAAGACAGGTTCAATTACATACCGCAAACAAAGTCTATAATGATATCTGATGTTGCATGAATGTGTCGACGGTGTATTAGGGGGCTAGATAACGATCTCTCGATCTGTGATGGACCACTCGTGATTTACTTCGCTCCCGATGTCGGCCTAAGACCGCGAGGGCGTGAGAACATTTAAGTGGGCTCAGAAGCAGCGCGCACGCAAATGAAGCGCAATTTCGCCGGTGGCTAGAATTGTGGTGAAGATATCTGCGAGATGAGGGGGTGAGGTGGGGAGGCGTAGTCACGATCCTATTGTTTCATGTAATTCCTTTGGATTCCCATTCACTTTGCACGCAGTGTTATGCTTCGGTCTAATTGTAGATACGTACCTATAGATAAGTAAATGGACTTTAACTACAACACTTTTCTCGTCCTTTGAGTGGAGAATTTTATAGACTTAAGAAAACAAGATAAAGCACCTAATTATACGGTACTCTTTGTAGCAACCATAATCAAATAGAGGTGAGGATTCGAGCCACACTATAGCGTGAACTATCTCACACTCGACGCCATGAAACGATAAATCATTCACGTGCCGGGTTAAAGGTTAGAGTGATATGCGTTCAGCACCATGCATTCATTTCATACTTGTATACTTGCCTATAGCTACCATAGTAACAAAAGATACTTGAAGATATTTGTTCACCATAATAGCCGTAGTTGCGTAGTCACAAATCAAAGAATATTCAAGTTGCTTTACGTGAGAAAAACATCTAACATTAGGTTACTTTGTAATCTCAACATTCGTCTGCTAGTAGGAGACTCCATTAGATTGCTGATGAACTACAGATCTGTGAAGAATCTTTCTGTAACAATTCTCCTGCAACTAGCCATTAGGATCCTCGATCCGATATTGTTGCATTGTGTTCAGTTTCATCGTTTCTGCTGCTCCCTATTTTTACAATACAGAGCTATGCTGCGCTATTGTTAGTGACAGTGTTTATATGTTAACCCCACTGTTATATTGTATAGCTCCAAATACCAAGGGGGGCGTTGGGCACGCGTTCATTTTTTTTGAATCCAATAAATACAAATTCACTCAGATTAGACTGTTTTCGTAATCTAGCCAGTCTCAAACGGAAGCCATTATTTATGTTGACATTGTCTTCTTTTCTTAATGTTAGCGACTTTTAAACTTTTTAGTTGATCAAATGTTATGCAATCGTAATCAAGCGTTGAAGACAAGATAATACATTGTAAGCATAACACCGATTATTTTGACGTCAATAAACAGCCAATTTTTAGCGCAAGGTTTAATACACAGAAAGTTAATGATAAGATAAAAACACAGCTCAATAGATTGTACGACACCAAACATAAAGTGTTTGTTCAATACTTGACCACATGTCCAAAGGTTAGTTGAGGACTCCCGTCCTACGGTGGGAAAGCCGTTACAACCACGCGTAGGTACTTTCTTAAGTGCCCTTTAACATGAATCCCTTTCGACCGCCTTTTAAACATCACGTGCAACCACTCATCATGACTTAAACAAGATCTAAAAATTATAAAAGGTCACTCCTTTTATATTATTTATTCTAAGAATTTTGATATCAGCGGGAAACAAACCCCCCGTGGGTTACAGTCAAGAAAGGAAATAAACTTTATTATCTACCTTTTGCGTTGGTTATAAGAGTTACTTTATGATAGAAGCATCTCTATCTGATATTATTGTTACAAAACTACTATACGATATAAATTTTATTTGTTTTCAAACTGTTAATAATGATATCCTAACAATATTCATGTTAGTTAATCATAGTCAATTTATAACGTCTTCTATTATAAATCAAATATTATAGGTTTTAATCGTAGTCATTGGATCAAGAGTATGGAATCTGTTGGAATCTTAGAAATACCTGTGGAAAATTTTGTGTGACGACCGCAACCCGTGTCGAAGCAATCGAAGCTCACATCTGCTTTCGCAAGCCCAAAGTTAATAGCAAAACACGAATCAGCCAAATAGTTGCAGCACGACATCTCCATCAAACACCGTTAAACGTCACCCGCAAATCGGAACACTGGACGATGGACGATAATCAACGCCTTTACCTTAACGAAAAAGTAATTGCATCAATTTAGCAGCCGCAGATACCAAATAACAGAGTTAGGCTGGCTTGTTTTCCCAAACGATTAATCATATAGCTCTCGCGAAGCAAAATGAAACGGCGACTGGTTATTAGTGGGAAACGTGCTCTATAAAATGTGTGGTGATGAATTGGCCATCGGTGTCAGTAATTATTGTATGATTCAACCGACGGAAATAGCGAGGATTTCGAAGTAGGTCATAAAAAATTTTAATATACCTATCAGCGTACAATGTGTTATTCTAGGTGAATGAAACACAATTCATGTAAGTAGATATAAAGCAAATTCAATGAAATTTACATTTTACATAATACAGTTCACTGTCACTATTTGTTTAGACCAAGAAGCTGAAATAAGACGGCTGCTTTGCTTTCATTTTCGATTCATCATCGATGAAATTCCAAAAATGAAATGTCTAAATTGACCTTCATCGCAGTGATGAACGTCAATGTAGAAGAAAAACGTTCATCATTCACAATTCATCGCAAAAATCAATTTTGATGAACCGTCTAATTGCAGCTAGTCGTTTAGTTATAATTACAACTAAATGGTAAGTGCGTTGCGTTTATATTTAGAATCGAAGAAACACTGTTATCTTGGTATTCACTCTGTATCTATCTTCTCATGTACGCTTTCCTTGTGTTTTTCCCTTTTCCTTTTGTTTGCGTTTTTCCTTGTTATTTACACATAGAGTTTATCTTGAAATTGGCAAATTGTCAAAATATTTCGTATTTACTGAAACCTCCAATCCAAAACATCGAGGTCAATCACCTTTGAAAAGTATTTAAACACTAGTTTTGAATGCACATTCTAAACGCATGCCTACAATAATTTTTTTTTTCAAACCACTGCGTGATTACAATTTTCTTTGCTAACTCAAACAAATAAAATAATAGGTGTACTTAATTAATGAATAATTTGCCACAAACGCAGAAAGAATTACACCGACAGGATGAGCTTTTATGATTTTTTATTTCTGTTATGGCAGAAATGTTAAATACTTTGAGGTAAAGGTTAGTTACTACTGTTCCCACGGGTAATGCAGTCACATAAACATAAGTACAAAAATTGTTAGGAGGCATATTTTTTTTCGCTATGATTTAATTATTACGTTTGCAATAAGCTAAATGGGCTGTTTGTCTACTCACAATAGTGTTGTTATTTATCTCTACTAATTTTCTTTTACAATATACGTATACTTGTATTGAATACCTATGTGCGAAAAGTAGACGATAAATAAAATAAAATCAGCACAAAAGTACAAAAGGTACAAATAACCTAAAGTTAAAAATTATTCTAAGTACCTATAGTCTATCCATTTTGATCTGAGACAAAATGTAAACAAACCATAAAAGGGGTTCTTTAAGATGTCGTTACTCATTGCCGAAAGGTTTTATCAAAAACATACGATTATTTAATATTTTATTATTGCAAACTTTTTAAATTATGTAAATTAAGTAATTACCTGTCACCTACAATTAGAGCCCATATTATTTTGTCCCAGAATTGGATAAAAGGCTTGAGAACCACAAATTCTTTGTTTACCTTTTGTCTCAGATCAAAATGGATAGAGTATAGGTATAAAATTAAAAATAGAAATATATATTTTTTTAAAACAAGCTTTTATTACTTACTTAAATAAAAGCGTGTTACGTTGTGATTGCAAAAGATGTTCTTCAACGTTACATCTAATTGTAAAACTTTAACTAACGATTTTATTCTAAATCTTTAGTGTTTAAACCAGAGTACTCCTTAAGGCGATTCAAACGAGCCCAAACTTGATGGCATTGAATCATTTCATTGCTGAGTTCCTATGGCCACCTTCCAGCTCCATCATCAGATCAGCTCTTAGTCATAATAATTTTTCTTTGTCATCCGATTTACACACACAAAATTTCAGCTCAAACGGTTAAAGATATCTGCTTCAAAAGAGTTGCAGGATTTCACCCTAACATTACATTACATATATATTGCAAGTTAAATAAAAGCTTGAAAAAACCTCGTCTCCTCTAACGTGTTTTCTTCGGCATCAAAGCATTGAGTTAATGCAATAATATATAGTAAGAACAAATACGAAACTATTGTGATTGACAACGGTCACAAATTGCACTTTAATTTACTTTAATTATGAAAAGTTCCACAACCCTAGTGCGTGTTGAAGCAAGCTTTGTGAACAAATCCGGAGTATGAATACTCAATATGAATTTTACGCGTGAAAAACTTTAGGACTATTAAAATACAAACTAAATAAAATCCAATTTTTTACCATACCACGTATGACATGAATTTTTAGTTTGTTTTAAACTGAAACAGGCGGATATATCTGAATAACCGAAACCAAAACAAGTTTCTATAATGTTTTTCTATGCATTTGTGTTCGTACATACCTCGAAGGTTTGTCCTTGCGTCTGAAAATTTTATGCAATTTCACCAAAAGTAGTACCTAGTAGATACTTAGTTATTAAACACAAAAGATTCCCCAGGAGGAAGTATTCTGAGTGTATCCGCATCACGTTATTATTTTTTATTCCTCCTATTTATCGCAACAAGAAAATCGTTAGTTATTTTTATAATGGCGCCACTATAGTTGGCGTATCGTGTTCGCGTATTTGCTATATTTGTTTGAAATCGGCCATGTGTGGACGGTCTATTTGAGTCTTTGCATGATTGGTGCAAACGCAAATAGCGTACATGCGTTTCCGTCGACTTGCCGGTTTTTGATCACAATCAACCGACAACAGTCCATGCGTGGATGGGTTATTTGGAATGATATTTTGTTGTAAAATTCTCCCATGTAGGGAAGGCAAAGGGAACGAAGCCCATACAGCCAAGTCTTCAGTATATATTTCTTCAGTAGTTTGCATTGAAATGCTAGTGTATTGCATTTCAATGCATCCTGGGAGAGTTTGGCGTCAAACGATCGATGGCAGACACTGTGGTGCTACTTGGATGAGGTGGATTACCACGATAAAAACTCATCACTTTTCACACCACTTGACGCTTACTTCGATAATCCTCCACATTGCACATCATCACAGACACTTATTACACAAAACTACACTGAATTTACGTAACAATATCCACTCCGAAACAATATTACAATTATCTAAATAAAAATCACGTCCGCCATTAGTCAGATGCCGCCAAATTCTCTTTTGGAATGATATTTTTTTATTTCTGCAAAGTCGGGCAAACACAACGATAACGCAACGCGAATACGCTAAGCCAAGTGAAGTGTCGCCATAAACCAAACCACTCGGTTATGAAATAATGTTCAAATTGTTAGTACGCGTTTTGTTGTTCGATAAAAACTGACCCTTTTTTATTCGAGGTTACTTTAAAATAATAGGGCTTTAATAATGAATCAGGATGTATTTTGCGAGTGTAACAAAAACTGCTTACACATCGTAGCTGCAGCTGCAAATGCTGCAATTTCTTTCTGCAAATGCATGATTAATTTTAATTAGTCATTTGTAACGAGTACAGGGGTGTACCGAGGGTACAAGCAAGGCGCAACCGCGTTATTACCCTCCCGATTATTTCCCTCGGGTGCCAACAGTCTGATAATTGCACTTTTATCCCTTAGGTGTGCTTTATCTTAATAAAACGAAGGACAGACGATATTTTTCTTAGTGTAGATGGGACTTAAGTAATTAAAACTCTTATGGATTATTACTTTTCAAAAGAGCAGGATGATTATCGATATTATGATCCAGTGTACTATAGCGAAACAATGTAATGAACATTGTATATTTAAAGTTTTGTGTGGTTTTATACAATGCATTATTATATGATAAATAGTTAATATATTTCTGAATATCTATACTATGCATAGTATTTACAGGTAGGTATACTTTGACCTTACGTTTAGCGGAAGCTAATTTCCCATTTTTTATGTTTTTGTGTCTAATTTGTCATTCTATTGCGGAAATTAATAATTTCATTCCCTTTTATCCCTCTCACCGTATAGATAGACTATTATTTAAGTGACTATTATTCATTAATTATATTAATTGGCAATAAGCAAGTGTGAACCAAATTCTAATACAAAAAATAAAGGAATTGACAATGGTGAAAAAAGAACTTAAAATTTCAATAATTAACACGAAATCACTGTAGTAATTATAAAGGTGTACATTAGGTATATCTATGGAATATTCTATTATGTAAGTACACGAGAAAGGAGATTGCTTAACTTAATACAATACAAGTCCAGTCTAAGTTGGCGTTCCAGACGCCCGCCCCATAGAAGTTGCCGTACGGCAGTAAAATAGGCGGAACACGTAAGTGCAAAATTAACCGTTAAGACCAACGCATAAGATGTAAACGGTACGGCCAAAGCCACCTTATAAGCTAAGACCACAACCCTTCTGAACGTAGAGGGGTCTGAGAGCGATCTCGAACTGGCACCAAGTGGCTACTGCGAATGTCAAACGTAGTAGTTTAAAGTACGAAACTGAACAATGAGAAATGTACAAACGACCACACAGCTAATGAAGCAACTTAAATTTGAGTCTTATTTCTAGGAAGGCAAGCGTCTCTAATACCCAGCTTAAGGTAGGTGCATAACATGCAAAATACAAGCAAACGGGCGTCCAGGGCACTAACTTACCCTAGTTATTATTATTTTAGCGTGCCACCTGAGAACTTTCTATAATAGGTACATACTAAATACGTAATTTCAATGAGGGCATTATTCTGCGACCAAATCGAGCGTAAAACGGAAGCATATGTTTAAATTCTTAATTAGTAGCGACCCCTGACGACTATTTGATATGTTTGGAAAATACTCACCTGCGCGATATGTATAATAAACAAAACAGATCTACATAAAACCTTTAAAGATAATTTTAATGATTAAACCGGTTTACTTTTAACATCTCTTTTCCTTTTCATTCAGTACGAAAAGGAAACTCAATTTTGAAAATACAAATAACAGATCGATGTTTGATTCGTAATGTGATTACGTTCAAATAAATATAACACCCAACCTAAAGATAAAAACGCTGATAAAACACCTGAACAGGTTGCTGATTTACGCAATATAGTGCCGATCTTTGTACTATTGATATTTGAAAAGGTCGCTGAAACTTTATCGAAAGCTCTTTATCTTGTGATCCTCTCACATAGGCATATTAATAGCCGAGACTCGAAATAAGTAGAACGATTGACGAAGATACATTCATCGTTAAATCGACCGTAATATATTGTGCTAGCAATTTTTTTTATATCATAGGAGGCAAGCGGGCAGACGGTTCTCCTGATGGAAAGTGATCACCGTCGCCCATAGATATCTACCTCATTTGAAAAACTGCAGATACAGATTCATTCTAACTGTTTTTAAAAATGTATTTTAACAAATTCTAACACCTGCCTGAAATAGTAGTTGAATTGATATGCCCAAAAAACTAGGAAACCATTTAAAAGGAGACTTAAACACGGACACTTTGCTGACCCCTAAGATGCATTTTAAATTTGGCTTATAATACGGGAAACTGTTACGTAAATCTTCAAAAAAGATAATCAATGAATGAAATGTGTTAATATATGCAATCAATAACATTTCATAAAGAAAGTAGACCTACTCAAGACGTAACAAACCACACACATATTTCCAAAAAATAGTGGCAGCGCTTATCAAACATCTTAAAAGGTACACAAACAGAGTTGAGAGTGTAGAGACAAGCATCAAACACGGTAAGGCAATTTATTACACAGCAAATAAACGTGATCTCGTCGTGTGTAAACGCACCGACCACTCTGCGCGTTTAGGAAGACAAGCAAATGACCGCAATCAAATCACAATCATAGTGAAAGCTCACGAATGGACTGTGGGGATAATATTTGTAAAATACATTGTGCCTGTACATCTGTTCACACGTTCTCAGTACTTTAATACATACTACTTAACAATGATTACGTGAGCAAATATACACGCTTGAGTATTAATATAACTCTTCTTGTTGAAAGAGAAGAAAGATATCATTGATATCAACCACAGTTCTGAGCAAAGTAAATAAAAATTAAGATGTCTGGAAACTACCCCAAATGTTTGATTTGGTCAATGTAATAAGAATAGCGAACCCCAAATACCATGCCTTGCACGCACACAATCAAATTCTAACAGCATACCCAATATTAAGATAAATATTGCGGTCGCAGAGGGCGAGTAAATTGCATTAAGGGCTTTGTAGTGATCCTATTGGAAACAAAATTTTTCATCACGAATACTAAAAAGAAAGAAATACTTTAGTACAATTGTTAAGAAGTAATAGTTGCAGCTAACATCCGACTAACGACCACTTTCTATCTTGCCAAGACCCATTAAGTGTCATATCAATTAAAAATTTAATTGCTGTAACCACACAAGACGCATCCTCGTTTCAAGAAAAACAAGCAAAAATGTTTGAAAAGTTCGTATCAACTCGGACAGATGTGCGTTGTGGCATACTGTTAGAGCCATAGCATAGGAAGTGCGCATACGTAATTGCGGCGAGCGAACACAATGAGGGGAATTGGCCAGTGCGCCGATTGTTGTGCGACCGACGCCCGCACCCAGCCCATTGATTGAATGAACGGGTGAATTTAACTACCAAACTGTTCCACAAATAGGCCGTAACATGTTTGTCCATATCTATAAAAATAACGTGAACGTTTAACCACGACATGAATGAGAAAAGATATAATACATCATTATCACCATCTCGCCTGATAGACACTGCTGAACAAAAGCTTTCCTCAAAGATCACACGAATCGGTTCTGCGCTAACCCTTCTAACGCTTCTGAGGTCTCCAGTGACTTACACCAGAATTCATTAGACCAACCTTGTGGGGTCTAATCTATGCATATAATAACTGTAGAGGACAAATGTCTGTACATAGAAAATAATACTTAAAATCAAGTCAGGGGAGAATGTAAAAAAAGGGAAAATACCAAAAAAAATTTTTTTTCAATTTTTGGGTTCTCTGTCTGTACGTCTGTTTGTACGGGCTAATCTCCTAAATGACTGGACCGATTTCAATAAAATTTTGCATGGTGATACCTTATATCCATGGTCAACATCTTTTATACTTTTTATTCTGTAGGATAGTTAAAAAACCATAGTAACCGCGGACGAAGTCGCGGGCAACAGCTAGTTATTTTTCCGATTATACAAACATTCTCTCTAATCTTAAGTAGACATTAGGATTATTAGCCAACAAATATGGAAACAGCCACATATGACAATCTGTCATATGTTATGGTGGCTGCTGTTTACCTTGAACCGTACCTTTATTATATCAGGGACACTTGCGGAATATTTACATTACTTTCTTATCTTAACAACCAAGCTCCAATACTTTACGTTACCAAGGGAAGGCATTATTATCATAATTTGTTCTGCTTCGTCAAACAATATTGGCCAACACAAACATTTCATTCAGATTCAAATGGTCGCAGTTCCCTTAATTATCTTTGAGGGACTTAAGCGTATCAGGCAAAATGTGGGTATTTACACCTCTGCCAATCATTTAGGGATATAGGCATTATGATATATTATGTATTTAGAAAAGGTTTCCCATATCTTCCCATATCTTTGCTCACGTCTCTATCTCGCTACTACCAATAGCCAGAATCCCATAAGTAGCAGGCAAGTAACGAAATTAATAACCATTTCTAACTTTATAGGTTTTCGTAGTAAACTAGGAACCCTTATAATTTCGCCATGTCTATTAGCACTAGAGAGCTGAAATTTTAAATAAATATGTATATTAATAACGCCGACAAAGTGCACAAATCAATAGTGGAATAAAATATTAAATTAGGGGGGGTGCCCATACCCCTAATGTTGGACTTATTTTTTTTTCCTCTGGACCCTAAAGTGTGATATATCGTTGATTAGCTATTCAAAAATGAATACGGGTTTTCTAGCATCAGTTCACGATAAAATTTATATTTTCTGAAATAATTGCTCCGAAAGTTTAAAAAAATGTGTCCCTTTAACTTTTGAACCATAAGTTCAAAAATTTTGGAAAAATTCTCACAAGTAGAACTTTATAAGTACTTTCTAGGAAAATTACTTTGAACTGGATGCGTTGAACAGTTTCTGATAAATTTTACAAAATTATTTTTGAACTAAATTCGTGACTTAACCATATATGCAAGCATTTTTTTATCTCATATGAAAAACTACGGAACCCTATACTGAGCATGGCCCGACACGATCTTGGCAGGTTTTTAAGTCCTACTTTCATGTCCGTTCCCTCATGATCATGATGACCGTACCAGAAAAATTCCAAAAGGGTTCTAATAAAATATGTGTAAAGCATAATATCAATGAAAAAAACAATATTAAATAGGTACAACCTCCTGTTGATTCTTCCAATAAATCATTTTCGGCGACCAATCTAGAGATGGAAACAAAATGAACAACCGATGTCAATATTGCCTATGAGTCTAATGCTATTAGATTATTACTCCGATATAACAATGCGATTACTATACTTTAATAAAAAAAAGATCGCCAATGCAGCTTCCAATTGCCTTCAATAAGAGTAAGTAGGTAATTTAGCTTAAGGTACGAGCACAATATTAATAAATTTTATTGCGTGAGTATCTCGGGTCCATGAACCAATTAATGTAATAGAAATACTGTAAATATATTCAACACCTCTAGTATTTTTCTTTGATTGGATTGATAGATCTCTATAAAGAAGTATAAATAAAAGTTCATTTAAAACGATTGTCGACTGATAGCACAGAGGCGATACATGAAAACCGAATTAATTTGTGAACAGAACACGCTTTCAGAGACAAAAGGTGCTTTGACGAGCTCTCTTGTTTAACGCCGCCTGTTCGTAGATGACGCCGCTCAATTTAATACTGTTGTGTTTATTACGACGCAAATTTTAACAATGGATTAGATAATTTTGTTTCTTCATATGTTACATTTCAAAAAGGTCGTGGCTCAGGTTAATCTATTGAGAGAACTAGAGAAGGTAATAATGATAATGATTAGATTCCCGGAGGTGCGGACCATTCTGAAGATGAGCCGCGGGCGGCCACCCACCTCGACCCGCTGTCTGCCCGAACGTAATAATTAAACAAGATATCGATACATTTTGATAATACTACGTAGTTGGTCCAATTGGACGTTTGCATCTCTTGAATTACTGCCCCTTTTTGGTTGCTTTTTGATTGGTAAGGATTGTTTTGAGGAGTTGTAAAATTTTTTTCTTATATCTGGATCGCAAGACCGCACTGTGATGCCTTAATTCATACAAATGAAACAGATATGAATAGACTTCGAAATGCTCGTGATGTCTATTCGTGATGTAAGAACTAGTTATTTATATAATCCACGTTTAAAAAGATTTAATTTCACTAAAATTTGCCAAAATCTTGTCTTCAAAACACAATAAAATTCGTCTTGCCAATAAACATTGAAAACGAAAGTAACTTTTTTATATACTAATGACTAATTCTCTATTTTCCCAAAAGTGAAAAAATGAATTAAACAGCTATGAGATAAGTACTCAATTTTAAAAAATAAAAAGAGGCTGCAGCATCGGCAGCCAACACTTAAATGGGTTATTAATAAAAACCACCTGAACATCTTTCATAGTCGTGATTGTCACGGTTACAATCAGAGAGCCGTTCGGGCCGTGCGACAGGTCCCCAATTATCCACGGATTGGGCACGGTGGTCGCGCGCGCAGCGACAACTACACTATTGTGCCTAATGGGAATTCCATGCGCACCTGTGATGAGCACCGACACTCCCGTGCCACTGTTGATAGAAACGTGCCGTGGAATCCGCAATACAAGTTTTTGCAGTTCTGATAGTGACCAGTGTTAGCAAGATTATTATGTAATTGAAGAAAAATTGTTGTGAAAAAAATTTTGTAACTAACATCAAGTCCAGTGTGTAAAGCATTACTTTTTAATTTGAAGTAATAAGTGGGACTGTTTAGGAATGTATTTATAAGGAAAAACATATTTGAATATTTAAACCATCATCAAATATGTATACGTTCATTCTATGCAGGCAAATTCTTATTGGAAAAATTCTACAACAAAAACATAAAGTGAATCTCAAAAAACCACTTTGAATTCTAAATTCGTAACTAATCCTAGTAATTCATCGAATCCAACAATTAGTAGTCTAAATGCATCGTGATGAGAGCGTCAGAGGCTGCAAGCATTCGTGACTTGCGACCGAGACCTGCCTCTGACTTCTTGTTTGTAATCACAGTGAAATTTATGTAAGCAATCTCTATCCTGTCTAACAATCAGTTGATTTTCATCCTGATAAAATTTTTTAGAGTCGCAGTTTACTTTAATTTTACAATTGCCCAGTTTGATTTGATTATTACCTACCCTAAGAAACAAGAGAATATTCTCAAATGAGAGAAGACTAACCGTGTTATTCATAAAAAATATTAAAGGCTTAATAAACCTATTTCAGTTAAAAAGTGATTTGTCACTTTCTTGCTAATTTAGATTTGAGTATGAAAGAAGAAAACAAAACACTCTGTAACTAAAAAAGGTTGATTAGGCCTTTAATATTTTTTATGAATAACACAGATAGTATTTTTAAAAAACTAATAAGATTCCAGATCAACAACGATTTTAATTTATATTTTCCTCTAATTAAGATGTACAAAAAATTAGTAAGGCAACATACTGAGTTAACTTTAAGTGAAATGTAATGACGTGCTTCACTGCGCTATTCGATTCGGCAGGTGTACGCATAGTACACACTTCATCCACTGCAACCGACAAAGCTCTGTTTTATACTTTTAACTGTGTTTTATATATCCATAAAAATATTTAAAATTGCAAAGCAACTTAATTCCAAAGTTTATTGCATTTGTACTGACATTACCGAGCCGGAATCTTTGATTAAGATAGACATTATAGACCTCAAATTTAAAGAGTAAATATTTCATAGCACTACTAAGAGATTTGCGAATAACTATTAGCCAAGTACCATTTTATCTTTGTAAATATACATTTAGGCAATAACAGATATAGTCAAGAAAGTATTAGCTATACAATCATCTTGATTAAACACGAACGTGACTTGGGATTGAGTTCAAGAAAAACCCAAGGAAGGGTTAGGAGCCCCCACGCCCTGCAGCTACTCTTAATTTTGATGAAGTTATTATATTTCGTGGATGGGAAAGAAACACACGCAAGCTATGACTATGTATGTAAAATGAAATATACCAGATATAATTGCTATTGCACATATTTTTTTTATTTTGTACTTAGTACTTTTTTGATTCTGCACATTATTCTTTTCGGTGCTGTATCTGGAATTATTGCCAACTCTAGATATACGAATTACATTGAGAGGTAAATTGTATAATATATTTATAGAAACCTTTAAGAGGCACTATTAAGTAGTTTTTGAAAGAGCAGACATTTTGATCAGTTTTTAATATCTAGAAGCATTTAATGTTTCCATAAGTTATTAATATTATGAGAATTATTATTATTTTTTTAAGGAATGTACCTAAAAATGAAGCAATTCTGCTTCCAGGAGAGGTATATTTTAAACTCAAGATGGGTTCCTCTAAAATAACGAATAATGGGTCAACTAAGAGCATACACTCACGCGCACCCCTATTTTTACCCCATCATTATCCTAATTCCCTCTAGATAGAGACGTTACAAATTATTAAAGATACAAAACTCCACAAAAACTCTACGGGAAAGGTAAAAAGTGAAATAATAAATGTGATGTTAGACGATTTGCTACACTTCGAGCTGGGTTTTATTTTTATACGGTTTTTATACAGGGAATCTTTAATAATGCTTACCTACAACTTGTTTAAGATTACATTTTTATAGGAATGGTATAACGTGGTTTTTACAATACTGTTACGCTATAGAGAGTTTAAGTTTACAAAACCGAATGAAAAATTTAAGACGATTACTTACGCCTAATATCCGCATCTAACAAGACGCGAGCTTTTTGCCATGCAGCTTCTGGCAAACAATAATAAATTAAACTACCCAAGTTTTATTCAAATGACTCAAAGTTGAATTCATATCTTGAAATAAGGTACGACGACATTTTGCACGATAGTACCGTTTTTGCGTATTCGGTTGTAGTATCTAATACATAATTATGGCTAGTTTAAATTATGTGAAATATACAAAAGTGTGTAAAATCCATTATACTCGTACGAGTATATATAACTATTTGAACATTAATATTGCAATGCTATCTACAAATAATACCAAATTATCAATAAAACTTACCTCCATTTCCTGCGTTGGTGATAGTGACCCAGAAGTCAATGGTCTTCTCCGGGCCTAGTTCTTCATAATCCCACTTCTTTTTAACTTTCACTACACCACTTGGTTCAACGGTAACCCAAGGATTTTCGTCCCGAATTTTAAATGTCTCGCGATCGGTTTCCTTTTCTAAAGTAAAAACTGCACGTCCTTCTACTTCACCGTCAGCTTCCGTGAATTCGATTCGTTTTGTTGGTCGAACAGCACGAGTAACGCGGCGCTTCTCGCGGTGAAGCGTTGGCAAATCTTTTTTATCCCGAATCACAAATTCCAAGAAAACACGCGCGGCACGGCTCTTTTGTGGCGGAGTACCCGTATCATGAGCAATCACCCTCAAATCGGCGTCACGGCTGTCTGGTTCACCGGCCAATATCAATTCTCCAGTTTGAGGCACAATCACAGCAAGATTACTAGGATTAGATAACGAATAATAAACACGATCGCCATCTGCATCGTACGCGTGAACTGTGCCAATACTCGAAAATCTCTGCCAATGAGCACTCCCATTAGGACCATTTTCATTAGGTGTTCCATTTACGGCGAAATAATATACTTCTTGCTCAAAAATTGGTTCATGATCATTTTCGTTCATAACATCGATACGAACAGGTATACTGGCTTTATTTGCTCCATGAATATCAGTCGCTTGAATAATTAATTCGTATGAACTTCTTTCTTCAGCATCCAATGGTTGCATAGCTATTATTTCAACATCACCTTCAGTGATTACAGATTTGACAGAAGGAATCGTGTTATCATTATTCTTATCCCGGAGAGAGAAAATCGAATCACCGTTGCCTTTCATAATTTTGTATGCTATGGGGCCAACTTCTGCGAGAGCTGTCGCTTTAATAGGTGGTAAGTCGACAACTGTACCCGCTGGAGAGTTTTCTGCTATTTCTCCATGTAGCTTGTCAGCAGTTCCGAAATGTAGCATTCGTCTACGATCCACAACAATGAGGTGGATGGAATGTGCAGAACTACTGTATGGAGTTTGTTCTAGGACAGCGAGATTGAGTTGTTGATTTAAGAGCGGTTCTAAGTTTGCCGTAGTCATGAGTAATCCATCGTTGAGGAGCGTGAAGAAGGAGGTATACTCTGGGTCGAGTAAGGTGTATCGAGAGTGATTGCCGATGAACTGCCGAACAGCGTGTCCGGGGCGGACGTCGTGCGGCAGCAGGATCATCGCGCGCGTCTGCCGGGCTATGCTCAGCGCGATGACCAGCGCGGCGGCCGCCAGCACGGAGCGCGCCATTGTAATTTTTGATCTTCTTCTCAGTTATCCAAACATTCCATTACCTAGAAAATAAAATAAAGTTATTAAAGACTAAATGGGAAGTGATCAGTTTAAATTTATTTAAGGCAAATTATTCGAATGTTTAGACCGATTTTTTGTTTTTAAAAGTACAGCTACATGTTGTGTCGTCTCCGTGAATAGTGTGATTTGGCCTGTTGAGAACTCAATGCCAAGGCAACCTGTATTGTAAGACTTGCTTTTTAACAAGAAATAATAAGTACGTGTAATAAATACCAACCTATTTATCGCACATATAATGTGTACATTAACTCGTAAAAGAGGTCGTATATGAGGTCTAAAAATCTAAAGGTCATAGATTAAACAAGCAAAGGTCAATATTTAAGTACATGCAATGGTAAAGTTTTGATCGGTTTGATGAATCTCTGTATATCTGGGAAGTATGCAATTTAGTTTGTTTAGTTATTATGCAGGTAGGTAAGTATTTATCGCATATATGACGGTTTATGTACCTCGGTAATAAAAACACTAATAGGATTCCACTAAGATACCTACAATCTTATACCCCTTTTAGGTACGAAAGTAGGGGTAACTGGGGATGTACCTAATTGCAATACCACGGCTGGTACTTATCAGTGCATTCGCCAGTAGTTCGCCAGTGAATTACATGATTATTCTCTGATTTTTGGAGCAAAAGAGCAGTAAAATTGATTTACGGTACAGATAGGTATCTTATTTAAAAATAACACGTAGATTAAGCTCTATTTGAGATATTTGAAACTTTACGTTTAATAGCATGTCTACTCAGCTTTAGTTCTGTGTGTTAAAAAGCTTTAATAAAACCATTATATATTTTAGCAACTACATAAATAGAATAAGGACTAGTCTGATTAGTAGATAATTCTGGTAATAGTTTGAGTGACGTTAGTGACGGTATGGAATGAAGAAAGCGCGCGCCGGTGCACGATGCGATGCGATGGCGGATCGACGTAGGGCGGCGAACGGGGCATACACGCGAGCTTTATTTAGGCGGCGACGCCGGCGTCTCGCGACCCGCGCCGCCGCCGATCAATACCCTCGTTGCGCCGTCGCGCGACCTTTTACCACGCAAATCTCGACTCTATTCCACGCTCCCGTTCACGACACACCATCAAATATTCACACACTCATTTTCCTGAATAACAGCTCACGCTATTTCTTCAAACTTGCAAACAGGAGCATGAAAACACGCTTTTCATTAATCAATGCGCCAATATCGAATACAAAACCGAACCTGCACTTTGATAACACGAAAATGGAGCATTGCACATTCCAATACGCAAATCCACACACAAATCACGAAAGGACCCAACTACACAATAAACTTTTAATTTATAAATCAATATTAATTCATCGTTAACCTAAAACACTGTAGTAAACATGTGATCCGAACGTAAACAAATTATAAAAATCCCGATTGTTTTAGGTAAACAAGGCCAACATTTCAGGCTTTTAATTAATTTTAGAAACCTTGAGTTATTATGTATTTGCGGAATGATACGTACTTTATAGAAGTGATACACTTTAACGATGTCGGAATGTTTGACAGTTGCGAACAAGCTGCAACCAACAACCCACTCACGGACAGCGTCGAAACGCGACTGAATGTCAGTGGCGCGGCGCGCGCGCGTATCGAACGCGCCCCGCCCGGCCCGCCGCCCCCGCCGGCCACCCCTAGCCCGGCTCCTACGAGCTTCGCTACCCTCTGCGAAGCTGCATGCACTATAATTCCCCTTTCTTTTCTACAATCTGGTATCATGCACTCATCGTATCTATATTGAAGTGAAGCACAAAATAAAGTCTTTTTTGTATTTTAAAAGGTCGGCCTAGACTTGACCTCTTCCATTCGATATCTTAAACTTTATACCAATAATATAAGTACAGAGGACTTTATTTGCCAAAGAAAATTTAAGATTTATATAGTTGTGGTTACTCACATACCTACTAATGTTCATTATTTATGTATTCAAAAAAATTTTTTAAAGCCCTTAAGTATAGTAAGTTTCCATAATCTATTAATAATATTACATACATACAATCACACCTGTAATACCCTAAGGGGTAGGTAGAGTCCATGGAGCAGTGTGTTCCTTAAGACCACATTTAGCCATTTAATAATAATATTAAGTAACGTATTTTCGCCATATACCTACAATCTGACTTTATCTGTCTGTCTGTATGATTAACGCTCTCTACGTAAAGCTTACCTTCCTACATTCCTACCCCTAACAACAATTATTTTATTCTGAAATCTGTTTTGATTGATAGTTATACAATCCTGTGGAGCTGATTATCGTGTTTTTATGAACAACGTGTTACCAGAGTGAAAGTAAGGGTGGCAATTGGCTTTTCTGCCGCACCAGCTACCCTTGCATGGATCCCATTCCCACTCTTTTCTTTCTTTCTTTTCTTTTTTTTTAATAAATAAATAATAAATAAATATCTTCAGACATTCACACCTATCAACTGGCCCATACTAGACAACTAAAGACTGTGTTATGGATACCAGATAACGGACAAATATATTTAAAAGATAAATACATATACATATTCAGAATATAATATACATATATAAAACATCCAAGACTGGAGAACAAATGCCTGTTCACACAAACATTTGCCCCTCCGGGGATCGAACCCAGAACCTCTCGAGATGGCGACGCCTTGAGACCGGCGAACAGACCACTCGACCACGGAGGTTGTCACTCTCAAAGTTCCTTGCCTCAAGGCCTCAACGCTTTAGACTACGAAATATCTAAAATTGTACCATTGAGATACTGTTGCCGTTAAGTTATCATTGGTAGGTAGTAAATAAATGATTCGGGGGTGTGACGTACAATGGGTAATAGTCACTGGCTATTTTCCTTCGATTAGGGAGCCAGCACAATATCTCTGAAATTGATTTAAATTTTACATACATACATACAATCACGCCTGCAATCCCCGAAGGGGTAGGCAGAGTCCAAGGAGCACTGTGTTCCTTAAGACCACATTAAGCCATACAAAAATTGGGTTTGGTCAGATGAAAAATCGTGAAAGAGTAGTAACAAGTGGCTGGCTCATCGCCTAAACAATCACAGACCCAGTACCCAATTCGCCCTTACTCCCCTTTTACGACATGCTAGGCAAGAAAAGCAGTTGGTACAATCTTTTTGTGTCCCGGACCAACAAATTTTATTCCAAAGATAATTTTTAACGGTGTCCACATAATGATTGCGTTAGAAAGTAAGGCATCTCTATAGATAGTTCGTTGACATGAACACATCGCAAATCGGTCAGGTGAGCAGGAGACATTTGCTACGTAACTGTCGGTTCCCTAAGAAGACACCTACCGCAATTTCCTTCCCATACCCACGAAAATTGCCCTGGTTCAGGCCATCCTCTTTTCGATCTTGAACTATGCACGACATGACACTTGTTACTGTGACCTCATGGAGGCGTATTTGGATAAGATTGAACGTCTTCAAAACCTATGCACCCCCTTTTTTTTAGTCTTCGCAAGTATGACCATGTCTCTGAGTTTCGTGGTCGTCTCAAGCGGCTACCTATCCGTCTCCATCGTGATGCACTTATACTTTATTTATTTGTTTAATTTATTTGGGTAGCATACAGCTACTTTATGGTGTGCTTTTTAATTCTCTAACTTCATACAATCCTATCAATCCCTAATAGAGCGTTTTCACTGAAACTATCAATCTCCTTTTTACTTGTCCTCAACATTCTTCCCACCTTTATAACAATTCCTTTAGTGTCCTAGCCATTCGCCTCTGAACAACCATCCATTACAAATGAAACAATCCCAATCCTTAAAATCCTGTCCATATCTCTTTCCTCTTTTATCTTTGATCCCTTCAACACACATTACAATTCCTACCTTTTCGCTCTGCCTTTTTAAGTAAGTATACCTACTTATCGATAAGTAAATACAATGTTTACATAGGATATTATAGTAGGTACTTATTTATTGCTAGTTATATTTGAAGTATGTTGTTTTATATATGTAATTAATATATAGTGGATTATTATGTACCTACATAAGTATGTATATTACACCTACAAACTTTTACCATGAACACCGTCTTAAGGTTTACATAGCGTTTTTATCACGTTCACCTGTCAAAGTACAGACTTTGGGATTTGGCACTTAATTGATGGTGATAAAAAAGTGTTATACATCATATCGCGCTGCTCATGCTACTTAGGCTGGTTGATATTGCTTTTAGCGAAAACGCTGCGTTTGTTACATTGGATTTTGTACAGGTCTTTCTTTTATTGCAATACAGAATTTATTAAATCTAGTATGTCCATAATTAATGTCTTATGTGGTCTTATTTAGTAATACCGTTTGTTTAACTAATAAACAAAAGGTAAGGTAATGTAGGTTCTGCAATCTGTAGGTACTTTGTCGGTACGGTAATATTAAAAATGTATTTGGTAAATACTTAGAAATTAGACGTCGTGTGTATTTATTGATACTTCCCATACAAACTGCTGTTTAGAAGGGAAACAGCTGTGCACAAAACGTACCTACACATCGCTCGTATCATTAGCGTTGCACTAGGGTGACTAATATATTCTCCGTCTGTGAGATAAAATCCTTGGCAGTGACCGCGAACACCGGTGTTCGCAAACAATAGATGTTTCTCTTTCGTCTCGTTTTCTTACCATTGACTAGTTAAAAGGGGACACTGTACCGAAATAAATTTAAAATTTGATAAAAATATATAAAAGTCTCTTTGTTTTCTAGGTACCAAATTCGATCCTTAAATGAAAATATTCTTTTAAATTAAACGTCCGTCCATCGTCTATTCACACCAGTTATCGGTCTATTGTTGCGCGATAGTAAGTATATATGTCTTTTTGTTGCTCTCCGCCTGAAAGTCCTCCAATTGGACATGGACATGCGTTTCCAAGGCCAACCTGGAAGTCTCTAAACAAACTGCGATCATAGATTAGCCAAAAAAAATAACCTATTCAAGTATAGATTCATGGGTGTTGGTGCCAATTTGGAGTGAATTTGCGGAACGATTTCGCAGACGGTGAAGCTACATACGAGAAGGGATGAACATTTCCTCCAACAGCGCTATTTCTGTGGCCGAGTTTTAAGTAGAGACGTCGACTCGCAAAGTAACAAAATATAACCTACCTGTATTACCTAATGGAACGTACCAACCTCTAATAATAATAATAATTGTTGCTATGCTCGCAGTGCTTGAAACGGTCCACGGTTCGACAAAGGATGATAAGATTCCAAGGGTCGGAAACGTGATTTTAAATAACGTTTTTGAAATGTTTCGAACACTTCTTTGCATAGCGTTCGGAAAGAACATCGAAATCGGAACGTTTTCAAAACCGGTTTAATCCGCAGGATGGTGCGGCGAGACGCCGACAAATATGAACTTTATGGACACAAAACAGTCAATAAAACCGGTTTAGGAACGACATTGGTATATTTTTCTTGTTCTTCATAAACGTTTCTTATATGTTCTTTGGGTATTTAGGCTGATAACGTTCCAAAAAATATACCGGTATCCGACCCCTGTAAGATTCTTACTGGCAAAGTTTAAGTGTGTGTAATACACCTACCCTTCGGTGATATACGCGTGATGATATGAAGTTTGTAAGATTCTGTGCTACTTTATGGTTTGCAATAAAGGTTTTGATTTGACTTACGAAAAAAAAAATGTGAGTCCTAAACTTTACACGAACTTATGGCTAACCTATAGTAGCCGCATGGCTATCGATAGAAAAGGGCGGTGCACTGTCCGTCTCTCCACTGTCTTCATTCGTTTGTTTATGTATGTACACGAAAGCACCGTAACCCAAGGAACATTGATATGAGTGAATGAATCTAAAGAAGTAAGTACTTAGGTACACTCGAGAAAGCCTTTCCTAAGTAGATACTTTGAAACAACAAATATCGTTAAACTCGAACTCGTTACAACTATTTTACTAAAATAATGTCTGCTGTAAGCTTAATTTATTTTATAAATTAAGAAACTTACGGTCGGCCGTGAATTAGTAGGTTACCTACTTACTTACTATCGTTCGTTTTATTCTGTAAGAAGAGCAAAGAATTCTTTCCCTACCCAAAAATATTTCAAAAATATTTCATATTCCAAAAAGATTCGTCTAGCTAGGGGCTAATGTGCTGATATTTCCTGCTATAGGAGTGGATTAAAGGTTTTGTTTTTGATTGAATGATGTGAAAAAAAATTCTGCATGCCCTTGGGCAAAATTTTTTTTTAAATAAATTTTTAACCCATGTTCAAAAAGAGGTATTTAATAATAGGTATTTACCTATGAAAATTATGAAATTGCCGTTTTTTTTCTGTTAGTATTTTATCTGTAACTATTAAGTTTCAGAATATTCTTATAAAATAATTAACTCCTCTAAAAATAGACCATATTTTTGAGTTCTTTTGGTGAATTGGTCCGTCAAACACCAGTTGCAAGTTTGCAACCAATCAAGCATGCATGTCAGCTGTGTGTGTTACAAGTAAAAACGTAATTTTAAATAAATTGTGTGAAGGCCTCACAAATTTTTATTATTTTTTATGGTAGTGGTTTACAGTAATTAATCATTTGCGGCCCATTAAAAAAGGGTCAACTCAAAATCATCAAATAATGTGTAGTTTTAAATAAAACAAAACATAGAAACAATTTTATATTACAACAATATTTTGTAGACTAGTACAAAAATAGCCATAGCTAAAGCACTGAGCAAGGTTTTTGTGACTTACACTAAACAATAATATATTACTTACAAACTTCATCATTATGAAAATTTAATATACTCTGTACATAAAATAATATGTTTAATGACAACATTATTTTCTTATTTTTATTGAAAATATGGGCATTTTGCACTAGGTGCTTGTAGAGAATAATAGTTACCATTTCTTAATACTAAATATTATGAGTAAATTGCTTGGGTCCTATATTATCATTTGTGTTCTTGTATCGAATCTCTTTAATTGTCAATTGTTTACCCTGGTGTATTCTCTGTAAATGGCTTCTCATGTCATATGAACGCGAAAAAGATCTGAGGCAAATAGGACATTGTGTTTTTCCTGCATGAGAGTCCTTATGTAAAGTCAAAGACGTGGGATGCTTGAAGCCTTTTGGACACAGCTGACATCGAAATTTCGCCATATCGGATTCTGAAACACAAAAATGGTTTTTAAATGTTTATAGTTATTATAACATTTGTAACAGAAATAAAAATATACCTTGAAACCAAAAAATAAACAAAATACACCTTTTGATGTAAAACTTGGTTTGTCAAAATGAAATGTCTACATACAGCTACATACATTTCATTTAAAACCCAATATATGCTTAGTTTAAAATATAGAATTTTATGTTTTAGTTACATAATATTTTCTTCTTCAATGTGGTATTAATCATACAGATTCCAGATAAAAAGAAATTATTCTTTAAATTATTATTACAAAAATGTTGGTGACTCACTGCCCAGATATGATTTACAACATCATCAAGATAATATTAGTTAATAATATAAGAAAGCAATTTAAGCAACATTGGGAATGTTACTACTTCTGTAAAAGACTGCCTGTACTGAGTTTGTGTAAAACACAGTGATTACTGTTTCACCTGCATCACACTGTGCCTGTTACAAGGCAACAACCCCACCCTTAGTCACATATAGAAATAAACATATCAGGAGATATATGAGTGTTACCACCTCTGTCTAACCCTTGGTAAGATAACCAAGGGTGTGATAATATGTTACTTATGTTATATTGTCATCATTATTCTTACCAGAATTAGACTTCTCCGACAAATCTTCAGCTGATGTAGATTGTAAATCTACTTGCATTTCTTCAGAAGGTGCAGGCTTTGTTTTGCTGTTTTCAGAATCAGATTTCACAGGTTGAGGTTGTGTTTCCAATTTATCAAGTTCTGGGACTGTTGGTTCTGGATTAGGTTTCACTACAGTTTGTAGAGGAATGTAGTCATCTTTATTGCTCTGAATGGTCGCCAAATTTATTGGTTCATCGGGCACTACGGGCGGCATATCTTCAGCTATCCTATTTGACTTTGAACTTAAGTCAAGAGAGGCATTGTCATTTATCCCTATTTGACTCTTAGACGATTCGTCCTCCACATTATCTGTAAGGCCCTTAACTTCTAGAAGCTCTGCTGTAATCAGGAATGACTCCAATTGTTCCTGAAATATATTTACTTCTCCATGGTACATGAAGTTTATGATTGCATTCAAATCTTCGTACTTGAAATTTCTAAAAATTATCACAGGATGCTGGCAAGGGTTTTCTTTGAAGATTTGTTTGAAATAGTTGCTGCATGCTGACAATAACATTTTATGAGCCTTTATTTTACCACCATCACAACACAGGGTCACATCGACCAGATCATTTTCGAATCGCAGAACATTAAAAGCTTCCGTTACGTGGGTAACATAGTTATTCCAACGCAGAGAAAATTGCGGAGCATTATTCATTGTTTATACTTGATATACTAAATAAATAATAACAATTTTGTAATGTGTACGAAATAATTTTATCACGATGTTCAATAAATTTTTTTCAGTCAATTCACCACAGATTTTCTCAAAGAGAATGTCTATGTCTGTCAATAGTGTCAATTAGGATGCGTTCTAATACGGGTCAAATCTACTTGAAGGTTAGTGAATTTTAATCTAGGTCGTTCCAAATCCAAAATAGATCTGAGGGAAATCAAATCTATCTAGAAACTAAGAAATTACTCAGTTCAGGTCTGTTCAGGTTAAGAACGATTTTTGATGGCGAATAGAGTTTGATCCAGCTGCCAAACTTATAAAATTCAATTTATTAGATTTGGCACGTTTTGAAACGCACCGTAAAGTTATAGAGCCGATTCTGTAGGCACAAACTAATGGCACAAACTAAACTAATGATTTAAGGATGTGCACGTAAATGCACGTAATTAAAGGGATTATTTTGTACCAGTATAGGATCGATGCCTACGGTACGGTCGGTACGGTGCGGTCGATGCCTAAAATATCGTTTACTGTTTTAATTATTTATTCTGATAAATGTATAGTATGTTGATATATTCATTTCTTTAGTGGTAAATCGTGAGTGTAAGTTACAACGATGCGCCCGCACGTTTTGTGTGACCCCTCATTCGGTCCCACGTGTTTGATTTTTAATTATTTTGCTGACTAACGTGAGATTTTAGATTTTTAATCCGATATTATTATTTTATTATTTTTAACTACGCCAGCGACATCTATTGATAAATGATTTAACACCAATCAAAAGATGGCGCCATGCATATAATTATAGTCTCCATACAAAACCTCAAAGTTGTTGAAATTTTGACCTGAAACTGCTCGAAGAAAGTTGAAAATAGTTGCAAGTTGCTTTGTCACCGGGCTCTGAACTATTTCCAAAGTTTTCAGCCCGAAAGCTAGTCCGGAAGTGCCTCAAAATTGAGTTACAAAAATCCAACCGGACAAACCTAGATACAAAAAGTCAAACAAGAAAGTAAGTTGATAAAAACGTGGTAAAAAATCATAATTTAGTACATTAATCGATTAAATCGATGACCTCCGTGGTCGAGTGGTCTTTATGCCGGTCTCAAGGCGTCGCCATCTCGAGAGGTTCTGGGTTCGATCCCCGGTGGGTGCAAATGTTTGGGTGATGAATTTTCAGGCATTTGTTCTCCAGTCTTGGATGTTTATATATATTCAGGATATTTGTATGTATTTATCTATTAAATATATTTATCCGTCATCTAGTGTCCGTAACACAAGCATTAGTTGCTTAAAATGGGGCTAGTTGATAGGTGTAAATGTTTGAAGATATTATTATTATTTTTATTTCTTTTTTTATTATTATTATTATTATCATCAGGATTTCCCAGCTTCCTGTAGAATATAATACAAAAATATGATGTGGAAAATATCGTCATTTCAATCCAACCATACTTCTTCATACACCTCAAGCCAAACTATCTCGCGCATCTTTTACGTGAACTTTTTCATGAAAATATACCCACTAAGGCTCAATAACTCACTAAATGTTTTACGTGAAAATATTAAGCTTAAATAGTTTTGACACTTGGCGTTGAGGCACATGTTATTAGAGTGTACCATTTAAAGATTTTGTTTCTTTGCCAGGTCATATTGCATAAGAAAAAATTACAGGCAAAACTAGAAACTGGTTTAATTTAATCGATTAAGAAAATGCAAATTTTTTCATCGATATCGATAGAACGCTCACTACTTATTTCTATATAGGGATAAGTGGTTGATGAATCAAAATCATAATTTTTTGTTTTTTAAAAATGCTATGAGATTCTGGTAGACCTATACCGGTTTTTTGTCCAATGCATTAAAATCACAATAAAATTACAACACTAACCGAAAAGCTGAAATATTATTTCGACAATTTCTCTGACATTGACAATTTAGACATATCTCTCTAATCTGTGACAATAACTGTAATCATCATTGTAATCTGTCAATCTGTCATTAATTAAATTGTGAAATGAAATCTATGTCTCTATGATGAAATTATGCATTTCTAAAGGTCTTTAATTAATTTCATGATTCTGTCCCTGTGCATCCATCTCGGTCTCTATTTTGATCAACAAGCAATTTGAAAAACAGAAGTTCAAATAGTTGCATTTAACTCAAATTTTTTTTACAAAATGGTGAGAATTTTAAAAATAAAATTTAATTAAGTATATTTAAGATTTTAGTTTATTCTATTATATTTTTTACTACAGCACGGACGAGTTAAAGTTAGAACTTCAGAGGAAGAGAAAGTTCGCAAAGAAAAAGAACGGCAAGCAAAGCTTAAAATATTTACAATTGCAATGCAAAATATACAAGAGAAGGTTAATATTATTTCTATTTACATGGTTATGTGTTTGCTTAATGTGCCAACCCCTTCTAAAAATGTTTTAAATTTGTAGAGAAAACTAAATGAGTTAGATGTAGAACTGCTAGATTTAACTGGGAAAGTATTATCTTCAAACCCAGACATCTATACCCTGTGGAACATTAGAAGAGAAATTCTTATTACTTTAAGGTAAACACAAATTATTTTGAATGGTAATATTTTTCTTATAGCTGTATCATTTTTGAACTTTTATTAATTGAAAATGTACATTTTAGTAAAGATGAAGCTACACAAGGAACATTGTCAGCTATGTATGACTCGGAGCTGCAGTTAACAGAATATTGTTTAAAAGTCAACCCCAAATCTTATGGATCTTGGCATCAGAGAGAATGGGTTCTCCTGACTCGATCTGATCCAGATTGGAAAACAGAACTCCACTTATGTAATAAATATTTGAAGTTGGACGAAAGGAATTGTAAGATATATTAGTACTTGTTTAAAGCATATTGTTATAATAATAAGTATTATTTGTCTGGGTTTTAAGAGTAAATAATTGTAAAAAAACATTGCATTTACTAAGAGTTTGCTGTAAAACAATGTCCAAGTTTTTTTTATTGAGAGATACAATAATTTCCTTTAATGTTTTATAATTATATTTATTTTACAGTTCACACTTGGGATTATAGAAGATTTGTAGTGCTTCAATGTAAACCACAATTAAAAGATGAGTTTGATTTTACAACAGAAAAAATTCATGATAATTTCTCAAACTACTCAGCCTGGCATTATCGGAGTAAAATGTTAGTAGAATTATTCCCTGATCATAAAGGTAACTATTAACTCTTTAATTTACTACACAATTACAAGAAGGCTAGGTCAAAAGTGCCCAAAGTCACAAAGCATATTAGTGAACTGTTATAAGATTAGAAGAATGAAAGAAATATGCAAGGATTGCATACCAAGTTGAATAAACTGCTTACCCCAATTTCATTTCATGGCGGGGTGCAGCCATTGCGGAGATTAGCCTGTACAAACAGATGATCAGAAAAAAAAAATAAAAAAAATTTTTGGTATACTCCCTCTTTTACATCCCCCTGACTTGATTTTAAACATTTTTTCTATGTACAGACATTCAACCTCTACAGTTTTATTATATTATAAATCTATATGAAATGGCATTCCAACTTTTTTCAGGTGGAAGACCCATTGAAGACGAACATCATAAACATGAGCTGAAGATAGTTCAAAGTGCTGCATTTACTGACCCAGATGATACAAGTGCTTGGTTTTATCAGAGGTGGTTACTGGGTGTGTACATTTAGTGGATTTACTTAACATTACATTACATATAAACATTCATAAATTTTTCTGATCTGAGGCAAAAGTCAGTGACATAATATTTTATCATCTTTTCAACTTGCCTAAAGTTATTTATAATTATTTAGCAAGTCCTTCATATAAATAGTTATACTTATGTTGAAACAATGAAGTCATGACCTACTAAATATCTTTTTCTACCTATATACTATTAGTGGCCTTCAGTAAGTTTAACTGGGAGTAACTGCACTGCCTGCTATCTGTTCTATACTAAAAGCTTTTGTAATTATAACACTACATATAATAATAATAATAATAGCCTTTATTACACAGACATTAGTAAGTATAAGCATTTTGAATAAGAAATACTGAATTTAATTTAAGTGTCTGGATGTCCCCTGACATAGGCCTCCTCCAGAAAATGCCACTTCCTTCTATCCCTGCAGTCCCTTCTCCACCCTTTGGGAAAGTCGTCTTCCCACCTTTTCTGTGGTCGACCACTGTCTCTTTTCCTATATATTGGGTACCACTCCGTTACCACACTTGTCCACTTCTCCCGAGTTGACCGCATCATGTGGCCAGTCCATCTCCACTTCAGTTTATTGATCCTGTGGGTGACCTCGGCAACACCTGCCTTATTTTCTTTAATAAGGATTACATATTATTATCACATTTCTATTCCCACAAAATTCATATAAAAAGGCTAACCATATTAGCAGTTGAGTGTACTTAGAGTGGTGCGTTTAACGAAACGTTTAGCGATTCCAGCAAACCATTTTGACCTTGTTCGCCAAAACTTCGCTTAGCTTGTATAGTTTTCATCACTTGACTTGATTTTTACTTGCATTGAGAAGCTCGCTTCTCATGTTTAGAAATTGATTTACAATGATACCTTACACTGGGGATGCTGCGCTTGTTGGTGATTAATATTAGTATCAGAATCCACAGGCCTTCCTCATGGAGAAACACATGAGGAGTACGGGCCGTAACACCACCACGCTGGCCCAATGCGGGTTGGTGGGTAGAAACAGTCGCAATAGCGACCGTGACCAACAACTTAACGTACCTTCCGAAGCGCGGAGGAGCTCGAGATAACAAAGTTGGTCACCCATCCACGGCCTGATCATGGCGAAGGTAGCTTTGTTTACAATCGAAAGCCAAAGCGTACCAAACCACTACACCACCGAGCTCCTCAAGTAAATAAAGATTATTGACTTCTAATATTCATTTAATTACAGGTGCTGTAAAAAAAACTATTGATTTGATAGTATGTACTGTGACACCAACAAAAACATCTGTGGCCTTTACTCAAGATGTTCCTGAAGAATATGTGAACAGTAAAACTAAACTTGTAATAAATGATTCAGTGATTAATGGTAAATGGTTCTCGTGTACTGGTAACCAGTATGATAAATTATGGATATTAAAACATACTGAATCAATATTGCCTGATATGGATATAAAGGTAAAAATTTAATGTTAAACTAATTCACCGGTAGTAAAATAGATTTAGCAGTAATATAAATGAACTGATTTACTATACACAAATTTTCAGGTAACATATGAAGGAGAAGATGGACAAAAAATCATTCCGTGTAAGGCCTTGAGCACATCAGTTTATGTCGGCAAGAATAATATAAATTTCCAAAATCAATATTCTGAACCTGTTCTGAAGGAACTGATAGAACAATTGGATTCCTGTCGACAGTTGCTGGCCTTGGAACCAGATAACAAATGTAATAACATATTTGCTTTTTCCTTTATGTAATATACTAATTGTCATTTAAATTTTTATCAATCTATATAACTCAAAGGTGACTGACTGACTGACATAGTGATCTATCAACGCACGGCCCAAACCACTGGACGGATCGGGCTGAAATTTGGCATGCAGGTAGATGTTATGACGTAGGCATCCGCTAAGAAAGGATTTTGATATGTCTACCCCCAAGGGGATAAAATAGGGGATGAAAGTTTGTATGAAACTTTGTTTAAATTTTAAACCGATCGGGCTGAGACTGAGAAAATTAAAGGGTTCCCGCGGGATAGTTAAAAAACCATAGTAACCGCGAACGAAGTCGTGGGCAACAGCTAGTGTTGCATAATTTTGAAAAGATTGAAAGATCTGACAGATCAATCTGACATTTTTGCTTTATAATTACCTATTTTTAAACGCACTAGTAATGTGAGCTTTATTCCTGGGGTTTTAGGCATATAATGCCATATATTAAACACGTGCGGTAAATGGAATGAGCTGCTTTTGTCCACGCGAGAGTCCGCTGCTCGAGCCCGTGCCGCCGACGTGAGACTATATCGCAATAGTGTTGAAAAACGTCGTATGATACACGTTTGTATTGATGATTATCGTCCTCGGCTGTCTTAAGACCTCAATGTCGCCTCAGCGGTAATCACCAACTTTTCACACTTGTATCATAACACACTATTACGCTAATACGCGATGGAGAACAATTACGCTGTTGATCCACAAAACTAGACCTTTGATTTTTCGTTATTGTCTTCTGTCTAAAAATCTTTTTAGTTTTATAATTAATTCGATTATCGAATGACGTTCAATTTATGTCTTTAATTTTATTAATGTTTAATACTATAGCTATACTTATAGGATTACTGTTCATGACTTTTGTTGTGTTGACAAATGCTAATAAAGTAATTTTTTTAGGGACTCTCCTTACAGCTACGGTATTCCTAAACTGCATTGATGCGAAACTATATCATAATGAACTTATACAAAATCTAAAAACCCTACAAGACATAGACAAGTTACGTAAAGGGTATTACAATGATTTAAAAACCAGATGGTGTGTTGAAAATCAATTATATGAGGATTTCAAGAAGAGTGACCTTACATACAAAATATCATTCAATGAAGTCATAACTAGTTTACCTCATTTACAATATTATTCTTACTGTGATACAGTCGACTTCTCAAATCAAGATTTGACTTCTAAAGTACTTCCGTCACTAATCATGCTTCAGAATTGCAAGGTAGGTATTTTTAAAAATAAAATTCACTAGAGTACATATATGAAGATCTTTATTTTATAATATCTCTGTTCCAGAAATTATCACTTAGGTGTAACAAAATAACTACACTAAAAGGATTTCCTAATTTGGAATTGGAAGAATTGGAGTTACAAGGCAATAATTTGGATATAAAAGAAGTAGATAACCTAAGGGAGAATGTTGCATACAAAGTAATATTTTGATTGGAAATATTCAGTGATATTTTATATAATATTAAATTTTTGCTAGATTTATTATAATGAATGAATTGTTTCATAAGCTTATTTTAGGCATAAGATTGCTTACTGTTGTTATTTATTGTACTGTATTGTATGATTTATTTTATAAAATATAAATAAAGTGAGGGCATATTATGTCCACACTTTACTTAAATTTTATATCATTTTTAATGTCTATATCCAGTAACAGACTGGTTTGACTAATGTTAAATATATTTTAATATATTATTTTAAAGAATTATTGTAATTTATTTTTACTTCTAGAGCCTTCCAAATCTTATTTTGGATTTCAGACATTTTATATTTATTTTATAGAGTACTCGTAAAATACTAAGGTTTTTCTGATGTTCATTATATCATAAGTGTCTGTGGTAAGGACCATAAGGATCCATTGTCAATTTTCCATATTTAATCGAACCATAGAGTCGAGACTGACTGGGCGTATGTATCCTTTCGTTTTCAAGATAGGTAAAATACACCTTATATTCAGTTGCGATTGTGAAATGAATTGTCGACATGCTGAGAAACTGTGCGTATTGTGAAAATGACACTCCTTTTCGATTTTTTAACTGATTTAAGATGTTAGCTTTCATTTCCATTGTGTTTTCCACAAAACACCCGAATGAGTAATCTGTGAACGAGAACAACTAAAAATTGTCATTATATTGGGTCCTTACCTATGAAATTGGTGTTTTTATTCTGTCTTAGCAACATGTCCGTAACTATTAAGTTTCAAAACATTCTTATGAAATAATTGCCTCTTCTAAAAATAGACCATATATTTGAGCTCGTATTATTTAATTTGATAATTTTTTGTAAGTTTAATTGTGTTAAAATTAGACACAAAGACAGTTATTTTTAACTGCCTCCCGAATACATCATTTCACTTGCATTAACATAAAAACGATGAATAATTTTTATCAAGCGTGTTCACACACATATTGCTAAAGCTTGTATGCCAAATATTATTATCTCTGGATTTGTCGTTGTGAAGAAAACTGATTAAACGTTAGTATGTAAAATGCAGACATCCCCAAAATCTCCATACAACACACCAATTTTATAGGTAAGGACCTAATAATAGACTAGTTGACTTAGGCCCGATTTCTCAATAGAGCTAACATTTGACTGACAGATAGTTTTATTTGAGGATTGAAAAATCGGGCCTTATTCAACAAAAGTTATGAATTGCTACGTTAACTAATAAATCATTTGGAGCCCAATAAAAAAGGGTCAACTAGCCTATTTTGCTTACGAAAGCATACTGTAACATAAAACATCGTCACGCCTCATTCCCCGAAAGGGCAAGCAGAGGTGTCAATACCCACATTTCGCCAGATAATAAGTCCCTATGTAACAGGTGGCGAGCCTGTTGCCATGCACCGGGTACACTGCTTGGAAAGCGATAGTGGCTGACTGTAATGATGAAAAAATTAACATGAAGTAGGTATATGTTATTGTAATGTTCAAAAACATTGGCATGAATAATCAATACATTTTGAAATAAGATTAACGTCTTTTTATTACTTAATGGTTGAAATTTAACATAAGTATTGCTGTTAGTTACCTATTTGATGTAATGATCTTAAATACACATTATATACATTTTAGCTTAGGTAGGTAGTAGGTATACCTTCATATCTCAAAATAAATGGTTCCTACTACACAGTGATTGGTTATCTAGTAGTTTCTACGCAAATAAAATCAGTAGGCACAATAGTCTATTGTGCGAATTCAATTTTACAATGATCACGTGACAATTTTAGGATTACGTGTTGTCCCTTGATGTATAATTTTGTTGCCCTACATGCGGTAAAGACGAGAAAAACGAAAAAAAATACATCAGCGCTATTTGTTGCAAAGTTGCAATAAATACCTATAAGTAGAGCTCCAACAAGGTTCCAACGTATGGTAGGAACCTTCCCTTTTTTGGTTTTATTAGTAACTTTGTACAAAAGGTAAAAATTAAAATGAAGTAACGAGATTCCCTAAAAATTACTGGACACTGCATAATCTAGCTGGATTTGCAGGGAAGTTAATTCCGATTTCTAGTTTCTTTAACAATTGCTACTTGCCGTACAAACGTAGTGTCAAATTATTTTTAGAGAATTGCCCAGCAGCATTATATGATTATATGCCGAATATATACCCATACACGATAGATTTACAATTTTTTTTGTACTCTTCCGTCAATTACTATTTACCAAGGTATAATTCTAAAATTTTAATAAATGAAGTTCTAGAGAAGTCAGCCATTTAGCCAATGATGGAGTGGGCTAGCCGGTTACAAACCAACCATACAGTTGGAGAGAGGTGGATTGTCACTCAAGGCAATTCATAATCAATATGCAATAGTTTGTGACGCGGAACTAGTAATAAGTAGTAATTAGCTGACTATACAAGACTGCCAATATTTTACAATTCATTTTCAAGTCTAACATGTGAGAAATAAGGAACAAAATAGGTTGATAAATTTTAAGTCTAAAATTTAGTAACCACATATAAATATAAAGCATTAAATAAGCAGTCCCAGTAAGTTTTCAGTCCCCTTGCATGTTAACTAACAGAGTTTACAATACAAGAAACTGATAGTCTCAAAAAATTATATTAGTAGGAAAGACACTTTTTAAGTTTTTACTTGCAAAAAGTAGTTTTTACCTATTGTTTATAATGACAATCATCTGCATAATCACCCTCACTGTGCATGCAACAAAGTAATAAATCGGTTTTAACATAAAATATGAACAAAAATTAAAATATAAAAATAATCTTACAAAAATCTCCTTTCAGAATGTTATAGCCAATAAAAACACAATTAAAATGGTACAAACTTAACAACATAAGTACAGCTACAGTTAGACAGTACAATTTAAACCTAATTTACTTTAAAGCACCAAATTGAAAATTTGTCAATTATTGATTGTTGTGTGTACTTTATAAATAATAAGATAAAGATACACCTATATTATTTATTAACTACTCATTTGTACTAAGATTTAAAATAGTTTATTTTGTCACAATTTATTACATTACGGAATTCATATACTGCCATACTTACCAAGTTGTAAAATCATTCAAGTTGGTACAATTTATGTCGTAATTATGGTGAACCTATGCATTTTTCACATGTTTCAGAGTTTTGAATTTATTAATATATTTTTTTTTGGTGTTGCTGACCGCAATAAATTCATTGCAAGCATAAATATAAATATCTAGGCACATAATGTAACTACTTTGCAAAATATCAAAGGGACTTTACTGGTACTTATATTAAATATATACATACACATAGTAAAGTATTTGAACACAAATTATAGTTAGAAAGTAAAAAAAGGGACAACTATTATAATTATTAATTACACAAGTTAAAAGAAAGATTTGTCAATGACAAAACTGTATGTATGACAGATTTTGTTAATATATCTTCATCCCAATAAACCCCTCCACAATCATCACATAAAATTGCTGGCTTATTGGAAATAGACAATTTATTTGGATTACTTATTTCTATAGCAGCCCCCTTACTGGTTTTACATGAATTTTTTGTTTGAGTGTCTGCAGGAATCATTTGATATAAATCTTCATCATCATCAGAATCACTTAGAAAATTATCATAGTTTGGTTCATTATCATAATAAGTAACATTATTAAATTGATAATTTGTACTTTTAGTAGAACCATACTCTGTACACAATTTATATACATCATCTGGGGTTAGCAATTTTAGATCTTTCTTATTACATTTCATACAAATTTTAAACAAATCATTTTGTCTTATTCTAATATTAAAGTTATTTAATACAATTCGTAACTGGTCTATAATACTACAATTTGCTACATCTAGTATGGAAGATTGAGGGAAATTTGAACTGGGTGTTACTTTGAATTTATTAATTAAAATATAACGTTCTTCAGATATTGCTAGATTAATTACATCACACCATAACATCCCATTAGGTGTAACAATAGTATCTATGCCACAGTATCTAAAATAAGCCATTAAATGTGATAGTTTGGGCTCCACTAATAATTTTATGTCATTTGTAGATTTAGGCGGAATATTAGGCAATGATGGCTGTATTCTTTCATGACCCCTAACTTTTTTTATTGATTTCTTCTTTGATTCAGCCATAGTGTTATTACACACATCCTCAAAGTTTATTATTTGCTCTGTGCACTTGTTTTCTAGAAAATTATAAATTTCCATTAATACATGTGCATCTAGGGCAGCATAATAGATTTGAGTTTTTCTTAAGGGTCGTAGTTCCCAATTTGAACATTGTTCAGATTTTTCTAAGGGTAAACCAAAACATGATTGAACTAAATAACTTAGACTGTTACCGGAGTTCTCATCACTGTTGGGTAATGAAATACCAATATTTATAAGATTTTTCCATAAAGAAGCCATATCTAACAATCCTTCATCTTTAACTTTAATATTTCCTAAGCCTACTATTGATCCTTTAATTTCCTTTAAATCAATTTCAAGTCCAAATCCAATCTTTATGATTTCAGCATTACTTAAAAGATATTTATTGAATGTCTGCCAAAAGCTTACATAAGCTTGTTTATTTAACACCATTGTGTCAATGAGATAAACATAGTCATAAGTTGCAATCTGTATCAGAGCAACCTGTGATTGCTTTGCACCAAAAGATGGTTTCCATTCACAATCTAAGCTTATAACTTTACAATCTTTTAATTTCATTATTGTGTCATAAAATTTTTCAGCCGTATCTACCATTACAATGTGTTCATCATCTATAGATAATTTATAATATCCTTGGCAGTTATTTTCAACTTCTTTATCCCAGCTTTCTTCTTTGGATGTATCTTGAAAGGTCATTTCTTTTAAAGCTAAAGGTAAATCACTTTCAGCCATATTTAAATAAGTAGCCCATTTGTGAGCTTCTGTCCTATCATGATCAACCAACATGTCAATAAATTCTTGAGCAGATTCTGCATTTTGACGCAGTGAATCTTTCACTAAGTCATCCCATACAGATGAACTTACATTATGCTCTACATATTTTTGATATATTAAATATTTCAATCCTCCTGTAGTTCGATTTTTACTAAGGTTTTTACAGTTTTCAATTGGAATGTTGAACTTATTACACAGTCTGGCTACTAACTTCCCAAAAGGCTTGTGATGAATCTTCTCAGTTTTAACATTATGTATATTGTTATCCTGAATATATTTATAAGCATACTCTTTAAGATTTACTCTTTTATCAAGTAATTTATCTAGAAAGCTTAATAAAGCATGGACTTGGTTGGGGCACTCTGCCAAATACTCATCAATCAGATTGATTTTGTCTTGTAGAATCAATGGAAAGAGAAGATCCTCAACAGGTATGTCTTCATATAACTCTACAGCTATTATAACTTGAGATGCTAGTTTGCAATTATCACTTTTAATCATATCTTTAACAATTGGTATGATTGTTGCCTTAATTGTATTTAAATGGTATGTTTTTGCTATCAAGTTCAAAAAATGTGTATTCCTTTGTTGGATAGCAATATGAAAAGCTGGCAGTTTCAATGATTCATCTGGCATTTTGTAATTTACTTGCGCTTGCGACCAGTTCTTAATAGTTTCCACAATGAAAAATGGTAAGCTCTTTGGTTTACAATCTTTGACATCTTCACTTTTTATAACAAACACTAAAGCTATTCTAAATGGGTCTATAATAGATGAGAAAAATAACTTCATATGCTTTTCCAGTTCCGTATTTTTCATACATCCTCCATGTCCACCAAGTCCCTTCCAAGTGGTTTTTAATTGTTGATACCAATTTCCAGTATCATCATCTAAATCCACATCCAATCCTAAACCGCGAAGAAAGTCGTCTATGGATGGAACAATTTTTATAGATTGGTTTTTATTAACCAATTGATATAAATCATTGACACTCATTTTGCTCTCATGAGTTAAGTAGCAGACGTATTTGCTTTAGAACCACGAATATTCACATGTGGTTTGGATAACAATAAAAACTCGGTGATATTGTTAACAATGCGTTATTTTCATCCGATTCTTGTTTTATGTACGAAATTAAAATGACATCAAACCAAGTAATTATAACCAAAATAATGTTTTTTTATATTTCATTTTCATTCGAAAAGATCACACACCACAGAACCCCACAGAGAAAGAGAAAACTCCACAGATTAGAGAGAGATTACGTCCACAGATTAGAGAGATATTAATGAAATCTGTGATGAAATTATGCATTTCTAAAGGTCTTTAATTAAAGAAATATGCAAGGATCGTAGAAAGTGGAAAGATGTAATCTCTGCCCACCCCTGTGGGAAAAAGGCGTGACTTATGTATGTATGTTATTGTTATGTTGTTTGTATGTATTTTGCGTTGTCCCAGCGGAAAAAGATTAAATTTCATATTTTGATTTATACAGATTTTTAGTGAATAACATCTTGTAAATGTTGATCCACCTCATCCAAGTAGCACCACGGTGTCTGCCATATATTGAAGACTTGCCTGTATGGGCTCCGTTCCCTTTGCCTTCTCCGCATGGGAGAATTTTACAAAAAAAAAACGGAGTTTTTGGCGGCATTCAACTATGGCGGACGTGATTTTTATTTCGATGATTGTAATATTGTACGGAGTGGATATTGTTACGTAAAATCAGTGTAGTTTTGTGTAATTAGTGTCTGTGATGATGTGCAATGTGGAGGATTATCGAAAATAAACGTCAAGTGGTGTGAAAAGTGATGAGTTTTTTATCGTGGTAATCCACCTCATCCAAGTAGCACCACAGTGTCTGCCATCGATCGTTTGACGCCAAACTCTCCCAAGATGCATTGAAATGCATTATTTACACTAGCATTTCAATGCAAACTACTGAAGGCTTGGCTGTATGGGCTTCGTTCCCTTTGCCTTCCCTGCATAGTAGAAAAAAAAAAACCTTTTGACAATGACAAATGACAAGCTGTCATGACTGGTGAATTGTTGATGAGGAAGCGTTTTTGCCGTGTAATCGTGGAATGTATTTTACTTAAATCCGAGATTTAAGGTTTTGAAGAATTGAGAATTTAATTTTTCTTTTCATCTTAAATAAAATTTATAATGGAGCTCTCTGCAGAAGGTAAAACGCCTGAGTACATGGCTTTGGCGGGTATAAAATTTAAGCTTAGCTTACCTCAATTTAAAGACAATCCTCAATTGAAAGAACAGCTTTTACAAGGAATTAAAGATGGAAATATGGCTCCATACTATAAAGAAGTTTGCACGGATTTTGGCTGGCCCATTGATAACAACTTGTATGATGCGATGACAAAAGAAAACCAAGAAAGGTTATCAAAATTTAAAGAAGATGATTCTGAAACTCCTGTCTGGCAGGATAGGTAAGTGGTCAGAGTGTCGTAAGTAATATTTTTATTTCGATGATGCTTACGTAAATAAATGTATAAAATTATACTTTTAGGCTTGATTACCTTTGTTCTATTGGTGATAAAGAAGCAGCAACAGTCCTAGCCACTACTAAATATGAAGATGCTACCTTAACAACTAACAGGAGACTTGATGGGGTATTTGCTTTGTTTCGTATTGCATACTTCCATGGCTGCAATGTAAAAGATATGGGCAAAGCAATAAACAAGGTCAGTATGAACTAAGCATAAGCTTTTATTTCTTAGGTTATATATCCCCTTGAGGGTCAGTGCAAACACTGGTGTTTGAAAACAATAGATGTTCCTATTGTGTCTTGTTAAAAAACACAAATAGTTTTGGGTAAGGACAGTTATATTTTAAGACTATTTTACCTAGAATAGTTGACAATATCCAAAACAAACATTTTTGGATTCCTTAGGATAAGCCCGGAATAAACCAATTCACTAATGATCTGTATCGGGGTAGGTAAGGGCAGAGTGAGCCTTTTTTTTCAAGAAAATAATACATTTTTATTTTGTAAGCTGTATAATTATGTGTATTAAACTTCTATGTTGTATTTTTACTGCATTTCTTCACTAAATACAATTTAATTATTGCAGGCTCACGAGTTGGTGGATAAAGGTGGTGATTGGCGATCAAGGAATAAGCTTAAAGCCTATGAGGCAATCTATTGTCTGGCAGTCCGTGATTACAGCAGAGCTGCAGACCTTTTTATTGATTGTGTCTCAACTTTTGAATCTTATGAACTAGTTGATTTTGGTAAGCTTTTTATGTTTTTTCACTATAACTAGGACCACAGACTTAATTATAGTAATATATTACATTTTCAATGTGTTGTGCATACTCATTTAATTGAAAATGAAGATTAAATTATTTAAATTTTTTTTTGTTTGAAGATATTACAAACATTTTGTATAACAAGAAAATTTAAAATATTACTTGCAAAATTCATAATTATGGAGAATGAACAATTATACTGCATGTTCTTAAAACACTATAGGTATTAAAAACACTATATCAAGTAATCTTAATAATATTTTAATAATTTCACTATTGTTCTCTTTTTAATGATTTGATATAATGTAATGTTAAATTCATAACAATATATTTTTTTAACTTTTACCAGAATTTAAAATAAGCAACCTTTGTTTATCAGAGTTATTAAATATGCACTAAACTAGCACTGGTTTTTTATATAGTCTGAATGCACTACTGGGAAAAGCCATTTCCATCTGTCACCATTGTTCACTGGAATTTAATCCTGCTAAAGATATCTAATAAAATAAAAAATTGAATAACCAAAAAATCTATGTAATTATTTTACAGGTACTATAATACAGTATTGCGTCTTGGCCTGTGCCCTGGCCTTGGAAAGACATGCTCTCCAAGCAGCATTGCGGAGGCAGGGTGCAGCAGTGCAGGCATTAAGATCTCGATTCCCGGAACTAAGAGAGTTGGTTGAGTCACTTCATGAATGCAGATATGCTGACTTTATGAAGAGTCTGGCTTGGGTATGTTTAAAGAAAAGTGTGTCGTATTGTTATTTGCTAGAATTAGTAGAAAAGAAAATTCTCATTAGGTTTGGAGAATTTTCTTTTTTAATAATTGTTATATATAACATTATTTTACACAAGTTTTTATGTGCGGTTTGTTTAACCATAAGAGAACTGGAACCTTATAGCAAACCAGCAAATAAGTTTCAAATTAAATTGAATATTGGTGCAGTGATACTTAATATTTCCTCAATTTCTAACTCTTTTTTTTTTCCATCTTGGGAATAAATTCATTACCCAAGATTTTTTTTTTACTCTTTTCTTTAACTAAGATGAGTTCTGTGACAGCAGGATAGATATATGGAATAATAGATAGATAGATAGATAAACTCTTTATTTGCAATAATTACACACACACATACTTACAAACAAATATAGGTATAACATACAAATTTCTTATATATTACACATAACAATAAAATAATCATTACAGAACAATAAACAAAAGGTGGTAAGTAACATGTGTGCAAAGAATGCAAAAGGGCGATAGCTCAGATTATGGTATGCTCCATGAGCAACCCACTGATTTTCAGCTATTACCCAATAAAAAGGAGAAAAGCGCGAGAACGACTCGGCTCCATGATACCACAAAATACAGCGACGAAATAAAACAAATAAATATCAATATTACCGAAAATGATTAGACCAGTAAGAATCTGGTAAGAACGCATTAGCTATAATGCTGCGTCAGAGCCCATCAGTGAAATGCATTGACCCAGGCGACTATTGCTACTCACACCAAATTTTTGGAAATCCAATAAAAGTACTTTAAGGCGTTTCTTTAAAATAAATTTAGAAGTAGCGTTTCTTATAGGTGGAGGTATGTTATTCCAGCATTTAGTCGCCTGGTATCGAAAACTGCCGGTAAAAGCTACCCTCCTATGAATATGATATGCCAGAGGATTCCGCGTTAATCGTGCTGACCCCGGACCATAAGAATTATAAAATGTCGAAAATTTTAACTTTGAGTAGAGGTATTCTGGTTCCTTTACATTAATGAGGTCAAACATAAGGGCTGCGAGGTGTAATCTTCTTCGCGACTCCATGTTAAGCATAGATGCTTTATTAATAAAAGGTGAGACATGAGTTCGAGGCGGAATATTAAAGCAAAAACGACAGCATGCGTTCTGAACACGCTGAACCATCCTTTGTGTTCTCGTCAACAACCTAGGACCATAAACTAGATCACCATAGTTAAGCCGTGACAGCACTAGCGATTCACAAAGAGTGATACGGGTATTTTCAGATAAACAATTAGGAATCTTGTAATTGTCAATAATCTATGTTTCGTATAAGTGAGAAATCCTTTTTAAATAATCAATCTATCTTTAGCCTTGAAGGTGTCGGCAGAGATAATTTCTTTCCACTTGCTATGATACTTGCATATTATTTTCTTACTATAGTCCTCATACATAATAATAATACATATTAATTAGAGATGCGCCGAATAGTGGTTTCGCCGAATAACCGAATACCGAATATTATTCGGTTTAACCTTCACCGAACCGGATATTCGGCCGAATTATTCGGTTTACAATAATTTTGCTTAGACACGGTGTAACTTAGACAACCTGTACGTTTCGTGTCACTACAGGCATGTTAAAATAAAAGTTGACTATACTGAACTACCAATAGCCTATGAAATCATTATGTTGACATGAGTAACATAAATCTTACAGAATAAGTTATGTCTTTTTGTTCTATACCCGGTCATCTAGCTAAGAAAATACTACCGAATATATTCGGCAGAATACAAATATTGGAAATGATGCCGAATACGCCGAATACAAAACTATTCGGCGCATCTCCAATACTTGCATATTATTTTCTTATTATAGTCCTCATACATGCTTGGAGACTATGAATTCCTATAATAATAATAATAATACATATTCAATTCAAATTCAAAACATTTATTCACTTCAAACATGGTATAAAGGTGGTACAATTTTTAAGTCCGCACGTTTTGCTAACAGCATCATAGCATGTGAATGTAATACAATAACATAATTAAACAACTTACAAATGAATTGTCAACTTTTAAAATAGCAAGTAGGTACATTTGAATATTTCGTCAATACATTTTCATTGGAGCAGAAATTTTATGTCATAGAGGTTTTTTTCATTTAGCCATTTGTACAGTTTGCTTTTATACATATTAATATCTAAAGCTTTTATATCCTTAGGAATTTTGCTCAGAGTAAACAGAACTGGAGTAGCCTTTGTGTAACATTCCCCTCTGCCAAAAATGCCTGCCTGTGCTGTTTTTTGTTGTAAAAATAAATAGAAAACATCGAGTATGCTAAAAGATGGTGTCACCTTTTATTTGTAATTATAATTTTTAAGATTTCATGATTATTTACTTCATTATTTCATGTTTTAGAATTCTACGATTTCAAATTCCGAACGCTAGTCTCGTGGGGAGTGCGGTTGTGACGTTGTCAAAACGCACACCCCACGTGACTATTTTAAGCGTGTGTGTGCGTGAAATTTAAATTTGTGTGTCGAATTATGCATGTGTGCATTTGTAAAAACGGCTGGCTTTGAGTGTAGTGGTAACCTCACCCCCCGCAAGAAATGGCAGAAAAAAATGTTTGAGAAATTGACTAATGGCTACTCCAGTTCTGTTTACTCTGAGGAATTTTGTTATAAATTAGAACACACATTCATAAACAACTTTTTCCATAATAATTACCTCTCGTAGGTGGAGACCCAAATCTGCGTGGATCCAGTGTTCCGCCCCCACTACCAGCACTACGTGCGCGAGGCCCGCATCAAGGCGTACGTGCAGCTGCTACGTGCTTACCGCTCACTCAGCTTAGACAACATCGCTGCCACCTTCGGCGTCACTCGCGAGTTTGTTGAGGAGGAGATTTCCAAGTAAGAAACCAAAGATTTTTTTTATAAATAATAAATAAATTTCCTCAGACATTCCCACCTTTCAACTAGTCCCATTTTATGCAACTAAATTCTGCTTGTGTTGCGGATACTAGATGACAGACAAATATATTTAATAGATAAATACACATTATTATTTAGAATATATATAATATTATACATATATTAGGTCCTTACCTTTGAAATTGGTGTTTTGTATGGAGATATTGGGGATGTCTGCATTTTACATACTAACATTTTATCAGTTTTCTTCACAACAACAAATCCAGAGATAATAATATTTGGCATGTATCTTTAGACAAGCTTTAGCAATATGTGTGTGAACACGCTTAATAAAAATTATTCATCGTTCTTATGTTAATGCAAATCAAATGATGTATTCGGGAGGCAGTTAAAAATAATTGTCTTTGTGTTAAATTTTAACACAATTAAACTTACAAAAATTTTCAAATTAAATAATACGAGCTCAAATATATGGTCTATTTTTAGAAGAGGCAATTATTTTATAAGAATGTTCTGAAACTTAATAGTTACGGACAAATTGCTATGACAGAATTAAAACACCAATTTCATAGGTATGGACCCAATATAATAAACATCCAAGACTGGAGAACAAATGTCTGAAAATTCATCACCCAAACCCTTGCCCCCACTGGGGATCGAACCCAGGACCTCTCGAGATGGCGGCACCTTGAGACCGGCGTACAGACCACTCGACCGCGCAGGTCGTTGTTTTTTACATGACAGGTAAGCTCTTGGCCTTCATCTCACCTGATGGTAAGTGACGATAAGGCCGAAGGTGGAAGCGAGCTTCACCTGTATTCCTCAATAACTGTGGTGGTAGGTGGTAGCTAGCTAGGCGGGCTCAGAAGTCCTCGAAACCGCACTAACTGCTACGCCACCAGTTGTGTTTTCTGTTTGCCAAGTGTGCAAGGAATACTGCCAAGAGTTCTGATTTTTTGACACGACTTAAGCTCTTGACATCAATAGGCAAGTTGACCCTTTTTTTATTGGGCCCCAAATTATTCATTACTGTTAGTCATCACCATAAAAAATAATATAATTTTTTTTGAAGCCTATATATCACAATAAATTTAAAATTATACATTAAGTTTTCGCTTATATGTCAAAAACGCCTTCGTTCATGATGGTCTATGAATTGAATTGTTTACAATAATCATGACTGTGTCGTACAGTCACGATTATTGTAAACAATTCAAAACGCATGCGTGACACAGTTTGACAAAGCCGACAGACATGCTTGATTGGCTGCGACTGACGAGTGACGGAATTTGATCATGCGTAGTAATTGTTTACATGAATTGTTACTTATCAAATTTCATGAACTTGGTGTACTTATTGCGTTTTAGGCAGATTAAAAAAAAAGAAAATATTAAACATGTTTAAATTTAATTTCTACAGCAATCCCTTATTTAAATTTATTGAACTTGGTATATTTTGGACCCTTGTTGTATGTACTATGTGAATTAAACACTACTTTCATTACTTTTGATATGACTCAACTAGCCTATTATATGGATTAATAGTTTTTTTTTTATTTGTGTATACATCATTATCATTCAGGCCAGAGACGCCAACTGATGGACATAGGCCTCCTCCAAGGATTTCCAACGACAACAATCCATAATTCCTGTCTTTAACCATTCGGATCGCTTCGAGTTTACTTTTGTAGATTTTGCAACACTTGAAAATACTTCCAATTACAGTTTCACATCAGCGGGACGCCTGCAGTGTCGCATAGACGCAGTTCTCGGCTGCGTGGTGACCGGCGCCGGTCGCGGGGCGGACGCGGACCGCTCGCACCTCTACCAGGCCACCATAAGGGAGGGCGACCTCCTCCTCAATCGGGTCAAGAAACTTGCCAGCGTCATCAACTTCTAATGCCCTGGTACTCCATAAAATTTCTAAGTAGTTTGTATCGAAAGTAATTTTGTTTAGATTTAATAGTATCGCATTGCAAACTCTTTTGTAGTTTTGATATGTTAGCTAAATCGATTTGTTTTACGACGTGTCTTAAATCAAATTCCTGATAATTTGGAAAATTTTCACTACATCATTAAAGAGAAATATAAAGATATTTGATTAATTTAGATTCTGTTACACCTAAAAATTCTAATGTATTGATGAAGTAAGTAGACTAATGTTCTATAATAATAAATTTAACCTTATAATAATTTTTGTATTTCATTTCGTGTATTTCATAACTCCTTCATGATTTTTCATAGTAACACTTCAGTTAAGGAATAGGATTTAAATTCCTCTATTGTTACTACTTTTCTTAATTACATCCATTCAGGGATTCCTTTTTTGCTAAGATGTTTAGGTTGGAATAATTTTATGTTATAAAATATTAAGTAGGTACCTAATTGAAGAGTTGTAGTAACATTTGATTACTATGTCGTCTGTGGCCGAGCGGACAAACAAATAGTATCGTCGAGTCGTCATCACTAGGGGTTCTGGGTTCGACTCGGAGTAGAACAGAATATTTTTTTTATTGAATAAAATAAGCAGGAAGTACGGGGTGGGCAAACAAAAAAGAAAAAAATAAAGAAATTATTACTATAATTGTTTTTTAAATAATTTGAATACTTTTTGGACATTTACATAAACATTTAATAATTTACAATGATTATTTATACTGACATGACATGACACATCATATTCATGACTAATACTACTCTCTATGTCTATTTGCAACTTCAAAATTAACTTGTAGGTGCTATGAAAATTTACCCTAGACAACTAAATTGTTCAGTGAGGCCTAGCGCCTCAACAAGCATCCGTTTAATACTAAGAGTGTATGCATGATTTATAATTTATAAATAATTTATTAGGACATTTATACACAGATAACTAATGTAGTCAAAATATAAAACGGTGAATATAAATTTGTGTGAACTTAATGAAGCGACTAAACGTCTAAACAAGCATCGACAAATGCATATTTGGAAAGAAATGTTCGCTGTGGACACTTGTAGGTCAGTCTGCTCACGATGCCGTAAACTATTTAACAGTTACTGTCAAAGTTTAAGAAGATATCATTCTGTCTCATTACCAGTCGCTCATTTTTACAAAGATATGTTGAAATATTCTAAAGCAATATTATAGCTATGACTCTAAATACTTATTACTATATAGACCTCAAATGCAAATACTTTTTTATAATTTACATGATATGAATATGTCATTAACCTCTGTTACAATAATTAAGTGTAATAAGAATATTGAATACCTTACATTGTCAATAGGTATTTAATATGCAAGTTTAGAATTTTTTATGTGGCTTGTAGTTGTTGATTCTATTTGAAATTTCTTTAAGACTCACAATTCGTGTGTCGTATTGACTGAGTTTGATGGCAATAATAATATTAAATAATTAAATTTCTTCTCATTTTGTGACTACTCAATAAATGATATCGTTCAGTTGGAATGTGGATACAAAAATCATGCATATCGCCCTCCAGTTACAGTTGTATAGCAATAATATATATTTGATTCTCATTAGATTGAAATATATCACTATATACGCTCGACACTATAATACAAATTATTTACAGTTATAGATATAGATTTAAGATAATTAATTTTTGGGATAATTTAATAATATTCTGATGTCATAGCACATAAGACTGCATCTACAAGATGATAGATAGCCGATAGAGTTCCAATCAAACGTACGGTACACAAGACACAGCCTCTCTCATGTGCACTATCACAGAGTAATGACATAAACTTGGGGCTCGCTGTCCCCCATTGCCCCAGGCCCGTACTCGTGCATATAAGTTACTTACAATAATACTAGGCGTACGAAACTCGTGGAATAACAATTTGTTACACAGCACTACACTTTGCACATATGCTACAGACAATCGCTTCGTCGTAATTTATCAGTCCCTTATTTTCATATACGCTACAATTTTTTGTACAATATAAACATGACACTTAACGATTTTTCGATGCCGGGTTTTCATTTTTCATTCGGAGTTTTGGAATGTTCGGGTGTTGAGTTTGTGGAGTTAGACTGTGAGGCCTTCAGTGCGCGCCGGGGGCGGCAGAGAGGCGAGCGGGTGCGGGTGCGGGTGGTGCGGGGCGGGCGGGGAGTTCTGTCCTTGCGGCGGCGCCAGCGGCGCGTGCGCAGGAGGCGTCCGGTATTCGTTCTCTTCACGCATTTGTCGGCTTCTCTCCGCGAGCTCTCGGCCTCGCTCGGCTAGCTCTCTCATCGCCGCTTGTCTCTCATCTCCACCTTCCAATGACGGCGGCCGCTCCAAGGGCGAGGCGGCGCCGGGCCGGGCTCCGGCGAAGGCGCCGAATCCGAGTAGTCCTGGGAATTTCCCCGCCACTCCGTTCTGACCTGCGCTTTGCTGGATTACCGATATTTCGTTCAGCTGTTGACAAGAAAGATATAATATTAGGACTATTCGTATTACACCGCAGCTTTATAATGAGAGGCTAGAATGCTTCATAAAGGCGATCATGGAACTATCATCTCCAATCCAAGTGTATTAATAAAAAGCAAAAAAGGGGTAATTTTCGTACCTTTTGCTGCATGCCGTTCAGGAAGGGCGCGGGTAGGTACGGGTAGAAGAGGTCGGGCCGCCGCAGCAGGTCGTGCGGCTCGTGCAGCGGCCGCGGCGGCAGCTCCAGCGACATGCGCCGTCCGCGCCGCGACGCTCCGCCGCTCCACATGTGCGTGCCCATGTGGACCTGATAAATGACAATAGCATTAGGAATAACTTGCTACAAGGATTAGGGATAATATCTAAAAGTACTTTAAAGAATTTTCAAAATCAGATCCGAAAATAGAAGAATACCAAAATCCACGACAGTCAAGCTCATGTTCTTCATCTCACTAATGTAAATACAACCGAACAAAAAATAGACCTACTCTTATTGGAAACCCAAACTTGGACTTTCCTATTAGCACTCGATCGGAATCACTAGATCGGGAAGGCACAGCTTCTCTCATGTATTATACTAGGTAAGGCCAATCAAATGTAAAGGTAAAATAACCAGTCGCAACATTTACCTTGAGATTCCCTTTAGTAGTAAAAGCTTTTTGGCAGACTGCACATCGGAACGGCTTGTCTCCTGTGTGCGTGCGCATGTGGATCTGTAGAGCCGACGAAGAAGAGAAGTTCTTGCGGCACACCCCACACAGGTGCTTAGAGGACGTCGGCGGCGGCGGGTGCGTCGGCCCGCTCGGCACTGTTCCAAGAAAACCATTAATTACTACACAAGCCGATGAAAAACCTGACATTTTATTCTTAGGGTTGACTATTTCTTTCCATAGAATAGTAATTAGCACACAACATTTCAAGCTCGCAATCTTGTATGCAAATTGAACAGTTAATAGCTAGTTTCTCCCTTTATAAGATTGGAGGTATGTTAAAAGAAACCGTGTTTACATCATAAGCTGACTGATATTTAAGTAGAAGAGAAAAAGTATTGAGGGCATGCAAATTCAGAAGTGTAAGACGAGCTATGAGCTTGTTAGGCGAATTGCAGTGTCTTACGTTAACACAGTGCATTCCTGTCATACCTACTGGATCAGAAAGTTTTTTTTTAAAGGGGGATTGGTATCATAGGTATATCTCTTAAATTAGCTGCAACAGTTATTTTTTACACATTATTCCGTAACTCGTTCATATTGGTGACAGTTACTAAAATAATAACTTTAATCAAAGCATTGATTTAGTTATCTTTAAATGATTTTGTATTAGGTGATTATGTAATAAGTTATGTAGAACTGGCCTAATTTTATAAACTCTTGTTAGGACAAATTATTCTAATCGAAACGGAAGATGATAGAAGCAAGTGGTGCAGGAAAATCTCTGTCTACCCACCCACCAAGATTAAGCTGTGAATGTTGTTGTGGGTACGTATAATTTACTTGCAAAAGAATGTGTAGGTATTTCATAATTCGAATAATGTTCAAGTGTTGTAAATGCTCGTATAAATTACAACCACAGTCAAAGCCCTGTGTATGTACTTGCTATAAGCGCGCGGTAATGAAAATTAATCATTTGTTTTTTTTTCTATTCTTTTATCTAAAATGTGTTCAAATTTGACTATTTAAGTGCCAAACCTGCCCTATGAAATAAAGATATATTTTATTTTATTTAATACATACATACATATAATCACGACTATTATCCCCTTAGGGTTAGTCAGAGACTAGGCAAAAGCACCGCAAAAGCAGTCCACGATCATAGTCCGCGCTTCACGAAGCAGTGACTGCACTCAGCGTGACAGGTGGTGAGCCCGTCGCCGCTAAAAGCTATTGGATAGTTGTGCAAAACTCCATTAGCGCCTTTTACGACACCCAAGGGAAGAGATGGATTGGTTCTTTTAATGATCCGCTACCACACGACTTATTTACACACGATTTATTTAATGGAAGTATCAATTTAGTAAGATCTTACCGCTCGGTCGTTTAGGCAGCGGAGGCATGTCTATAGGAGGCGCGTGCGACATCGGCGGGGGATGGATGGGTGGCGATCTCTTGAGGTCCATCTTGTCGGGCGAGGACCTCCTGTCGGGGCTGGGGTCTCGGGGCTCGTCGCCGGGCGTCGGCGGCGCCTTGTCGAACCCGGGCGGCATGTCGCGGATCTTGTGCGTCAGCATGTGTTGCTTCATGTTGCCCTGCACAAAGGAAGATGATAAGACACCTAGGTAAGTACCTGATTAAGTTTATGCGTTTGCAACTTATGGTTTATTTTACATATTTATAGCGATAGGTGGAATATAAATATAATAGGTAGAATACAAGTGTTCTTTTAGTATTTACTTCTTTAACTGATCAAGTAAGTACCTAGTCGTTTACTTTAAAATTTTGCGAAGGTCCATACCATAGTCAGTCAACTAACAAATTAACTTTGTTACATATGATATCTATAAATTTAAGTATTATACCTACATCAGTATTAGAACAGCCTATTTAACTTTTAGGTTCAGTTCAAAGTCAAATATATTGAGAACTTCCACATTTTAATAAACTGGTTGTAGGTAACTTTGACTGTGGTGACTGTAATGAATGTTGCATGGCATTTAAGTCTATTTATTATTTATTTCTGAGAAAGGAACACAGTAGGTAGTACGTAGTTGTTAATGTGTTGAAATTGAACAATACGATAAAGACAAATGTATTCATAAAGCACCGACATTTAGCACGGCTGTGCGAAATTGAGGACGAATTTAAATTAATTACAAATGTTTTGACAAGTGTAGGATAACGAGGCGAACGTCGCGCTAACGAGCATAGAAGCGCGATGACTAATAATAACGTTGTTGGTGAATATTTAGTTGGACTAATTAAGGTAAGTACATACTGTGTTACAAACCTAACAGAATTTAACCAATAATGCTGCATTAGGTACAGTCGCTGTCAATACAATTTTGATACCTACTCATGTATCTTTATGTTCTATCTTAAATAAGTACCTATATTTGGAAGTGGTACCTCTCTATTTATGTATCATATGTATCTATTTAATTTAATATAATGGTATAAGTATTTAAAATCAAAGCTTTATTAAGATTACGATCCAAATAAGTGTGACATCTGAATACAAGCAGTATTTAATCAAGTCAAGGAGTTAACTCCGACTCGTTGGAATTTAGATGGCCATGTGTTTTGTGTTTTACCTAGAAGAATTTTCTTTAAATTATGCTCAGGTTTCCTACAGATTCTAACATGGTATACCAGAAGGGTGCGACGTTATTTAAACAATAAAAATAAAATATTTCGTAGGCCAAGACTTAGACTATTTGAAGTACCAACTTCAAATAGTCAAAATTATACATATCTTAGATACAAAATGAGTACAAAAAAATTAATTATTAAATGATTACTGCGAGATTTGAGAATTAGAGGGTCAAAAAGCAGAAATTATGAAAATATGTTGTGGTAAGCGTCAACAAGCTACGGAAACCACTTACCCTTACTAAGTGGTTCGTGACTAATACTTTAGTAAGGTTAAAAAAACTATAGATAGATACTACTTCTAAAACCTACTATGATTAGGCAGCCTTGACAAAGCTAGTTGTTAACATAATACAAATAAAATTCGTTCAGGCGTCGCCCGTTCATACCGGATAGACGAAGGCGTTCCAGAAATCCAAAGCAGTGGCGTGCGGAGGGCGGGGTGCGCGCGCGCGCCTCCCGCAGCGGCAACCGCCGCCACTGCTCTGGAACCACAAACACACACAGTTACACAACCATACAGTTGCCAACTACTATCGAACATCTAAAACATTGAAAACATTAAAAAAGTGTACGGCAACCCTATGACAGTGTAGCTCACACACACAGGGAGAACAGGGGTTACATCTAACATACATGCATTAAAATGGTCTATGAATAGTAAAAATGACTAGAATCGATTTCTGTGTTTTGTGGCTGTGAGATCCAGGTGTAAAAGGGTTTATAGATTTTTTTTTTATGGGGAAGTAAACGTAGGTATGTCTCCTTGCTTGCGGAGCAAATATTTAAGTAACATTTTTTATTTGAAAAAAAAATATAAAAGAAATATTATAGTTTTTTCTGTTTTGTGTGGCTCTTAGAATATCGGTTTAATTATTTTTCCTTTGCAATGCCAATAGTGCGTCTGACGTAATCGTTACTATAGATAGTGTAGGTTTGATGCATTGGATATGTCTTTCGATGCCGAGACCTTGGAAATAATTCTAAATTTATGCGTTCATTGTTAAAAATTGATTCCCAATAATTTAAGATCAAGATCAAGATTCAGCTTATGCGCATATACCAATTTCAATTAGGTACCTATATTTATTGCTGTGTTAAGCAAACCCGTGATTCAGCTCTATATAGGTAGGTACTTATTTATAAACATTTCCGTTATAATAAATATTTCGTTTTGATTTAGGTTAATAACAAATATTGTCTTAGTTGAAAGAGTCGTTTGGCGTTAATATATTCAGGGCGGATATTAATAATGATTATAGGAATTTAATGGCACGTTATGTTAATAATATAGATGGATATTAGAATTAACAATTCATGGCACTAGTTTTATTTGATGATTTTGTTGTTTAAGCATTTATTTTAGATATCTTCGATTGAACAAGGGCGATTTTTATTTAGGTAGGTACTTATGATCACTTCATTACATAGTACAGTTATGTGCCAAAATATGCGAGTGTCTTTATTCCCTTCTTATTACAGTCACTAACTGTCAAAAGTGTATAATTTATTATGATTTTACTATTCCCTAATTATATTAGTATTAGGTTTTTGTCCGATTTACGGAGTAATATTTTGATCTAAAATATGTATTATATTTGCGCGTAAACACATTGTTGAGTTTTATTTACACCTACTTAGTTAAATATCTTATACAGAAAACTATAAGGTAGAGCAATTGTTTCTGCACAAAGTTTTTGAACTATAAATACGCATTGCCATATTAAATTACACGTGTCATCTTAAAACATAAATTTTAATGATATACGAACGAAGGATTCAATAAAGTAGGAGCCACATAGTTATAATACGAATCCAAGATTGGAATAATGGATAAAATTGTTTAGCGCGTGAACTTTCGTCGAACTGGTGTCGGCGACACTTATTGTAATTTTAAATGGGCTTGTAACCGGGTACTTGTATGTTTGCCTTGCCATAAGGCCACGCTTCCAATATTCCGTTTTGTGTTGCCGTACGGGCAAATACCTAGTTAGGGTTGTCGGAATATCTTATTCTTTTATGTTTACTTAAATCATGGAATTTCTCTAACAATGCCTATTAGAGCATTGGACAGTGGAATATTTTGACCACCTAATTAACTTTATTTTTGAATTTTATTTAAAACTTTTGAAAATGAAGTCTATGGTTTACATCAAAAATGATAGTTCAATAGATATTTTGTTCAAATTATAAATGACTGTTTTAACTTCCTTCTTTTTTTATTTACAGCGTTACCTTTGCAAAAATAATGTATGTGATTTAAATTCTCGAACAAGTCGTTTCAATTCATTTTCCGAACGAGTAATGATTGTAAATACCTGAATATAACATTCAATATTTCTTTTTGAGATAAGTTCGCCCTTGAAAACAATGTCATTAAGTTCACGTACACTTTTTTATTGCAATAAAGAATATTATTATTATCTTTTAACTTATCTTCTAAGCGCATTCGTTTTATTTTGATATCGTATTATTTTACATAAAGCAACGTACCTATATTTAATTTTGTTCTGTATACCGAATATATTTCAAAGAATAGTCTCCCGTGTAAGTACCTCCCATTAAATATTTGACTATTATATAGTATGCGTGGGAAGAAGGTATAAGTTGACGAGATACACATACAGTTAACGATTTCATTTCCATTATTGGTGGAAATGAAATCGTTAACTGTGCAATGTAAAGTTTACTCCTACTATATACAGGGCTACTGGCAAAGTCGTACTGAATATTAAAGGATGTTATTTTTCAGACTGTTTTTTTTTATGATTTTCTTCTATCATATGGTGTCCTAAACCTAACCGTTAAGGAGATTCACGGAGCTCCTCCTATAAAAATACTCCTGTTTTTTCTCTTTTTCTACGTATTTTAGCTACTTTTATATCCAACTTACACTTTACTACCTTAACTGTTATTTGGTCAATATTTTGCCTAATAATAGCAAGTGTTATACCTGTTTGAATAGCAGAATAAGTTCCATAATTTTTTTTCAACAAACCTCTTCAAAGCTCATAACACTATTAGAAAATTCTTTAATTCTTACATTAGTGAAGCAGTTTTGTTTAAGCTGTGAGTAGTAGGTTTAGTTTTTAATGATCAATTTTATTAATCGGTATGTCTACTAACAAGGCTCAAAAAACCGAGTGCAAGAATTAAATTCTAAAAAATCGACAAAAAGCCAAAAAATATAGGATTTAAAAAACTCTTTAAAACTTATTATCTCCGACGTTTAGGATACAATATGTTGTATACTAACACTTAAAGATTATAGTTGTCCGAAATATTTTTATTATAGAAAAAATCTGAAAAATAACCTCCTCAAGAATTAACCTAACCTCCTCCAATATTTAGTACGACTTTCCCAGTAACCCTGTATTTGACTTAAATTATTTATTATTTTTAATTTAATATGGTTCTGTATATATTTATTATTATGATAATAAAATTTTCTCTAAATGTTTTAAAACTGATTTCAGTAAACATTACTCATGAAAAATTGTGCTTAATAGACATAATTCTTAAATTTTCACAGAAGTTTATTTTATACGTTCAAATGTAAATTAGCATTAGGAACGCGTTTGGTGTTTTTAAAAAAATAATAACTTTATTCCGATATTCCCTTAATTCTTGTGCATGTGTTATGCGACTCTACCTGCATATACTTAGTTACCGGCAGAAGAACCTTAATTTTCGTCCCTGTTTTATTTATCTGTTTTTTTTTCCTAGCGTAAAAATATAAAGCTTCAATCTGAAATACTAAATCTAAATCTAATCTAATCTAATAAATAGACCGACGCCAGAACAATGTTTTAAGATTTCAAAGAAAGTTTGAATAAAAATTATGTTTTGTAAGAAATATGCATTTATCGGTACAGGGTACTATTATTTAGATATAATTGATATTTGAACATAGACATTGAAGGCCATTTACCAACACGGATAACTTAGTTTAGGGCCTTGATTTTTTCATAATAAGCGTTTATTCACCATAATTGAAAATAAATAATTTATGTGATAAAAATTACAAATGAATACTGTCGAACGTTCCAACGTTAGGTAACTTTCTCTACGTACAGTAATACAATTTACATTTAAACAGCGCATATGCAGCATGGACATAGGTATTTACTTGTATTTAAATGTTGTGTGCACGAATGTTTATTGCCGTTCGCTAAAGTTATCTGGGGTTTTGGGTCACGCCGTATGTATATCATAGGCACTTATCCGTAAGCATATTTATCAGAGAACTTAATTAAAGCGCCGCCGAGCGATGGCATCGGCTTAAAACATTACGCGGCGGCGCTCCGTCATAAATAAACTATATTTTATTGATAAGTGCCCAGGACACTTTCGGAAACATACGAAAAATGTTACTTTGTCAAACATAAATAATCTTTTTATGACGAGGAGCGTAGGTAAAGGCTCAAGGATTTATAAGCAATAAATATTTTACGACATCAATTAATATTCCGATCGTTTTTCGTGACGTTATTTTTATGAGTTATCATTTCTGTGGCGCGACGCGACAGTGAGGCGCAAGCGCAGCTCTACTCCCATGAAATATTGACCGGCACTGAGTATAAAACTGACCATACCATAAAAATGCTTTTAACAATCTTTATTTATTATTTAATATATACCTAGAATTGATTCCCACCCGTGGATAATGACCTTTTTAACTAGATTAATTTATTACATTATTGTTTAGAAAAATGTGTCCATATGTCCCATAGGTTGTAATGTATCTAAATTACTACCAAAATATTGTTAAAAAACGGATGAGGATGTTTTTTTACTCTGAATAATTTCTTTTAATAATTTTATGTTTCAATGACACACAAATTTAATAATATCGCCGACACCTTTCGATACTCCTACGAGTATGTTGCATTTATGACTGTTTCTTTTAAATAACTAGTATGAAAAGAAAGAAGTATCTGCCTTGTAGCAGGAATGGTCTAAGGCTAATATACCGATTAGACTGGATTAGATCTACAGCACTTTCCATGCATCCACATTGTAGTTTTTTGTTGACAAGTGTATCCAAGTGTGGCTCAGCAACATCCATCAGCAAAAAGTTCTTTGTAGTTAATTAATAAATGTTTCAGTGTTATAGATATTACCTACATTTTATGACGGCAACCCATTCACAACCGAAAACGCATAACTGGAGTGGAAGTGAGTACTGATATCCGATAAGAGTTGCTGGTTTATATTCCAGTTATTAGTTTTCGGTTATGAGTGGGCACGAGACCACGTTCTTAATACGCTAAGATAAAGTCTATAGTCGAATGATTTAGCGCCCTCGCGAATTGCAGTATCTGTAGTATTTACTTATATTTTGATCAACGTTCCGTCGACAGTGGACATTCTCATATATTTTGGTAGTATTTATATCTTATTGGTGGTATGGACGCCATGAGTAACATTCAGTAACAAGTACCTAGGTAGCCACAAAAGTTTGAGAATGTTACTTAGAGTATTGCTCAACAAAAATTGTGTTTGATGCACGGTTTTGTAATAAATCATTATACATGTAATTAACTATAATATTTTCATAAATTCTATGGACCACACGTATTAAACATAGTTAACAGATAAAAAATTACGCAACAAAAGACACCAATCTACATTTGTTTCGATATTATAATGTGATATTTTTCTTCGATGAAACCTTTTATGAATACATTATTTTGAACTACATGGGTGGTAAACAAGTTTTTGAGTGTTATGATGAAAGGGCTCTGACAAAAATAAATGAATAATTTTGTATATAAACTGCTAATAATTACAATATTTTTATACATATTATTTCATTATCTAATATTATGATCCATTACAATGAATATATTAAAAAATGTTATGGTGAAACAAATTATTTTATGCTTTGTTACCTACATAGGTAGGTATGTGTTTTATAAAGTTACTTACGTAATACATATAGATTTTCAAATAAAGCATATTTTCGAAAGACATATCAGCACATACGTTAAAAAACCTTTTTCACTTTCCAAATTATATCATTTATTTACTGTAATTGTAACATAATATGAAATAACAACACTATATTAATGATCATATTTATGTCAAAGTTGTGTCGCAATTAAAACCGCGGGTAGCATTACTCTCTCATATTTTATGTCATTTTGGACGACTGTTTGCTTATGTTGACATAAATTGGTAGTTTATTTTGGTGGTTCTACTTCAAATGATACAAAGCCGGTACGGTGTCGTAAAGTGTGAATGGAGATCTAACAGGTAAGTTATTATTTTTTGTTTCCGTAAAGTTTTTGGGAGATTTGTTTTATGTGTCTATTCCGAACTTATATGATTTTTCTATTTGATAATTCGGTGTTTAAACATTTAACTTTATACATTAACTCTGAGTAGAAGGGTTCTAAGAATTGAAACGGCATAAGAGTGTAGCGTGGAGGGCGGTGATGTTGAATTAGAACAGCTTCTGTCTTGTCACCTTTTATTTATTTTAAACCTAAGGCACAACTGGAACAATTTATAAAAAGGTAAATATCACAAATCATTAAAGATTATTTTAAAAGGTAGGGCTACTTAAAATATTGCCTTGAAAAAGATACTTTCAAAATACTGTCTATGAACTTTACTTGTAATATGAGCTAATAATATATTTATAATTTTATCACGATAACTATTTATAAATATTATATGTTTAGACGTCGACCGCTCCAGACGATGACCCTGATACGAATGAATTGGAGACGAAAATCAATGAAAAAAGGGTAGTAGTAGATAGTAGGTTACTTTAAAAAGAGAAACAAAGTGAAAATGGCCTGAGAAGAGCGCAATAACAGCAAAGAGTCGCTAATACTGATATAGCGCCTCGTTACAAGAGTCTCCCATTAAACTGTATACACAGTTATAGCTCCTAATTGACTAATTTTAGCGCGGCTAAATTCGGCAAGTTCACCACAACAACCGCATAGTTTTGATTAAATCGAAGCAAACGAGCCTACAAGTTTGGAGCGGCGGCCGTCAATTACAGCGAGTCTAAGAAGCTCGGATGCGCCAACAACAGCCCAACTAATGGGAACTAGAGTCCACTGGACTTGTAATTACCGCCTGCAAAATTAATGCACTGAAACTTGGATGAAATGAAACCGGCGCATCAAGTTCCCCAGACTTGACGCCGACCGTGTCGCGAACTTAGCTACTCCGATACATCACAACTCTTGTTGTTTTTCCAAAGTCCGTTGTTTCAGTTCGACAAAATTAATTTTATGGATAAGGTTATGTACGCAGTCATTTTATTCTCGGTAAAACAAATAATAATTTGTTTTATCACCGCAGCATGTAAACGTTGTCTGTTTTATGATGACTTTTTGAAGTTTTGTGAAAATTAAGATGGGATGTAATCGTAAACATGTTCGCTTAGCTATTTGTGTAACAATAAAGTATATACTGGATGCGAGCCAAAGACAATATACGCGACTATTACACGATTATCATTTTTGTGGCATTGTGATCTCCGTTGATCTGTATACCCGCGTTGAAATACATGGAATGTTTACAGAAATCGATACGTGTATATTATCTAGAATTGTAAAGTGGTAAGGAATGCAACAAACCTTTGTAGAAAAACCGCGATCGCAGACGGAGCACTTAAAAGGTCGTTCCTTGGTGTGGCTGCGGTAATGAATCTCGAGCGCCGAGTTGCAGGCGAATGTCTTGTAGCAGATGTTACACGTTGTGTTGCCGCGCACTGTACACAAATAAATTCACCTTTCAATACTAACTCAATGTCACTAATTGCAAAGTCGGAACGCACGATTACACTGTAAAAGAATGGATGAACTTAAAAAATCCACACTGAACTTCATTCGTTCCAATTTTAACGTGTATTCGAGCGCCCGGTTATTAAGACAATATTAGTTGGAGATCGAGGTTGAAATATAGGGAGTGGAATTCGGGCGACCGGGGCGGACGAACTTATAAGATCCCGCTATCGCATACCTGCGGGAGGAAACGCGAGGCCGAGCGGGCTGAAGGGTGATCCGCCGAGCGCTCCGAGGGCAGCGAGCGGCCCGGGCGGCGACGGCTGCGGTGAGTGCGGCGGCGGCCGCGGCGGCGTCGACAGCGTCGACATCGTCGGCGACGGCGGCGAGGCCCGTGCGCTCCGCCCGCTCTCCGAACCTGTCGCCGATGGGAGGGAAGCCGTTGTGGTGATGGTTTTTACTTCGCATTCGGACGCCGAGGCGCAGACGGAGAGCGGCGAAGTTCGACGATCCTTTAGATCAGAGTCGTCGTCGAACTCCCGTATAGCGGGCTCGCGGTCGTCCCGGCCGCTCTCATCGTCGGTCCCGCGGGAGTCCGCCCGTCGGTCGCCGGGAGTGGACGGGGTGGGGAACATTGGAGGAGGCACGGGCCGGTAAGGATATTCAATGAAGTTGGGCCCATTGTTCGAAGATGGAAAGCTGTTAATTTCAATATTACGCATAGGATCGAAAGGACCGCTATTACGTTCGCTTGTATGAAGACGAATATGTTGGTGTAAGATAGATGGATCTGCAAATTTCTTGTGGCATACTGGACATTGATGCAACATTTGAGTAGGAGGCTTAAGTCGATGAACACCCATATGAGTCTTTAAATTGCCTTTAGTCGTAAACGCACGCCCACATAATTTGCATCGAAAAGGTCTTTCTCCTGTGTGCGTTCTATAATGCATTTGTAAAGCGCTTTTACAAGAAAGTACACGATGGCATACTATACATTCATTAGGGTCTGAAAGTTTATTGTCAATATTATCTACTAATTGCTGTAATTTCGATGTCTCTGAAGTTTTAGATATTTCTATTAAGCTTTCCCAAGAGTTGTCGTTACTACCTGGTCTTGGTAGCAAAGAATTGTAATACACAGGGTCCCGCGACATTGATATGTCAGTCTCTACTATGTTTTGGGATATATTGAAGGGTGTTATACTACCAGAGGATATACTGCTAGGTGGAGATTGAGGAAATAACGGATATGTAGGAAAAGTTCGAAGTCCCGTCGCTATTGAAATTGGCCCAGATATCGATGAGTTCTTACTTGAGAGATTTTCCGGTTGGTCTGGATCGGGTTTCATGTGTGGACTGTCTCTGCCGATTTGATCTTCATTGCTGTATTTTGAGTCCATGCTGCAGTCATCGTATGGTGACGTGGAAGGATATCTGTCTTGTTCCGTCTCTTGTGCAGTCTCATTCTCCTCGGGTTCTCTTTTGGGGGATACGCGGTCTGTTTCTTCGAAACTAGATTCTCGGTGAATGTCTTCATCTTGTGGTTCAGACTTAACTTCAGGTGCAGAACGGGAAGGGCTCGGCGCAGAAGGTTTACTGAGATCAGCCGGAGCGTCTTGTTCTTCTCGCATGGCGAAAAGTGGATGAGGTGGAAGTGGTTTATCTCCAAGAGGACGAGGTGGTAATAAATCATGATGTGGTGGCCTGTACAATGGCAAGCTTGGCGGAAATGGAGCCGGCGCACCTGGAGGAAATTGTAATGGATGGGGTGGCATCCCAGGAATTGGCCCCGGAGACAGTTGTGCTAATAATGGTGGATGATATTTATCCAAATGCTCTGGTACTGGATTAGGGTTCATTTTTACATGCGGAAATTTTGCGGTATGTCTTTGGAAATGAACCTTTAGATTTCCTTTGGTTGTAAATCTAGACCCACATACATTACATTTAAATGGTCGTTCACCTGTATGTGACCTGATGTGAATTTGTAGCGCTGAATCACTCCCAAATACTTTTCCACAATATCGACAGCGATGTTTGAAGAAAGGCTCGTTTCGGCCACCAGATTTTCCATCATACGGTGACATCTTCCCAGACTTTCGAAAAGCTAGTTCATCGGCGAGATTATTTGCTAATAGTCCTTGAGAAGCATTGTCTAGCACTTCTTGTGCGCGTTTTTGTAGCATTTCGAGTGTATTTGGTTCGTTGAGGGACGGCGGCGGATCATTATTTGTGATAATTGAGGACGCCAATGACGACGAAATGGAGCTATAGGGTGGGTGTGACATCATTGGTGGAGACGATGTAGGAAGCTTAGGAATTGTAATAGGTTCCGTCTTGGGAGTAAGATGTGCGTGAGTGGAGGGCAAGCTTTGGCTAGTGGGGGGAGTGGGTGCTGCAGGAGTTGGCTCCCGTGGCGGACGAGGCGGCGACGGCGATCGAGCGGTGGGCATAGGTAAGTTCGGCTCCGCTTCACTCGGCGGTGGACTCTGGCTATGTTCACTTTTCCGTCGTGTTAATGAGAGTTGATTTTGAAGTTGACGTATCAATTGGAGTTGGAAAACTTGCTGGTGTTGTAATGTGAATAGAGTGCTTTGTAAAACAGCTAACTCATGTAAGGCCGCTTCATTGTCAGCGTTATTTGCCATTGCGGTTGCGGCGAATTGTGCTACTGCTACTTTTGTATTTTGTAACGCTTCGAGTGTTACATGCCCAGCGACAGGGAAGGGTAAGCCGACTGGTGGTACGTCGGCTTCGGGCACTTCTGCCTCGCCATCTTCGAGGCTATTATTATTTTCGGCATCTTGTCTGTGCCGTCTAACTTGTTCTAGTCTTTTATTTGGGCCGTCCATTTCCTCGTCTCCAGAGACGACCATTTCTTCGGGGTCAGAGTGCATCCTCTCCTCGCCCATTTGTAACGCTTTCTCATCACAAAGTCGTTTGTGATAAAGGAACTCATGTAAACTCTCAAACTGCTCTTGGCAGCGCGGGCACATATGAGCTTCAGGCCGATCTCTTACTTCGTCTAATGCATTATTTATTTCTTCTTCTGAACATGACCCGGAGCTTTCACCTACAACAAAGAAACCCATCATTAACATTGTGACATACTGCGTGCTATTTTATTATGTGCTGAGAATATATATTCGTATTTTTAATGCTATGACATGTTCAGTAAATGTAACGCAATTAAGAAAAAATACGTTGAAACATTCACAACCTAATTTGAGATACAGATATTACTTATTAATTTCAGTTCAGTCGTTAAATCTTAATTAATAAAACAGAATAGCTTATTTTAGTATACAAAATATTAAAACACTTTTCTGGACGCAACGTTCACTTTATTTCAGCAAAGCCGGCAGTAAGATCTCCGAATTGCTCCGAATTTTTTATTAGTGACGCTACTCATCAATAGATGTCGCTACGTTTAGGCTTGCGACGCGAAGTGTTTCTATCGTTTATTTCGGCCCATTTTGGACAATGTTCCAGTTGAGATTCAAGTTTGAACGTATTATTATAAAGATTTACCATATTTTTAAGATTGTAGCGTTTACTTTTACAAAGTATACAATTATTAGTAACAAGAATAAATTTATTTTCTACATAATGTCTCAACTGAGCTAAGCTTAAAGCCAGCAATTAAACTGCAATGTATAAGTTGAAAATAATATAATTTTAAATATAAGTCTGTAAAATAATTGCTTTGAGTATTTTTATGCAACTGTATTAAAATTACGTGATTCTATTTTTGTTGATAAATATTTGTTTAAGTAATATAATATAAATATTTATTTATAATATAGTTTATTACGTCTATACATAATAAACTATGATTTCGCAAAATACAAATAATTATCAATATATTGTTTCATTATTATATGTATCTATTTTAAAAGCTGTAGGTACCCATTTATCTATGTGAATTCCATATATTTTTCCCGCAAAATAGCAAGTTTGTTCTGCGACAAGTTGTTTTTGAGAATGAATTATAATAGTTAATAATACTAGATAAATCTTTTTGACTTCTACATTCAGCAGTTTAAAATATAAAAGAAACATTATATGTATAATAAATACTTGGAATGTTAAGTTTTTTGTTATATTATGAAATTCTTAATTTTTTCATGTTTTTCCATACAAAATTAATATTATCGAGTAACCATATAATGATTTTACCAATTCACGATTGTTTTTAAATGGAATCTATATTCATTCACCAATGCTACGTGTTTGTTTGTTTGCGTTTATACATTTTAAAAGTTATTGATATCGATTGTTATTGTTAGCGACATTACATATATGTGCAGTTAATTTTAAATGTTAAAGTTTAACTTAAAACGTGTTAAAAATTTGTAACGCAAATAATGCGACCTTGTAATTATACTGTATAGTTACAATTAAGTAAATATTGAATAATTTTTTTTTATTGTACCTACATATTATTTGAAGTTAAAGCAATTGTTCTAACTTGGAGTTTATTGTTTTACTTTTCTGTGTAATGTGTTTATATTGGAACCCTATATGTTAATTTACCTAATAAATTAGTACCTAAATTAACATTATATTTTTTTAACGGTTTCCCTTTTATTTAAAAGCTAGTTCGTCTATGACCTTTACTTGTAAAATTTTATAAAAAGAAAGTTTAACGGTTGTAACTTAAAGACGATAAGGATGATGAATTACTTCGGAGAGAAGAGTTAGGTACTTGTAGGTAGGCATATTTAATTTCTCAGTGTGGATTGAAAAATTCAGTCAGGTACCAATTGAAGTAAAAATACTGCTTTTACTCTCGTTCCGCTTTCGATATTTTAAACAAAGCCCCTGATAAAATAGTTTGTTCCTGAATGCATAGCCAAAACTTTCGATTATCTCCATGCTTTTGTAGGTATGGTATGTCTTTTTTCGTATAGCAACTTCGTTTTTGAGCACAATTCCTATCTAGGTACGTTTTATCATATCAGTAGGTATCAGTAGGTAATATGCAATAATTGATATCTGTTAATCATAGGGTAATAATTAAAGAAGATTCTTTTTATAAAAATAAGTAGGTAAATCAATATCAGAATCGGAAAGTTTTCTCAGTCTTTGTCGTAATAAAAATACATTGTTTTTATTGTTATTGTTTATTCATCTTTGTTTACGAATTTGTTTTTCGAATGTTTTGGCGATCGATACCATTTTGTTAATGACAAAGTAATTTTAATATTCAACCTGTGCATACCTACCTACATCAGTGATGTTACGTTCGACAACGGTCGTGCGCCGTGCCTCAGCTGCTAATAGGCCTATCACCATACAAATGACACATTAGAGGCGTAAAAAATCATTCCGATATCAGTGTCCTCTACTTTCTCTAAATTTAATATTTCCAAACAAGATATTTATGACTGGAGAATTTCCGATCTAAAAATAAATATACCTATTTAAAATTAAAATTTTTGTGTATCCATTGTTTTAAATAATGTTTTGAAATATGCGTGGAAAGTGAAGACCGACACAAAACGTTTTATAATCCGGGGTGATGTTGCGGTAAGAGATATAGGTAAAGATGTCGGGCTGGTGTCTGTGGATTAGTGGTGTTTGTAGTAATTTAAAGGAAGATTTATCATAAAGAGACCGCTGTGACGCTTTACAAAAGGCTGTGGTGCCCGTTGCCGCTGCGTTACGCAGAAATGAAAAAAAAAAAACTTTCCAAATTGTCATTGTGGTATTAGCCTGCCGCCCTGTACCATATCGTTATACAATATTTATAGAAAACAAATTTCTAACTCTCCATTGTCCATTTTATTTGAATCAGAGGTATGATTGGTCATTATTTGTAGGCACATTATTTTATTACTAAAATAAATTAGTTTACAATTATTTGTTAATAGAGTAGGTTTTTTTATTATGTCTAAAGAAAAAAGCGAAGGATTTGTAATATTTTTAAATAATTTTGTTCCTACAATTTACATGAAAAGATGTCTGAAATATATATTGATTCAAAAGAATTTATATTCAATGAATCTCGGAATATGGAATAGGTACACATATATTCTAGATTTATCCTCCTTATTACAAAAAACATTTCGTGACTTTGTAGAATGCAAAAAATGGTCTGAGTAATCCACTAAAATATACCCTGCGCGTGTGGGTATAATAAATCTGCCGACAGTAACTTTAAATCGTCAAACATCTATTAAATTATAAAAACAAAACGTGTGGACAATTATAAATAGTTATGACATAGAGGATATTGATCTACGATATAACACGCCGTTAAAAGTCGGACACTAGAAATTTTTATAAATATAAAAAAATATATCGATTTCCGTCAAGTGTCACTTATTTTAATGCTCAATTTTAATTATTATTCATCGCCCAAGGCGGCAAATGGACGTAGTGAGCATACCAATATTATTTTATTAAAGAAACCGGACCATCAAGTTTTCCGAATTTATAAGTGTGACAAACTAACACAAGTTTATATTTCATAAGAATATGAACGGCCAGTCCCATTCCCTTGTAGATAAGAGTCTCTCATATTTTTAAAGCGATCGTTAAACCAGCGGAGAGATAAGCGGCCGGTGTCATTAAAATAAACTTTGACAGAATATCATTTTCTTAAAACCATTCCTTTCACCGTTCTTGGGAAAGATTAATGAAAATTATAAAAACAATATCTTTATTAACACAATATCGTTAGCAATAGCTATAACAACACTATTTACTATTCAAAAAAAGATTTAACCTGTTTCACAATTATGGGAATAGGACATATTTTAGTTTTATTTCATTATTTATTTTTATTCTAAGAGTTATATTTTACCGTAATACAATTCGTCGATTAATACTTTAAAACGATATAGATAAAAACAAAAATAAATAAATATAGAATATACTAAAACAGAACTGTATCTAGGCACTTGGGACAATAACCGTTTCCAATTCTAGTTATTATTTATAATTTATTGAATATGATACGAGAGTTTTTATTAATTTGTGTAATAGGTATGCATGTAGGGCCACAGTTTAAATGATTAATGTAGAGACTAATAAAAAATAGCAAGGTAGAACTTTGTGCTATGTTTATGTTTTCAGATGCCATCACATTCATTTGAATAGAGAAAAAGTAAATATATTAAGTCTTAAAATCGTAAGTTTTAGCCTAAGACAGTAGCAAATGTCAATAGGAAAATATAAAGATTATCAATTACATTTACATTTCCGCGAATGAAATTGTATACAGTACCCGGAAAACTTTGACTATTTTCTTTTCTGGCCTAGTTAGTTATAAATGAAGTGAGACATAGTTTAAGACTTGAAAAAAAAGATATATTTTTAAAATGTAAAGGCTTAAAAAATCTGGGTCTATTATGTTTTGACAGTTTTTTTGCCAATTAGTAAGTTGGACGCGTAAAAACAAACGTGTTCTCAAATGGTTACCTGGTTAATAGACTTGGTATAGGCGTCTCACTTCATGGAAAATATTGAATTCAGATCATTTACCTTTATTTTTGCACTTTTAACTAATTCCGGGTTCCGCAAAACATAAAATCACAGAATGCTTTCAGATATTATTTTGTACACACGCATGACTCTACACTGGTTTGTTTGGCTACGCGCGACTGCACGTCCTACAGACGTCTGGTAAAGCAGCTGGGGTAAATTCACTTCACTGTTTACTCACCGCGCTGGCAGCGAGATTTAGCGGTTGCTCTCTGGTACATGCCGAATTTAATAGTCGCTAACTGAATCATTTTAACGACCGAACTGAAACTTAGTAAGTATCACCGTGATCACTGTTCCATGTAAGTGTGGTGTGTTAGGTACCGATGGAGACGCGGCGGACGCAGGCGGGCTTGACGCGCGGCATGGTGGCGCTGGACGGCTCAGGGCCGGCGCATGGCAGGCGGCACTCGCGACACTCGGACCTCGGGCAACAGGCTGCAGGCGAGCGCGCCGCTCGCCGTCCGAAGCGGGACTGAGCGCCGGGCGGCGGGCGGCGGGCGGCGCGCGCGCGCACCAGGTACGCGGTTATGACACGGAGGCGGGGCCGCGCCCGTCTCATAAATCAAACTTCGCCCATTCGCACGCGGTGCAGCACCCCCTCCTCCATATTCCATATCCAGGGCGGGGCATATTTCATAATCATAACGCCTCATATTCATAAGCGACGCGTCTCCGCGGCCGGTGGGCGGGGACGCCTGCTAGATGGCGGCCGCGCTCCCCGCGAAGCCTCCCACATTCGCTAATTGAAGCTGCACGTCATAAATTTATGTTTGCAGCCGGTTATAACAAGCGACTAATAAAATTGAGCTTTGATAGCCGGCTTTTGTTTTTGTTATTGTAGAGTCGCTTTGTTAATGTGGAGTCGGCACCTTTACAAAATGAGCATTCATTATGTGTTCATTTGGTAAAAAAAACTTTTTTCGACAAAAAAGTAATTAATAAAAAATATACAATAGACATTTGTAAAAATATTTTGAAATGTTTACATAATGATTAGTAACTGATTATTTAAACCTGTTTTACCGAAGAGTCGACGTTTGGGGTGGATTTGGGTGCTCCCCACCTGATTTGAGAAGAAAGTAGAACTTAAATCTACTAGTGCAGCCTGTAACTAATAGGAGCTTAAGAGAAAAATAATTGCAAAATAAAGCTTTGCAATTGTAAACAGAATGTGTTACAAAATTCAGCTTTCTTCTGAAACTCATAAAAATTTGTAACACTTTATTTGGCCATTAAATATATCAAAATTTACAAAATCTAAATTTGAGTACAAGAGTAATAATTAAAAAAAAACTATAAAACACAAAAATCAAAATTTTTAATGAGAACCGATTTAATTATACAAATGATAAAAAAAATTGAAATAAAAAAATCTATATTTTATTAAAATAACATAAATTGCTACATTTTTCAAAGGTTTTCGTTCAATTGAATATAAGTATTGGTGAACATGGGTAGTAGAGTCAATCTAGTGGGATAGTTTTCGGTACTAGTTACTTGTAAGCAGACACTGTAGCGAGAATCTTGGTGCCAAGCCAAAATTTCTTGTACAATATACTCGTATTTGACAGCTTGAAGCCAGCATTTAATTGTACTTCTTTAGTCATTCATATGGTACATTCATAAAATAATCGAAGAAAAGCTATTGACTTAAACCATAAAATTTATTTTATTTATATTGTAATTTTTTTCTCTTGGTTACATCTTTCTGTACACAGTCTAACATTAACGGTTACTTTTTAAAGTTGAGTTTCTGCTCAGATGTTATTGATCTATTCGGATCTTGATTTGACTTAGGAGTTTGTTCATGGAATCCAGTAGAAAAATGGAGCCTTTATTTTAAGTGGAAAATAAAAAATGAACACGCATCAGTCAGTTAGCAATTTTATTGTAATTGAAAGAAGGTCACCGTTTAATTATTCATTTACTTAATTTTTATGGGGTCATCAATCTACCAATAATATTTTTGTACAGACCGTGTATTGGCTTATCGTTAAGGTTTTGTGCAGTGTTATAACCTATATGGTAGTTTTCATTTGTTTTTTTTTTGTAGACTGAGTAGCAAATAGATTTTCAAATGAGGTATGTAGTTCATAGACTAATTTTTTTCCGTCTTTACAAGGTGTGTAGTTCTCATTTGTTCAACTCATTGCAAATAAAAAATGGATTTGCGCGTATTTAGAAGTTATTTTTTATTTTGGCTGAATAGTAGGATTATATTTGAATTTCCTTTTCAAATATAATCCAGCTATGCAGACAAAATTAGAAAAAGCTGATTGTAAGAAAAAACCAATGGACGATTTGATACACACCGAAAGGCCGGGAGCCCGCAATGAATATGCAGTATTGCGATACAAAAACTGCGAAGCTGCTGACGGTTAATTAAAGATTTAATTTAATTATTTGTTACTGCGATATTTACTGGTCGGAACATATTTTGGCTGTTGTATTTATGTACATGCTTTACTGGAAAGCGTATAAGTATGTTATTTGGTTTATTTCAAAAACGTCCTAAGTATAGTTGAAAATTTTTGAAACTTATAGAGACATTGTATTCAGGACTCTACATTTATAATAATTAAGAACAATTATAATTATTATCGTAATATATGTATTTTGTACGCTTTTACATGCTCAGAAATTACGTTCATTTATGTGATTCCCTTTTTATTAATTAGTATGATCTTATTTCTATAGGTAGTCACAAATTTATTTTTTCAATTAATTCAGGAATATAGACCATTTTATAATTTTGCCAAGTCACAATCACTGTAAACGGACGTGGGTACGCACAATATTTCGGTAGCTAATTCGTAAAGATCGAATTAAGAAAAAATAAATGAATTAACTACTGGCGAACGACTCGTACCGGGCGATGACTGGCAGCTCTGTTCAAATTACTTCTATCACATTAATATCGAGGAACATGCAGTCACACGTATAGCGTATATTTAATTTGAAGCACACAAAGCGATTGACATGGCTACCAGCCTATTCTTGGGGATCAGTGGGATAAATTTACAACGTTGTACAGTTTTAAAAGCTCATATTTTTTGAGTAGTGTATTATTATCAAATTCATATTAATACACTTCATATATAAAACTGGTATAACTGTGTGTACCTACTATTTACTATAAACTGAGAGAGTTCAATACAAGCAATAAAAATAAAGTAAATTTTATATTTCGAGAAAGTTGAACCATTTTTTATGGCAATACGAGTATAAAGCATGGAAGTGGTTTCCAAGTTTTGCATTACACCGAACAATTAACTGTATTTTTTTATATGAATTCAGTTTCCAAAAATATTTTCTTTTGTATATCAATCTCACACATAGGTACTCGTATTACTCGTAGAAATATTTCGCAAATGAAGAAACTTATTCAGCATGAAAACATTTCTACGGAACACCACAGTGAAATTAACTATGTGCAGCTTAGAGTTAACAAAAATACCCCGTATGTCACCTTATGCGTACGGATTAAGAGTTATTTTAGGTTATCAGTGTTGTGGTTAAAAAATTAAAGTTAGTAGTCGCCGAGATCTAGTTACGGACGTCAGTATTGTATGATTCGTCACACAGTGAGCAGCTAACCACCTGATTAACTACAGCTTATCATTGGGATAGTGACGTTAACAAATTAAATCGATGGAATTTTAATTGGAAATATTTTTATTAACAACTGTAAACATTTTACCGATGTATAATTGTAGATTATTGACTAAATTTTTTCTTCTTTAGCCTCATATTATAAAACGAGTAAAGTTAAGTTGGAAAGATAACATTGCAATATGGAGGAGCTGTAATAAAAAAAAAAACGAAAAACATCATTATTTTTATAGTAATAACTAAATATATACATATATTTGTTTGCATTGGAATTTATGATTAAACGCTCTTCCATCTTAGAAGTTTGCAAAAACATGCTAGCACATTGTAGAGTCATTATGTCGTAGTTGAAATAAAACTACAATTCATGTATAATATAATATTTAAATTAGGAAAAACTATTTATGAAAATAAAGTAAGAAAGTATACTAATATATATTATGAATGATATGGTAATAATTTTTTCGTTTGTTCTTTTCCTTCACCAAAGGGTGATTCAATAGCGAGTCACCTGCATCGGTAAAGTCGAGGAAGTTCACGTTCGTTCAACAAGTAGAGTTTTTTAAGACGCGTTATTTGAAAAGCTATAAAATAACAGTCTTTTATAAAATTAATTTATTTATTTTTATAATACAAACGTAAAACGACCGCATATTCTCTCGACAGTAACTCTTACAAAAATTATCTAAGTTGCAGCTTTGGAGGCAGATGCGATTCTTATACGTGTCCAATGTATTTTATTAAAATAGTTACTTACATCATTCGGTGATCTGTTTATTTATTGATTAATTTATGAAATGATAGAGTGGTTTCCCTTCCACACTTGAGCTTATTTTGATGTCCAGAAGAGTTATTATTATAAAGTACACACATAAATGTTCATAAATAATGATTTCTTCCATCACGCGACGTGATGAGAGTCTTCATCCGCATGTGGTTTATATTCCACCTTTTCGTACCAAACATTCGCCTCCACAGTCTTTATGCGAATTCCAAAGTAATCGAATGACCTTCCTGCGGCAGTATTTCCGTACAATTACAATTTGGGGATATTGAAGGTAAGAGTGAATATGCACTTACCACATCGTCGCTTTCCATCAGGCGAGATTTTGGACAAATTATCATTAAAAAGGTTGAATTAAGACTCTCACAAGAGTCCCCGCGCCAAAACATTATCCAGGCTGTCCATAACTGTATCTATTTAGGGACACGTTAAGAGCCCATATTTCCATCGAAAATAATTAGCCACGCGTTAAGTTGTTGTTTTTAACCTCATTTGACTAAATAATTCCTGTTTATGATGACATCTAATCCCGTATAAATTAATGTTAGCTCCCTGTACGGTAGTACCAAGGTGTTATTTCAGACCCGACGTTAGGACCGAAATAGCACAGTAACACAAGTCACATTCGATTTAAATATACAAATTTTTGAAAACGTCTGTTTACTTAAGCGAAAGCCCCGCGGCAGCGGACGCTCTTGTCTGCGTTTATTTTGTTTGGTTATTCTTATAAAATGTTACTTCACTGTAATGGTTCGGTTTCGGTTGATGTATTATTTGAATTAATTTGCATTATCTGCTTTCAACATACATACATATAATCACGACTATTACCTCCTAAGGGTTTGTCAGAGACTAGGCAAAAGCACTGCGGAAGCAGTCCACTGCCATAGTCCGCACTTCACCAAGCAGTGACTGCACGTGCTCAGAGTGACAGGTGGTGAGCCTATCGCCGCTATAAGCTATTGGATGGTCGTGCAGTTCTAAGTCCATCAGTCGCCTTTTACGACACGCAAGGGAAGTGACGGGTTGGTAGTATTCTTTCAATAACCCCTACTCGTATTAAAAGAATACTACCAACCCAAATAATTATTTCTACACTGACTATACTACACTTTCTTCAAATGAATTAAATAAAAATATTCATTGTCTCTACATTTATTACAGCAACCGATGTAAAATTAGTCCCTTTTAGAATTTTCGTTCGTCCACATTTGTTTTCATGCATTATGCGAAATTCCTATAGGTAATTTAATGCAGGTTTCATAGATCTAACTTAAAATATAACTTACATTTCACAACTCGGTTTTAAATTCTACGCGCTTCACCCGCGGGAAACGCTAGTTTGCCTACACAATAAAATGTAGGTATATTGAACGTGTATGTTTCAGGTATGTGCAGCTCAAAAAGACTTAAAATCGCCACCATTTTTTGTGTACGTATCCGCAATAGGTAAAGCGAGGGTGAAAATTTTAAATTGAACGTCAAATTTATTATTGCGATCGCATAAATGACCGGTGGGCGATGGCGGGCGCGGGCGCGGGCGGCCGCGCGTTCATAAATTTGAATATGGAAGTGAGTTCTAATGGCGCCGCTGTTTATTTTTACTGCACCCCCAGAGCCGTACGCCCGAATGCGACGCCGAATTTATTTCCATGCATTTTAATATCTCCCTCTGAATAGCTATTGCCATTTTCACGCGGTTTTATTGTTGCCGCTATAGGTACGTTATACTCTTTGTTTTGTTAGGCGCGGTTTACGATCGAGCTGTGGACAATACCGAAACGAAGTCTAAGCAGGGTGGTGATTGAATGTGAAAATGGCCTGTGTCTATAATGATGGCCTGTTACTCTCGTAGCGTTCTTTATGAAATGAGTTGTGAAGAATGTTGAGGAGATGGCAGAATTAAGTCATTAAAGGAGGACGTTGATTGATAGGATGTAGAGGGCACGCACCGCGGAAGCTCACGCAGCGCACTCACGAAAGCGCTATTCACGATAACAGGTGGATGGAGAAATATCAGCCTTATTGTCATAGTGATAAGATCGTGAGATTGTGGTCCTAGCGGGCGTTCCACTGGTGTGTCACCGTCTCGGGTGCTTTTGCTCTCTCGTTGACTTAACGCCTTGTTGCTGTTTGTTCGCCTCCACCTCAAGGGTTCGGTGGTTTCCCTGGCAATCAACAAATAGTGAAGCATTGAGCTTCAGATAATTAATTTGCTTTATTGTCTTATTACAAACTATTTGTTTGTTTACGAATGTCTGTTGAAATTCAATATTCATAGCTAACTAAAGGCTTTGAAAATGTATCCTAAAAAGACGACATTGGTGACTTAAAACCCAAAATAACAAGTGATTTGCTAATTTGATTGCTCAGATGTTTAAAATTATATTAAAACCATTAAAAACAGTAAAATTTTTGCGTTTCTTCATTAAGTTATTGGCAAACCATACGACGTAACCACACCACAGTATCTCAAGAAAATATAATTTATCAAGAAAGTATCTGAAACATAATAAGTGCCGTTCCCAAAGATGCGTGTTAAGGCATATTATTGTTACTTAATATAGTAAAAATTGAGATGTTGATATTTGAAGTTTTGCAAGAATAAGAAAATATTGCTAACTGACATGGTAACAACGTGTACTTAGCCCGTCAAAATGATTTAAAACGGTCGTGAACGGATGAAGTGCGTGTCAATAGTAATTATAGAGATTTTGCTTACATAGTTGTTAATGATAAGCGTGGCTTGAAAACCCCTTTAACATAAAAAGCAAAAAAAAATATAAACTGTGTGACTGAAAATTAACATTGTGCCAATGGCGATAACAACATTGTAAGTACAGGACTGTCTATTCTAAATTAAAACAAAGCCTTCAAATAACGACTTGGGGATCAGTATTAGGCGAAGTTAAAATATAAATCTTGCGTAGCGAGTGTCCGGCTCTTGAAATATAAAAGTGTTTGGGGGCACTCAGCGGCCTCCACCTCATATTTTGTTATTTTATTTATATGAAAAGTAATGGTCTGCCGCGCGGCATAATGCTCTAGACGGTTTTTGCGCATTTTTCTCTTTTCTCTGTGTCGTATATTTTCACTTAAATGACATTGTACGTGACCCCTCTCATCTCTAGTTTATGTATGTGTATGGTTAACTACACGTTTTTTATTGTTTTGTATGTTTTGGGTATATTTTTGGGTTTCCGGGTTAAATTTAAATTGCTCTCTGCTATTGCTGTGTTGCTTTCGTTCATATATTTTTTTAATAACGGGATATTGCGGCGGTTTTTTTTCAATTTGAATAAATTAATATGTTCAATAAATCACTTATTAAGAATTATGAAATTTTATCTTACTTTGGTAAATTCATTATTACGTAAGTTTAAAGACCGTTGTATATTCTGTTAGGGTCCAGCAAATTTTACATTCCTCCATAAATACAGCATTCTATGTGTAGTTTCTATTAAGGATAATGTAGTAAATGAATATACTGGCGATAAAATATAATGTAGTCGATAATAGTAATTCGCAAGCAAGTTGCAATCCTTTATGTTAGACACGAACGCTAACAATGTGTATCGAGCGGGCTCGTACCCGCGTAGTGCCATACTCGTAGCGCTCGGGCCAGACTGCTACACTGATGTAGCAGCATAAATTTACCTACCATAGCTTTATGCTATCATAAACAAGAAATACAGACATCTTCACTATAATGTAACGTCTAAAGACTTCAAGCGAGTGGAAATTTCCGTCCTACTGCGTCGGCGATAGGGGTCAAATCTGAGTACCGGTTAAGCACGGCTTGGCAGCAATCTGCACAAGCAGACGCGAGGTGTAAGCGAGGTGCTGCGGTGGCGTGAGGTGCGTTCAGAGGGTAGGAAAATGGACCTTGTGGGTGAGGGTTAGGGGTGAGATTGGTGTTGTAGGAGGGATGCGTCGAGGATGGTGTCGCGCGGCAGTTGCGGCGGCGGCGTCGCTTTTCCGGGGAAGGCACTATCTCGGGTGCAGCGGGCGGCGCCCCCCTCGTAAATAACGCGCGTTGGCGAGCCGGCGAAGCGCCCGTGCCAGATTCTACAGCTAGAAACAGTTAAACGCTCATAATTTCGTGCTGGTTAAGCTTATCTTTGTCTCGTGCACGAAATTTCTCTGTACCGTCCCCCTCGCGCGTTTTCGTGGACATATTTTATTTGTTGCAACGGAACGCTCTGTCGCGTCCGGGGCCAAAGTTATAATTGTCGTTCGACATACCAATGCAGTTTCTGCATAAACTCGCTAGAATGGTTACATTCTTGAAATAAGTTTATCTGGTTAATGCTTTAAGTTTGTTGACATTGGCCAACGGTGGGAATTAAATATATGTTCCTGTGCCGTCCTTTCCTGTGCCGCATTTACATTTTATCTTATTCTCACTTTCGACAACAGAATGGTTGACATACATTTTATCTGTTGTTGTACTTGTCTTGTATTATAAAAAAGATTTAAAAGTAACATTTTCTCCTCGAAAACATTCCCCTAACCTCAGTGTTTATATTCAAGGGAAAAACACTAATTCAAATTGCCCAAAGGAGACTTTGACAGCTGTTTCCTTATTCTTATTTATTCCAAGCTAAATTTATGCATAAACCTCAGTCCCAAGTTTTCATGTAGATATACGCTGAAAAGGCATTCGAGTGCCGTGCGATAGTAGGGGTGGGGAACCCCCCTGTGGTGGTATTAAGCCCCTATCATCCCGCCTTAACGTGGCGCGGTTTCATAATAATTTTAATACGCTGGATTTTCGTAGATATACCTTTTAATGACCTTTATCTTTTTTCTTCGCCTATTAATTTGCATTTTCCTTCATTACTATTTAAGTCAGATAATATACAAAGTTATCTTTTTTGTTATGGCTGTTTTGACCAAAACGAAATAAAGGTAACGATGCAAAAGGCATTAACGTATTTTATATTCTATGTAACACGGTATGTGTGTGATAATTGTTTGAATTTGTGTTTTTGTACAACTTTCTGGAAATATTTTAGTTTAGTATTTATTGCACAAGGCTATTTGCTACAGAATCATATTATTTGCGTGTGACTGTATACGGATTTTCGCGACTAGTTTTATAAGTAGGCTCCCCTTTCGCACAAGGGATTCTTTACACCCTCTATGATATTTATTCGTTCTTTGTAGACATGAGACCTTGGGGAGGAAAAGTTGACGTATTGTTTTCTGCAAATGTAAATTTTTATACGCACAGCTGCTTTGGGTTTTCATGAGTAGCTTTAAGGAAATCTTTTCGCTGTAAGTTTTTGAAAGATTTCTGAATTGTGCTTTTCCACTAAATTACTGTATTTAATTTTTAAAAATTACTTTTTATAGCTAGAATGGGAGTGAATGTTGATATGGCGTGTGATAGGGGAGAGTGGAGAAGAAAGACTCGTTGCGCTGACCCCAAATGAAATTGGGAAAAGGGCAGGATAATGAAGATGACTTTTTATAGAAAACAACATAAAATTATTACACCTTATTCACCGAAGGTGTTCACACTCACATTTAACACAGCAATTATTAGACGGTATGGGAATGTTTAATAGCTCTTTTCACTTAACCAAATCTATTAGCGTTCATCATAACGCTACCCCATTTCACACCGACTATCAAGACACAAAGATCCTCTTAATTAAGCGACGCGAGATCAGACAATTTGCCAAAATGGATATAATAAATGACAGCAGTAATAGAGGCACTTGAGTGGAACATTAATAGAGAGGCAGGTAGGTAGGCGGGGGTGGGGGGATTCTAACGAGCGTTTTTATCCAGGGCGGGCATGATGGATGTCCCTACTTCCGGACTCGACGTCCGCACTCTCATTCCGCTTGTGTATTTATCAACATTAATTTCAATGTGCTACAAGATATATTTGCGTGTTGTCGCTCTCATTGTTTTTTATGCGGCCACTGATTTTTTTTACTGTCATGTAGATTGTTTTTAGTGGTAGCTATCTTTTTCAGGGTAAATAGGTTGAGTGGTGGTGTTTTGTCTTTTGGATTTTTGCCTATATTAGTTGTTATGAGGTGTTTTTTTTCCATAACGAACAAAATATTTTCACAATAGGATTATTGAAAAAAGAATATTCGTATGCGATATACTATTTGCTTGCCATTTGGTATTTTACATAAAACTTATGTAATATATATAAAACATGAAACCTTTTGAAATGAAGTAAAAAAAACATATAAGTAATGGTAATAGTCCTTAAAAGAGTCCATTTTAAGCCCATATTTTGGTATTTATTAAAAGATCCTACAAGAGTTAATTGGTCTGATGTATGTTAATGCTTTTTCTCTGTTCTATAAGTAAGGAAAGGTTTGAATTAAAAATGTGAATACACTGGTAAAAAGGACATTAAGTACATTTTATGGAGTGTTCATTAAAACAGTTTTAAATACCTTTTCTCTGATGGATATTGGTTTCAATACATACAGTAAACAAACCATAAAACTAATTGAACAGCCATTTATGCAAATAAGAAAATGAGTTGGCGTTTCGAGTGAAATATGCCTACGATTTTATGGCTAGGTACATACAACGATTAATTGAATTTATAACCACGTCCACAAATGAATATGAGTTGTACGGTGCCAAGTAGGCTAAGAGATGGGAGGCATAATTTCGCATTTAATAAATTCTTATTTAATACTTAAAAATGAATATTAATCTATATATTGGGTCCTTACCTATGAAATTGGTGTTTTTATTCTGTGTTAGCAATTTGTCCGTAACTATTAAGTTTCAGAACATTCTTATAAAATAATTGCCTCTTCTAAAAATAGACCATATATTTGAGCTCGTATTTTGATAATTTTTTTTAACTGCCTCCCGAATACATCATTTGATTTGCATTAACATAAAAACGATAAATAATTTTTATCAAGCGTGTTCACACACATATTGCTAAAGCTTGTCTAATGATACATGTCAAATATTATTATCTCTGGATTTGTCGTTGTGAAGATAACTGATAAAATGTTAGTGTGTAAAATGCAGACATCCCCAAAATCTCCATACAAAACACCAATTTCATAGGTAAGGACCTAATATATAAATATAACTCAAAGGTAACTGACTGACATCAACGCACAGCCCAAACCACTGGACGGATCGGGCTAAAATTTTGCATGCACGTAGATGTTATGACGTAGGCATCCGCTAAGAAAGGATTTTGATTAATTCTACCCCCAAGGGGATAAAATAGGGGATGAAAGTTTGTATGAAACTTCGTCCATTTTAAACTGATCGGGCTGAGACTTTGGGAGAAAATTAAAGCATGATTAATATGGTAATATTTATATACAGAAATTAACATATTATAAGTGTTTTATTTTCAGTTGTTAATCTATATTGTGTTTAATCTTTTTAAAATAAAAAATTGTGGATACTGTCTCTAAGAGTATAAATTATAAAACTAATGATGTCTTATTAGGCATTCTTTGCGCCTACATTGAACGGTGAGAACCTCGTAACATAAATTTTGCGTATTATTTACGTTGACAAACGTGCATTATGAAATTATAATATCTGTTTATTATGCTTCCAGCGCTTGCCCGGTAAGAACGTGTTTACTGTCAATATCACGTTCTTTCTTCGAGTATGCATCACTGTTCATTTCGACATTAAAATTAGGTACATATACGATCATGTGATGCTTTCACGTGATATTTTTTCCAGTTCGTATTCACATTGTGAACAATAACAGGTGTTGCACCGACGAATTGTGCATAAAAAGTGACCCTTTGGTTCGAATGTAGTTTGAAATCTTTTGAATCAGTAGGCTATTTTAGTACCATAGGAGGAAAATTGAGTGATGGTCTGTTGTATTATAAAAAAATATGAAATTATATATAGAAATAGACAGTTTCTTTTGTCCCCAGCTTATTTATATCCTGTAAGCCTGCTGGGCCCACGCCTTTAAATTAATGAACGCCTGGCATAATGGTTTTCGTTCAGAAAATCATTGTAAAATGCCAAAATTTACATCATAAATAAGAAGAGAATTACAATTATGTCAAGGCAGTTTCCTTTGTCCCCAGCTTATTTATATCCTGTAAGCCTGCTCACGCCTTCCGAATGGAAACAAACACCCGAGGAGTATGGGCCGTAACGCCACCACGCTGGCCCAATGTAGGTAATGGGTAACAACGCATGCTATAGCAACCGGGACCAACGGCTTAAGTTCGAGATAACCAAGTTTGGTCACCCATCCACGGCCTGACCAAGGCGAAGGTAGCTTTTGTTTTCGATATCGAAAACCAAAGCGTACTCACCACTACGCCACCGAGCTCTTCATTTCAGACAGTTTCTCAGTTTCGGTTCTTTATATGTATAAAAAAAAATTGCATTGTCATCCAATTTAGACATGCATGCAAAATTTCAGCTCTATCAGTTTTGAAGGTATCTGCTTTAAAATTGAGTAGCAACTTTTGACCCTCACATAGAAGTGAAGTAGAAATAAAAGCAATAAAATAAGTGACAATAAAATGTCATACGGAAATATTAAGGTGGGACCAAGACTTTTGTACTCTATGATGGATGCCAAACTCCCATACAATAACATGAGGCAATGTTTGGTCGCGATCAGTAGGTGTTCCTTCTCATTCTATCATTATTTATGAATGAAGTTAAATATGACAGGTGAGACAGAAACTATGGATAGAAAGAGAAGAAGAGGATATCCTACGGTTAGCCTTCATTCATAAATAGTGATAGAATGAGAGGGAACACCTACTGATCGAGACAGAACATTGCCTCATGCTATTGTATGGGAGTTTGGCATCCATCATACAGTACAAAATTCTTGGTCCTACAAAAGGTCCTACCTTAATATTTCCGTATGACATTTTGTTGTCACTTATTTTATTGCTTTTGCTTCAACTTCACTTCTCTGTTTGTGAGGGTTGAAATGTTGCAACTCAATTTTAAAGCAGATACCTTTAACTGATAGAGCTGAAATATTGCACGCATGTGTTAATCGGATGACAATGCAACGTTTTTTATACATATAAAGAACCGAAACTGAGAAACTGTCTGAAATGAAGAGCTCGGTGCCGTAGTGGTGAGTGCGCTTTGGCTTTCGATATCGAAAAGTATTCCTTATCAAATGAAATTCTTGTTTTAGTTCTCTTAAGCGTGTCATACAAAGTAAAGCGAGTTTCGTAAACTGTCATCACTGGACTACTAATATCAATAGTTCTATTCGCTTGCAGGTTGCGTCCGAATACAATTTTCTATGTCACAAGATACATTCTTGCAAAGTTCTCGTGGTTGAAATCTTCCATTTGTGTCGACGGCTCCGGCCCGATGTCGTGCCATGAATCTAATAGTAATCGATTCTACCCGTGTACGTACTTATCATAATAAATTGCTCTATTGTCGTGTTTTGCTATTATTGCACTGTTTTCTATTGCGGTAAATATATTTGAAATAAATCTGTCATAGCTTGAAATGATTGACGGTATCAAGCTCGGCTTTAGCTTGGAGTATTCTAGGTATGGGGTGTGATAAGTTAAAGGTATGCATTTAGTCAAGTTAATATATTGAAGTGCTGTTACGGTTATATAACTCATTAATCTCATTACCTACATATAGGACTACTCATTACATTTGAACTTCTTAACTTCTTATTATGATTATAATTCAAGCAATTAGGTGATATGGTGTTATTTCACTCGACCTTTTTTAAACAACAAATTTTATTTTATCAAATTATTCTTTTCTATATTATAATTATACTTCACTAACTCTCGACACTTAGAATCAAATGAGTATCAAATACATATTAATATCTATATAGGTAAGTAAATCCTGAAGGGAATAACATTACTTCGAAGTATTGCATTATTAATGTCCGGATAATAACATATTTAGACATTAAGGATCACACTGTGTTCCAAGGATAGATTTGCGCGAGTCGAAATAAAGCGGGCCAATCAATATTAACACGCCACAAACAGCGTAAATTGTTGCCTAATGCCACGCACGCACACGCGCGCGGCCTAGTCCGTGAATACAGACGCCTACGTTACACGGAGTGTTCGTACATTTGACATCTCACTCACTATTTTTAACTTCTATGTATCTTTTTATGCTTATATATTAGAATGCAGACTGCGAATAATTCAGATAAAATAATACAGGGTTTGAGAAAAGCATGTTTTAAATAAACGTAAAATAATTTATTCTGTCATTCTTTAAAATAAAATGATATCAAATAATATTTTTATTCGCAGACTGAATCAATGAAAATTCAAATAATCTTCATAATTTTACGATAATGGCAAAATGAGGTGCAGAAAATATAATTTGAAATTATGTCTCCGGTAAAATTAAAGCGATGAGAATATTCCATTAATGATGTTTATTTGAATGAGTGTCGCTTTTATGTCCGGATCTGATTACTGATCCGATAACATCTAAAAGATTGCAGTGTAAGAGCTCAGGTGTTTAGTAACACACTGTATAGTTGCGTATTACATTTACACAAGGAGCACACACGGGCGGTGTGTGCGGACGAGCACGCTCACGCGGGCAGCCTCGAGGCCTGTAATAACTCGGAACCACAATAAATCAATGTGATTAATGCCATTAAGCAGTGTGTGCCGGCCTCTCTATATTCCGTCAATATGCACTGTTTTACGACACGCCGCGCCACGACAATTAGTCAGCTTTGTTAGGACCATCGGCCAATGTTATTAGTATTACGTCCATTCCGAAGACTGAAAACATATTTAGGTATCCATAAAAATATGCAGACGGAGATCTGTATGTCCGATCTTACAACCATCAAGAGTTAGACGAGATCAAAGTGAATTTAATACCGACCGTTCATAAACACGTCACCCGCAAAAATGATCTCTGGTGTATTTCAAACTCCAAACTTCTTTGGTCATGAAGATTGATAACGATTGCCATTTCTTCGTACGATTTCCTAGTCGCATGTTTATCATACGTCTGTTTGATGGATAGGTCGTAATTATAACGATTAGAACGGCATCGCAAATCATGGGAACGGCGAGGACAGTTTGTGCTAGTTGACATCGTTATCGCGGCTCGTATCTCGATTGTTGGCTCGAGCACCACGCGGTACTGCCGGGATCGAGCGGGCAGTTTCATACTTTATTTCATCTCTTGGTCGAATGATCTGCACGATGCGTAGCCGCCGTGCTCCGATATTGTGGCCTATTTAGATGGCCGATACGACGCCGACATGAGGGACGGCGTCGCCGCCGACTACATTTGAATGAAGGAACGTTTTCGAATATGCATGGGAGTGTGATTGTCCTAATTGATTGTGTCCAAGCCTTGCATAATTCGACGCATATGATAATAGTTAACGTGAATGTATGCAACAAAGGCTTTTGTTTCATTTATGATTTATCGATCTTTGAATGTTAGACTGAAATAATGTAACGGTTGTTGCTTACTGCTTGTTTAATCTAGATAATTTTGTTTAACAAAATTCTCTTGATTGCTACAGTTTACGACCTACATAAGGTGGTAATTTTATTTGTAAGAGTTTGCATAGATTATAGACTACAATGTTTGCTAGCAAGGATAATAGTATAATGTTTTGTAGCAAGGTGGTAGCCATTGTGGCTGCATCGCAAATACCGATGACCATTTCGGTTGCACGGCTGTGCTACAAGCTTCGCAATCAAATAAATATTTCGGCACAATTAAGAAAACGCCGGCAGGGTAGCACTCGTGACAATCGGCTAAAGTACTCCTATAGAGACTTCTCTCTTTCTAAAATATACTGAGCTTATTGTATTAGAAGAAAATATTAAATTTAATATTACTCAAGTTCGTTCAACTGTTGTAAGTGACCTTGACTGTTGAATCAAGAAGCCTTGGGTTCGAGTCCCTACGGTGGCAGCTTTTTTTGGGATGAATACAATAATTTATTTTGGGCCTGGGACATTAATAAGTATGTTTTAATTATTTGCATATATTTTTATTTTATTTATTATTATTAAGTAAGCAGTTTATAAATAAATAGATATAACGTTATACATAACTAACTAGCTGTAGCCCGCGACTTCGTCCGGGGTTACTATGTATAAAGTATTTAAGACATTGACCAAGGATATGAAGTATCACCATGCGAAATTAAAAAAAAACAATAATTTTTTGGCATTTTCCCCCTTTTTACAACCCCCTGGCTTGGATCTCTACAGTTTTATAATATGTATAGATAATATCATTACCTAATTTAATTTATAAATAAAGTAAGGAAACTATTATTAATAATACAACGAATCTAAAATTTTCATTTGATTTTGTCGTGCCATTTATTTCTAATAACGAATTTAGATCGGAACATAGCCGCGGGTCTCCTCTCCACGTATTCCTTTGTGCGCGTCTGCTCTGCCCACATCCGCTGAAGTATTTTGTTTATTGCTAATGCGATTTTATTTTTTATTACTTTTTATTTATCTTTATTCAGCGATTGCGGTTTATTGTATTAAAATAAATAAGAATTCTTGACTTTTTAATTTTATTCCAGCCGGTGTACACGACAGTGCCGCGAGGAGAGAAAGAAATAAATTTTAATAAGCGTTTCTTTTTTAAGGCGTGATTCTTCAGCTAAAAGCGATTTATTTTTTATATAAACTTGAAGATAAACTGTATTCATTAGAGATCGACTGGAAAGGGACTAAAATAAAATAAATGTGGCAAGTTTGTGTCGTCGCCGAGTTATTGTCGTTAATCAGGCTCGGAGGCACGTTGATTGGCCGCTGTATTGACTGGCTTTGTTCTCTTTATTATCATTTTACGTAATTATACAAATCATAAAAATGTCTGTGCCTCAATTCTGTACACAGCGCCGTATTTTACAGCAAGTTTATGCGTCAACTGAAAGTGAAGGCCCTCGTATAATAGTACAAAGTAGTGATGTTTCTCTTGTCTTCCATATTTATCCATTTAGGACAATATATTATTATGTAGCATGTTCTTTATTTCTTTGCTTGATATGTGAATGTGATTTAGTAAAATAACTTAACAGTGAGTACCTATTGTTAAAAATAGTTTCTTCGCTATACTAACAATTCAGCATCACTGATAATGTCACACGTTGCAACCAGTAGTGTCAAAGAGTAGCGTAACTGTTTCATAGGTACACTGTAAAACTAAGTAACTGTATGAGTATTTCCCAAGTACAATAGCCAGCTCGATATTCAATACATACTTATGTTCTACGAATTTATTCACGTCTGACTATCCAATCGTGTCTACCTGCCCAACGGAAGTACATAAATAATGTTTATCGATCGATCATCGGTAAGGTATAGTGACACACTCGTTAGATTTATGCCTTCATTGTCAGTGCCGTAAACTAGATCTCCATAAAAAGGGACATTTCCTATTTTAAATTTATATCAAAGACAATGGTTGACAAAAAGCGGGCGCCTCGCGATGCCAGCCTGAGCAGCCCGGCGCCAACTGCCAAATCACTATCGGCCGCGCGTAAATTACGCCTTTTTACCTGGATTCCTGTTTTGACATATTTAAGGCATTAGTAATAATTATGAGTGCTCCGTCCGCCTCTCAAGCGATGCCCGTGCGTGCCACAACTTCTGACACTATCTTAATGACGGACGTCTGGTGACAATAAATATGGAATTGTTATCGGTCTCTATTTAAGACTTATAAGTATCCTGTATCCTGAAATAGACCCCCCAAACTGTTCTTGTGAAAACAGTGTGTGGAGGAAACATTGAGATATTAGAATTGGGTGATGGCAATAGGTGGCTAATTGCGAGTGTAAGGGTAGCGGAGGTCGGAAGGGTCGCTCGCATCTGTTGTTCTCCGCAACGCTCCCGTTAACGAGACTCGTTCGATAGTTTTAATTGTAACCTGATATCTGCTATTGTTAGGGCGAAATCGTAGTGGCCATGCTATTTCGATATTCCTAATAACCTTACACTATAAATATTTTGTGACCTTTACAATCTAACGTCTTCATAGTAACAAACTTATTATTTCTTTTTCTATTGCTTGTAGTTCTGTGTAATTTCAATACATACCACTAAATAAAACACAAAATATCTAAAACGTTATATCGAAATACCCTTCAATGCCAACCAACATTTTTACTGCAGATCATTTTCAAAGCGAATCGAATAAAAAATCTAACGTGTTGACGTTCACAGAAAGCTTCATAGTGGGAATGGGTGGCGATCAGGGGAAAAAAATAACCGAATATATCCGAAAAACCGTTCATGTGTTTTGGGTGGTATGAATAAATCAGATATAGCGCCGCGACTGGCGTAGGCGCCCGGGGACCGGGGGAGCTCTCCCGAACGAGTTATAAAACCTTTCAAAAGGTGAGCTGAAAGAATCGTGCGTAAATATCGTGGGTTTACGAGGGCTCATTCAGTCATTAGAACGTTGGTTTTGTTTATAACTTGCCCTTGTCGATAAGATCTGTCTCCTCTCTCGTCATTATTTATGTGAAATTTGACATATTCGTAGACTACGGTGCTGTAAACTGGCATTATTTATGAAGAGTGGTTCGCACACGGCAATAAATTACTCGTTGTCGAATTAAGACAAAAGCTAGTGTCGATAAGGGCTGCGATTAGGGCACGGCTCATTGTTCTGACGGGTGCAATACTGATATGGCCAATATTTTTTCCACTTTTACGTTTCCACTTCTAGATTGGATCGCTGTTTATGTGCACTTATAAATATCACTTTGCTAGTTAAGTTGTATATTTTGGCCATCATAAAGCTATGAGTTTAAGGAACGGTTTTCAGTTTTAGGTATACTTTTGTGAGCTTAATTTCAAGTGTTTTTACATTGTAATGGGATTGCCCTTGCCCTTGACCTCAATCTGAGCTACCAGCTGTGATGACATCTACGATGGGGTGAGTTTTTTTAAAAGGTTTTTGTAAAAGAGACTTTCATCACTGTAAAATGAAATATTTAATGTATTTATAGAAATGTCATTTCGCATCAATATATTAACGTTTTTTCAATGTTATTGTAGATTTACTTACGTAGATAATTCTGGTTTTGATGATTACCTTATTATACTAAAGCCGAGTTAAAAAATTATGGTCATTATGTTAAATCTATGACTTGAAATAGTGTTATGGCTGCTTCACACCTATGCGGCACTGTTGCCGGCTTTTGCTAGGCACTCCAGCGGCATACCGGGGATGCTCCGTAGCTTAAAAGCCCGCTCCGGGTGTACCCGTGCGGCACTTCGCGGCTTGTAATGCGGCAAAACCGGTGGCCATGCTGCCGTCATTGTGCGTAGGAGCTATTAGCGTTTTAAGAGTTTTGAAACAGTCAACGTTAACAATTAACAATAAAAGCTCGGAGTATTAAAAAAACGCTCCTTTTCTTGACCAGGACTCGGAAAACCTTGGTGATGGAGATATTTATAGTCCCTAGTAAAATACTAGAGATTAAAGTTACTGCTTCAGATAGTGTTATTATTACTCTAGAACGGACTTGTTGCTTTCTGGCTGGATATTGTGATTTTACCACAGTTTGTAATACCCCTTGAGTTCAAGATCCTGCATCAACTGAAGGATTTTTGGTTTGTTGTATCGCAAGGGTACATAAAGTTTTTTGACGACTTCGTCAACGCATCAGTGTCTTGTAGTCGCATAAAAATTTATGGTGTATAACCCAGAATTTGCAGCTATCACTGAAGTCAGTGTTGTTGGTATTTGGATCATGGAACAAATTTTGATTGAGTTAGCTAGTACGCTAGTATTAGCAATAGCAACAGTGTATTTATTTCTAAATAAACATATGAAGAATAAACATCCGTCGACCATAACAATGGACGGAAATAAAATTTATACCCCTTAATAGGCTTCGCAGATGAGGGTGGATGAAATGCGTTTAATGATAAATCCACAAATGAGATTTGCCGGACGTCTGGCCACTCTAAACCGATGTCCCATTGTCACTCTCACCTTATATTACAGATCAACGAAACATGTCATGCTTATTATCAGATATAGGATGTGTCTTTGATGTTTACTTATATACTTGATAGTAGTCCTAAATAAAACTTTATAGAAGAACACAATCCAAGATCCACGTGGATGTTCTTATTTGAATTGGGTACAGCTTCGGCAGCTTCGGCTTCAGCAGTCGGTTAAAGTTAGCAGCATTCTTGCTTCTGACTAGTTCACTGTACAAAATGAATGATTAAACGTATTTTATGACTAACTAGTTTTTATTAGACGAGTCTTGAGCAGACAAGACAAATCTTATACTGTGCAGGAGTTATTCCATTACTGAAAATCTTGTTTCTTCAAGCATGAATTTCTTTATTGTATTTTTTAAGGGCAATAATGTTTGGAACGTTTATAAGGACAGAAATATTTTCACGCCTGGTTTAAAAGATCATGCTTAATGAAAGTGTATCATCCTGTAACTAGGCGGTGTAGGTGGTGATGATTGCAGATGGGTCAGCAGCTGCGCAGTAATTAAGAGGTGGCTGGAAGTGGCATGCGCGCGCGCACAATGCCGCTCAATTGAATGGGAATAATCTTTGCACCCACGCGTCCTTTAGCGCGTGGGTGGACCGATGACCACTACATTTGTATTGTGTGTTGCTCTACTTTGATAAACTGTTGATAAATTCTAATATTTTATAGTAGTCTTACATCAAGATGTTTTCATCATACCAAGTGACAGGAAATCATGTTTTATTATTGAATCGGTAAAATATTTGCGATATAAATTTTCAAGGTTAGTATGACTTTAAAATATTGCTAGTATTATTATAATATGTTCAAACTAAGAACATCGTAGTAATATGTAATAATTTGTAACATATGTAATGATTTATAGTATTATTTTCGTAAGATTTTTCATAAGATATAGTACCCAAATACTACACAATAAGCGACTCTCATCAAAATAAGTGCACAATTTTATTGAGACATCATTTCATTATGAGTAGAGCATCGCTTAACGCAAAGCGTGCGGCCGCACAAAGGCGTACAATTATTGCAAAAATTGCCGTAATGATAAATTGGTGACCGTTTCTAATGGCTACAGGGGTAAGAGTGATTCGACCGGGAATCGAACCCGAGCCGTCATAACGTCCTCGAAACACAATGCGGCTCTTTCGATGATTTATATCTTAATTGTGTTAGATTCGGACATTCCGGTAGAGGCGGCCTTTTTGTTATTGTCGTCATATTTCTTTGTAGATTCAATTTTGTTGAACGGTCCCCGGCTTGTCACCTGGATTTCGATCTGATTTCAGTTTTCCTAATACTATTTACGCTCATAATTGCATTATTAGAGCGGTGGCGTGCATTAGGGGAGACCTATGGCCAGCAGTGGACAAGCATAGGTTGATGATGATGATTAATTACAATTTATCAACAATTTTTTGCACTTTTCCCTAAGGTTCTATGTAAGTTGCACTATAACCTACCGAGTATTAAAAAGTAGATCTTACCCAAAGGGTAGGATACCCAAGACCTGAATAGCGTTTATGAATAAGGATTCATAAACGCTATTCAAGTCTTAAGCAACATTTTTACAATGGTTAAACAATTGCTTAAATAACGCTTATGAATAAGAGTGTTACTTGTTTTCGAGACGCTTATATCATTAAACCCTTCTGAGGAAATCTTTTCTTTTAATGATAATGATATTTGTTAATTTTTATAATATGTTTTTAGATAAAACATGTTTTCGATGTAATAAATTTAATAAAATTGTTGATTCTGTATGTTATTTGTCCAAGCATCACGATAAATTACTGCATGGAATTAAATACAATTGTCACGTTGTGGTGACTTGGATTGAATTGGTGGTGAGCTGAGTTCCAACTAACTTTCTTAGCTAATTAACTAATCAAGGTAATTTTTTGGTAATTATTAGTCGTTATTAATCTTCCTTTTGATGATTTGTATTTAGCAAAACTTTTCTGTTTTATTTTCCTGTAAATCCATTATACTATACTCAAATATAAAAATAATAAAATAACCCCATTTTCTATTATTTCATATTCCCGAAAACTATTATGCGAATAAGCATAGCTGTCACACGAAATCCATGTTCAGACAATAAAAAAAGCTATACAGTGGGATGTCATATTGAGAATGACACGGTACGGTGGTGCCGCATTTGTCAACAGAGGTTGTAAAGAAAACTAATAGTGGCTCCTTTGCCAACATGTTACGACTGTTTTATCATTTTTGTGCGAATGCAGGGGTGCTCAACTGTACAGAAAAAATTCTTTACTATTCCTTCCTAAATGGATTATTAACTATTTGAGGATATTTTTATATGACAGTGTTATGTAAAAAGTTGAGTTGTTTCTGGTTTACCTATAAAATGTCGTAGACATTTCTTTGCTAAACCGAACATTTTATTATAATTGCGGCCGGGAACAATATACTATAGTACGTCTCAATCCAAGTTGCCAAAAAGGTTAACAAAAAGCCGACTTACCGAATGTTATTCAATAATCACACTTTCTACATGGAAATTGGCACGAAAATATAATTTACGGTAACAATTGTTGTCTGTTTCAATTGATTTCAAATACGTACGTCACAAAACATTTTAGAGATGAAACATTACTTTTGTTTTGCTTACCTTTTTGGCAACTTGGATTGAGACGTAGGTACTATTAAGATAATTTGTTAATTATTCGTATTGTATGGAAAAAATGAAATCGTTGTTGATTCTTCTGAATAATAAAGTTTGATAATATCTTCAAAGGTTTGGCATCCATGAAAGCGCCGAAGGCTTATGGGGTCGGCAGCTATCGATATCAATACGGGGGAGTAGCTCTGATATTAAAGTTATTTATTGTAAATCGCTTCCGTGCCCTCCTCCCTAATATCTATCTTTGATTTACTTCAAGGATTTCTTTTTTGAGGTAAAAGATTAAGGAATGAAAACTATGATATTTATAGCGAATGTAGTTTTATTATGGGCAAACGAGCAGACCGATCATCTGATGGCAAGCATTTACCGCCGACCATGAAGACTAAAATTACTCGCAACAAGGCATCATGAGTCGTTGATGGTTTTAAGTGGGAATACGCTCTTTACAAAATATGGGTAGTTACAAAAATTTAATCATAATTTTGAGTTAGTTTAAAAAACACCTGTTAGTGTGAATCTGGCTTTTTGGTCGATTCTATCACGGTATTTTTTATGTGATGTAGGTATAAAGAAAAAAATATTTTAATGGCTGATAATCGGAAAGAGTTTTGGCGTCATCGACTATGGCGGACGCGATTTTTATTTCAATAATTGTGATTTTGTTTCGCTGTGGATCTTGCGTAAATTCAGTGTAGTTTTGTGTAACGAGTGTTTGTGTTGACGAGCAATGTGGAGGATCTGTGAAGTCATTCATCGTGGTGTCGTGAATCCGAAAGGGATTCCGCATAACCTGCTATATCATGAAAGCTTTTGTATGGACATTGAGTTTACATATTGAGGTATTGTATGACACATTCGTATAACTTCATGGAAAATGATGTTGCTGGGAGCGCCTGTTTGACTCGTTCCTAGGACTTTGGACTATGGTATACTAGCCAGTATTGCTATAGGGGACCGTGGTTGATTAGATGGCTGTCCTTGTAGTGATATAACTATGCCTGCTTTTAGTTTCTCTATTCTTGAGTTCACACTTATTCATGATGCGTGTATCGATGTTTATCATTGCTACGATTAACTACGATGTTTAATACAGTATCATTTGTTAAGAAACCACTATAAATTCGGAAGCCAATTTTGATATTGTAAATTTGTTACTGCTGAGTATCATAGTTCACAAGCAGACGTTTCGATGAACGAGCAAACTAGGGGAGCGTGTTTGCGCGCCGCGGTATGAATAAAGATATTCCCGTTATTTGTGCTCCAGATGTCATGTAATGTCATTGTGTCGCACAATATTTAGTGTAAACACAGGGAGATCCGGGGAGATAAGATCTGAATGCTGTTCGCATACAAAATTTTTATGGCCAACAAAAAATTCAACCAAAAGATTTGTGAAATTATTTCTATTTCACTCTATAAAAAGAGATTAGCTACTTACCCTAGTTTTTAAAATTGACATGCCGTTAATTTAGGGAGATTTGAAAATGTTGCGGTTTCTAGGATTAAAACATTTTTTGTATTTTTTTTTTATAATAAGTAACTTGTGTTACATTTAACACTCGCGCAGTAACAGAGCATTAATACTTAACAATGACTAGCCACTATATAGCTAGTTATTCTGTGAAATATTTTATCAGATGCCATTCCATTAGAAACGAAAGGTTTGATCGTGAATACTTGATTATCAATTAAACTTACTCATGTGTCATACGACAGAAAGCCCGCACACACTGTGAATATTTTACCACACTGTCTATCTAAAACTCCCAAATTGAACTAATAACTGAGCTCGCACATCCTAAAGTTAAATTGGCACATTACCTTTCGAAATGAAACCATGTGAATTATGTACGGCGCGCTTCTGTCACGTGGAAATTATTTAGCCCGCAACGGAATACCGATATGGTGTTAATAAAATCACGTCAGTCATAGGGAACCGGGACAAGCCCAGCAAACATGAGCCCTCCATTAAATGATAATCCTGCCAATTTATTGGCGGAGCAAAAAAATACGTGCTATTGTGTCGCGAGTTGTCGAACACGAAAATTATTTTATATAAACACATTGAATATTCTCGGGCCGTGACCTCGCCAACCCCATCCCAGCCCGCTCGTCATCTGCTGACATATTTTTTAAAATGGGGCGACGCGTAATGGAATAATAATAAACAGGAATTTACCTTTTGGTCATCGCTCGCGACTGAATCAGGGCGGCAAGGGGTGTGAACGGATCGGCTGTCGCGGCTGCATTCATCGTCGACCAACCAGACCATTGCTGTGTAATCAAGGCTCGATAACGACATTGAATTCGGAGACTGAGCTATTTGTCGCATGTTTGACGACAATAACAGGGTTCGACGAGCATTAGACTCACCATATGTCGGTCATATCAAATTTATGTCTATTATTTTATTGGCTTCGTCAATGATTACCTTCATTAACTTTATTGAATGTCACTGAGTGAATTCAAATTTACGACCAGCGATAGCTCGATGACTATAAGTGAACAAACCAATAAAGGTAATAAATTGTTCTGGATTTTTGTTAAAATCATTGGTTGACTCGAGAACATAGTCAGTTTTGTTTTATTACTAATGTCCCACATAAAACGTGTAATGTTAATAATGAAACGTTCTGATGTTCAGTCATCGATAAAATTATCTGTATGCTTTTTGATCAAAAGACGCCTCGCCGTCCGCCATGACAGCAAATAGTAACTCTATTAAAAGGAGGACAAAAGCCGCATCAAGGGAGCGGGCTTAAAATCATCCATTTAAATAACGTTTTTAAATAAATACATCGCGTATAATAGGAACAATGCAATATTTTGTCAACTGCCGACTGCGGGCCGAGGAGTGCATCACTGCGTGAAGCGGAAAATCCTCGGGACTTCGAGGACATTTTTTGTGGGTTAATATCCGCACGACATTGTGAAACGGCCATTTAATACATGATGTAACACAATACTTTAAATGCGACTAGATTTGTGCAAAATCTGAAATTGTTACGCACACTGATTTTGTATGAGTCTATTGGATTAATATGTCCCGTTTTTGGTGAATTAGCGACATACCCTTACAAATGTCGCAATTTTTTTGATAGAATTTATTAATTGTGATTTCTGTTTAGTCGCTTTTAATACAATTCTAGGGATGGAGAACGTCAATTAATAATTTTGCATTTTCTTATAATTCCATAAACTGAAAATGTTGGTATAAATTTGCGTATATACCTAATCTTGTTAAAAAAAATAATAATTTGATCGTGATATATGGCTGCAATATAATAAAATTTATCGCAATGTAATTTTCACAAGATGTTGTAGTTATTGGTAACGATTTAGAAAAAAAACAATAAAATGTCATTTGTGAGTTTAACCACATACCACACCACCACACCAGAGTTAACCACATGTGAAAATAACCACATTTTATTATCAAGAAAATTTACTGAACAAATAGTACCTACTAAGAACTACCTTATATTTTACACACAGAGTAACAATGTGTATTTGTAATTTACAACTGAACTAAATGAATATCTGCCTGAAAGTACAGAGTATTCAACTTTTTATAACATTCTTTTGTTTTATTTGTCAAAGTAAGTACTTTCACATCCACCCTCGCGTATTGGCAAAGATTGAATGGCTTTTCTGAGTCGGCTCCGTTCTCTTTTGAGCCTCAATAAAACAAGATATGACAAAAATATCCGATTTCATAAAGCTTTGGTTTCATGACACATAATATTATATTTAAGGGACATTATTCTGCCTTTTGTCTGTCGTCCTTGTTCGTTTTATGTCACCTAATAACAGTACACACTAGGTGATATTTGCTGTCGGTTAACGTTAGTTGATTTTATTGTTTCTTATGTAGTTCTTTAGTATTAATTAAAATAATCATTCCCCATATCCAGAATGTAAACATCTTTTTGTTGGGACCTTTCATCGTAGAAGAAAGAGGAACACGCCGTAACACACTTAATTGGAAAGTTACCTATTATTATAATCTTACCCTTTAAATCTTAAAACAATAATTTAGTATTTGTGATAACAGAGTTCAAAAAAAAGATTCGAAAGTAGGTACTCTCTGTTTTATGTTGTATACCAAGTGGAGCATACCCTCAAACGCCAATTGATCCTCAGAATTGTGTACTTAGGTTTAAAAGCAAGTGCATATTTCATTACATTTTTATTTTTATTGCTGCACGTAAGAAATTACCGTTTTTTTAATAATCTTACCTATTTTTAATTTCGCATCGGTAAGTAAATACGTAGAGAAAATACAACAACAAATAAAAAGCGTGTAGTGTGAACCGCGTCTTAGGCAAAGCCAATATGACAGAAATTATTGGTAAATAAGGCCCTGTGTTGAATGGAGAGGAAATGGCACGACAATTATGAGGTATTCGTTTTGTCCACAATCGTGACATATTTTTTGTGAGCCTTTCTTATGAATTAAACAAAACGCAATGTACCGCAAGATTTTTTCTTATGTGGCACAGGCCCTTTTAATTAATCATTTAACGAAAGAGTGTTTAGAATTTGACAGTAAGAAGTGCTTTAAGAAAAGAACTGAGCACTCAACTGCTCATTGTAGTATTAAAAAATCATACTACCTAGTTGCTTTTTACGTATAATAATAATTTTCATAAATTGGATTTGGAGTTAGTTTTTAAGGAGAAGGAAGGGCTACGATTTAGTATATTTACACAAATGTTAGTACATTAATATGTTTGTCACGCTTTTATGTATTATCAACTGTCGAACAGGTGTAGAGAAAGTTGTATTAAATACATTTCGCAAAGAAAAAGTGGAGACTCCAACTTAGCACACAGATAGTCCTGAATTTATTTGCTAATCATTTGTAGGAAAGCCAGAATTTAATAAACCTTGTATTTTTATATCCCGGTATAATTAATGCTTGACCAATAACTTTTGTAGAGTAAAAAGCACCCTAATTGGTATAAACTCAACTCATTTTACTCGGAGTTGTAATAAGGTCTCAATAATGCTTCTGTTATGATAAAATCGTACAAGAAAACTCTTGCATGCTTCAGTTAACACGGATTAGGGCTGTCTGCAATCACTTTACATTTAACTGAAACATAATATTTTTGGCTAACTGTTCATAGACGACACAAACCTACCTACGAATTTGTTAAAGAATTTAATTTCAGGTCTCTAAAAGATTGTTTATTATAGTTAATAAAATAAGTTTAATAGTATGGAGTTGTCGTATTTACCATTCGAAACTTGAGCGTGCGAAGTACCGGCACCTCCTAACAATAATTAAAGCTAAGCAGTGTATGCTTAGTTGTTCTGTGTTCCTATGCTGATTAGGCTGTTTGGGAGTGTCGCTAGAGCTCCTTGAGAGTGTTTGTTGCGAGCAGAGGGCCCTTTTCAGCTGCTAACAGAACGCATAACGCTTTCTCAAATTTTTATGGTGGTATTAATAGGTTTCCATAACCCCGCATCACCATGCTAGGTTTAGGCGTAGAAAATAACGAGATTTAGTGTTTTTGTTTGTGCTAATTAACTAATAATTTAACTATCAGTTATTGTATTTTTTGAAATTTAATTTGGATTCACGCATTGTTACATTTTGTGACTTCTCATATCATTCGAATGTATATTCAGGGACTACGACGAAAGTTGTAAAGATGACAAATGTAAGAGTTGGGACGAAAAAAGGAGTGAAAAAGATTATTATTTATTTATTTATTCTTTTTGCACAAAAGTACAATGGCGGACATAATGCCATAGGGCAAGATTGTGCTTAAAAATGTATTGTGCTTAGTCAAAATGTAATAAATGAGACGAAAATCAAATGAATCCATTTGATTTTTGTCACATTTGTTACATTTTGACTTGCAAAAGTTTAGGGCCAAATACTAATCTATATGGAGCTCGTAGTGTATAGGGTTGCGTAGCAGCCCTGCAACAGAAGATATTGTGCTTGTTAGTTCGAGTTGTTATAACGCCGGTGTACACAGGCGTGACGTGATATCACGCCGGGCACGCAACCCGATGAATTTCCACCATCCCTATAACGCACGTAATTATAAAGGGGAATATAGCCTTAATGTTGATCTGATTGATTCTTCAGCAGCTCGAGATACAAACACGAAACGTGTTAGCATTCTGGTTTAATAAAGCTATTCGATTTTAAAATTATTAAAGAGGTGTTTATTACGAGTAGGATGTGAATATTAAACTCTTGGAAGGGAAAAATAATGACGGAAATATAACGCTTTTTTTTATATATTACAATTGAATTTATTATGACTAAATATATGTAAAAAAAGAGTATCGTTCCGCTTAAAATTGTTTAAAAAATTATAAATGTTGATGTTTTTCAGCAAAATTTTAACTCAACCTTCAGTATTTTTACCCACAATTTCGTTTTTCCGAGCATTGCTTCTGCAGCAAAATTATATGAATCATTAATTATCTATGTTAAATCAAAGTTACAGGAATTGATAATTTAATTTTAAAGAACCTTAAATTCTATGACTGACATGCATTTAAAGTACACCTCAAATGTATTTTTTATTCATTTAATAACTATGTTCCAGTTAAAATAAGCTCAATCGCAGTAAATTTTTAATAATGAGTACACTGTCGTTAAAAAGTGTGCTGTTATTAAGGCCACTACATTTGAACACTATCGTTACATATAAAACAATTAGGATCAAGTGATTTACTCTTGATTAAACAATCTCATCGAGATAATTAGTTTATTTTTTATGGCTTAATTGATTTATGAGGTGTAGAATCCTCTTGTGGCATTCTCGGGTAGTTGCGTGCGGGGCCTGCGTGCGAGAGGCACATTCTCGTTGGCTCACATCGCACTCTAATTAATATAAAATCTCAATTAAATCGCGACACATAACGAGGAGCGGAATTTTTACACTCCCACTTAATATATAGCCAACGTTTTGTCGCTGAATAAGGCAATATCGCGACGGAATCGCAAAACTCGTTTGTCGCGTTAGGGTTGCCAATTGACGTTTGTTTAGGACATGACTATACTTTCGGTTGTTCAAATTTGATATGGGTTGTCTGTTACTCAGAATGCGGTGACGTCGGTGGCATAATAAAAGGGACCTATTTTCCAAATAATTAATTACTTTTGTATATATATATGGCAACAAGATTATATGAATCAATCTTGAGATACTACTTAAAATAGGTGTAGGTATAGGTAGGCAAAAATTTTACGATATTTCCACCAATAATACTAATTCATACAAAACTTTCATCAACTCATTTAATAAATCACACAAAAATAAATAACAAATTGCATTTTCATAATTTGTATTTCATTTGATAAAAATAAAAACAAATCAACAAGTATTTCAAATAGTACAACCATATGACACAGATTTTTCTATTTCTAACAGCCTATTTATTTTATATATTTTTTTTATAAAATTTTTAGCATTTTCTATAATTAACATATATAGACCATGTTTATTAATCAAACATTAAAAAAAAACTAGTAATAAAGTACCATTGGTCTGCCAAGCTTCCAAGTTTAAATTGAGTTTAATTTGGAAGGTCTTAAATGTTATCAAGCTAACATTTTGTGAGCTTTCATAAAGACTTTGTAGATTATTTACCAAAAACTTATATTGCAATGTAAACTGAAGCCGCATTTGAATGAAAGTTTATTCAGAAAACCACAGTATAGCGAAGTGACAACCCTTGCTGTTACCGAAATAGCAGTATCAAAATAGACTACAATGTATTTTAAAAATTTATTATACCAACGATAATAGGGTTCCATTTTTAACTGAACATGCCGAATGTCTAGTTAACTAACGTTACTGACGTCGATTCGATGATTCGTTAATATTTTAATAATATATTTTTGAACACGCATTATTAATTAAAATGATCCCGAATGTGCGTTCGTGTAGGTAGATTGTCTAATTTTGAATCGTATCTGGTATAGTATGAAAATATGTTTCACATTTCTTATACATAAATAAACGTTATACTACTATCAAATATTAGTTCATACACCAAACTCCGACTACTTCAAATGACACTTAAAGGGCCTACTCACATTTATTCAGCTCTATTCAGCGTTTGGCCATAGATAACGCCAGTCTTATATGGAGCTCGTTCAGTTATCCGCGTCTGTTCAGTCGCGTATGCATCTCATCATTTAACATAGAAAAACGCTGAATGGAGCTGAATAACTGTGAGTAGTTCCTAATAGTACTTGAGTAGTGTTTTGTTTATTATAGAGGTTTATGTGATAGCTAATGTAAGTAATAATGAGATTTTAGAGGTCCAAATAAGTGGCCGCTACTAATGGCTCTTCTTAGCATCTTTTGCACTCGGAAGATTACAGCGCTGATTTTCCAAAGCGTGCGCATAGGCGGAGTGCAATACGAGTACATGCCATTCGTCCAAATTTAAGCTGTTTGAAAACATATGAATGTTGATCTTGCTTTTAAAAAACTTATTACATTATTCACTTGGCGAAATGCTGTTGTTGGCTTCCAATGTATAGAAACATGTATGTGATTGGTGGGTAGAAACGGTTGCAATGGCAATCAGACCAACTGGCCCCTTCTAAAGCACGGAAAAGTCTAAATATAAGTTTGATTTATGATTAATAGTATATACTGAATAAGCAAGCACTGAAGTCTTCAGCCTACGGCCCGCTTCAAAGGCAATATTCAATATTCAAACAATATTCTAACACCACCATATTTTTATTCATATTATGAAGTTTTCAATGTTGTAAACTTTGATGATTTATGTTCATCTCTCTCTCTCTGTAAATGTAGTTTGATCATTTTTTCCACGCTTTCTTGAAGAATTATAACTATTAATTTTGTTAAAGGCAGCTCGTTTCCTGGTACCATTTTGTTAGGGCTTTTAATACGTTTGCGTGGGACGTCTCGGTATGTCGTGTATATCTAATGCAGTTGAGGTTAATTATGAACCTCCTTTATTGCTTTGACTACCGTCATAACATCATTAGAGGCTAAATGTGTAAAATATCTAAATGTCTTGGTACATTACTTTTTACTAACTTTAATAAGTAGGTCAAAAGGAATCTCTAACTTCAAAACTTTTATAAATTACCCGTACTAACTACTTTATTTTATACATACATAAAAAACTCGTGTTTTTTTATTTGGGGCATGCAGAGATTACAGATCTCCACTTGCTACGATCCTGGCACATATTTTTCTAATATCATGCCATTTAAAATGGTACGAAACATAAGTGAAACGCAATTATAATAACTTTTATTTAATTATTGTTATTAATATAAAAAGGATGTAACACATTAAATCTTATCAAATCTCATAAGTATAGTCAAAACTTTATGATAATTGTCGTCATCTCAGCACGAAGGTGCAGACCATGTTCCGAATCGTAATATTTTGGGCTCAGATTACTTGTGACGATAGCGCGTCATCGCACCTTTGACCAGGGGAGAACTTGAAATGCTATTATTAGGTAATAATTTTACTTATTTTAATTTTACATTGTAAAATTATCTTATTTATTGCTATGTTCAGGCTAAGTCTTCTTATTCTTTCGGGTATGCTGAAAAAAACATTTTAATAATCATAAATTATTTTAATTTTAAACCTGTAAAGTTTTCCAATTCATTATGATAACCTTTAACGTTTGACAGGTAGGTAATACAAGTTAAAATAGAAATTAAAAAGCAATTCTGCTTACAAATAGTAAAAGTAGTTGAAAAGTTTGCTGTTAACCACTAGAGTTTTTAGGAAGCGATATTGAGAATGTTTTTAACAAAGATATCTTTTTTATTAATAAATAAATACAAGTTTAGGTATAATAAGTTTATTAATTCAAAATTATGGTTTTTCTCATTATACTATCAAAATAAATACCAAAAGAAAAAACTGAACAAAAAAAACAGCTTATCTCCTAGCGAAAACATAAAAAGAACTAAATCTTAAGTAAAATTAAAGATACAAAAAAATTATATGAAAAAATCTTCTGCAAGTATATCCATCGCTGAAAATTTAATAAATATTGGTTTATTTTTTGTGGTATAAACTATTGACTTTACTTTCTGTACTAACAAACTGTACTGGTCGACGGTACTTCCTCGACTTTATAACATCTAATTACACCCAGCGCTTCTACGAAGTAACTAGATTGACTCAGGCTGAATCCATGGTGTGAAAATGCAATAGATTGTAGACTAAGTGCGACCCTGCGGTGACCATGGTAAGGCCACACGCGCAGGCCGGCGGCGTGCGGCGGGCGGGGGGCGCGGTTCATTCATGTCGTTAGATCGTCCCTCTCATAATTTAACGTTTAATTTATTCATCTCCTCGCGAGCAAGTTTGGTACAGCCTGCCCGTGATGATCTGTAATATAAAAAAATAGTTTTATGTGGGAGTTTAATTAACGACTCCGAATGGACACACAAAAAATATAATTTTATTTGTACGAACGTTCCTCGGTAGTTGTACAGTGAGCGTAGTGTTAAAATTTCTAGTGTAGTTAACATTTTCTAGAAAGCAATGTTATCGAAAACAAGTTTTGTTGGTTGATAAAAGTAATCGTGTAATTAACATATTAAGCGTATATTATATTAATTATCATGTTTTATCACTTATTTGGTATATTTTAAACATCTTTGTTGGTGTAATAGAGTTCGTCGTTACATCTCATACGCATATTAAAAATAAAACATGTATCGTAGGTACAAGTCGTTCCCCATTCATAGAGAGCTAATAAACGATTTGAGTGGGCTTCGACAGTGACAATGGAACTCCGAAAATATCAAATTACACATCGTCAAAGGTCCCGGGCCTGAATCAAAGTTCTCTATATTTATGTTTGTCTTTAATTTTTACTCCGTCGATGTCCATTTAATATCGAACGCGGGTCGTGTTAACGATCACTATATAAAATTTTATTTCATTTCGTTGTTCGTGGTCTTTTTTGTGTATTCAACACGTCGTTGGCTTAAGTTTTTATTAATCGTTTATGAATATCTAAACAGTTCATTTTTATACAAAGCGGAAAGGACGAGTCCATTATAATTAACAATGTTTGCTCTCATCGAGAGATATTTGTTTAGATATTTTAATGGAGAGCTTACTATTTATGTCCGTTGTTGTGTACAGCAAGTTATTTAATTTGTTTCAAAGCATACATAGGTTAACCATTTGTGTACATAATACAATATTTTGCTTTAAGATTTACGACAAATTTATGTGTTCAGAGCTTATGAAGACGATTTACTTTTAAATGATTTCAATTTAAAAAGCAAGCTTCTGACTTACTGAAATATTGTTCTTTTTCGTTTATATTTTCCAAAAAATTAGTTAGACTTTTAGTTGTGGGCGGGTAATTGATTTCACCATTACCGATTAATGAATCGATTTATTAATAAACTGTGATTATCTTCAATTACCTACCTGTACGGAGTCTCAGAAGCGGGATCCACTTAAACTGGAATGGTCACTAACATTTATAAGCCATAGTATCCATTTCAATTAATGAAACATTCGAAATTTATTGCTCTCATAATCTATAGAACAAGTTAATGCTTAAGATTTAATTTTGCATTAATATAAAGCTGTTGAATAAAAAGTAAATATTTTATATCAAATTTTCAATCACTGGGTGTCACTTATAGAGAGATATAGGATGTTGACATACGTGATTATGCGTTGGCTAATGCGTGTTTGGATTATAAATTAATCGGAGCGGCTACCGGCCCGTAATCAAAAGAACTGCTCTTATTATTGCAGTGTTGGAGCACAACAATTTTTCTTATTAGTTACTTTTTTAAATAAAATAATTAAACATTTATTCAACATGACAACAGTGTAGAATCCCATCCTGTTGTTTGTTTCATTCTATTCATTATTCTACATACACAATGTCAAGATATCACGTTCATATAGAGCTTCATTGTAGAGAAATAATATTGTGATTGATAGGATGACAAAGACGCAACATTAATAAAACAAAGCGGTCTGCAAGGTCACAGAGATTTGCACGTGAGCGCGATATCTCTTGAAGAGCGCAAGCATTCGTGTAGGCAGATAGCCGCGCGGGCCCGCCATCGCGCCGCGCCCGACATCTACACACATTAAATATATCCATTTAATGATTACAATTTCTCGTTATAATTTATTTAGGCCGAAGCATAACAAGTTTTCGAATCAAATATGTCGCCCATAAAGATGCTGCCTTGAGGGTTGGACCGCGGACCTGTTAATGCGATAACAAGCTTTTGTCCCGCACCGACCAGACCACGAAATGATCCTTCGTCTCTCGTATCTAAGAATTAAAACCGGTCACCACGTCTCGGCACGGAGCGATCGTTTCGAACTCGCTCGAACGATACGCGCCAGGAGAGAAAGGGTTTCATGAACACGACCCGATGAAAAATGAAATATTTCTTCTACTGAATAAATTAAAGTCGATAATCCAATTCAGCTGCGGTGTGTTCGGCTGGACCCTTAGAAGGGAATGGATAGATCGAGATCAGCAGGAGAGTGTGAATGAGAGCATTACGAACGAGAGCCTGACGGCGGTGGCGGGGGCGGGGTGCGGAGGTCGTCGGATAATTCTTTATTCTTTATGAATATGTGAGCTCGTTATCTGTGGCTGACGTGGCCAAGACGTCCGCACGGGCGTGTGCGTGTGCGCCGGCACACACGCGCTGGCCCTAGCCCGCACTCCGCACTAAATAATACATAGGTATCGACAGCGCCTGCGAGGAGCGTTGGGTACACGACCGGATCAACATACGGCATCGACGGCAGATTGAACGATAGTTCCTCGGGAACTGGTTATCGTTATGGGGCGACTGGCGGATGAAATTTATTGGCAGCGGCCTGGAGAAATGTAGCGAGCGGAAGAGGCTTGCGATTTTAATTAGGTAATGAATGTCGATGCAGATCTGCATATCGCTTTAACGGCTAGATTTATCCATTCGTTACTTGTCCGTGTTTCAAACGCTAACTAAATTCCTAATTTAATGATTTTGTGCACGCATAGACTAGACACGATTGTAATCTATACTCGTAATTCAATATCTACTGCTCTAGCGTAACAGATCTGACGATACTGAAATCTATACTACATTGGCTTTGTAACTGACTAGGTTATTAAAATGTTCATATAATAAGAATTGTAATATGCAACGCAATAAAGGAACTATAATTAACGTAAATGGAGAAAGGTACTTTTAAAAAAATGGCTCCCGCCTTAACATATGAGGTCATTCATTTGTTCTTTTAAGCGCTTAAATAAATAAAAAAGTATGAAAGGGGATCCTTTGGACGGCACATTTCTCTTCAAAATTGACGTTTTTCAGAAACGGTTGGTTTTTAACGTTTTAATTAGGGGCGCACATTACGGCACGCCAGCACGTTCGCCCCTCGCCGCGGCTCACATTTTTGTATATTTCTGTCTATTTGGGGAAAATTTTATTTTTCGACAAATGTGCGCTATTTTTGTGTCGCGTGCAGCCGGCGGCCCGAGTTAAATCTCTGTGGGAAACTGTCTCAGCACGGATCTTGTCCTCTATATTACTCTATTTATGATATTTTGATTTCTGACAAAATACATTTCTACTCGTATTAGACATTCGAACAGGGGACATGCTTTGAACGTTTTTGTAACTGCTACAAAATTATGGTTGACACGTGATACAGACATAGCACTAATCTTAAACCATAAAATTGTATGCTAATAAGTTGACTTGGAGTAGGTCCTAGGATTCATTAGGACTAACTATTGTAGCACTGTTATTTTAGTACCTAAATTTCATTTTATAGGTTGTCAGATGATAATAATGGCATACACCAACGTTCGGAAATTGTAGTAACATCGCATAAGGCTTAGGACAGTGGGTACTTTAGAAATTAAGTAATTAAAATAGAAAACCCTGAAATTTGGTCCCCTTACTTGCCCATTTCCATTAAAAACGAGGTTTTAGTTGATGTTATCATATGTTTTAAAACAAAACAAGTAGTATTCTGTAAAATAAGTATCTCTCGTTAACATATTGCTACCTGTTCTTATTAAAAAATAAAGTCTTTGCCTACCTGTTCTTATTAAAAAATAAAGTTCCAGTTCTAAAATTAATACCGTAGTTTTAATTTTGGGCAACAGCCAAAGCAAAAGGTAGGGAAACGAGTTGGGAAAAGGAATTTTTGAAAATACGGAAGATCAGGAATGTATAGGAAGAACAAGGCAGGAAGGAAAAATATAATAAAATATAAATTGTAGTTTTATATTGTTTGCAAAAATAAACTTACATAAAATTAAATATATTTGTATATTATTAGTATGAAACAGGACCGGAATGGAAGTAGGAAGAGGAACTCTAGCTATACAAAGGGAATGGAATAAAGAGGAGGAATCATTAAAGGCACAAGCATAGAAAATATGGTTCATGTCACCCTCATCATCACCACATTCCATCACATCACATCACATCAGATCTTTCTTCTCTACAACAAATAAATCCAGGTATTTTGAAATTGCTATTAGGCTTTAACCACGTCTCTTGAAGAGAAATGACAAAAGGACAAAACTTATTAATTAAATAAAATAATTCTGATTTTCTTATATTCACACTACGACAGTTTCACTGAATGGCTATTGAGAGATCCACTGTGGGGGATTGAGATACTATTAATAATTACCTTATCAAGAGCAACGTTGAACGGTTGTGTTGAAAAATTATTCAATGTGTATATCAAGGCTGAGATAAGTTCTTTAAGAGAAATATCTTCTTTGTGAGGAGTAGATGATGAGGCATAATTTGAATATACAGGACCAGAGGTAAGATTCATATTATAGTCTTTAGTTAAATTTGCATGTTCTTGTTTATCATACCCAAAGTAGGGCTTAGAAGATATATTTTTGTTAATTAGTACTGTTTTTTTATATGAATTTCTAGGAGAAACAAAAGGAGGCCTACCTTGTGACTGAGATTTTTGAGGAGATGGTATGGTTGGAGGAGAGGAAAGAACATATGCAAAAGATTTAGTAACTCGAGAGTGAAGTTTTAGAGCTTCAGAATAAGATAGCAAACTTTTTGCCATGGACTCCTTGATATTTTTCTGTCTATTATATTCTGGGCACTTCCTACTGGTTGCCTGATGGGACCCTGAGCAAAGACAACAATTGACATCTTCTTCATCAACAGAACAAGAGTCACCATTATGACCAAGACCACAACGGAAACATCTAGGGGTAGAACGGCACTGTGCCTTGATGTGACCATACCTACAGCAGTTAAAACATTGGATTGTGGGGAATATGTACAAATCAACAGGGAGAGAGTTGTAGCACAAGAATACTCTCTTTGGTAAAACTTGGCCATCAAATATCAGCACCACTGTCTCTATGGGAACAAATTCAGGCTAATCTTTTACTAATTGTTTGCGCCTTAAACGTCTTATCTTAATAATCTTCCCACACCCAATAGGGACTGAGATTTTATCAAGAACTTCCTCGTCAGTCCAATCAGCTGTAACTCCCCGAACTATGCCCATACGAGTGACGTTAATAGAAGGTACAAATGCTTTGTATTTTGAGGCTTTAAGGAGACCACTCTCTACAAAACTATTAGCATCCTCAAATTTTGGAAAGGATACAGAAACCCTATTTCTGCCAATTTTTTTAAGGCTGCCATTAACAATATTTTTGAAGCAATTTTTTTGCAAATAAAAACCAAAAGCGACTGGATGCATGGAGCAATTTTCATTTGCAACAGACTGTTCTTTTTGGATGTGAACTATATATGGAGCTGCATCTGAAGCTTGGTAAAAGAGTCTATTAGGAGGAGTATTTGATTTTTGAGAGTGTGGATCTGACAATGGTGGAGGCATAGATAAATTTAATTTGGGTTGATCCGGAACTAAAGATGTATTATTTTCTCAGTGACACACACAGTCATTTGAGCAATTGAGCTTTATGAGACCTTCTCTTCTTGTTGCAATGCTTACAAATTTTGCGAGGAAGAGTCCTTCTCCTCTTAAGGCCTGTATTTCTACTGTTCTCTGATACATCCGTATCAAAAAGTGAGGCATCTGTACCCATATCCGACCTGTTCGTTATAGTTGCAAAGATAGACATCTGGAGGGCAGAGCCCCCAGGGTCTTCGAGGACGCTCATACAGGAATATCAAAAGAAAAACTTACCAATGTTGCAGAAAAGATTACATTAATATTAATAAACTAAAATATACTAAAATTACTTATATATCACCACTTAACTGATCTTATCTTACTATAATAATTATGAAAAAGAAATAAAAATCTGAAAACACGGCCGCCACATTTGCTGTTTCCCGCGCTTTTTTTCATTGTACCGTAGTTGTAGATATCAAATTAGTTGACTGTACGAGCGAGTATTCCTTCGTTTTGGATGGACCTATTTTTTGACAGCGCTAGATTATCTGTGCTATGAATGATTCGTCGGGTCATTTCGGGTCATTGAGGGTTTTTGGCGGCATTTGACTATGGCCGACGTGATTTTATTTGTTACGTAAAATCAGTGTAGTTTTGTGTAATTACTTAGTGTCTGTGACGATGTGCAATGTGGAGGATCATTGAAATAAGCGTCAAGTGCTGCGAAAAGTGATGAGTTTCTTATCGTGGTAATCCACCTCATCAAAGTAGCACCACAGTGTCTACCATTGACCATTTGGCGCCAAACGCTCCCAGGATACATTGAAATGTATTACACTTGCATTTCAATGTATATTAAGACATATTACTACTAAAGACTAGACACAATGTACTACTACACATCATGTTTACGACTGAAGTACTCTGTCTCCACGGTCATGAACAATAAACAAGAAAAGTCGGGTCATTGCGCTCTTAAGAAAACTCTTGGGAAAATTGATCTTGACGAATTTGGAAATCTTATTGAGAGGGAATAACCGTTTTAAAACCAATATTAAGGAAACGTAAAAGGAAATCGAGTGGATGTCGTTGAAATAAGGATAACCCAGTTTATAAAATCTAATTATTAAAATATTTTTTCCCAGCATTAGAGTAGCAGCTGTACCAAAAAAAAACGAATTATCTGCCTTCACCTAGTCGGCCTTTGTAGTATTTTCAGACTAGCTTTTGAATGACGCAGGATTGATGGAGGTTGAGGGCACGTGCGCTGAAGAAAACTTAGACCGGGAAATCTCTCATTAATAAAAATGTGGCATAGGTAAAATAATGTCTGCAAAAATTGCTGACAACATCCAAATTATATTCTATTATGCATTTTTTTTTAAATGGTGACAAACAGTACAGAGTAAAAGAACTCCAGTGATCGACCGAGAACTTCTTCTAGTACCTTATTTTAAACAAGAAAATTTGTAATTTCCAGTCAATGTTAAATGCCGTTGAATGATGAACAAACTCCTTATTTATTTGCAATGAATCGATTTTTCATAGAGACGGACTGTTTTAAAATGTAATTTATGTGTCACGACTTGCAGGAAGCGCATGCTTGATGGATAGTGTGACGAGTGACACCTTCCGTCTGTTGTTAAAAAATAATCCCGATTCTTAAACGATGATTCTGACGTCTGTCTCTCTCACACACGGTTGCAAATATGAGATAGCATGATACACATTGTTCCAAATGGTATATACCTATTGTTTATTCGTTTGCCATTTTCGTTCTGTATTTTTTGTAATATTTAGATATTTTCCTTAAATGCCTTAATGCATTTGTAATTCTTCCGGTACCTACCTATTGTAGATTCATAGCAGCGGCGGTGATCACATTCCATCAGGTGAGCCATTTGCTCATTTACCCCCTCTTATATAGAAAAAAGATACTAAATAAAGTATTTATTTATAAGAGCAAAAATTTGTTAGGTAATCATTGTAATAATATCAAAAATATTTAAAAAATCCCCCTCCATTTTGAGAAGAGTATTTTTGCTCTTAGATATGTGAGCTTAAAGCTGTTTTTAACTTCAATTTGAATTTAGAACATCGTATGCACTAATTTGTGAATTCAAAACATCATTAAACCTACTTGCTTTTACCTAAATTAATCATACTACCATTTTTAATTTATTAAAAACTGAGACTGGGAACCTTTAATGGTCATTATGGTATGCTATTTTAATATGTTTTCTTTTCTCATTATTATGAAGGGAATGAATGATTTTAGCGACAAAGATTCACGTAACCATAAAAACAATGAAAATTGTTTTTATGTTCTTTTTTTATTGCTTTTGATTTAAGTTTTTTAGATTAAATTTTGTTGTTTTTGTTTTTAATTTTGCATTTAGTCATTTTCTCGCTGAGGTGGGATGAAAAGATACGTGTTGCACTCGAGCGCAATTATTTTTCACCTCTTTGTCTTTTAATTCCCTCGCTTACGCTAAGGATTCTAATTATTGAATCCTTCGCTTGCTCGGTCATCAAAATTGAGCGTCTGCACGCGGTTAAATAACGACTTTGCACTCTTGGATAGCAAATAACTATTCTTACAATAACTCAAGATTGAGATAACCCAGCTTCAAACCAAACAGAATAACAAATTCTTTTTGATAACACTATTATTTTCTATAAAAGAAATCTCATTGAAATAGTAAAACGTAACCTTCGAATTCTTTTGTTAATGGCTCTGTTCCATTTTTGTAAACTACAGATGAATAATTAAAAATTATTTCCGTTATTTTAAGAATTTTGGTTATTTATAAACATCAACAATATTTTGTTTATGCGAAGGGAAAATGTTTAGGATAATACTGTTATTTATAAAATTCCTTTCAATATTTATAAGTGTGCCTCCTTGAAATTACCTACTTTAGTAAGATTAATGGTGAGTGTGACCGTCGTCGTTAGAAATTCTACTTATAAATTGGACTTTGACAAATTGTATTACTCTAATAACATCTCTTGTTGTAACAGACCGCAATTATGTACGATAGACTAGTTCTATAGGAATCTCGATCTAATTTCTAGTCCATTTACATATCTATAATTTATTTTTATGTTTTAATGTCACCTACAACCTAAAAATAGAATTTAACATTAATAATGAGGACATAATTTTATATTGCTTAACAATATAAATTATGGAGCTTATAGCACGAATAAAAAAATCACATTTTTATAACTTTAATTACCTTAATAAATTTAAACACTCTCCTTTGTAGATTAAGAAATGATGAATTTGCGCCTACGCGACTTAAGCAGTTTTCATTGATTTTTGTATTGGGTAAATCATTAGTGAAGTTGATAAGGAGGTATAGAAAATGCGTATGGGATAACGATTGAGATGTATCCGTTATGTCACGTCACGTCGCGTCATTTGTCGTCATTAGCGATGACGCACAGGCGCCGCGACCTTCCGCGGTGACCCGCGTCATTATTCTTCTACCCGCGACGTCATGAGTCTAAATATGTGATCTACGTAGGTATGTATATGTTAGGTGTGTGTGATATTGGACTACAATTTCTTTGGTATCTCCTTCTCTAAGAGTCGGTGTTGTTCTATGATGTTGACAGTTAGATCAGCCTTTTTTTGTGTGCTGTGGGTTTTTTAATCGTGTATGACAGATGTTCGATGGTATATTATCCGATACGTCAAAATGGTGGGTAAAACGGGAAAACTCTCTTCATTAATGGAAAAAATTCATACTTTTACAATAAAAAAAACTGAGTGCTTCCATTGCTTCAAATTTATTTAGAATTTTTGTTACAAAACCATTTATTTTTTGGGTTATATCTGCATTTAATTAATTTCTGAACTGTTCCCATTTTTATCTGGTTTGGATGGTGTTCTTTACTGGATACTAAGAATAAAAACTGTCGTGGCTTCATTAAATTATTATTAGAAATTACTAGAGCCAAGCAAAAACTGACGTTGATTATAACAATCTTAAGGTTGGGGAATCCGGTAGAGTTTTTTCTAAACCCCACACTGTAAAATTGGTATTGTCAGCGACTATATTCACTCAATGTCAAAACAGCTCGACATAAATAAACTCCGAGTAATCGTGATAGAGAACGAAACATATTCTCACAAATATTTTATGAAAGCATTATTTCGTTGCAAACGGAGGTTAGTTATTAAACGTTTGTTCCGAGTAGAGAATATCTAGTCATTATCATTTATATAATTTCCAGTAATACGACGACGAAAAATTAAGTGTCATAAAAATACTAGGTATTAAAAGTATTCTACTTAATAGTAATACAGCTATACGACAGGACAAACATATTATTATAGAGAATGCACATAAGGCATAATTCGTGTATAATTACATGTCGTAAAATGAATTTAAGTAAATAATTGGCCATAAACGTGACTGTAAAACATGGGTGGTAACTTTACAATATACAGAAGAAGTAGTTGAGAAACGTCATAAAACTTACATGGTTAATTAATGTTGATTAAAGAATTTAAACTATGATAGTATTGTGTTGAAAGTAGTGTTTGTCTCTGTCACCGAGCTCAAACGCAGGTGAAACAAGGAACAGACAGATGTCCACATTTATAACTTGAGCTTTCTTTTCTAAGAAATATTTAGCAAAAATTTTGTGAATATATCTTTAAACCACCCACAATGAAACCATGGAACGTGCACAAACAACCGAAATCTATATTTGTATAATGATCTTGTATTGAGTAACGACGGTGACGAACCATTCATATTGTATTTTTGTGAAGCCTGATTTATGTCGATGTGCAACTGAACAATCGCACCGTTTTGACTTATGATGGTACGGACCATGGTTTTACTGACTACCCTTTAGGACGACTCAACACAAACCCTTTCAGGAACGGGGTAATAAACTTTTATTATTATATTTGCAAAAGTGAACAAAACAAACTCGTGCACCCCGTGGTTCGGCCCCGTAGCATCGCCAATTAGTCATGAGACAGAAAAAAGTTTAAATTTATTCGAAACTTACAAACAAAAAACGAGACATTCACAAAATTTATGGCTCGACCGATGGTCAATAAGAATTTTTTGCTATTGTTTAAAGTTAATAAAATTTTAACACTTTGAAAGTTCGTCTCTATTACAGTTCTGCGTAGATGTAGGTGCCCATTATCAGTTGTGCATAACGATGTTGTTTGGGCAAGCAGGTAACCGGGTGTTTTTGTGATTGCGCAAGTTGAAGTTGTTCGAGCGACTTCTATCTCTTTAGAGACAGCTTTACTTTGGAAACTTGTAACTCGGCACGCGTCCTTCGTCATTTGATATGATATTATACTATTTGTGTCGCGGCGGGACGCGGCGGATGCGGCCGGGTGCATGCAAATGGTGCGTGGAGACGTGTGTCGTAGACTCTTGCGCCTCGCCTTCCACCTTCGTTACGTTTAACACATGGCCAAGTATGGAGTCGATAGCTAATAAATTCATTAAAACTATCTACTTTTATCGTGCTTGTTGTCTGCGCATTGCGTCTCTATCGGTCCATTACTTACTAACGTTCTATGGATTCCATTAGTCGCGTTCATGTCGGCAGTAGATAAAGTAATGAATGATGAGTCAAACAATGTAAATGTATTCTATAATAATTTGTCTATCTATATTATCACAATTAATCAGAAATAACACTCGTAGGCGGCACATATTTACACTATTCAGTGTTTCGATGAACCAAATGAATCAATTGATGTCATGTTTACATGTTCCGAGCGAGAGCGACTCCAAGGTTTTTTCCTAGTCGTTTAGCAGAACCAAAAATTTCTTTTAATTTGCCGCATTATGCAAACTGCGGGATTCCTTTCGTTATTCTCCGGTTTTCGATTCCATATCCGAGAGAAATAAGTTTTTGTCTCGTCACGACACGGTTCAGTGGCTCCCGGCGTCGTCACATTGTTTCACCGCAGGCTGCGGTTAAGAAGTTACCATATTGACGTAAGCCTAAATACAATTATTTAAGATATAATGACATGCCATTTTTCACGATTCGGTGTTGGAATAAGTGAAAGTGATGCAGCACATGGTCCCGAGCGCTTCGTCATTGTCAATTACTATCATTGTTATGCTAAATATATTTTGTAGATTTTACAACTTTTCGGCGTAGCAGCAGTGGATTCATTGTCGTAACTTGGGCAATGGACGTGTGAATAATTCTGGGAACCGAAATCACTTTTGTTTTTGTTTAGCTATGTGACAAATGGGTAAAATGGTACTATTAGCACATAAGCGTTCGGCGGGCGGCTTGCGGAGTGCGCAGCGCGGGCGGCGGGCACGGTGTCTCCCGTCTAATGAGCAGGCGTGTTCGCCTCAATTGCACACAGAACTCTTATTCACCGGCAATTTATTTCATTTTTGCCCCTGTTAGCGCCTTATTGAGAGTCTTTTTATCTTATTGCCTTCGTGGGTCTATAATACCCGTTCTGTTACTTGCAAATGAGACGCACAGCGAACTTGTAAAGTCGGCTCGGTCATGATCTCGCTGCGTATAATTATTTTTTTAGATACTGTTTTTTAATGAATTTTAATGTTCAGTCGAAGTGTCTTTGTCTTAAAGGGTCGCAGCTCGTCGTATATTTAACTCTATGCTTATTTTTTGTAGTCGACGTTGTAAATCAAAGAATTCATTGGACGCAATATTCAGTCTGAGCCGACGTTAATGCTCCAAGGAGTTATGGCTTATAGAGGATATGAAGACATTTGCCAAGGTGTTATGAGTGGAGGAGCCGTCATTATAATAACAATTTCTGAGTGAGTGCCAAATGCTTGTCAAATACCACTCACTCTTAAGATTTGCATCAAAAATATAAACAATAAATTTTCGTAACGATTGTTCTTCGTGTAAATCATACAGAGTGATGGAGGAAAGATATGCAAAATATTTCATGAGTACGAATCTAAATTTGTTCGAGTTCAAGAACCTGGATGACAAAGTATTTATGTAGTAGTTAACTTATTAAAGGACCGTTTTAACAAGTAAACTACTATATAAAGCGTTGACGATTAAATAACGGTATTAATATTGATCGTATGACTAAAGCTCACGGTATTTTTGATACTTCCATAAAACTATTAATCGATTAAAAAGTGACTAAAAATCCGAAACTCTTTAAATGCTCCATGACATAGTACATGAGCTATTTTCAACAGTTTATATCAAGGTACCTAATTATCCTGAAGAATATTTCTCCCCAGATCCCGCTTTTTCCCTTTCTTCATAGGACCCATCGTACTTCGTTGTCACAGTCCTACCGCAGCCAAAATCTTTTTCTTATCAATACTCACCATCGTACCATCTACAAACTGAACTTGTTGTCCATTTTTCCTACAACCGGGGTCCTTTACGAAGAACTAAGCCAGTCAACAATGTGAGGGTGGTTGACGTGATTTATTTAAGCTGGAATTAGTTGTACTAGTACTTGCATCTGGACTACCTACTCTTACTTAAACTCAACATGATTGCCAGATTTAAAAAAATAACTGTTAACAAAACTGCTACAATTATCACAAAAGATATGATGATATCAACAGGAAGGTGTCTATTATCACTAATGAGCTTAAAGTTGAGAGGAAGTGTGTCGCATTTTCAAATAATAATTTCGAATGACGTTAAAGGTAAAAAGTCTTCTTAACCACACATAATGCTGAGAGTGAAATGAAATGTTGATGTAAAAAGTAATAAAAATACGACTTTTGATTCAACTAACGTTTAAATGCATTCAGGTTGCGGCAGAACCGTAAATTAAATAAAAGATCCGTCAATTTGGGAAGGAGTAAATCAAGGTGGACGGATTGCCCCAATAAAAATTATAAGATCCACAAAGGCCCATCGTTCTCTTCGATGAAACGCCAGGACTAAAACTGACGCCGTTTGTTTATGACGCACTAAAATATGTTATAAACTAGATAAGTATAATCTAAATAAACGTATAATTAGTACCATGATATTTGTGTAGTTCTCACAAGATGTTTTCTCGAGTTTTATTGACAAAATTTTATGATGCGCTCTATTCTTGTGTATTTTTGTTCGATGGAGATTTATTTATTTTAACTAGTGTACGGATTGTCGTATAATGTTTTTACTTACGATTAAAATAATTAGTGCCATTGCTTTAATTTGCGTCTTCATACATCATGTCACATCTCACAGCAATACATAAAATATGTAGCGAAATTTTCGTCTACATATATTAATAGAAACTTTTGAGTATTCTTTTATATTTTATACGTTTGTTTAAAAATTTTTTGAAAACGTAAATTAATTGATGAAACCAGAATTTTAGTATTGTAATTGTGTGTACTTAAAGTTATAAATAGAAGAATAAACCTTTAGTAGGTAATATTCCATTGTTCGCCAACCAATAGCGCTTGACAGCGTTCTCTTGTTGAGCTTTTTTGATGCTCTTATTATATTTTTTGGGAGGATTTTTTTAAAGATCTTATTTGTTGGTTCAATACCTGGTCGTAAATCTAAGCGTGGGGTTATATGTGCAGGTGTGCCAGCCCTTTTCTGCAACTTATGTAAATTATCTATTATTCTGCATGAGAATTCATATAATGCTTTGTCTTCTTTCTAAGAACAGAATAGTAATTCAATTGTAAGTAAGCAAAAATAAAGTGAACGTGCAATTAATAAGCCGTGTTTTCGTAATCAAAAGTGAATGATTGTTATTTTAATTTATCCTAAAGTCTAATGGTATTGAGTTTAAATATTATCTAATTAATTATACGCTCTCAGTTCGTGTTACAATTTTGTTAAAGATATTGCTTACAAAATAGGATATTTTCTGCTTCTGTACTTAGAAGATGCCCCATTTATTACATTCACAAATGTAAATGAACGCTTTCGAAGTACCTACTCGTTTACGTGAGAATATTTGTATTTATTTTATTTATGGCGTGCCGGGAGCCAGGCCGATGTGTTTAAATATCTGTAGATTTAAATACATTCACTGGAGTAACTCAAAGATCCATTAGGTTAATATTGGTTATCTTTTGTATGGATTGGTCTTTTGAATTTAGATCTAAGGTAATTAATTTGTCAGAATTCCAGTTGGAGTGCAGTTTAGACGTCTATTGGGAGCGATCGTAATTATAGTGGTGTGGTTCGTTTCATCTCGGCGCGCTGAAAATAAGTTCTTTTATTATAATCTGTATGCTTTTGGAGATATTTTTCGACGTAATAAATATTTCTGGATACAGAATTTTGAAATAAAATTTTTTTGAATTACTGAATTTTTAATTTTTTATCGCGATTAAGAATTGCCAGACATGAATGGTAGCAAATTTTCTAGCAAGAAGTTATTGGTATCTGAATAGCCGTTGTTTTAGTGAGATTAATATGTTTTGAAATTCCAAGTGAGTAATGTACTTACACAGATTCTCTGGCTATGTAGTGTCGTTTGAACAGACTTGAATTATTGCTATATAAGCCGTTCTTTCTGCTGTCAACTTTAAAATTTATGCGCGTGAGTTATTTGGTTTGTATATTCGTGACGATTACATGCGCGCTAACGAATTTATGCCCGAGTGTCTTAAAAGTACTTTGCTTGGAATATAACGCATGAGATCAGTATATTCAGATCTTTATTAGTTTTCAAAACAACTTTGAAAGGACCTGTGACTGTTATAAAGTGTAACAAGAAGTGTTTATATAAGTATTTGGCAGTTCGCAGCTAATGATTGTCGAGAACCTTACATTGTGAAATTGACTTTAACATCTTAATTTTATTTGTTATCGTTATTTCGTAAGCTCAGGGGTTCAGCATGGATCGGGAGTTATTGTTAGATTGACTGCGTTTTAATATATCGCTATTTATAAAGAGAATCTGTTAGTGTTGTAATCGGATTATTTACCGATTGAAATTATTTATCTGTGAGTGTCTGTATTCCACCGGTGTGGAACTAACTTCTGACATTCATACGTCAACACTAGCAGGTTCCTCAGACACTTCGTAAAACATAAATATTATCGTGTAGAAGGCCATTCTCGATCAGACTTTTTTTTCAGAGTGCCGACAGTTATTTCATATAAATTAATGGCGTGAGTCGTCATGGCGCAGACGCGGAGCTCTATTTATAAACTGACGAATGAGACGCGCTGAGCGCCCGCGCACGCGGCCCGTCATATTCCAATTACAAATAGCTGTCATCACTATTACATTAATAGCAAGCTTTATTTGTAATTTTATGACAAATTACAACCAAAAATTACATGAATACATTTTATTGGTTTTCAATGAACAAGATTCGTCAATTGAAACCAGTAAGTGTGTTGAATGTAGATAAACCATGCGCTTAGATAGATATAAAGGTGAGCGTATTTGTGTATTGTGCGGAGATAAAATTATGAATTATGATGTTTCGGGCTTGCGGTCGTCTCTTTTCCTCTTAAGACGGCGAGCGGAGTGCGAACGAGACGTAGGGCGGCGCGGCGCTCGGCGGCGTCGGAAGGGTTATTATATATGAATTATGATGACGCCGCTGCTCCGCTCGCGGTAATATCGTTATGAATATGCTGAGCTCTGCTCGCCTATTGGCTTAAAACACATCCGCCTTTTGTGCGGGAACGCCTCCGGTGGCCTTTTTTGTTCCTTTATTGACATTCAGTTATGCACATTGCGAGTGGCGATGCACAAACTGTAATATTTTGCCATGGAAGAGGAGAGATAAGTCGAGCGAGCAAGCGGTCGCCGAACATTTGGGATGCAAATTCGTTGACTGTCGTATGCAAACGAACTTATGCTACTGATGCGGTATAGGCGGCCGCTATGAGGCCCACTCAGACGTTTCCTGCATTATATCAATTTGCATTTCAGCAGGTCCCCTGCCTACGGCTAAAATGCTATGCAGGCTCTACAACGGTTACAATTGTTATAATCTATATTCATTTTATCCAATTTTAAGTAAACCTTATGTGTGGACGTTTTGTAAAAGGTGTTCTACCACCTAGAAAATATAACAGATTGTTTCATGTAATGTTATAATTAAATTACATTATTTCTTAACGAAGCATTTTGAGAATTGGAAAAATTCAGAGCTATGATTGAATAAATTTGAACTTTACATCTTATTACTGAAAAACATTAGAGTGCTATGAATAATTGAGTTAAAAAGAAAGCATTACAACACCCATATGAATTTACATTTAAATGTATTTAGATCCTCACAATAAATAACCTATCGATTAAACTCAACGCTAAGCGTGTTAATAATGTCATGGCCGAACACATACGATGAAAACTGTTACAACGATGACGTACACCAGACTCAATACTATTTTTTAAAAGCAATAAAATTTGCAGCATTGTTAAAATGGACTCAGTTTAAGACACATCAAAGCACTAAGATAATTGTAAATAAATTGGGTGTTGTGTATACATACTCTATCGAAGAGGAGATTAAGAATTATGACAAGAAGAACATTTAGGTACTTCTTGGTTCTATATTCATTAGATTTCAAGATCTCTATTACACGCATATAAATACAACATTTTTCCATATGTTTTCTTACACGAAAAATATTTTGAATGTCAGTGAACTTCGTGCTTCATTCGGAGAGTTATTAGACGCCAGGAATGTTATATTTTGATGTCTGCAACTGTCCCAGTGAGGCGACACCGTTTTCGACTATTCCGATAAAAAAAATTTCGATCGTGTTGTAAATAATTGTTTAGGAATTTAAATTGTTTTTTGTTTATTTTTTTAACCTGAAAATCCTTGGGGCGCCTGCTCAAATGCTCTTGTACGATTTGAACTCAGCAGGATGTTAAGAAGGCCAATGCCGCTGCAATTGGAATGTATTACTAGGCGGGAGCAATCTAAGCTTGGTGCCGAACGACAAGAAAAGATAAGTGTAAAAGTATTAAATTTTCTCCGGATCAGATTGCAAATTTGTATTTTAATTAACCATACTGTATAAGATATGACAATGATATCGATTATTAATGTGACATTCCCGATGATTCCCAATGCGCAAATAGTCAGTTGACACTGTGGTATCCAGAACATATTTCCGTATATCGGGTAAACTGGGTTGCGTGGATGCGTGGTGTGGCATTCACCTTGTTGGCGTATCGCCAACGCTGGGCTGTTATCTAACTGCAAGCCAACAAAGCGTTCGAAAGTTCTATCTCTCAAAAAATCCGGGAAAATGGAATCTCGTATATGGACAGAATATGCAATTCACGCGCAGAAGCGAGCTGATAAATCAACGCACGTATCTATTTTTATCGTCTCTTGTAATCAGTTTGGGTGGCCAATGTAAGCTTTTAATTCGATTAGCAGTCCAACCGTCGTTGACTATTTTTCTTGTGCAATTAATAGAAAATGGAAATTTAAATCGAGACTTTAAACTAGATTTAGTAATTTTTTGACAATTCTAGTATGGCTGAAATGTCAACAAAATGACAAAAGTTTTAAATTGGGTTTAAAATTTTTAACCTAGCTAAAAACTCGATTTTGTCTTTTTTGACATTTCAGCCATAATAGAAATGATAAAAAATTTACTTAATCTCGATTTAAATTTCCTAAATATATGATTTTAATTTTAGAGATAGTTTAAATGTATATTATGTTACACAACTATAAAAGTGAATGAGCATGAAATTGTAAATGCTTTCTCATGCAAAGATAAGAATGGCCCGGCCAATGAAATGCTCTGCTAGTTGTATAAGTAAATTTTATAGACAACAATCATTATCCACGCCTACTTAATTGCTTTAAACGATATAAAAACGTTAATTACGCACGAGTCACATGTTCATTAAGGCGTAAGTACCACCAACAACACGTAATAAAGCAATTTCCTTGTTACCGCGACGTATTTTTCTGGGAAAGTTGCGAATTCAAAATTGAAAAACACGAAATTCGGTTGCAACGGCCGAGATGCCTGGGAAATAACTGCCCATTGTTGGTCGTTACGCCCGCTGAGCTATGTCGCCTCAATGAGAAGGTATTAATCAAATAAGTATAATCGAAAACTATTTGATACTTGGACCAGTTTTTTGCGTCACACGCTCACATGCAACCAGTTTGTTCGCATTTTAGAGGCCTCACTCTAATTTAAAATACTTTAAAAAGCCCATACCGTAATGTCTTTAAAATTTCGATGTCTATACATGTGATAACGTACATTCAGCGAATTCCTAAGTGTAGAACAACACAGAACTTTATGGCTAATTTTCTCAAACAATTACGAATGTTCTTTGGGTTTCAAATATGGTTTCAAAGCTATACATTTGTGTCAGTTATACATCTTAATTTTTTATAAGAATCGATGTAGTACAAATTTAGCTGCATGCTTTCTTTCAACCGCTTTTAAAGATTTTATATAAAAATTCCGTGATTCTGATATCTTTTTTAGACAACGACATTTGAATTTCCGGACCTGAGTTTTGTGTGATGAAAACGACTAGTTGTGTCTGTGTAATGTATACTAATATAAATGTATCTCTCCAAAAATCCCCAAAGTAAAACGTGCGTGAATTTATATGAAAACGCAGTGTCACTAAGTTGGATCATATTATGTGGGGATGAACTTTCTTTCGGCCGCGACAGTGTGATAATCTAAATAATAAATATCGTTATAACTATTATTTCATTGATTGTGAAAATATTAAACTTGTTTTTGAAACTATATTAGCTAAACTATTTTAAGCGAACGAATACTGACTCACCACTCACCACCTGTCACGCTGAATGCAGTCACTGCTTGGTGAAGCGCGGACTATGGCAATGGACTGCTTTTGCGATGCTTTTGCCTAGTCTCTGACTAACCCTTAGGGGATAAAAGTCGTAATTATATGTATGTATGAATACTGACTAAAAACGGCATTGTTGTGTTCCCTCCTTCGATTCCACTACTACCCTGGGTCTTTCAAGAAATGTGCAATAAGCAAGATGTCGAAATTTATGGGTGATTTTTGTCGCAATATATACCCTGCATGTGGCTTACATTCTTATCATCGGATGAGATAAGAGTAATTTGCCGGGCGTTAAAAGGCATAAATAATTGTGTCTACATTTGGGTTAACGTTTGAAATCTCACGTAAATAAGAAAAACTATACAAATGTATTTTGGAAAATTCTTGAAAATATTATTCATGCTCTAAGGAAACGCAAAATAAATTATATCGACCATTTTGTTAAACTGAATAGCATAAAGTGGAACCTGATAAAAACAGGTTACAGAGCAGGTGACCTTGCGTTTGCAAATATATAGGCGCATAGAGCCTCTAGGCGCCATACTATCGTGGAGGGGTCAATTAACTTTCGGGGGTCATTTACATTTATTGTTACACGCTTATCTGAGCGATGCTCATTTGTTTTTAAGTGTGTGTAGATTGGTTGGCGATAGCGCTATCTAGTTCTATATTCATGTCGTTCTGGTAGCTTTATGTATCATGTATAATAGCGAGCCTGGTTGCTTATTTGCATGACTATCTTAACAGTCCTAGTTAAGAAAATTATAGATAAATTCAAACAGTTATCGATCAAATTAATATAAATTAATAAATAGTAAAAATTAATAAGCGTTTGATTATTACTTGTATAAATATAAAGTCTAATGAAAAATAAAAAATTGAACAGAATTAAAAGAAGACAGAACGAAGATTTAAAAAGGTTCTTCCTTTCCCTCTATCTTTGATCTTCTACCTCCGATAAAATTATTGGTTTTATTGTGGATAAAAATCGATGTACTTAATTGTGCATAAATCTAACAATCCTCGTTAGTATTCCGTGCTGAAAAAGATTTACTTTACTGCCTGATTAAATTAGTTCTCCATCCATGTAGCAATTAGGTACATGACATTAGCGACATAGCAACTCGTTGTGTAGCATTTTATTGCTCCATTTTATGTACTTCGCTGTAGCAAATAGGCACATGTATTTACACGGATACCTAATTTAGATATTCCTTTTCCCGCTGGTAATTTTATGCGGCAAGTGTTCGGAACGATTCGACTAGGGCGATGGTCTGTCGGAAGTTAGCAAATTATCACTCGCTCGTAAAATTAACGCTTCTTATCGATCCAGAAATGATTTTAAATTAAAGTTCTCGCACGAAATTGCACATTTCGATGCACGAACAAAGATCAAAGTCGCTTGACGGCGCGGCTCGACACAACGAAACTTATTTAAAACGTAACAAAATGTTTTCAATTTTATTGCTGATTTTATGTTGAATTCTTTAAACGTTACAGTAGGGTGCGTGTGCTCACATTGTATGAGTCCATACTCACACTAGTTCCGCTAAAAAAAGTCAAGCGATAATTCGCTCTGTGCGGACTACAGTAGGGCGCAAAACCGTCGCGCCACCGGGGAGAATCTGAAATTTGCCTGTTGGAAGTGGCAGTTCCAAGATAAGATCTCACGATGCCGCAATAAAAAGCGCTCGTACCTCGACGTTGTGTAATGTGCATTCAAATTGCATTGTGCGAGAACTAATTCGCCTTAGGCCGATTCGCATGTTACGATAAACACATGTTTCGATTAAGTGTGCGCTTATGTCGACCCGGGCTCATTACCCAGTCTGGTCATGCCGCCGCACACAACTAGCTATTTTGCAGGTTTCCTCGCTATTTAGTTGCAAACACCTATTTAATTATTTAAAATCGTAATAAAATGGATAATGGAGAACGTCTATTGCTTACTAAATAAATTTTACATGTGCATTTCTAAGCTCGAGGAAAGTCGTGCTGCCATCTCTTTTTAGTATTTAAACAATGGGTCGTGTATAGCAATAAACTAGCTGGTAGTTATATGTTTTGAAATAAAAGTACTTGCGATAACACTCATGCGAATGTTATTGTGCTTTAAGAGGGCGCTTCGAGAGAGACAAACGTGGCGCGCGAGATAAGGGTATGACAAAAGCTATTGTTCTGTACACCAATTACTCGTGGCCCGCGAATTACCTAAGCCTCATATATAAATTAACCGGCGGCAAACAGCGGAAAGATTTCTCTAGCTATACGCCAACATAACAATTATTCGTAAATCACTTTACTATATGTTGAAATTTACGAGAGCTCGGACTCGGCGGCGCCGACAGCGGCCCTAGCGGCGGCCTCCTTGCACGCGAATCTGAGAGATACGGCGGCACCATAAGGTTTACTTTCAGCTTTGGCGAAATCAATTGTTAGGCGCTACGAAATTTTGTAGCAAAAGAGAATATGCATGGCGATTTCGTGATGAATATTCATTTCCTACGGGGCATGAAATTTATTGTGTTTTACATTTATATTCAAGTCAGCTGGCTTATGTAACGGTAGCGGCGCGGGATTAGCGAATTGTGAGCGTTCACATTACGATTGTGTCGCACGACTCTCACTCGTGAGCGGTTAATTTTAACCGGCCTTAATAAATTAATGAAAACTCCTCGTGACTTTCTAACGATGCGCAATTGCGATCGATTACCGTTATTAGGAAGATTAGTGAAATGATGTCGCAAGGTGAATGCGAGCTATTGTTTATGTGCGTCACGTGTGTGCCTTGTTACCAGCACTTTATCTGCTTGAGGATGATCGTGCACAAGATCGTATATAAGATCATCCTTTATAAATAAAAACAGCCTTCACTACAAGAAAATGATTAAGTATAATGTTTCCGGGTTTACAACAATGAATTGATTATGATACTTAGGGCGTGTCCCGTGTTGGTCCAGGACACAAAAAGAATACAGGTACCAACTGCTTTTCTTGCCTAGCATGTCATAAAAGGCGACTAAGGGCGTATTGGGTACCAGGACTGTGATTGTGTAGGCGATGAGCTAGCCACTTGTTACTGCTCTTTCACGATTTTTCATCTGACCAAACCCAATTTTTGTATGGTTAAATGTGGTCTTAAGGAACACAGTGCTCCTTGGACTCTGCCTACCTCGGCGTGATTCTATGCATGTATGTACTTAGTAAAAACAACATAAATAATCAATTAAATACATTTATGACGACTACGAATTTTCTATTACATGGGTCTATTAATAATGTTATAGCCTATTTAATGCGAAATTTTTTTGTTGAAAGTTCAAGATAGTATAAGACATCGCTTTATCAGTAAAATGTTAAAATTTTCATTAAAAAAATGTGCTTACACATATAAAAGGCTTATGAAGCGCACTTTTTTGAAATTATCAAAGGACATGACATTTGACGTAGTATGAAATAAGTATGAAATCAATATTGATTTGTCAACATTACGTTACAGAGTAGGCCAGCTGAAATGGCGGCACTAATTATCACATAAGACTTACGACACGAGATACTTAATTGAAGAAAATTAAAAACGGTCAGAATAATATAATAATAAAACTAATTAAAATTGTTATTAATTATTATTTTTTCATAAATATGTCTCTTTTAGGTTTTTCAGGTTTTCCTAAATCGGGTGAAAGTAATTTAAAAATAATATTCAATAAATATATAAGAGAAACAAACGAAAAATAACAAAAATAAATGCAAACTTTATCTAACATAGAATCATTCAGGCATTTCTTTGTAAATGGACTCCATTATATTGGGTCCTTATCTATGAAATTGGTGTTTTTATTCTGTCTTAGCAATTCGTCCGTAACTATTAAGTTTCAGAACATTCTTATAAAATAATTGCCTCTTCTAAAAATAGACCATATATTTGAGCTCGTATTATTTAATTTGATAATTTTTCTACTAACTCTAGATCGACTCTCTCTCTCTCTCTCGTATTTTTATAGAGTCGTGTTATAATTTTTAAGATAGGTAGGTACTTATTTCATGAGTTGTTTCAATTACATATTTGATTATGATAATAATAGTTTAAGATTTCATGTCTTTCACGCACATTTATTTCTATCCAAGTGGCCTGATCAGAAAATTATTCTAATAAGAATATGCCACAAACATATTGTTATATTAGGTCCTTACCTATGAAATTTGTTAGTATGTAAAACTGCATTTTACATACTAAATTTTTTTCAGTTTTCTTCACAACGACAAATCCAGTGATAATAATATTTGGCATGTATCATTAGACAAGCTTTAGCAATATGTGTGTGAACACGCTTAATAAAAATTATTCATCGTTTTTATGTTAATGCAAATCAAATGATGTATTCGGGAGGCAGTTAAAAATAATTGTCTTTGTGTCTAATTTTAACACAATGAAACTTACAAAAAATTACAGAATAAAAACACCAATTTCATAGGTAAGAACCCAATATTTATGATCTTATTGGAGTAGACTTATCTTATCGTACTAGGATATTATAATGTATGAATCATTGGGGTTGGGAGTGGCGATTGGTTGTCACCATTGAACTGTTTGTAACTTTATGATTGTGATTTAAGTTGTGTACAACATATAGTTTTGTAGCACTGAAATTTTAAATGAATTCCGTCATTTAAACATTAGTTAAAAAGGAAGAATGAGATTGAATAATTTTACTATATCAAGTTGGAATAGCAAGGGAAAATTGCTGTCAATTTTGAATAAAATTTTGTTTTATTTCTGTCATAGTACCTGTACACCTGAAGTCGTAATTAGCTTGGTCCGAGAATATTTTATGCTTTAAAGTTGAGCGCGATCAAATTGGAGCAACTTTGTACTCGGCTCAAATTATTTGACATTTGCAATAAAATTTGGGGCGTAGTTAGTCATCGAACCCGTTGATCGACACACTTGGCACCTGTCGAATATTTAGCGCATAAATCCATAGCAACAGCGATCGATCGGCTCCGCGATGGATTCTGAGCTATATTTACTCTTTGCGCTCGCGCATTGTTCTCGGTTGGATACCTCAGAAGACTATCGAAACTCATTTATGAGCTGCTGATTGACATCCAATGTTGAGAAAATGTTATTAATTACTATGTATGCTGATAAATCAGGTGTAGGTTCTGTAAGGTTCAAATTATATGTATATTCCAGTCTATATTAATATTGTTATAGCAATTGTTGAAATTAATAACTAATCGAAATTATAAATTAATTCTGTATATCCCTATTTCAATGTGGAAGGGATTGAACAGGTGTTCTTAACATTTTGATATTAGAAAATTTCATTTACTTTGACTGAGAAATTGTTAGTAGTTTTCGTATTAGTTCCGATATGAGCCATCTTTCAAAAAACATGCAGTTGTATTGATTTTGGGTAAAAGAACTAATAACAAAAACCTTTCAAATTATGTACCAATATGACCTATAATATTAGTCAGTATTAAATTTTGAATTAACGTGAATATATTAACAAACTAATGATAATTCCAGTCCGGAAACAGGTAGGTCCGTCCGTGATTGCAGCGGCCGCGTCAAACAATTGATTAGTCGCATAAACTCGGTTTGGCGCGCTAACGACGCATCACCCGGGCGATAATTAAATTGTAAATTAGCTAAGCCGATGCTAGCTCGATGCCGCTGGGCGCTGCGGTCGCGTCTGCCGTGGTTTGCTTTAGCTAATACATGCTTTTTGAGGTACTGTATATAAAATACATACTATTATGTATGTACATTCATTCATTTTAGAACCAGCCTGGCGGCCGTACAGTTCTTGAGTGGAGGCCGCGTCTCAGTAAACGTAGTGTGGACGAACTGCGACAAGATGCTGATATTCTAAGGTGCTGATATTCGATGGAAAGGTGGCGTGCGTTAGGGGAGACCAATACCGATGACGGGAATATGTTAATAATGACGATGATAATGCTATTAATCATACAATCACGTATTTTCCCGATGGGGTAGACAAAGAATACAGATCTCCACTTGATTCGATTCTGGTACACGTCTTTGGCTTCCTCTAGTTTCATTACGAACTTCATTGGCTAACCTGGCCATTTTTTAACAACAACATCGAAATAAAATACATAGTTGAACATACATATATGTAGTTGCAGCTCATGGAAGTAGGATAGGTCCTGTTTTGGGGACTACAGCGGACATAACATTTTCAATGTAATTGTAATACGTAATTTTTTATCAAATTGAAGAATTGTAATGATTGCTGTAAATGAACCTTAAATAAGAGGATGACAAGGAAACCATGGATAAGGTTAAGCTTAATATGTTTTGACAACATTTGAGCTGACTAACGATGGAGGGAAATGAAAAAAAAACATGTTCTTATAAAATTTTCACAGGAAACGTTGCGTGAAATAGTATGTCTGTACTAAAAATAGCAACATAAAATAATGAGACATAAATTAACTTACACATAATGAAAAATATCTTTATTTCAGGTAACCACTAATACAAAGGTAAGTACTGAATTTAATATTTTCTTACCATGGACTATTAGTCAGATTTCATTGTTCCACAATTGTGAGTCCTGCTGCTGATTATAATATTATTATACCAAAAGCAAATTGTAAAACTCAAGCCGAGCAATGGTTTGTTTTAGCTAATCTTTCATTCTAGTTTCCACTAAAATTAACTAGTTCGATGGTAGTTTGCAGCCACGCCGAGCTGCGGTTACCGCCCCGCGGTTAGCTCTTTGATAATACACGGTATTTTCATGATTCTATTGTTGCTCTTGCATTTACCACTGATATAGAAATAGCAAATGAGGTAAGGAGCAACTGCTAAACTTAGTAAGTAGGACAGTATAAGAAATCACAATGTGACTTTTGGTTTCTTAAAGATTTCTCTGTACAAGGTAAGTTTGTATATCACCACGTAATAAAAAAAAAGACGTGTGGCACTCGGGGACTGCCGCGGTAAAGCTATTGCATAGCATTTTGTATCAACTTATTTGTGATAATAATAAAATGTATGTATATAGAGTACCTACTCACTCATTTTCTTTCATTATTTTTTTTGGTGACTTTCTTCATTAATAATAAATGCACTTTGTTCATTCATATTCACGCACACAACGCCGTGTCGAAGACTGCCGAACTGAAACGACTTTAGACGATGCACGGCCTTCAAGCCACACCTCCTTGCGCATCGGAGTGGGGAGCGTGAGGTTTTTGCGTTACGGAATTTCTGGATTCGGTCCCCGCGCTCAAGGCCCGCGATAGAAGCTATGCAATAGCTTAATAAAAAGTATTGGTCCTTCATAATTTCGTAATAACTACATGCATGCTCGCCCAAAGGAAGCATTCTTAGGCTCCATATCCTATGTATTATAAGATCTAGAGTAACGGATTTATACGGAATAATACATATTATTATTATGAAACAAAAATTAGTATATTTTTGTTAGTACAAGCTATGACTTACGTAAAAATGAGGTTTGATTCAAATCAAATCAAATCAAAAATATCTTTATTTTATAGGCTTGATATACAAACACTTAAAAACGTCAATTTATGAATAAGTGAATCTACCACACGCTCGGAACGCAGACATCCCCGATAAGAGCGAGCCAGAAACTCGAGGGTTGCTCTTTTTTTCACATTTTTTACAATTCTTGTTTTTTATAAATGTTAGGCTAGTACAATCACGTGGGTGAACATAGATATTATGAACATAGATTTTTAGCATTATAATCAGGAAGAATATATGAGCACTTGAAACAATGAACGATGTTGAAATTCGCTATACAATTAAGATAAAAACTAATCAATTAAAAAGCGACTGGCAACATCCCACATTACGAGTAAGCACAATATGTAACATAAAGACGTGTCAATCTGTCCACGTATTTTTATCGTCCAAATATTCCTGAACTGTATAGTAACCCTTTTTTATTCAATTTTGTTTGACACATAGTTTGAATTTGTGTAAAGGCAGTTCAGTTAAATTTGGTGGTATTTTATTATAAATGTGTATACATTTCCCCATAAATGACCGACTTGTCTTATGAAGTTTGGAATGATATCACTAACTGGTTACATCGGTGGATCTCCATCAACCTGGCGCATCGCATGACCGAGTGCCCGAAAAGGTCAGGAGTTTCGCCCTGGAAGCGGTTCGGGGAATTTCTCCAGCAGAACCCTTTGGTACTCACAGGCACTTGTATCGGAGACGTTTAATGGGTGGGAGAGAAAGGTCGGATTGACAAAAATACTTTGGATATCACCGGTCTTCTGTTAAAAGATCATCTAAATTATTAATTGATTATTATAGTTTTAATTTAAAATTAAATTTAAGATAACGCGATCAGGCTCTATGGTGTCCGTATTGAACACAAGTAAATATTATTTAAATTTTATACATGTATTCTTTTTTTATTACAAACTAGTTTTCTATTACATAAATTTTGTTCTATGTATAAAATTAAACATAATGAAGAAGTTTCACTTGACAGTAGTACATACTCGTGTTAGTTACCTGATCAGAACTCTTCTTATTTTTCAATGGTGGACACAACGCGTTTTACTAAGTTTTAATACACTCACGATAGTTTGCCACAGACACAACTTTTACATTACTTTTACCGACAACAAACACTAACAAACACTGGTGTTGCACCAACAAACAGAAAGGGCACAATCATCAGTTGACAAAAACAGTGTACCTTATAACGCGACATTATACATACGTTCGTTTCGGGATGCGCTGATTGCGAAAAATTCAATCTTGTTCCATGGAAATTTAATTTAACATACAAAATGGAAAGCTCTCGTTCGATATGAATCGACGTTGGTTCACTGACTGCTCGCCTGTTTGTGGACACGATAGTGCTTTGTGTGCATATTGTAATCAATTTAATTGTTGAATTGTATCAGTTTGAACTCGCAATTTGTAATTTTGACGTGAAATTCATTAATTTGTTAGGAGAGTTTATATGTGTGTTCGTTACCAATGTTTAAATGATTAAATATAATCATGCGGTTGTATTGAATGGCGATTCAACAGAACTAGTTTTTTATATCTGACTGTTACTATGAAATGTACATGTACATGAAACGTAACCTGTCTGCAAATGTTTAAATGGGCATTTCGGTGCAATCTGACTCAACTACTAACTAAATAAAAAATAAAATAAATGAAATAATGGAATACGAGCGAGGCATTGAATTAGACACTAATTTGTCGTAAAGACTTGGCTGAACAGTACTAATGCTATTAAGTATAATTCAATAACAACATATTATTTTTATGTGAATGTTTGTGGTTGAATTCGGAGTTATTTGTTCACCGCTTTTTGCACCTCGTCATAAACGAACTACAGACTTATTTTGTTGTTTTTTAAATTTTGAAATATCATTTTATGTTCCTAATTGCAAGCAAACACCGAGTTCATAATATATTTGTGCCGCCGTTCTCCACATGAGTAAATATGTCGTCCGAGACGTCTCGCTGCATCGCACATAAAATATATTAATAGCAGTTCGTCGCACCTATCGCGAGAATTCGCATGCCGATGCCTTGTCAATAATCGTTAATAGATATTTCAGAACAATGCAATCGTCTAAGTATAGCATCGTGACTAACGTCCTGTCAAACCGACGCGACTTGGTATCGAAGAGTTTACAGTACTGGCTACGGAACGTTATGGAAGTGTCTCAGCCGCGTCTTGTTTGTGTTGGTGTTCTGTCACCATTTACAACTACATGCAATGTCATATGTTCTCGCAGGACACTGTAGCGCGGATACTGCACAAGTTCGTACGATCACCGCACGCACACGTTTAACTCGTGACTTGTGAGAGTTATAAGACAGTCAATTGTTTTAGTATCGCCTCAAGCACTGTGTTAATCTTATTATGGAAGGATAATTTATTTGCTATGGTACCTGTTTGACGGATACCGTTTGATTTGTCTCGCTAGGCGTTGCTCGACGAAGTCGTAAATTTCATGAGTATTTTCTTTGTATGCTTCGATTGATATGCTTTTGATAGTAGACCGGTGCTATATCTCTGTGGTTTATTTACAAATAACTCTAATTACGACTTATATTACGTTTCTCCATTTGAATAAATTGTAAAGTTTCCTTTCTGATTTTATACAAGTATTATTGATGCCAAAAAGCCACAAAACTATATTTAAATTTATGTGACACTGTCGTTAGTGAATTGTTATGCTACAGAAGCCATAGTCTGCTTGTAATATTAATGTCTATTTTTATCTAAACTTGTTTTTTTAGTGGAAGCTGCTGCATTAGAAAAAATTGCATAGACCCACATGTCGGCACACATCGGAAGTCATAACTCACTGTTATGATGCGGACGACACCAGTTTCATAAACATTGTTTTTCTTCATTTCGCCCCTTATATTTATATTTATCAATCCATCTACACATTTATTTATAGGGCAAAATGGCGAGCTTCCGAGGGTGCCGTCATAACGATTTATTGTTTTCTTTAGCCATAGTTCGAGCCCCTCATCTGTTAAGGGATTTCGAGATAGCCCTTGTTGGTCAAAAGATTGGTTTTTATACTTAGACGTTGAATAGGTTCATTGTATGCGGAAGGTAATTAACGGGCCTATTTAAAAGAGATTATAACATTTTTAATTACTGAAAGCTTTGTTTTACTTGCGATGGTTTTATTACTAAAGTCTTTTTAGGATTAAATTACTCGTATTATATGAAATAGATAGGAGAGAGAGAGATATAAGAAACATCCTTAACTCTTCATGCCAACCTTCAGGCAGAAAGAAAGTGGCTTAAAGCCAAAGGTGTAATATTTTCATGGTCATGGTGGTCATGGTGTTTCATGGTGGTGGTGTGTGTTTCATAATGATATGTATTTAACTATTAAATTTATTTGTCCGACATCTAGTATCCGTAACACAAGCAGCATTTAGTTGCTTAAAATGGGACTAGTTGATAAGTGTGAATGTCTGAGGAAATTTTTTTTTATTCCTCACAATCCTCGAATTGCTGGTGTCTAGAATAAGGAGAGACTTCAAGTACTTCGGTCTGGCTCTGGACGTCCTGCACCTCTAGTGTGAATTTTGACATGTGGGTCGCCGACTCGATTCAATTGACGTCAGTGTAAAATCGTCATACATTTACCACCAGCACCTCTATTGGAAGCTATTTGGAACTGACGTAAATGTATGGAGAAAGACGCTAACCCCTAGTAAGAGTTTGCATAGAATTCCATCTCGACAATTGTAAACTAGTGGGAGGTTCTCAGCTGGTTTTTCGGCCACGTGCACTTGGATGGGTGCTCCCAAATATCGGTTCCAGTTCCGATTGGCGCACATTGTGTGATAAATCGGAGAATTCTACCTGATTCTGATAATATTGCTATCAAAAATACTTTTAGTCTTTTTTGTCTATATGTTACGTGTGACTTCATAACACTAGCCTTCCAAGTCTTACATAGTTACTTTGGGTTAGGCTATTGGTGTGTATTAAATCTAAGTATTTTTTGACTACGTCTGTTGAATAGCACTACATCTCTCAAGTGTAACAATTGAAGTCAAACAAACGAAAAAAAAACATATTTTAGTTTAAAACAAAAACATTCACTTCGATTCTGTAAGTATGTTAATTGAAATAGTCAATAACATCCTTACTTTTCTGAGGGAGAGAACGATTGTTTAGAAAACTATTTTTATACCTCCACAAACAAATCTCCGGAAACGCAAAATTGTAGGTGTCAAAAATCCTATTTGACTCGTGCTGTATCTCAGTGCGCACGACCAAATGTACTACGACCATTTATACTTGATAATATTATAATGTTATTTCCCGTGAAGCTGAATATTTTTGTTGAATCAATGGTTGATTATTAGATTTTGTATGAAGAGGTAGTAAGTTATCAATAACAGATTTTTATAGACCTTTAAATCAATTTACGTTCAATATTGAGGCCAAGGTATCATCATGATAGATAGAAAAATAAATTATAAATTGATTTGGTTCATAATTAATTACCTGACTCTAATTGGTTTATTTATCTTTATTGATATTGTGGAGTCAAATCTCAATGAAAATTAAGAATAATTATCATTGTAATTTTTTTATAAATTATAAGATATGTTTTTTATTACTAGGAACATTATTAGAACATTTTGATCAGCCATTGGTAAAATTGCTCTCAAAAGTATCAAGTACGACTAGTCATTAAATAATTCAAAGGTAGTCGTTTCAATACTTGACATATTTATGTACACAGTAGGTGCAACGCACGGGACATATGGCGAGGCAATTTATGAACCCGGGTGCCCATTACCATTTTAAATATTATTTTTAGGGAATTTCGTGTCAGATCTCGCTTGTCGTCTGTATATTAAAAGATGTGATCCACTGATTAAGGCACCCTGATATTTCTGAACGACGGCGTAGGATTTTCTGTTAATTAGGTAAAGGAAACATAACGTAGGGAGAATTTTATAGTGCAGTCTCACAGCTCACTAACCCAAAATAATTTTCTAAGAAGCTCATTTCATAAGAATTATAACTGGTTTTTATTTTACCAGACTTGACGTCGTCAACGTTCTTTCGGCGACAGAATACTTAATAATGTTGATATCATATTTATGAATAACGACTTATGATTTGGTTGAAAGTTTCCAAGTAATATTATCCTTAATGTTACGACGAGGAGATAATAATCGATTTATTTTATATTGTTTACGAAAAATACCAGAACCCGTTTATTCACATGTTTAGGAACATTTGGTTTCACTTTCAAATAAAGTTCGGTGATGCGTTACCACAGTAGTAGTAAACATTAGTTCACTAGAACGATGAATAGTAGGCACAGTTGTGAGGAGTAAAGCAAACAAAGTAGGGTCAACCACGCCATTAAAATTTATGAAACGGAAGCCATCAACTCAACCGCCATGTGCAGCCACCCCGATCTGTCAATACAGATGATCGGCGCGTGCGCATCGGGCTAACTCTCAAACCGTTCGAATCCACTACTATTACTACTACGCTACTATTTACTATTTTTAACCTATAAAACCACTTTCTCACAAAAAAGAAATAAGCTAATGAGTGGGGTTCAACATGAGTTGTAAGCGCGTTATGATCGCGTGAACACTAAGTTGTGGCAAAGACATCATCGTGAAATGTTCTGTATGTCATTTAGAAATGTATTAAATAATAACATGACCCACAAAATAGGACTTTTTAAATTAAACAATGCATTATTAACGAAATAAAAGTCTACTCATTTCCAAATTCTTACACATTTTCGTGTCTAAAGGGTGCATTTTTACCAAATCTTGCGTAAGTTTTTTTTCATTTATGTCATGATATAATATCATATTTTCAATTTTCTGTTAGTAGATAATGGTAAGTAACATTATTATATCGATAATACGGATTACTTTGAAAGCTATAATTAGTATGAAAGTTCCAATAAGCTTACTTATTGAATGGGACCTTTCTGCTAGATCCGATATAAAACCCTTATCGCATAGTCTACGATATAAAATGCAATTTCACCCAATTTCACCCCTAATATTACCTGCCATAAAACTTTACTTCGTATGTTAATTGCCTGCTGAATCCTTTATGTCAATAATGACTTTTAAATTATAACAGTGTTGAAGCGACATTATGCTGGGTCAAAAGTTCCATTATACGTGAAGATGAGACTAATATTAATCAACAGCCAAAGAGTAGATAGGTACTACAATTGTATTATTATTGTAGTTGTAACTTTTAATAATCATAATCATTATATTGGTTAGGCTATATTTTATTTATATTATTATTAATATTCGCATCTATTATTAAATTTCATAAAAAAAATTGTGGGGAATGAATACAGTAGGAGATCTATTTGTAAAATGTGAAACAACAAAATTGAGAACTAAAAGAATTCCGGTCCAGTTAATTTAAAAGTAGCTATGGGTCTAACTAGTTTAGATAGGCAGATTCTAGTCTAAATAAAATTCTCTTGTATAAATAATTCTAATAAGATTGTTACGGTACACTCGAAATTTGAAAGTGATAATATGAAATGAAGACTAAGTGTATTTTTACTTGGGGACAAATAAATTTATTATTATTATTATTTGTTTAGTGCAACTACTTTGAATGGAATACGAGCCTATTGAAGTATTATACCAAGGTGCGCATTGAGTCGTAACGATTTGCCGGACATTGTGGTAGGCACCTGGTATTATGTTGTCTGTGTCTGTAACAAAAACATCGTAAATGCTTATGGATACATAGCTTTACGAGCATTGAATAGCTGTAATAACCTAAATCAGGAAACTGTAACGTAGGTTTAGTATAACTGTTTCTTGACTGGCCCACTTGAAATTTAAAATCTAGATAAAAAAATTTGTTATTGTTTAACATTGTACGCATGACAAAAAATACAAAATCTAGATTTAAATCTGACGACCTCCGTGGTCGAGTGGTCTGTACGCCGGTCTCAAAGCGTCGCCATCTCGAGATGTCCCAGGTTCGATCCCAGTTCGTAACACAAGCAGCATTTAGTTGCTTGAATTGGTACTAGTTGATAGGTGTGAATATCTTAGGATATTTATTTATTTATAAATCTCAATTTAAACCGTTTTGTTCTAAGAAATTTTACAGTCGAGAAATATACGAATTTTGTTATATTTTTTCAAATTATATATTATTAGATCGTTTCTTATAAGAGAAAAATGTGAGCCTAAATAAAAAATTTGGACATGTGAAATAACTAAGAACTTGTTGATTTATCTCTAAGTATTAGGTAGGTACAGTTAAAGAAGTTCGCGGTCGACGAGTAGTTTCTTTAGACATCTTTTCTCTTCTGTCTAGCGTTTTACCGACCTTTTGCCAATGTCCGATTTCCTGCTACATCTTCTCCACTTTGCTCGGTCTTCGGCACCCCCTGATGTAAAAATGTTCTTCTTCATGTCCGCTTTTACAACGTCCAGTAGCTAGTGCTTCTTTCTTTAGGGACGTTTTATAGGTAGATTTCATACATTTTAACTGATAGTGCGCGCGTTGTGGTTATGAAACGATGTTAGGTCTTGTAATTGAATGTGCGCGCGCGCGGCCAGCGCTGGCGGTCAGCACATGCAACCACCAACTATGCAACCACCCTCAGACACCTATATTATAAAAAATAGAATACAAAATAAATATTTTATTTAAAATATAAATGACTGCTTTAATAATTTTACTTATTTCTGTGATGCTTTCGAGAAAAACTCCACTGGTCTATTACGAAATTCCTCGTCTGTACTTACCTACTACAAGGCGTCGGGTCTGTCCTATAAATTCACAATTACAGTAGGTATTTCGGTTTGAACTGTGAAGTGATCCTAGAAAAACGATCCACATTTTTGTTATTTTGATTCTAAATATATTTCTGTTCAGACGGCTTAACGTGCCTTCTGAAGCACGGAGGAGTTCGAGATCACAAAGTTTTGGTCACCCATCCAAGGCCTGACCATGGCGAAAGTTGCTTTGTTTTCGATATCGAAAGCTTAAGCGTACTAACCACTACGCCACCGAGCTCGCCCTCTTTAAATAGCAAAAAAAATTTACTCGTCAATTGTTTTTAGTCAAATTAAATTTAAAACTTTGGACGTGTAGTCCCGTTGACAGAGATGTAAGTTGAACTTTAGAGCACTTGCAGGAAATTTTTAAACCTAGTTTACATCACGTTTTTTTTAAATTTTGACATTGTAGCTATAGTAAAATGGTCAAAAAATTACAAAATCTGGGTTAAAATTTTCTGCAAGTGGGCCTTACATTCATTTCTACGCAAAAACCTGTATCTACAAATGGGTTCTGTACAACTTTCAAAATACTTTTAGTCTAGTGTTTTATTTATTATGAAATCTTTCATTATTCTAAAACTAGTACTTTATGTGCATATGACATCATCAAATAGATTTTGTAAACAAAACTGTAAAGAAAGTATAAATTTCTTCTTAGAATAAGGCCCTTAGAATAAGGTAGCTAATGAACAGTTTGTTTATTTACAATATATTACAATATTAAGATCTATTTAAAAACAAAGAGTCATATGATATTGTGTCAGCTCCGTGATCGGAAGTTGCACGCATGCATTCTAATCAGGCAGTGCAACGCATTTTATATCACAAATTCCCAAGGGAATTCTGAAATATGACAAGAAGATAATAATATTATAAGGACTATTTATAATATTTTAATATACAGTTTTCGTTTGTTTCAATTTACAGTTTCTCTTTACAGTTCTGTTTCAATTTACAGTTTTCGTTGAAAAATATATTACCTACTTACTTATACGAAAATACGTTCAAATGTACTAAGTAATAAACATTATTTTATTATCATTAGTGATGCAACTCACCACGTGGAACAAATATGTTCGAGTCAAATATATTATGTATATTGATATAATTTATATAAAATTTAAAGATGTTTTGTGATAATAAATTTCTCATTTAGATATTGTATAATATTTAAATGCCGTGTCAATGATATTGTCGCAACGTGAGTCTACGCGACAGGTGATACGCTTGTAGTCAACCTACATCTAAAAATTGTATTTATTTGGTTAGAAATTTTAACACTGTGTGTGACAAAGCAAATTTTTTCTGCGAATAGTTTTGTGTGCTGTGATTTTAGGTATTCTGACACAGCTAACAAGTTTGTGCGCGTCGCCACAATGCGATAACTAAATTTTTCAGTCACGTTCCAAACAGAGCATCAAATTTGAAATTCTCTTTTGATGGAGCGCTCGCCGTCACACATCGCAAAGGAAATATAAATGCTGTCCAGGAACGAATATGCGGCAATCCCTCACACAAGTGGGTAAGACGCCTGAATTTTTAATGTTACACTCAGACCGTTGCAAACCGTAACAGTTTTCTTGTCATTGGTGGAGTGGAGATGTGAGATAAATTTTGCAGAGTGGCCCCATCTTTTCGTCTCACATTAATTTTTAATGTAGACACGGGGTACACTTCATACGCGCATCTAATGCAATTTGTATACAAAGTTTTCAAAGAAAGTCCACTCTGGCCTAATATTGAGCAAATTGAAAATTAATAAAGCGTGTATTTTTAGATCATTTCTAAATATTGTAGATGTTTCATCTAAGTAAGTAAGAAATCATAGAGACAATACTCGTAGCTAACTTTTTATTTTGGCAGAACTAAAGCATTAGATTACATAAAATCGTTATAAGTGCTTTGTAAATGATTTGCTAAATGTATTGTGTTTGTTAATTAAGCTTCCAATTTACCCGTAATGCTTTGATTAATTACAAAACGATTGAAATCTTAAAAAACATCAGATATTTGCGTCAGTTTACCTTGAAGTAGCGAATTAACTTCCTCGTAGTCGATTATAATGACAAGTCTAAAACAATAACACAGTTGTATTAGTTTTTATTTTTCGCCTCTGCCGAAGGTCGAACTAACAATGCTCTAAACAAAGTTGTCGCGATTCGTTTCGCCATATAATTTCAGTAATCAACCTTAGCCACGTCACTGCTACGCGCGGTACGGAATCGATTAAAGCATTCGATTTCCGTCGTTTTTATATCGAATAATTATTTGAAAAATCAAACAATCAAGGACTGTTTCCGTCACTAGTGAGATTTTATAACAAAATCGAGTCATACAGCTGTGGGTAATCTGTAGGAACAGTCAACTGTGACGCTTCCTCGGTCTTTATTTCATTGATAATTTGTTTTTACATTCGACGTGACGGTATAGTTTTTATTTTTCTTTCTTTTATGGTTTTTTCTTGGCCGGTGAGTTGTCTTGTTGGGGAAGCGCACCTGCTCGGCAGCACCGGTGGTTTAATTATTAACGATCTTTTTATACGATTTAATATTGCGACTTTGGGAAGTAGATCACCTCGTTGATTACGAGATTCTTTTTTTACAGTATTCGACCATAATCAGTGGAGCGTTGCATTAATTTTTCAAACCCAGACGTTGTTTCTTTTTGTGAAATCTTAGAAATGTCCATTAATATAGTCTATATTTATAAACTAATATATATCTTTAAACATAATAAATAATTTTATTTCTCAATAAGGTCGTAACAATTTCAGGTACATACAGTCAGTATGTATGTTACTTCTGTACTACGTTTCACACATAACTTGTATTTGATTACCACCTCAAGGAATACAAAGAATAACATACCATAATCAAATCCACCTTTAATTCTCTACTCACATATTATTCATAACCTTATAGTTATAACCGGGCATACGTCCGGACAGAATTGAGAAGTCACAAAAAATATATGTCTATGAATATCAAAGCGTCAAAAACGGCGCGCGCGCAGCGAGAGCCTTGCCCGGTTGTAAATGAACACGCTCCCAATGGTCTATTAACCCGCTGTCACTAATTATGAATATTTCATTTTTACGACACTGCTATCCACCCATAATGGCCATTTTCCGGCTTTCTTTCCACACATCTGGTATTTTTAAATGCTAATATTTGTTCTACGTTGATTGAAAGGTCAATGGTTTTGTCAACATTGAGTGCTTAACAGACCCTATTAGCGTATGATATAGAATTACGAAACTGTGTCATATAATATTACACTAAAGATATGGTGATAATTTAAGCGATAGTCGTAGTTATTAATATGAATGTATGAAATATGATATTTTTTGTCAAAATATGAAAATAATTAATGTGATATCGTCATTTTTGATAATCAATTAACCCAATATAAACACGTTAACTGCTGCCATACTAAAGTGAAACACGGATGTCTAAACACGTGCTCTAAATCATTTTCATGCATGATCTGTCAAACTTATCCGAGATGTCAAGGGTTGACGTGGGCTCGTGACATCCGCAGCGACCCGGGGATATGCCATTAGACTACCCTAAACCTTCAAAACTTGAAGCAGCGAAGACGCAGGGCACCGTTTTCAACAAAGTTTTTGTGTGACATGTTACTTTTCAAAAAGAGAACCTATTTGCATTACTATTTAAAAAGCTTAAATGTAAGTGCCGTTATTCTAAACGTGCCTTTAAATCGCTAGGTATAAAGTTCCCTTTGCTCTATTGGTACGTCATAAGTCCAACAACGGAAGGAATAGCTCAGCGTGTGGCTCTACATTTGTGTTATTAAATGATTTATGGCGGAGGATTACACAGAGACTAGAGGGTTGAGCAATTTTGGGATGTATTGATATTCTGCGTGGGTGCAATTTCCCACGTGATGTCGGACTGTTAATCATGCGCGGTAGCCGTGTGTTGATCTCAGTGTAATTGAGTTAACTGACGCACTGATGACTTATTTGACAGAGTGAGCAGTCTGTTTTACAGTCGGGTATATTATAACAGCTACCGTGGATTAGTTTAAATGTTTGTTGTTTGTACGGTAAGATTATTGATTTAATAAAGGTTTTATGTAGAGTTAGCTTTTAATTAAATCGCTAATAAGTAAAATGTTATTGCGTTGTTATTATTTACTTGTTCATAGATTAAATTTATTCTAGACACTTCAAGAGTTAAATATTCAAATATGCGTTATATTCGGTAGTCCCTTAAACAGCCACTTAAAATGTATAGACATTAATACCGTCGAGTTTATAGTGAGATCAAATAGTTGTGCCCCGATTCATCGGTCGCGCATTATTTTCCTGATCGAGATATCAAATTGATAAGTGAGCCACATCGGCGGCGGGCGGGCGAGGCATTATGAAATTGGCTGTATGTTAGACGCCGTTACTTACGATAAAATATAACCGGCTTGCCCGCTCATATCTGTCGGAAAGATACGATTGGACGTAGAGCAGTGGAAACAGTGGGTGCACTTTTATAAAGAAAATAAACAATTATTGTTTCAAGTAAATTGTCGGGTTACATTATCGGAGAAAGTGGTAGTGACATTGAAAGTATAATGAAGTAAGATTTCTAAATTATTTTTCTTGCTACAATTGTAAATAGCAATACGCAGTGGATATTCAATGTTTATGTATCAGTTATTTACTGTTATGAAAATTAAATTAAACTTAAACTGTAAGGCATCGTGTGGTAGCGGCTCATTAAAAGAATACTACCAACCTTGGGTGTCGTAAAAGCATGCAATAGCTTGTAGCGGCGACTGCCTCACCACCTGTCACGCTGAGTGCAGTCACTGCTTGGTGAAGCGCGGGCTATGGCAGAGGACTGTTTTTGCGGTGCTTCTGCCTAGTCACTGACTAATCCTCACGGGATAATACTCTTGATGGAATAATCGATAAAGGAAGCGGACTCGAATAAGGAACGAGAAAAAAAGCAAATAATTAGCGATAAAACAAAAGTTTTTGAACAGCGTCCAAAATTGTAAACATGCTTGACAACTGTATTTCAAAAATTTTAAATACTATGTTATAATTACAATCATACGAAATCACAGGCTAAAACTAGGAACAAAATAGATATTTATTTGGACGTTTAGAATGACACATTATCTGCAGTAGAACTTTCCGCAGCTTTGAACCTGTATCTCCTACACTGTGACGTGAATTTTCCGAGCAACAGTAACCGACTCACGTCTGCTCCACACCCATCATTTTCGACTATCAGCTAATCAATAATGTATCAATCGATTACCACCATTAGTTCAGCTTTGATATACGATACAAACAGGTTTCTAAATGCCCATCATGAATAGTGATATATGGTAATTGGGCAAAGGGACTAGTTAATAGAAATGATTATTTTATTAAGGGTTTCTGTGAAAAGTAAGCAATATTACTTGCAATTTATGGCATTCTCATCAAAAGAGAAAATTTTGGTATGGCATCTTATTCGTTGAAAAGCGAACACGATATCGATCGTATGATAAGTTAAAAATTGTATTTGTTATCTTTTCATATTTGAAAAGACAAGATAGTTCTGCCACTGATTAATCAAAGGTATGAACTCGCCTCTCTTTCTTGACATTGAATTCTGTGTGTTTATTTTTTTTACTTATGTTTACTCTATTGTCATCTATTGTGCTAAACAGAATAAGCTGATTTATTCGCAACAGAGGCAGTGCAATTTGGTTTAAAGGTGCATACTTTTTGTGCAATGAGGTTTAAAATTTCTATCACGTTGCTGCAAAGGATAGCACCATTTAATAAAGCCCCAGAGAAGCATTCTCGTAAAGTACAAGCGTAATGAATACTTCCGTGTGGCTTGTATCATCTGTTGCAATATATCGCGGGTAGTTCATAGTATTGGGTAGTTGGTTGTTGGGTAGTGAGCATGTGGGTAGTTGGCGGAGAGCAATCGGTGTAAGGCCTGCAATTTATGCTCTCATAACAAGTGGTGTCTGAACGTCAATGGCGTTGATCTTGTTTTCAGTGTTATTAGCTTGTAAATTTTTTGGTTTTATTTTTGTTATTCTATGTTAATGACTAACCGATAGAACTTTATAAATGTTTGTCTTCTTACCCCAGTAAGTTTGTTTTTAAATTCAAAACATGAATATTCAGATAATATTTGTCAAAAGTATTTAAAAAATGGTAGTTACGACATTTTACATCGATAGTGAAAATTATAAACAGCACACAAATTTAATAATTAAGCCTAAGTAGATATTATTGGACGTATATTAAAAGAGAATTATCTCTTGACAGAATTATTACACCCAAAATCATATGAAGTAGGTATTTTTATCATATATAAATAAATAAGCTTTTTAAGTTATCGTCCATTTATTATAATATTTGCTATATCTAGTAATAAAAGTCATAAAATTCGCGAATTTGTAATTATTCTGAATTTGGCTTGTTTATAAAGCAATAAAAGACAATCGTAAAATATTAAAAATGTATTCATATATCTATCAAGGAGGAATCTTGTTATATTAATATCTCGTAAAAATAATACCTAGTCGTTTTAAAACATGAATAATGCAAAAATTCTGGATATTAATAGGAATTAACTTGATTAACAACTAAAGTGGACATCAAAATTATTAAATCTGTCATAAAACTAAGCTAACTGTTAACAAGTATAACCATAATTCCACTAATACCAACATTAGAAAGCTTTTACTGTATTATTGTTTTGTGGCCTGAATATCAAAAGTAACATTAAATGGCCATTCGCCGATAGCAATAAAGTTAAACCATAACAGTATTAAAATTGAATATAATTCTAACATTTTTATGCTTGGTTTTAGCAGATTCTCATCAAAGATTGTAATTATTGATATCTTTATCATAAAAAAATTACCGCCTCTCTGGTCTAGTGGTTCACACCACCGGATGTTGATCGGGAGGTTCGGGTTCGATTCCCCATGGTAGCAGAAGTTTTTCTGCTTGGTTTGGTTGATGGTAGGGTTTCAGATCAGAGGTAAGATAGCCAGTTCCTCAATTGTTGAGGATTACAGGTGAAGCTCGCTTCCACCTTCGGCCTTATCGTTACTTACCATCAGATGAGATTAAGGCCTGGATGAGACTATTTTTGTTTTTACATTTGACAGGTAAACTCTTACCTGTCAAATGTAAAAACAAAAATAGTCGTCGTTTGTCTTTCATTATGGCGTTTTCGTCCAACAATTATGCTCTTATCAAGTGTCATGAGCACTTTAAAAACTTCAGCTATTTATTTAAAATCACTGTAAGATTTATGTTTAAGTCGAATTAAACAACAATTACTACAGTAAAAATGACTCTATATTTTTTTTATTCCATCCATCATTTTCAATATTTATTAAATTCAAATAACTGTCTCCGGTTACTGGAAAAGGATGAATTACACTGAATAGAGTGAGAGGAGGAAAGGCCCTTTTACTCTATTCTCCTTAGCTAATTGTTGTATAATGTAAACAAAACTCAGATGCCATTGACATTGTAGCGTTTTGTTCACGGCGCTTCGGCCGCTATCTAGTAACTAAAAAGGTGTCGTTAGTAATGGATTTGGATGCATCATAAAGATGTCACCTGGCTGTTACCAGATTGTGCCTATCGGCGTAATAGGCCGGCGCCCGCGCAGGTACAGATAGTGTGTGGTAATTTTACACACCTCGGTAACCATGCTTTTTCCAGTCCTTTAAAGAATTCTTTACATTTTTAGTTGGTTTGAATAAGCAACTTTAATAGTGTGTGTGCGTTATATTGTATGTTTAATCAACAATATAAATTTTAAAACTTGATCCCTTTGTTATAACATAACATACCCCCTCTATTCCCGAAAAGATAGGCAAAGATGTTAAACACAACAATTTTCGCCTAATATGTCTAAGTCCCCATGTAACAGGTGGTGTACCTGTTGCCATGCACCGGGCACAATGTATTGTGACGGGGGTGAAGCCAGGGATAAATAAAAGGCACTGGGTCGTCACTTAGGTATTGTATATTAAGGACTTAAGGCACAACTGAAACAGTTATATAAAAAAGGTAAATTACACTGAACACAAAAACAATTTCACATTTAACACTAAAACATATTATAAAAAGGTAGGGCTACTTACAATAGTGCCTTAAAGAGACTTATTGACTGTTATTTATCAGGAACTGATCTTGTGGGTTGTTGAAAGTTTTAGTTTAAGCTTATTTAAACTGATCATCACTTTATAAATATATTAAAATAATTTTTAGCAGTAAGTCAACCGCTCTACACGCTGTCTCTGGTAACAATGAACTTCGAGAACAAAACAAATAAAAAGAGACAGACAGTAAATTTAAAAACGGAAACCAAGAGAAAAATGGCCAGAGAAGAGCGCAATGACAGCAACGAGTCGCTAATATAGCTATGGCGCCTCGTTACAGTATGGCAAGCGATATTCACAGTCAACTGTACTTTAGTTTTATTCAAACTCAGTGGTGGTGGGATCGAACCCGCGACCTCTAGAACAAGTAGTGCCATCTTTTCCAACTCGGCTACCGCTGCCTTGGTCATTTCAAACACAAAACTTAAAGGTGTATCCACAAAATATACACAAACACCTGGCTTTGAATTCTAAAATATATTGGCATCGAGTACTATCACAACGACGGCGGCGGCCACTTATAATCTGTTGGTTAGAAGTACGCTGACTCAAAATAATTTATTTATTCATCTTTTATTAGCCAATATAACTAGATTATTTTTTAATTGTTCGTAACAAAATTTTAAACAAAATAACGAACATTTTTTTTACATTAGATTGAGATATGAGATTTTATATAATTTTATTTTATTTTTTTAATTTCAATTTAGCTGAAGAATATACAACAACTGATATTTTTTTTTCATCCCACCACCTCGGAAAGTGTAATTTTGCGCTTCGAAATCTGGCTGGAAAATTCTATTTTATTCGCTTGAGCGGCAAAGTAGATTTGAATTTAGAACATCACATATAATGAGTACTCAATATAATTGTAAATTCAAAACGTCATTAAACCTATTTAATGTAACCTCTATGGTGCCAAATTTATGATTAGAACTTTTTAAATTGTGAAAAAATATTTTGTCATTATAAATTGTTTTCTTTTTCATTTTGTCATTTCCTCGCTGAGGTGGGATGAAAAGTTACGTATTGCACTCGAGTGGAAAGATTTTTCACCTTGTGCTCGTTTGTTTCCCTCGCTGACGCTCAGGATTCTAATTTAGAATCACTCGCTGCGCTCGTGATTCAACTTAAGAATCCTTCGCTTGCTCGGTCATCCAAATCGAGCACGCGGTTAAAAAGGAACTTTCCACTCTTGTATAATAAATAACTATTGTTATACGGAAATTAGTATCGAGTTCGATTTCTATTTGTTTGCTGGCAGTACTCGGCATTATTTTAATCACTTCATAAGTCACCAACGAGCATTGTCCGCGTTATCAAGTAATTTTTGATAGACACTAGTCACTTAACACTTGGGATTGTTACAAAACGGCCTTATTTATAGTAATGGAGATTCTTTAAAGAGCATTCCACTAATCAACCGAAGTGCACTTACAAATGAATATGACGTGTACTAAAGTAATTGTCAGGCAATATACCTGATGCATGCCTCTATTTATCTATATTTTATTGGGAACTAATTAAATATTTTATAAAGATAGACGCTAAGTGCGTATGGAATTCAATATTCAAAGAACCGACAAGCTAGTGGTTTTAACCTGCCTGTACCTGTGAATAATTAGGTTTAAGGAGAGCATTCATATTTTTATACTGTTGCTTTGTTAATGTTGTTGATAGGCTGAATTACTTTTACGTTGCGCGGAGCTATGCGCTGTCACAATGGTGTCCGCATAATACAGTTACCTACTGCCACGACATTTTGCTGAGGGGGGACCATTTTGGTACCATTTGTTACTGTATTTCTTTTCTTATTTTTGTTCTATAACTATTTTTGATTTTTTTTTGTATGTGTTAGAGTAAGTAATTATGGTACCAAATAAACATTTTTCTATTCTATTCTATTCTTATATTTTGTTGGTACGCACACATTTGTAAGCGTGCTTTATTTTTGGTTGAAAAAGTATGCTTTTAAAATGTAAATAATTTTATTTTAGCAGTGACACTCGAAGCCCAGAGAATTCTGCGTACGCTGTGAAGCAGCAAGAATTTCAATAAGCATCGTCATTGGTAATAATAACAAAGTTTATTGATCGTCGTCCGCCATCGGTCCCCCAGCCGTATTTATGCTTCATTTGTCACTAGCATCGGCAAGCGGAAATTTTAATTTATGCGCTGGAGATTGTTTGTTTTTACGAGATCGCTATTTTTTGTTGAAAAAACTTGACGAGGAAGTTACGAAAAATGTCTTAGCAGCGATTGTTTAACGAGAAATGGGCGAGCGGTCACTTGACCTTTTTTATGGCGGTATTTTACTGTTGCTTTTCTAATTATACGCGCAGTTTTGGCTCTTTAATTATCGTTTTAATAGATTAAAAAAACGACAAAGATAACTAAAAGATAATCAGTGCGGCCAAGTTTTAGTTATGGTATCCATAAGAGAGTTTTGTGAAAAGTAGCATATTATAAGGTCTTGTATTGGTTCGGTTTTATTCAGTAAGAGACTATTATAGGGCAGACATATGTCCAGCAGTGGACGAGCATAGGTTGTCGATGACTATTGATGATGATAAACAATTATTTAATAACTTTTATGAATTTTTTGAAAACTAGTTGACAATGCCGAGTTTAAATATTCATAATTAAAAATACTATCCCTAGTACAAACATATTGTAATGAATATGACAGAGTTAATACAGATTTACTGGCAGCTGTTCCAATTGACAAATTGCGCCATGTCTGCGGACCACAAAACGGTTAATTAAATTGTGATTTGAAACATACATCAGTCGACCAATATCGGAAACTAATAAAATGTAACAACGATTGGTTACGGTTGAATTTCTAATCTACAGACAGTGACGGGGCAAACACCGCCAAACATTCGAATTGCGGATTTTTTTCTTTCAATGAAAACCTTTTATCTTCGGGATGATTTACGATGTCTTGACAATCCGATGTTTCGTGATTTAGGGAATAAAACCTTTTAATTGTAGTCGGTGACCTCATTATAAAATGAGGTATATGTCTGTGTTAGAATTTTAGGTTGGTCTTATGGTGTTGGATTAAGGGTCAATGTTGCGGTATCGTTTTAACGCGACCGTGTACCTTTGGTGGTCGCCTAAACTTTTTTCGGTCGTTGAAGCGTTTTTATAATTGTTAATTTGTTTTTGTTTGGTTTATAATGAAGAGTCAGCGATAACAATATCGATTGTTTGCGGCGGAAGTGGAAATTTGAACCCTGGCATGGCGAGTGGCGAGGCCCCGACCGTGACCGAGCCACAAATGCTTCATAGACTTCGGCTCATGTTTACTTTTACATTGTTCTTCATTCAATAGACTCGATTGAAATGGAATCTCCTTAAGTTGGAGACAGATAAAGTTTAATATTTGTTTCTTGCTCAATTTTCCAAACTGTTGTTGTTAAGAGTTCATGTTTGTCGTCATTTGACATTTTACAGTAAATTAAAATTCTATGTAAAGCATTAAGTTAACATTAGAACAGAATCCCGAGCGCCAATATCTGGCGTCTTAGCGAAATGAGCGGGGTGCGAGGCGTGTCGGACAAATACTTATCTAGATCTGGGGTTCTCAGAACTCAGGGCTCTGCTACCAAATATCATGACTGTCGTCTTACAAATGAGAAAATTTCGCTCTAATTATTTATGAATGTGTTATCGTCATATCTCTGGAGCTCACGATCCAGCCCCCGAGCGCACGACACGAGCAAAACCGCAATTAGCAAATGTGGCTTTCTTTGTTCTCTCTCGCACGTCCTGGCGTCTATTAACCGCCTATATTTATTCGCGAGAAGAGCTGTCGATGTATCGTTAATAAACCTCCATTACTTTCATTAAGGGCTATCTGCGAACAGTGGTCGTATCAAGACACCCGCCGTCATGCCATCGACACATAACAAAATTAAACGCGATGACGCTATCGAAGAGCGCGCATCGGGCGTCCGCCGCGCGCTCCTCGCCGCTATCCAAGCGTTCACTTAATTGCAAAATGCGAATGGATGTCGATAATATATTTTAATCTCTGCGACCGGGGCCGAACGCAACATCATCCCGTGTAATCCTAAATCTCGTTATGGAAACGGCTGGAATACCTAGGCATCTATAATAAATTATGTTACAGATTATCGTATGATCCAATCGTAAATTAAGACAAGATACATAATTAAGGCGAATAAATAAAATGGTTGGCATTTCGACGGGAGCACGTTCGATTCTTCGTCGCGATATGCCGACCATTCTGAGCTATCGGCCTCTCTTAATAAAGTGTAGTTTGATTCGTTACATTTAATTGCGATTCAATCGCCAACAATATTGAGGAGCTTGGAGGAGTGCGGAGGCGGGACGGGACTCTGAATGTCACGACAAGATTTTTAATTACGTCCGAGATATCATCTAAGAGCCGAGCTCCTACTGTATGCGACACATCGTGAAATTACAATTCAATAATTGGAAGTCGAAGATGGCAACAATATTTTTAATTAATGACAACTTTACTGTTGGCTCGCATGGCAATGGGTGTATGATGGGTGCGCGATAATTCGTGCGAGCTCAGCCGATCGCTTGCGCCCGCGCCGCCGCCGCCCGAGTGTCGAATATGATCCAGAGTTTATTTTGGTTCCTCTAATGCGTGTTCACTGTCGACCGGAGGACAATTAAAAATACAAAAATGTAAGCGTTTGTTTCAGACGTTCATTGTCTTCGTTATTAATAAATTCATTTTACTGAGTCGACGTGTATTTTATTCACTTTAAGTGGTTTCACATTGTTTTATATTTATGTGCGGTTATTTTCGGTAGAGACATTATAATGCAGTTTGTGGGGGAAGATGTAAACGGCTCACTCTTGCTCCATTAAGGATATTTGAAACTTTGAGAGTGCACTCATAAATTGACTTTTGTTGGTAATAATACACGCTCTAAGAATATCTATTGTGAATTATAGTCACATATTTTCCATGTTCGTTAGTCTTCAGAGATTTCACACCCTTTAATGACCTCTTCATAATTATCCTCCTATGGATTCGATATATTAATTTCATCCTTAACTAACATAATTATTTCTGATGATGAAGATGAAGATGAAGTTCTAATTAAACCACATTTTAGATTGGTGCTAGAAGAAGCTACTTGATCATCCATTACCTCCTTTCTAGTTACTTGGCTATTTATTTTCTCATACGTCTTTATAGGAGAGAGGTTTTTCTGGCCACTAACACTAGGAGGCACGTCCCCCAGCTGCATTTACTTTATTACTCTGATATTTCACTATAGTGCTCTTAACTTCCATATGTCTCAGGTTTATAGTTGCGGTACGCGTTATGGGCTAATGTCACGTGATCTTCTGATTTGAGGCGCCTTTACAGTTTCGTAGATGTTCGCTGAAGTAGGCATACTTCAGCGAATATCTACGAAACTGTAGTACTACTGTAGTAGCTCTATTTCACCACATTGAAAAGATTTCTAAACAGTTCGTTCTTTTTAGTACCCCAAGTAAAGTTAAAGTATCCCGCATTCCACTACATTGGAATAAAAATATCCAATGAATGATATATAATGAAGTCTGAGGAGTTTAATCTAGATAGCATACATTTTAAATGATGTCAAAACTAATAGCGTATATATACTAATTTTGGAAATAAACTTCCGATATTTACGTCCATTAAATATGTACAGGCTGAAATGTGGCGATTTATTTTAGACTAGAGTCCAACATTCACCTCTATCATCATATTTTGCGAGCTTACATTTCTCACCTTGTAATTCTATCGAGTAATAGTAAATTATCGACTCTGAAAACGAACCGATTCCTGCGAAAAGTCGAACGCGCCAAAGAGCACCAAAGGGCATAACGCTCATGAATTTCCTGTCTACAAAAAAGATCCACTACGCAACAAAGTGTAACAAGATCCACTCTACTAATCCGACAAAAGCGAGCCTTGTTACCCTTCAAATTTATTTATAAGAAAACTCTCGGACAAGTCGTTAATACCTATAAAGTAGGGGCGAGAGAGGCGCGAGCGAGTTTATAACTCACGTACCGAACTTTACTCGCCGACACATAAAATAATAGGTGTAAAAACTTACACGGGAATGTACTCAGTGAACGGCGCGCCGCGAGATGGACGGCGAACCCTAGCAACAACTAGTTACACATTGATGTGCTGGCGAATCGTAGGACTGGATACGATATTAGGGCTGTAATTAGGTATATCAAATTTAATAGAAGCAAAGGTAGAATTATATCTTGCCCTAAAAAAAATTAAAAGAGTTCTTCTATAGTGATGTCTACTAATTCATATAAAATAAAATAAATAAATATCTTAAGACATGCACACCTATCAACTAGCTCCATTTTAAGCAACTAATACTGGTGTTACGGAGACGAATAAACATCTTTAATAGATAAATACACATAAATATGATAAACACACATAAATATCCTGAATATATAAAAATATTCAACTCTGGAGAACAAATGCCTGAATTCATCGCTCAAACATTTTCCCTCACCGGGGATCGAACCCAGAACCTCTTGACATGGCGACACCTTGAGACCGGCATACAGACCACTCGACCACGTAGGTCGTCATAAAATAAAGTATTTCATTTTTCAATTAAAAAAATAAAACGTGATACTTATATGACCAGCTTGATAGTAAGGAGCTACCGTAACCTATATAGACACTCGTAGCACCTTCGATTTGGTTACCCCGTAGAAATCAAGAGAACTTAATCAAAAAACATTTATCTCATCCCATATCGACTTAATCATAAGCAGGTGTAGAACAAAAGAGTTATTATCTTTGAGTTGCTTTATTTGTCTTCGTAATCGACCACCCATTTGTATGCATTTTGAAATAAATACAATTATATAGCCTGTCAGTAAATAAACAGTATTTTGCTTAGTAGAAATACGTACTTCGGTACGAGAAACTGACATGTTGTCATGTACATGTTAGCCTTCCTACCTGGAGAAACACATGAGGAGTATGGGTCATAGTACCACCTTGGCCCAAAGCAGATTGGAGGGTAGACACGGTTGGAATAGCGTGCCTGAAGCACGGAGGAACTCGTAACCGAAGTTTTGGACACACATCAAAGGTCCAACCATGAAGAATGTTTTGACATTTTAATTTGAGTTGTCGAAATTATTAGGTCCTTACCTATGAAATTGGTGTTTTGTATGGAGATTTTGGGGATGTCTGTATTTTACATACTAACATTTATCAGTTTTCTTCACAACGACAAATCCAGAGATAATAATATTTGGCATGTATCATTAGACAAGCTTTAGCAATATGTGTGTGAACACGCTTGATAAAAATTATTCATCGTTTTTATGTTAATGCAAATCAAATGATGTATTCGAGAGGCAGTTAAAAATAATTGTCTTTGTGTCTAATTTTAACACAATTAAACTTACAAAAAATTATCAAATTAAATAATACGAGCTCAAATATATGGTCTATTTGTAGAAGAGGCAATTATTTTATAAGAATGTTCTGAAACTTAAGAGTTACGGACAAATTGCTAAGACAGAATAAAAACACCAATTTCATAGGTAAGGACCCAATATTTAAAATTAAAATAAATCCGAATACCATCAAACATATAAAAGTAGATATCGTTTAGAATTAACATTAATTAGTAGAATAGGGAGTTGAATATATTATCTTGCATAAATCATGGTAATGAGCACCTTTCGAGCATTTCGTATCGCCATTAATTCAGATATCACTGCGGAAACAAACGTCGGTTTATACTACCATCTGTGGCACATGCGCGCGCCGGTAATCGTTAACCCCGAGGTGATATTATTTTGAATACCCATTTCCTTTATCATTATTATTTAAATCCTTAAGCGAGGGCTCTAAAGTTCAATTTATAATAAAGAAATAACAAGAACAGAAGATGTATGACATGAATTTGAATTTGGAAGATACAGTTGAGCCGTGGGCGCGGCACGTGCGCTCGCGCACCTTGCACTACATTCTATTGTGACTGTAAACTTTTAAGTAGTTTATTATTTATTGTGCATATCAAACCCCTGTTACTAACTTTATATTACAACCCCGCTATAATTATATTTATACGAGACGTCCATGTTAATATCGCAAACTATTGATATCGTTAACAATTTACGTTAATGTCAATATGACAGTTATATTCAAAAAATTCAAAATTCAAAATTTTGCAGGTAGCTTGTAGATATGGTTTCTATATTATGCAATAGTCTGACTTCATCGAACATATAAAATAACGATATTACCTAGCTGATTGCAAAAAGCATGCGATGCCATAAAAAAAAGCGTTGCCATAAAAAAAAACGATATTACCAGGAAACGTAGAGAATTTAAAATTTTCAACCACTGTAAGATTTAATATAAAATACGTCATTAACTAATAAACAAAGAAAGCATGTGAGGACACGAATTTTAAGATGAATAAATTTAAAAATACCGTGAAGTCACAATTCTGAGGGGACTCATTTTTGCATGCGAACCAGTTGTCCTTCCAGTGACCGAGGTCAATCAAGCAACAATATTCAAACTATAAATTTCTTTTAATAAGACACAAATGCAGCTTTCTGTTCGTTTTTGAGTCGCAACCTAAGGAAATTTAAATGAAACACTTTTATCAGATTCGACAGGTGGAGGTAGTTGGTCCTTTTTCCACCGCTGTAGGTTACGGATTAGTCGGGAACTAATCGATTCCCGTTACGGAAGGGGAAGTGTTGTTTTATTGGTCTATTGCTACAAGACATTTACAAGAAATTTTCTTAATAAATTTTAATTAAAATCTATTGTTTTCAAAACATTAATTATTTATTATGGCTAGCCTTTAAACATCTTGTATATTTCTTTATAACTCATTCTAACAAACGTACAGTCGAGTTATTTACGCATCTCAAATTCCGCATTCAATAGATTGAATATTGTTTTAACTGATTGTATCATATTAATAATATTTGTTTTAATGTGTTTGGCAACAACTAGAACTAGTGTATGTTGCAATTCATCACGACCATCGCAATATGCATTAATGATAAATAAGCTAATATAATGAAGACACGTCCCATAGTTCATCCATGTGAACGAGGTTTTGAGATTCATTGTGGTGATTGGAACAAATAGTACGAGTGTTGGCGCCTCAATATCATTACCGTCATAGCCAGGGCTGCTTTATTAATATTCATAGGGTTTAATCAAGACCTGACAGCCCACCCACGTCTGCCATGATGCAAATACCCATCATTTTCCCCACCATCAGCGAAACCATCATCATACTAATTCACTTAGCTCCGGCTACCAATAGACTATGTGCAATAAATATTTAAGATTAATCTGATTGGATACTACAGCTCGTTAGAATACTAACGATCGTTAAAGAACTGTTTTCTGTTCGAGCATAAATGTCGATTGTGCGGGGTTAACAAGAAACGTTTCCACTCCACATTTGAGATCAAAAGGAGGATGCTGTGGAACTGAACTTATTAATGTATTCTTCTTATATTGCTTTAATTTTAATTAGTTTTACACTTGCATAACAAAATAATAATCGCAACATTTTTCCTAATATGGGTTCTTTTATTAACGAAAGATTTAAAAAAATTATACGATATATTTATCGCTAATAAAGTTCTCTTCAGGAAAATCAATGAGTAATTTCAAAGTAAATTAATTATTCATGTAATAATAGTTATTTATTATACAAGAGTGGAAAGTTCCTTTTTAACCGCGTGCTCGATTTGGATGACCGAGCAAGCGAAGGATTCTTAAGTTGAATCACGAGCGCAGCGAGTGATTCTAAATTAGAATCCTGAGCGTCAGCGAGGGAAACAAACGAGCACAAGGTGAAAAATCTTTCCACTCGAGTGCAATACGTAACTTTTCATCCCACCTCAGCGAGGAAATGACAAAATGAAAAAGAAAACAATTTATAATGACAAAATATTTTTTCACAATTTAAAAAGTTCTAATCATAAATTTGGCACCATAGAGGTTACATTAAATAGGTTTAATGACGTTTTGAATTTACAATTATATTGAGTACTCATTATATGTGATGTTCTAAATTCAAATCTACTTTGCCGCTCAAGCGAATAAAATAGAATTTTCCAGCCAGATTTCGAAGCGCAAAATTACACTTTCCGAGGTGGTGGGATGAAAAAGTTTTTTGATCAAAAAATTTTACCGTGGTCCCTCTAATAGAACAAGGTATTTTATATGATGTATACTTATCCACAAATTGTTTTTTATAATAATAACAAATAACAATTATAAATCATATTTTCTCCATTCCAATACATATACACATATTAATCAACTTTAATGAATTTGTCACAAAGATATGTTGAAATTTTATATTTAAATATCTAGATTTATCTTTTTTGATATGTTTGTTGAAAATTGATGAATAAATTCAAAAGAATCTGTAAAATATCAACTTACAAATCGTATAAATAAGATCGATGGAGAGTGTAATGAAGAGGGCTTACCATTTAAATACATTTGCATATTAGAATGCGCTTACTCCATCGGCCAATGCCATGGGTGGGTACTATATCAATCTATATGGATATGAGATCTATCTTTACTGACCACTTTGAGTGATCAATGTAATTCCACATAATTTATATAATTTAACTAATAAGCTAAGTGATAAAGAGACAAATAAACTATTACGGTATAAATACCCAAAATTAAATTGCAAAGCGAATCATTTTAAAAGGATTTTCTACTATTTCAATCAGGGTAAAAGGACTCTTTTAAAAGTAACTTTAGAAGCATGTGAATAGTTGTAATATTTAAAAATACAATATAATACAAAATAAAAATTATATAAACGCTAGTTTACAATACCAACTACCCATTGAAAGTAAAAATATTCATAACAATATATGTATATTATATTTAAAGAAATACACTGGATTCTAGGGGTTGATTATAGTTTGCGTTTATCAATATACTCAATATACGGCTTTTACTATGTTTAAATAATGACAGTCTTGGCTCACAAATCTATCGGCGCAGTTCCGAAGGCAGTAACTTCTGAAGCAAATTGTGTCTATGCTATAGTCACGAGCAGTTAGAGGAGCTATACACACGACAAAACTACCCCCATATTCAGACACAAAGTGCTTCAACGTACAGCCGGTGGAAGCTAGGTCGAGCCGATGCGCAGCGATAGCGGCACCAATTAATATGCAATGTCGTACTACTCGTAAACTAGTCACGAACATATGCCAATATGCTGGTGCAGTTAGGCGGAGGCTATTTGTATAATTTGGACGAATTGCCCGTTGGATTTGCTTCCGTCTTCCGAAACTCCCTTTGTCTTCCGAAGCTCTAACTGGTTTATGTCGATCTAGATATGCAAGTCTAATTTTGTTCAATTCTATACTTCGTATTTTCGTTGACAAAATGCGTTGTTAATAAGACTTTAGTACTTTAAAATAAGATTTAAACTTTATCGTTTTTAATGACGCTTGAACAAGCATTGTAGATGAAAATCATTTTATAAAACAATTTCATTTCTACTCGCAAGGTAGAAGCTCCGGCAATAGCTGGAACATTAAGGCTTATATCAGATGCTGTACCTTTTGAGGCACGGAACCCTAATAATTACATTAGTAGTGTTCAGCAGATAGCGTCCGAGCGGTATGGTAATGCGGTATCATACATCGACACGTCGTCGTCGGCGCCCCCTATCGGAGGCATCAAGGGACGCAGCGGCGGCGCCATACTTATTCTCTCCTGACCAGCACATATAGTCACATAGTCTACTATAATTTATAGATATTTCAATAAATCTTTCAGATATCGTATTATAAAAGAAGTACTAAAATAAATATCTACTTATAAATATCGTTGACAGAATCATTACTCAGTTCTCAGTATCTGAAGCTCGAAAATAGCATCCGAAATACCAACGTCGTCTATATTGCAAAAGCCGAGTTCAAAATCAAACCGCAGATGTATATTTAATCGATTAAGTAAGCTGAACTATTTCCTCTAAGACATTTTTGTTATTTATGGGTTCTTGTAGATTGGCACAGAATTAATCGAATTAACAAATACAAAAAAATTACAAGTAAAAATTTATAAAGCTGTGTTGGAAAATCAAAGTAATTTGATAATAATAGTGAGTTAACATGTTAACTACTATGTAGACAATGAACGAGCGTGTACTGAACAAAATCAATCAAGATATGCTCGCATAAATTGAAACCTGTAAGCCAAGCCAGCAGGTAGGCTAACGTTGAGGCTCGCAACGCACAGCATAATAATTAGTCATTAGAAAGTAGGCAGCGAGGGAGACGGGCGGGGGGTGGGGCGGGGCTCGTCTGTTTCAGCTTATCTGAAATTACATCTTTTATGGGCATCCGCGATTATTCCGCGCTGCAGCGACTTGTGGCGCGTTAGTGCCGCCTCGAAAACAACTCCACATTACCATTGGTGTTCTACATAATCCCCACTATTGCTTTTTATGGAATCGCTTCTACTTTCGCTCCTCATAAGTCCTTTGCGATCCATTATAAGCACCTACTACATTTTAATGACAGGCTCTGAACATTGCTGATTGCCTATCTTATAATACTTGCAGTTTGCCTCAAATGAAAACGCTCCCCACGGGAACGGAGCTGGTTAAATTCTAATATCGTTGTTTGTTACAATAGCGCCGCTATAACAACATACAAACAATTCAGTGGAGCTAAGTTGAATTCATAATCAAGTAATTTATGTGCACGGCGAATAAATTAGCCGCTCAAGCCCGCGCCGCCCATAACTTACCCCAATAAATTGCCCAAAAGCGGGCCAACTTCATTTTATCTCCAAATACTAATAAGTGCTAGTATTACGTACACAGTTAAGTCGATTTTTATTTTCATTATAATTTTTAAACATTCAGTAAATTTCTACCCTGATATGACGGCGTTTATGATGGCGTTACTCGATAAGCGAGTGGTGAGACTGTGCAACGTAAAACGTCTGAACTTTAGGGCAAATATCGCGAAAATGTGACTTATGTGTAGACATCACCTAATAATGTCACATTAACTTTGCAATTATAATATTTCGAATATATTAAAAAAAAAATTATTTAAAATTGCTAGCCAAAATTACACCTTATGATTCATATTTGTCTGTATTTTGGTTTAAAATGCCTTGGCAATTTTGTTAGTTCTTACAACGTTTCGTAATTGCTCGTTAGGTACACGTATCAGGTAGCACCTGCTTTGCATAAGGCGTCATGCCGAGAACCCCACGTTTAAAGTGTAAATTTTGCGATTAAAGTATAAAATTGTACATAAACGAGGTAAAACATGTTACGATAGGAATAATAAGTGAACTACATAATTTCTGGCATTTAGGAAGGTCGGTTCAAGGTGTCCTTAATTTAACACGGTATTAGAATTACGTGTTTCAAAGTTGGATATGGAAACAGATGGTCCCTGTATGTCATCGACGTTTTTGGAGGGCAAATGAAATACATAATTTACGTATATGAAGCAGTCTGATGTATTCAAAGTAATGAGACATTTGTATTCATTGTTAGTCTAACCATAAAACGTTTATTAACGTAAATTAGTATGAAAAGATATCTTTTTCGTAGTTACACGTTCAGTAACACGTCATCATTGTGATTTAACCCCGTGGCGGTCACCGCGAAGACAAGTGTGCGCTAACATGAGAAACAAACATTTATTCTATGTTTCGATTGTGTTTCGTTTTCTGACCGTTGAGAGGATAAAGAGCTGAAAAATTTGATTTTGTGAAATATAACGTTTAAATTTTACACCCTAAAATATTGTCGTAGGTATTATACAAAATTGATAAATGAGTTTTGATAACCTATTTATAATGAACCAGACAATTGTCTACGCACCCCATCTGATGTTAGTAAATGTAGAGTCCAGATGCAAGGATAACACAGTATAAGCAGGGAGTCAATCGATATAGTATTCTTCCATAAACCCATTTTTTTCATAGGAGAAATTTTACGGCTATGCCGGTTTATATAAAATTTTATCCACCGACGATAATCGTATCAGCTACCTTCACCTTGACGGCCTGCATAGTGTGTCGTAAGCTAGCTAGCTTGAAAGTCAAAACACGATATGATAATATGATAACCACTACGGACTACCTGTTTGAATATTTAATAAATTTTGTTGGTTCATAGTGGTAAATCTTTAAATCATATTCCAGCTTTCATGTTAGCTTGATATTGTGTTGATAATATTAAAAACACTGACTGACAGTTACATACATATATATCTACAAATAATTATGACTATTATCCCCTAAGGGTTAGTCAGAGACTAGGCAAAAGAATCAGTCCATTGCCATAGTCCGCACTTCACCAAGCAGTGACTGCACTCAGCGTGACAGGTGGTGAGCCCGTCGCCGCTATAAGCTATTGGATGGTTTTGCAATTTTAAGTCCATTAGTTGCCTTTTACGACACCCAAGGGAAGAGTTGGGTTGGTAGTATTCTTTTAGTGAGCCGCTACCACACGGTTATTCCAGAATGACAGTAAGACGATGTAAAATCTATTCAAGTATGATCCGGTGTAGCCTTTTCTTGACAGTTGCAAGGCATCATGCAATAGCCACAAAATTAATCTAATGTAATATTTAAAACAACACAAAAGGCATTTTAAATTTATATAATTCGAGCACACGACCCCTACAATAGTTGTCGCGCTGACCGAATAGTCGAATAGAGCAACAATAAAATTAACATACGCCATAGCGGTGTCACGCCGCAGGAAGTATAGTGTAATTTGTAAGCTTTGTGATTAATAAAGTGTACTAAGTGTAGCCCGAATAGGACAGATTAGCGGGCACTTTATCACTTCTATTCCGAGTTAACGTCGCGTGACGGATCTCGTTTGAAACTCATAAAGAGTCCAAAGCAAAATATACTCGTAGATAAAGCTTACTTTACGTCTCGGGCCCTTTTCCACTTGTCAAGTTTTGGCCGGGAGGGACCAAGTTTATTTAAGTTTAGCATTATTTTATAATTAGGTTTTGAGTTTATAATTGGGTCAGGAGTTAACCTTCGGCGTTTCTCGAGAAAATTTTCGGGTTGGGTGTTTGTTTTATACTGCTTCTTTTATGGAGAAATGTTTAAATGAATGTTGATTCTATTCTTTGCCAATGGTACTCTTAACTAATTAGTCAACAATATATTCCTTATTTTTCTATCCTTCGTCATACACCTAATTTATTGGAATAGTAACATTTTAACGAATCTCAAGGTACCATATGTATCTCTAGTGTAAGTTTTCATTGTAAAAATCAACAACTTTCAGTTACGTTAAAAAGCTCCATTTCTATGGGATGCGCGATTTCTGATACCGCTAGGGGCGTTTTTCACGTTTCGCATAGAAATTAAGCTAAAAAGCAACTAAAACAGTTCAGTTTTTAACCATGATGGCATAAACTAGGGGTACTGCAGTTTCTTTTGTGAATTGAAATGAAACAGACTTTCTTTAATATGAATATCGCCTTTAAAAAAATTTTAAGTTCCTCAGTTGTTAAGGATTTACAGGTGCAGCTCGCTTCCACCATCGGCCCTATCGTCATTTACCATCGGGTGAGATGAAGGCCAAGAGCTTACCTGTCATATGAAAAAAAATATTTAAGCGGTTTCACTGGATTTAAGTAAAATAACTTTTAAAATTGAATATTTTTAGATTGATTGCCACTGATTTTGATCTTGTGACGTGGTGTGCCCGGAGATAAATAAAAGGCGCTGGGTCGTCACTTAAAATTATATATTTGATTTATCAAAAACAAAGGCACTTAAAGTGCCTTTGAAAACGAACGAACAAATCAAATGAAAACGATATATTCAATTTCCCAGCCAAACTTTTTCCAATAATGTAATAAATCAGTTTCAATTTATAAATATACTTTACAATAATTATGAGGACAAGACAATGAGAAAAACAGACAGTAAATAAAAAAAACGAGAGAAAATGGCCAGGGAAAAAAAATAACAGCAAAGAGTCGCAAATGTAGCTATAACGCCTCGTTACAAACCTATGTGCAGTACATTTTGTATATTGCTTGCCTCACATTGTGCCCGGTACATGGCAACAGGCCCTCCACCTGCCACCACATGGGGTCCTAACATATCTAGCGAAATGTGGGTGAATAATACCTCTGCTTACCCATTCGGGGAAAGAGGCGTGATAATGTGTTTTTTGTTTGGTTTAAAAATAACGGTTAATGGATATTTTTGGATAACTTTTAGCTACATCGCTTTGTGCCTTTTTCAATTTCTCACCATTTTCTCATTTCTTGTTCTTTGGTGCTTCCTTCATTTTCCGACTTAATCTAATTAGTATCTGTTGTGGTAAAAAAATCATTTTATTTATTTAAAACATAAACAAAACTGCAACACTTAAAAACAAAATTTTAACAATCATATTCTATACTTGTGATATTACACCTGAGAAGAAAGCACCTAAAAAGAAAGTAAGTGTCGGGCACCGTGGAACACGGACTGTGTAGCTAACATTTAGACAGATTGATGGAATTGCCCTGGTCGTATTCGTAGGACAAATGCTTATAAAATAGTCTTTATCAGATTTCACTGTGACCTTTTATTCGTTAATTAGCAATACAAATATAAGTACGTATCTAGAAACGGTCGTTTGTTGCTGTTATCTAGTGAAATGAATGCGTCAGTGAATGGGCTGGTTACATTTAAGTATATCAGATTTGTTTGTTAATGTATTCAATGTCTATCTAGTGAAATTGATATCAATAATGTTGCTTTGACTTTATTTTAGAAGTTTCGTTTTGAATGTTATTGATTATTTTCATAATATATATAAAATTTTAATATATCATCCAGAGCATGGAATTCCCTACCAGTACATATGTTCCCTTCATCCTGCAACATGGATGACTTCAAAATATACGTGAAAGGCATCTTATGGGCCTCCAAGTTTGAGGTGGCTAGGCCATGCTTTCATTCTCAGTTCCTCAGTTCCGCCTCAGTTCCTTTCACATTATGGACTCAAATACTTACCATCAGGTGGTGTTTGCAGAGCTATTCAATTATATATAATCACGCCTTTGTACCGGGTGGGCTAGACAGAGATTTAAAATCTCCACTTACCATGATCCTGACATCCTTCTGTTCTCCTTCTCTCATTACTCGGAGTAGTACTTATTTGAGCTCGGTGGCATTGTGGTTAGTACGCTTTGGCTTTTGATCGAAAATAAAGCTACCTTCGCCATGGTCAGGCCGTGGATGGGTGACCAAAACTTTGTGATGTCGATCTCCTACGTGCTTCGCAAAGCACGTTGGTCCCGGTCGCTATTGCCACCGTTCCCACCCACCAACCTGCTTGGGGCCGCAGTGAGCGTGGTGGTGTTACGGCCTTATGTGTGTTATATTCATAAGGAAGGCCTGTGCCCGGCTTTGGGACGTATATAGGCTGATGACGATTCTCATCCTTACCTACTTTCCTTCATATATTATAGAAATTGTTTTTCGTTAATTTGGATTTATTAGGTCCATACCTATGAAATTGGTGTTTTGTATGGAGATTTTGGGGAATTCTGCATTTTCCATACTAAATTTTTTTCAGTTTTCTTCACAACGACAAATCCAAAGATAATAATATTTGGCATCTATCATTAGACAAGCTTTAGTAATATGTGTAATATCACACTTCATAAAAATTATTTATCGTTTTTAAGTGAATGCAAATAAAATGATGTATTCGGGAGGCACTTAAAAAGAGTTGTCTCCGTGTCCAATTTTAACACAATTAAACTTACAACAAATAATCAAACAATTCAAAAAAGCTCAATAATATAGTCTATTTTTAGACGAGGTAATTATTTTTTAGGAATACTCTGAATCTTAATAATTACCGACAAAATACTAAGAGAGAAAAAAACACTAATTTCATAGGACCCAATATTATAAAAAAAAAATCACTTCAACAAGAAATCAACTGATGAATGAATCGCTCGTCGAAGAACGTTCTAAATAACAATGAACAGAACTTTTGATGAATAGTTCAAATAAAAACAAGCCGTTATATAAAGTAAAAGTATCTCCATCGCTTGTTTTTAACTACTTAATTGCGATCATCGGTATTGGAGTCCAATTGATATTTATTAACAGTGTCCCGCGGTACGTAAGTTCATTGGTTATCATTGCATCTGATCAAAATTTGTTTCAATTGAAATAAACTTTGTATGCCTATTGAATTACATGCAACAACATTTAGTTTTGAATTTTGCTTAAAAATTGTGTATTTTGTTTTAATTATTGATTACAGATTTGTGTCTAAGCACTTAAAGAAGAACGAACGTACTTCGAATTAACATAAAAGTACAGAAATTGTCGATGACGAAATGCTTTTCTTAGATATCAATGATAATGAACATAGGTATACCTACCACTAAAGAAAATCGTAGGTGGCAAAGAAAATCGTAGGAGGTAGGTATTAATTAAATTAAGTTTTTGTACTACTCTTCATGTGTTTCTCCATGAGGAAGGCCTGTGCCCAACAGTGGGACGTATATAGGCTGAAGAGAGAGAGAGAGAGAGAGAGCTTTTATTTTTAATTATTTAGGCAGGATTTTATTATGAATGTGTTCTTTGTTATTTACGACTCACATCGACAGCCAAAACAACGATATTTTTATTGAATTTTCAACTTGGTTCGCTTTCCGGTTAGATATGAGAGTTGGAAAAACATTTGAATGCCTTATTAATTTATTCAAAATCGATGTTACGGTTCCTAAGAACATATTTCGCTATCTCACATAGTTTCGGATTTATCCCCACTGACCCATTGGATTGAACATTCTGTATACATTCACTCTGTGCATTCACTTTATTATCGGATGCCTATTGTTACATGTTAATATAGTTATCAAACGCATACAAACTAATAGAAAAATTGTATAAGAAACTTATGAAACGTTTATTACAACGTCTTTTATTAACATAAAAATATAATTTGTTATTTAGACAAAGGCATCGGCTTATCTCCAAGAATAATTCACGCTCCCACCATTATCCCCCTTGGGTGCGCATTATAAAGGTGTTTGTTGGCATTATGGCCGCTTGAATTTACATAACATTTTATGTCATTTGCTTATCGCTCACATGACAAGTCTCGCGCATTATACATGAATATATTTGACAAATTTTAGTACGTCGATATGGTGGTGTGAAACGCTAGGCAGCGAGGAGGCGGGTGCTAGGCACTTTGGCATAGTATATTCACGCATACAGAAACTTAAACGAATAGTTTAAGAAATTCGCAGAAATTGTCATACATTTTATTGGAACTTTTTTTTTACATAAGGTTTATACAGGTAAGCTCTTGACCTTCATCTCACCTGATGGTAAGTGACGATAAGGCCGAAGGTGGAAGCGAGCTTCACCTGTAATCCTCAAAAACTGAGAAACTGGCTATCTTACCTCTGATTGCCGGAACACAACAATGCTTAAAACATTGTTATTATGGCGACAAAATTAAAATTTAGGTAAGACGGTGGTAGCTAGTCAGGTGGGCTAAGTAGTCCTACCACCAACCACCAAACCGAGCAGAAGAACTTCTGCCCCCATGGGGAATCGAACCCGGACCTCCCGATCAACTCCCGGTGGTGTGAACCACTAGACCAGAGAGGCGGTTAAAACTGAAAGCTACTGAACATAATTTTATATATGAGAGGGCAAGCGTGCATTCGGTTCTTTAGAACACCAAACACCAGAGAACACCAAAAGAATTGTAAAGTGTTGATAACCTTAAGTGGAAGAAGTACGCCCTCTTTTATAGAATTGAAGGTTATAATCGTCTAGAAACACTTCTGGCAATAATTGGTTCCATATTTTAAATTATATATATTATTATACCATATTTCAGTAGACTGTTTAATGACTTCTTGTTTTCCTGTAATTTAATTCAAAACCATTTTAATTCCCAATGGAAAATGAATACACAATACTAAAGATATGCATTTATTAAGTAAACTAAGGCCAAATTTCAAGAGACACGGCCCGGTTTATTTTATATTAGTAACTGCATTGGAAACATTTTACACATAACAAGAATCGACAATTGGAATGGCTAATCGAGCAAGCCGCTATTTTCCGCTCACCGCTGCGATTATTGGACTGATCGAACGCAATGCACTTAACACGGGAGTAAGAGCAAAAATGGGACCAATTATGTTACTTTGTAAGCGATTTGTAGTATATTACTGCAAACTATATAAATAAGAATTTTAGTAATACAAAAATTTATAGGACTTAGGTACTGGTAGTCTTTTAGCAGGGCGTGTAGCGAGGATCATTTGAATAATCGCGCTGTGTTCAAAGCGGGTATTATATGATAATAATTTCACGCTCGAGCGCCCCGCTACCCCCCTCAGCCTCGTGCTATCGCCTTCCTGGAATGTGTGAAAAAATTTGTCCATGCCATAGATAATAAACGAGGTATTAAGGCGGAAAAGGATCAATTTATTTATTCCAATCCTGAGTACGGCATACAAGTGATTATTCACTTCCGTTGAATTTTAAACAAAACAATTATACATTACTTATATGTGGATATGTTAATAGTTGCTTTACACAAATGATATATTCTTTGTAAAAGGTTGATGTTAATCATAACAACAGCAAACATTGATTGAGAGAAGATTTTGTTGAATTGTGATAACACTTGATTTCGCTTCACTTGATTTTGAAAAAAATATATTATTTCTTCCAAAATGCAGTATTTGTAGAGACTTGTCTTATGTATAATTCCAATAGGCCACCGATGTGGTCTTTGAAGCTTTATAAAATAGTTTTGTCATACTTTATTACTGCACAGATACCACGCAAAACAATAAATACGCCGATATCTACTTCATTTGTTTCAAAGTAACCGACGATAGTGCTCCCCACCATTCTTTAATTAATTGATACTACAAACGTTAAAATCGTTGGAGTGTGAAAACAGTCACGCGGCTGAAGGGGAAAATATTGGGTCCTTACCTATGAAATTGGTGTTTTTATTCTGTCTTAGCAATTTGTCCGTAACTATTAAGTTTCAGAACATTCTTATAAAATAATTGCCTCTTCTAAAAATAGACCATATATTTGAGCTCGTATTATTTAATTTGATAATTTTTTATAACTTTAATTGTGTTAAAATTAGACACAAAGACAATTATTTTTAACTGCCTCCCGAATACATCATTTGATTTGCATTAACATAAAAACGATGAATAATTTTTATCAAGCGTGTTCACACACATATTGCTTAAGCTTGTCTAATAATACATGCCAAATATTATTATCTCTGGATTTGTCGTTGTGAAGAAAACTGATAAAATGTTACTATGTAAAATGCAGACATCCCCAAAATCTCCATACAAAACACCAATTTCATAGGTAAGGACCTAATATTTATTCGTTGCACGGCACGTAACAACAAAAATTTTCCACAATCAATCATACAATTAATTTACGCATACCGATCTTAAGATAACAGAGAGAAATAAATTATGAAACAGATGATCATTTTTGCAGTGAGTAATGCGAATGTAATGGAGCTTTTGATTACAGGAAAAAATTAATATTTACATAGAAAACCACTGAAACTATGGTCGTAATATGGTTTATAAACAGGTCACTGATTTCTTTCGTTATACGATCTGTAAATAAATTTTGATTTCTGATTTTCCATAATTATTAACTAGTCGACGGGCTCCACATCTGTCACGCTGAGTGTAGTCATTGCTTGGTAAAGCGTGGACCATGGCAATAGACTGCTTTTGCGGTGCTTCTGCCTAGTCTCTGACTAACCCTTAGGGGATTATAGTCGTGATTATATATATGTATTTATGTATGTGTGTATTAACTAGTCCAAAGTAAGAAATTATGTGCTTGAAATATGTATAAAACTCATTTCGATTCAAAGTAAAGTTTATAGGCTTAACCTTTCCATTATCGATATTTTTCTTGTTGCTCCTCTACCTGCTCTATTCCGCAAACGAAACCACTTCAAAAAGTGTATAACTGAGTATCAAATAATGTTATTAAGGCTAATAAAATTTTGCTCGTCAGTAAATCTTTTTATGCTCGACATAACTTTATGACTCAACAGCTTGGATCGAATACTTTTAGCCGCATACTCAACATTCGCTCAAAGTATGAACGTTTTTAAAACCTTTTATCATGACGACAAATGCAATGAAAGCTCTGAATAAAAACTTTCTTATTAACATACTTTTAATGATCTTATCGCAAGACAAACTTGTGTTATGCTGTATGAGTAAAATAAGGCGTCATAAAATTATAACACATAATTACCTGGTCTTTAAAGACCACAATTAGTAATAACAGTGTTATTTTTAGATCGTGTATCGCGTTAAGTGACGCTTGTAAATATTAATTCGTTCATAAACTGACACCACGGCGGTTGAACACGGGGGTCTGATCGTCAAGTTAACAAGCAAAAGCTACTTTATTGGATTGTCATATAAGCCATTTTACATCAACGGCTCAGGTTGTTCTTAAGTATTGTTGAGGTTGTAATAGGCTTACAGTGTCATAAGCCTCATATAAGACAAGTGCGAACATAAACTACGAATTACTGATAATAAAGTAATAATTGTGCGGGTAATGCTGAATTTTCGTTGCTTCAACAGATTACTAGACTTGTCGAACCAGTTTAGTTCTGCGGTAAAGCTTTGCTGTCGTCAAACTCAGAGGTTTAGATTCGAATCCCTGAAGTAATTTTATTGTGTTAAGTAAATACGATTACTTGGGTATTTCTACCCTATGTAAGTCATAAAATTAAAGTTGAAAATTAAGTGCCCAAACGTACCAATAAAACCTATGGAAAATCCAGGTCTACATAAAAGTATTTTGACTAACTAGACATCATGTCCCAATAATAAATAACGATCCCATTATTAAGATACGCCATCAAACCATTAGAATACAATAAGGTAAATAAATAATGAAATTATTCACCCACACAATCACCCGCAATTTTATGCTTCAGAGACATACCAATTTATTTTGATAAATGTTAGTAATGTCTCGCGATAAAACTGGACCTAACTAAATAATTTATGTACTTCCTTTAAAATGATAATGGTTACTCTTTGTGGTTCTAATACACATTTAAAAAGCGAATAGCTATAAACCTATAATTAACTACAAACTTCATGCACCAGTAAATGTAGACATTAATTTCCACACTAGTTTATCTATTTGGGCGCGCAGCCCGCCTTTATCTGTCATCGTTCTCAACATTTCTAATAACAAACAAGATTATAATTAAATGGAACCAAACACGATATTATGTTGCATTTATTATGCCATACGGTTTATTTTAGAGTGGCCGTAAAACGCCATATAAGTCAGTATTGAAAACAGGAGCGACACTGGAAGGAGACTTTACGTATAGCGTTTACTCGAAATTATTTTAATATGCAAATAAGAAAATGTGAAGGAGAATTGTGTTTCGACGATGTTGGTAAAGTTGGTTACGCAGACGTATTCTTTAAATTAATGGCAGTGCGAGATTAGAGTGCCGCTAGCTGCTTTACATGGAGAGGGCTTACACGGCGGCGCTGCTCGTTTGTTCCGAGCAACAGACAAATGAAAGCACATAATTACTAGGCCGCCCGTTCTAAATGCAACGAGGATTAGAATTTACATGCGCGCGTTAACTAGCACGCGTATGGCATTATGACTTTGATATTTAAATATTCCTGTTTAACAGGATACGGGCGTGACTGCACGACGGATTTGTGGAGACATGCTGCTGGTTGTTTAGCAGATCTTATTGCGGAAGAATTTGTCGTTGAAGGGTTTTATTGCAACATCCAAAAAGCTTGTCTTGCCTAGCATGTCGTGAAAGGCGACTAAGGGCGTATTGGGTACTGGGTCTGTGGTTGTGTAGGCGATGAGCTAGCCACTTGTTACTACTCTTTCACGATTTTTTCATCTGACCAACCCTATTTTTTTGTATGGCTAAATGTGGTTTTAAGGAACACAGAGCTCCTTGGACTCTGCCTACCCCTTCAGGGCTTACAGGCGTGATTGTATGTATGTATATAAATGTTTAACTTATCAGGCATTTTTAATAACAAAATGCAATCGGCTCCAATTATTTTATTTCAGTTTGCAATGCTCTAAGAATACACCACCAAAAATGGAATAAGAAATTTAGAGATTGACAAACAAGAGTTTTTGTTCACGTAATTTTTCATTTATTATTTACAAAGGAGTTGCGTAAAAAGATAATCGTTTATTTGGTAAAATTGTATCACGGAACCGAAACCGCGATGGCTAAGTTTTTGTCGCATTCAAATTTCTAATAGCAGCAAAGAAAAAAGTTGATACTAAAGTCGTCAGGTGATGTACAAAAAGCGTGAAACAACTGACAGTTATAAATAATTTGTTATTTTGGTAAAGTTACAGTATTTTTTCAATGGTGATCCCAATTAGAGCTTGGGCAGTAGGGCGGCACGAGGCCCGCAAATATGACGTGATGGATTCACTCCACATCTGCTTTGCATACAATGGAAAAAATGTAGAAAAAAGCGGATAGCAGACGCGTTTATAGAAACGCTAATTAAAACCGCTATACCCCATTTTATGTCGTTTTGTAACGATTTCACGATGCTACTTAGATTTATAATCTGAGAATTTGTTAATATTCTGTTACAGTTTGCTGCGCCCGTGCAATAAAAATGTGAGGTAATTGGACTGAGACGTTTATTGTAAACATATCTTGCTTTGTAACGTGGAAAATACATATTAATGCTGGATTGGGAAACTTTATGTCAATGTGGTTGTATTTCCTTAAAATGGTAATCGCTACTGACAATTCCTTTCTAATCAATTCTAACTTTTATGTATGTATGTAGTTACGTCTTTTGTTTTATCACGTAATTAGTATCTTGTAAAACCGTCAGGTATGCTTCTTTCCAGTGACTCAAATTGTTTGTACTTTTATTACAATGGTTAAATACTTAATTTATGTTTCAATTATTTTTTGAAAACATTACAGGAAGGATTTGTGAAAAAATTCAGCACATTTTTTATGTATATATTTAACAGTATTATTTAAATGTATTGAAATATAGTTAAAACGTTTTGGTTTTAAAGTTTACTATGTCTATAGTACTTTTCACTACAAGTCGGCAATTTACGCATTTATTTTTATATACTTTTATACTTTCACGAATATATCGCATTTTCCGCTCATTCAGTAGTAAATATAATAAATATTGTTGAAATAAATTGCCGTGTTCCGATAGTGGCGAGTTAAATTTTTTCTCGACAGAAATCGAATCGTAATTATAGCAGGCGCGTCGATTAACATCTGTTGACTATACAGGGCGTTGTGTATTGGAACATCAAGAAAACAAATTCGCTTAGGGATTTTTTCGCAATTTAAAACATACAGAACATTGTCTTAGCTTATATTTAAATCAGTTATTTTGTTTCACATATATTACGTATATTTGCATTTGATTTGTTTAAATCTCTGCCAACCTGCTGTAAAGACGTGAATAAACATATGTATCGTGTAAGTATGTATGTAATTTTTAGTTTATGTGCAAATAATCCGTAAGAAGTGATAATGGAGCCGCCTGTATGTATTGATAGAGGATTATAAGGGTTCAATCATTGTAAGTAATTATACTTATCCGTCGGATGTTCTCAAAGCGCCCTCAGTGTTCTCAGCATAATTTTCTCATGATCGCTGGGAAATCAAACCCAGTTGAACCGAGCCGTTTATTAAGCAGTCACATTGACGTGATGCCTAACGCTCCGATACACTACAATTTAAAGCATCCTCTGTTTAGTTTGCAGATATTCTCTAAAGTTTTAGTTTTTTTCGTCTTTTACTAAAAGTGAACCAACAATGTTAGTAAGTAAGGTCGGTAGGTTCTCAACATAGATACTTTCTCGCACCAAATTTAAATGAGATTCAACTATGAGGCTTTAATAAAGTATGTTACTTATAATAGAGAAGCTCCAGTGATAGAGAAGTTGAGAGAAAAGCGGCTGTCGTGATGTGGACATGTTTTGAGGAGAGAGAATGAGCATGTAACGAGAAGAGTTATGAATATGAGAGTGGATGGTAATGCAGGGAGAGGAAGACCGAAGAAGAGATGGATAGATTGTGTGAATGAGGACATGGCTAGAATGGGAGTGAATGTTGATATGGCGTGTGATAGGGGAGAGTGGAGGAGAAAGTCTCGTTGCGCCGACCCCAAATAAAATTGGGAAAAGGGCAGGATAATGAAATGACTTATAATAGAGAAAAATTATTTAAGCTGAACTGTTAATACTAGATTAGTGAATTCACTGACTGGAGTTTGAGAAGAATCTGACAGTAAACTCGCGAAAGGTTTTTTTTAACAAATTCGCATGGATTTGGATTTTCTTTTAAGGGTTGTCATAATATAATATTGTAATAATTATAACATTAGTACCCTGTAAGGCATGCTTAATTTCCTATGAGATTTAAAGTCCATCACACTTATTAATTATTTTAAATTAGTAATTAAATGATGTAATGTTTACAAACCAAACTTGAATTTAAATCGAAGGGTTCCTACTACAGATACCATTTTTTGTACTAATCACGTTTTCATTATTTCTGTTTTTGTTAAAACTAGCTGTTTCCCGCAAATTCGATCGCGGTTACTGGTTTTTTAAAAATCCCACGGGAACCCTTTAAATCTGGAATAAAAAGTATCTAAGATGTTGACCAGGATATAAGGTATCACCATGCAAAATTTATTGAAATCGGTACAGCCATTTCGGAGATTAGCCCGTACAAACAGACTAACAGATAGAATTTTTTTTTTTGTATTTTCCCTCTTTTTACATCTCCATGACTTGATTGTAAGCATTTTTTTTCTATGTACAGACATTCGACCTATTATATGTATAGATGTTAAGCAAAGTGTGTTTTTTTTTGTATATTCCCAGATTGAATATCGCTCGTTGCACGTTGCATGGCAACAGGTTAATTTCTTGTTACATGGGCATATTGAAATCTAGGTGTTAACATGTCTGCCTATACTCCTTCGGGAATTCAGCCTTGGTATGTTTTCAAATTTGTAATTACATATCTACAATAATAACAATTATTTATTTTCGTGAAATAGCCTACATTTGGAGAAGCCCTGTCCAGCCGTGGACGAGGTGTGGGCTGATGATTATTATATTTCACATACATACGTTTTTTTCCCACGGGGGTAGGTAGAGATTATTTATTTCCACTTGCGACAATCTTTACATAATTCGTTTGCTTCATCAACTCTCATCAAATACCTCATTCATGCTCGGCGATAACGGGTACTTTTGACCTGGCCCTTCTGAAGAACGTGTTTGATTTGGTCGAGAAACGTTTGCCTAGGTCATCTTCGTCTGGTAGCTCCGCACACTCCCGATTCATATATCCTTTTGGTCAATCTACTTTTATTTATCCTTTCTACATGACCTAATTATCATTTTATTTTATTAATTTAAAAGGAGTGTTCAATAAAGCATTAATTACGGTAAACATCGTAGATAATTTAAATATTGGGTCCATACCTATAAAATTGGTGTTTTTTTTCTCTCTTAGTATTTTGACTGTAACTATTAAGATTCAGAGTATTCCTAAAAAATAATTACCTCGTCTAAAAATAGACTATAGTTTTGAGCTCTTTTGATTTGTTTTGATAATTTGTTGTATGTTTAATTGTGTTAAAATTGGACACGGAGACAACTCTTTTTAATACATCATTTTATTTGCATTCACTTAAAATAATTTTTATGAAGTGTGATATTAGACATATAACTAAAGCTTGTCTAATGATAGATGCCAAATAATTATTATCTTTGGATTTGTCGTTGTGAAGAAAACTGAAAAAATGTTAGTATGGAAAATGCAGAATTCCCCAAAATCTTCATACAAAACACCAATTTCATAGGTAAGGACCTAATAATAAAACCCTTAAACACACCTTATGTGTGGCTTAAATATACGATCCTAACTTTTTATTTCTGAATAGAGCGCTATAATTTTTTAGATTGTCACTTGCTTCCTGTATTAAACGTTAGTTTGTAGCGTTTCTATAGCTCGGCAAGTTACAAAGTAAAATTACAGTACAAAATAGATTATAGAGCAATCCTAAGAACGTCCCAATCACGACGGAGCTCAATCGTAATGGGGTGTCGCGTCGCGGCTGTGTGAACGGCGGCTTCCGAGCTCTGGTAAAAACCGATGTTGCTAACAGAACGATTATAATATATTAGTTGGGCTTTAATTGCGGCGATATAATTAAGGCGGTGAACGCGCATACGTGACGATATCCCGGAGCCCGCGCCGCAGATATTAAGAGGAATAACTCGGCCCGATCGGATGTCTTGGGTAATGGGAGGCGGTCGCGATCGAAGTGTCATTAGGAAGTCGTAAGCGGTGCGCCCTTAAGCGACGCAGCACTCACATCGCAGATTAATCTTCATAATTACTCCTAACTGGCCCCTGCATCAGCAATGACGTACACTTTTTATATGCGCATTATGAGTTTAGTCCCACTTAAGGTAAATCATTGAATTTCTTGAATATTTCTAGTTTCCACTCAAATATACTCGTACGCAATCGTTTTCTTTATTATTCATTTGATCGCAGCGGGAAAGCTACGTATTTGTACATATTATGTTCATTCTGTAGTTCTTATACTTTAAAATTTTTGCTAATTATTCCTTTATGGCAGCTAATTGACACAGTTTAAACTTTTATGCAGATTAATTATCCATATTTGAATTTCTTGGATCGTCAGTTGACTTTATTGGATAACCTGGTTGACAACATAAATGTTGAAATAGCTATATCAGCCTGAATAATTGAGGTACAAGTTTAATATGGGTTTGTATTATATGTAGCTACACCTGTTAAAGGGCCCTAACGATTACCCATAGTTGAACCTATTTGTAAGAGAGCTCATGATGAGTCTTGAGGTCCAGGGGAGCACATTAGCGGTGATCGGCGAAGGGAAGCACTCATTTACTAATGCCTTAACAATGTGACAATTACTTGCTGCGGGAATAGAACCGACATTTATTGCTTTTGGAGTTTACAGCTTAACAAGAGTACAGTAGTTGACTGTAAGGTGAAATTAAATTATGCAACACTAAAAGTATAAAAAGCTTTTTTTCTGCTACTGCTGAGTATCAACCATATCTTGACAAGCTTCACATCGCGAGCCGATACATACCTCCATGGTTAAAATTATGAATTAACTTTGATAGGGCGGCACCTTCCAGTCGCGAGACATACCTCCAGATAAGGGAAAAGCGCTGCCCGCTTATAAATGACTCTTTATTAAACATGAAAGGAGCGACGTGGGCTAATGGGCCGATCATGCGCTCCCATTAAAGATTATTTAATATTCAAAAGCGACCAACTATAAATCACGAACGACCGCTATGCTTCTTTGGCTACTCTGCACCTTTGTCAAGGTTTATTCGATATTCATTTATAAAATCACTGTAATGGAATTAATGCCATACTCTGCCTTAAAGAGGACGTGAAATCGTAACTGGTCCGTATTGCAACTGAATCCACTCAAATGGTATCAGATGGTGTTATGAGCGTTAAAGTGTCGCAAATTGGCGTTTGGCGTCAACTAGTTACGCCCGCAGGCCGCTCGGCCGTGTGTGGTCAAGATAACCATCAGAATATCTCACAGAATGCCACTAATCGTATATGGTAGTGCACAATGCCATAACACTTGTTCCATCTGATGTTAACATCGATAACGCGACTGCGATCGGTCCGGCTTTGGCGGGCCGATTATTAACTTTCCAAACGATCCATTCTCGCCTGCATTCAATCGCGGTATAGTTTTTTTTATAGAAACGCTTCAAAGAATACGAAGGCCAGCACACTTTATAATCGGTGTCCTAAACCTTCTTTATCGGACACGCGCGTCAAGCCCGGTCTGACGATTTGAGTATTTCAGATTGATTTTCTACTACCCACATTCGGATTGAAGCACAAAGGAAACCTTTCTTCGAAAACAAAAGGTTTGAGCTACGTGCTCTATTTCTTACTATAATATTAATGATTTGAGGAGAAGATACGGTCGTACATAACTAACGAAAAGTTATACACTTTTGTTTTTTATCCAACAATTTTTAGATACTTTCTTCAAGTGTCTCTACACAGTTGTAGTCGAATCAAATCGTAGAAAAGTAATCCGAATCACCCTCCCTCTCTCATAAAATTATACCTGTCGGCCTTCGATTTTTTCAGCGAACAAATAGCCAAACAATAATTCGTACCCTTACGCGACTGAGCTAATAACAATAAAATAGAAAGGCGATCACGGCCGGAGCGGCGACTGGTTCAATCAGCGAGTCAGATTTATTTTTATGAAAATTGGCATAAAGTCGGGTCAGCGGGGGCGCAGTGGCCCCGCGAGACCGCACGCCCGTCCGTTTACTGCATATCGTTTCCTCCGAGCCCCGGCCGCCTCTCGGAAATATTGCCAGTGGTCATAACTTTTTATATGCAGCGATGACATTGCAGAAAGTGGTGGATGTCTCGAGGATTCACTAGAGCTGCCTCTTTTGAAATCGTAAGCGTGTAATTGAGCGTGCCTGTCAGAAACTATGATTAACGCAAATTGGTTAGGATGGTTTTTTTATTATAAATTATTTTTATTCAGCTATCTAATAACATAATAATCCCATTGGATTTTTTAAATTGAAATCCTAATTTTGTAATAAGTTCTCGAGATTTTTTGCTCGATAGTATATAATAATGTACCACCTCAATATTTTTTTTAAAATTGTATTAATCCTTATTAAAAATATAATGTTTATTAAATATAATGTATAATGTATATTAAAAATATAAAATATAATGTATATTAAAAATATAATAGCAAGGTTTATAAAGAAGTAGCTACTCATTATTATGTGCCTCTAGTTTGCCAATTTATCAAACCTGTCAATTGACACATCTCCATAGACAGTATCACACTCGGAGCAGCTCTGTTCGGCATACTACGCGATTGTCGGCGGTGTGTTGATGTGTCAAGCGGGTGTCGAACTCGTAAAGTCGTTTCTCTATTATCGTTTCGCAGAACTCTCATCTTCTACTCTTTTGGAATTTTTCTAACGTTTCTAATTTTCGTCCGATTTAAGAGACTGTGATTTATAATAGAATCTATCTTCTGTAATCTTTATACACTTTTTAAGTTACATATACAGGGAGTGGCCTTTAATAAGAGCAAAAAAATAAACCAGATACTATACCAGCACAAATTAATTCCAATTGGTTTTATTTAATTGAAATGAAGAATTTATCGAAAAATATATCGAGCCCGCGGTGTACTGCAGTCATTTGTTTTGGAAGAGTACATGACATTGTCACAATGAGTAAAACCTTAAAAACCGTGTATAAATTTGTTAAATAGTACGCGTCCAATCACCCCAATTTCGAAAATTGAGGAGTTGGGTTTAAATTATCCTTAAAATGTTTAAAATATCCGTACAGAAATTTTAGCAAGAGATTGGAATTTGGACCCGTGAAGTTGGGAAAATAAGTAAAAGCTGGATTAACAACACCCGATATAAAATGAAGCAAGTTATAATTTCAAAAAAATAATTAATAATGTCTTTTTACGTTCAGTTACCGATAAGAAGTGATATGTTTCGCTGAATTTGGTCGTTTTCTATAATTCCGGCACAATGGCACAAAACGACATTATGATCTTATTTTACGTTGTGACTAAACGTCAAGATCGTCATTATGTCAGGGGAAATGAATAGTGAGTATAATTACTCATAATATTTAAGACCGTAAACTACGTTTTGACAGTCCCTTACCGTAAACTTACCGTGTTATTCATAAAAAATAATAAAGTCTTAATAAACCTATTTAAGTTACAGAGTGTTATGTTTTCTTCTTTTAAACACAACATCTAAATAAGAAAGAAAGTGACAAATCACTCTTTAACTAAAATAGGTTTATTAAGCCTTAAATATTTTTTATGAATAACACGGTAGTTTTAAAGGTTTATTAAACAGTTCCATCAAATAGTGCACTAATCACTGATAAAACTTATGCTAATCTTACCGGAAAAACACTTAAATTGCACTTGAAACATTTATTTTGCATTACGATTTCGATTATACGCTCTGTTCTTCCTTTCACTCCACATCACAGAACACAATTACTCCTAGCTCCACTTCGACACACCATGTGTAATACTAACGACATGGCCTTATCAAAACTATGCGCATTTGCATTTGCTCTTGATTCGTTATACCGTTTATGTTATACATATTTATTCCATGAATGATGATTTTTGTCTTATTGTTGTCATTTTGAATTATTTTGATTTGGCAATTTGCCGTACATTGTCAATATAATATTGCGTTGCTAAGTTACGTTGTTAAGTTGTTTATAAAAGGATAATTAGGGGAGTTTGTAAATATCTCTATTTTAAAAATAAAATGGTTGTTAAAAGAAAACGTGTATTCTGATTGTGTGGTAAAAACGAATTTCGATTGATAGATATAAAAGTAGATATTACCTACTTAATGTACCTACTATGAAATGGTCGCCCTAGTACTAATAAATGGCCTGTACAAAGATATCTTTCGATGCATAAGCGATCATTAAGTGATGTTGGAATTTATTGATTATGAATTGCAACTTTGAATTACTATATCTCCTGAATTTAAGCACATTGGAGCACTGAGATAAGGTCAAAGTAACATCGATACTCAATAGAATCATTGATTTAATTTATTGCTCTTATTACAGGTCACTCCCTGTATACACATATATTTTTAAGGTCACGCCATTTTCCCATAGAAGTATTCAGTTACAGGCAGTTAGTATGTACCTACATCTCCACTTGCAATTCCAACAAATTTCTTTTGCTTCCTCCACTCTCATTACAACTCTGATACATTCTGAGTGAACTAATAATTTATTTTTGTGTCATTAAAAAGTATTTAAAAAGAGTCGTAGACTAAAAATAATAAGCTACAGATTTCAGAAAAACTTTAAAAGTTGAACAAACATTTTCATTAGTAGGTATAACATTTTCTTAAACATTTCAAACCACAAGGCCAGAGTGCATAAAGTTTATCCCAAAGCAAAATACCCTGGGACCGTGTTTATAAGTTGCATGCAGCGAACAACGACATAAAGTTTTACGTATAACATAAATCTGGGAGTTATTCTCGCGGGATGATAAGGGACCGATCGACCCATCCGTCCTCTCAGTTTGTTGTGTTTTCCTTTCCAACGGATATTTTGATGGACATTCAGTTTTAATATAACTATTTATTTCATTATTCCACGGATTCAAATCAAATCAAAAATCAAAAATATCTTTATTTTATAGGCTTGATATACAAACACTTAAAAACGTCAATTTATGAATTAGTGAATCTACCATTCGCTCGGAACGCTGACATTCCCGAGAAGAGCGAGCCAGAAACTCGAGAGTTGCTCTTTTTTTCACATTTTTTTATAATTCTTTTGTTTTTTATAAATGTTAGACAGATATCACTTACATTATTTTTATTTTCATTTTGTTTAATTGTAGAGGGCGATTAAACGCTGCCCATACATCTATACAAATCTACACTATCTGATTGGTGGTATGTCTCATCACACAATGTCTAAAATATAAGTATAACAATTTTTTGGACTTTTCCATATCTCTGCCTGCCTCTCCGGAGATGATAATGAAACGATATAATGTAATGTTGTATTTTAGGTGCTCGATGACGTAGTGGTTGGTACGCTTTGGCCATCGTTACAGAAAACAAAACTAACTTCGCCATTGTCAGGCCAAATCTTTGTAATCTCGAACTCCTCCATGTTTCGGAAAGCACGCTAAGCCGTTGGTGCTGATCGCTAGTGTAACCGTTTCTACCCACCAACACGCTTAGGGCCAGCGTGGTGGTGTTACGGCCCATACTCCTCATGTGTTTATCCATGGGGAAGGCCTGTGCCCAGTGGGACGTACATAGGCTGAAGACGATGTTTTAGCTATTCTCATGTGTTAATATGCTGGGCTTCGAGTTCTTGGGTGTATGATTTAGATGATTATGATTAATTTATATATGGAGGTATGTATCTTTATTTGAAACACACATAACATAACATATTGTATAATCACCCCTCTTTCCGCGAAGGGGTAGTCAGAGGTGTTAAATACCCACATTTCGCCCTAGGTGCCCATGTAACAGGTGGCGAGCCCTTTGCCATGCACCGGGCACAATGTGAGGAATGTGAGGCAAGCTATATTCACCATGAACTGTACATAAGTTTTATTCCAACTTAGTGGTACAGGCGGTGGTTTGAAAACCAATCTGTACTTATATCGATTCGAAACATAAGCACTAGGCGATAATAAAATTGCACTCCCCAATAGGACTAACCCGATACGCGAGTGCCCTTCACGCTCTTGTATTCAATAAGGCACTACTCCCTCGCCGGCGGCTAAATCCAAATTTTCAATCTTGACGGTTATCATTTTACCAAAGCAAACCTTCCATAATATTTGCTCTTCTGAGGCGAGCGTCTTCGAATTTCATATTTATTCGATGGAGCAAATAGGAGTGACAGGGGCGGTGTAAGGAAAATAGTAAAATATAACATCCGTTTAATAAAAATGTCAGTTAATTTTAAAGAAACTACCTATTTATTTTTCAATTAATAAACATATGAGTTTTAGTGGTTATTGATTTTCTATAATGCCCTAATTTAATAAAAATGTAAGCATTATTGCTTTTCCAGCTTATAATTATGTTACGAACTCAAACTCCTTTGTAGTTACGAAGTAACATCCTAATTACCGATTGTCTACTTAAATCCTGTGAATATTTCATTTCCAAATACAATTACAGTAGCCAATTGTTGACGAGACTGTGGATTTTTTTATGGGATAGGGGGCAAGCGAGCAGACGGGTCACCTGATGTTAAGCAACTACCGCCGCCCATGGACACTCGCAGCACCACTGGGGTCACAAGTGTGTGGATTATTAAAATTTACTCAATGGCAATGCTTCTACGTATTTCTGTAATGCTTCTTTTAGGACAATATAAACATTATTACAATTATTACAATCCTATCCCAAATAATGCGTTTTCACAAACGTAAATTATTTAAGCACTACGCCTAAATGTTTCCCAAAAGACAACCCTTACAACGGCTCTGCTTCGCCCTATCGCCGGAACTGATATTATTGTGCATTCCGTATAATATTGTTTGCTATTTGGCACATTCTCTGTTTGTTTTCGTCTTTCATATGAAAGGGGAGCTACAGCAAACAGGCGGGTGAGAACTCTTAAGTTTTGTATCGGGAAATGCTACTGGCATTGAATATAAATTTATTTTGAAAATTAGCGCTTTTCTTCGGCTTTTGGTAGTCTACACTACACTAATCTCAACAACCACAAGGACATTCATAAATGTTTTACAACAATAGTTAACAATTTTTGCGCGTTTTATAAGGATGCCACAAAAGAATACTAAAAGCTCGTACCAAAATCGACTTCCAAAGATAACGACTTTTCTTTGATATTGATATTACACAGAGCATTAAATTGGTACGTGATCATAGAAGCGCAAACATTGTGTACGTTTCAGAATATGAAAGCGGGCAATCCATTAAATCGTGCCAGGACATGAATGGCGACCGGAGACGCAGACGCGACTTCGCCTCTGATAACCCATAATACGCTGATATTTTTGCGTTGCTCATATGTTGGAAGTAATGGCTCGTGCACTTTGGCTACATGTGGATACGCCTCTACTTTTTACCCGTTACTATTAAAGCAGCATTTTGGAAAGGATTTTTTTTGTTATGAAAATAATTGTAGGTATTGTATGTTTTTATAGTGGGAGAGTTAAAATGCTACTTAAAAAGATTTGACACCATGTTTGGCTGTGGGATGAACAGCTTAATTCTCTTGTCGATATTACATCACATTTATGTAAACAAATTAAGATACCTTTCAACAATACTTTATTGGAGTTATATTATTCGTGTTATTTTTAGTTGTTAATAATGTGGTCTCTATTTAATAAATAAACAAAATGTACCTATAGGTAGAAGTGGTCCAAAGTCAAAATAATCCTAAAATATTTTTTTATTATATTTAAATTTAAAAACATATAATTGAAACTATTAACCAATGGAAGTTAATAAGACAATCAAAGTATCTGTGTTCCTGACCAAAACCTTGTATTGGCGTCAAGTAAAAGATTTCGGCATGTCCATGACAGTCTTTAGCATGAATTGTAAACCATAATATATTATATTTGGCATATAAAAGGCTCTCTTATCTAAGGGGTTTGACTGGGAACGAACATAAAGGGTGATCCTCTGTGACAAATACCGTGATATACCGAGCGACAGTCGTAAAGGAAATATTTTTATAAGATGAAACATTATTATTTTTGGGGGTGCAGGGATCAGAAGTCGCTTCGACGGATTTGACATGTCATTCATTGCTATTCGAGGCAAATATGAGGTTAGTTCCCGGTAGTATTTTGAGTTATAGTGTACGCGAAGCAGCTTCCATTATGTTTTTAAAAATAACACACAATCGTCTGGAATGACACGAAACAGAGGCAGGAAACGGTTAAACGTTTAACGCCTTTAATAAAACAAATTAATGCGTGTTAACCCTAAAATTGGACAAGTTCAATGCAGAGGTCGTTACCACTATAGGAAATTTATCTCGGTAAGTATTAACACTGAAATCCGTTCGTTGTATTCGGTGTCGTTAAATTTCTGCGTCGATTGCGGGGGGATTTGTGTTCTATGACGCGGTGGTTAGGGCGGGTTTGGGTTGTAGGTGTTGGCAACAGCCAATCAAAACATACAAGGAGCATATTGATTCCGAGAAGTGTCGCTGTTAACGCGGAGGCTGAAGCTGAATACATTAGCCGGCGGCGTAATGAAGTCTCGTCGGTTGTAAACAAACATTGGGCCAAGAGCGGGCGCGCCAGCCTGGGGCGCGCGCGCACCGCTTACAGGAATTCTATTTCGACGACAAGCGTCATGTGTTAATTAAGCTCGCACCTACGATATTGAGATATCACCGAGATGCTGTTGTTATTAGCCGACGCGGAGGCTTATTGCTTGCTGCTCTCTCTGACACTATTACTTACTACCCTTATCTCGCTTGACTATGTGTTAGACAACACTGAGAACTGTGTATGGCTTCATTATGAGTTTGAACTCCACGCGTGAAATGTAAACGTCCTGTGAATACTCAAAGGGATGTGGAGTTTTTGGCGGCATCCAACTATGGCGGACGTGATTTTTATTTCAGTGATTGTAATATTGTTTCGGAGTTGATCTTGTTGCGTAAAATCAGTGTAGTTTTGTGAAGTAAATGTCAATAATGATGAGCAATATGGAGAATCCTTGAAATAATCGTCAAGTGGTGTGAAAAACGATGGGATTTTTATCGTGGTAATCCACCTCATCGAAGTAACACCACAGTATGTACCATCGATCGTTTGACGCCAAACTCTCCCAAGATGCATTGAAAATATTGAAATGCATTACACTAGCATTTCAATGCAAACTATTCAGTAGTTTCTAAAATCAGAAATGTGTTCTACTGTTAACGTGTGGCTCAAAAGGTCCTGCAACCAGAGCCGTAAAACTGAATATTAAATAAAGGGATGTTAGTGTGGTATGAAGTAAGTATTTGGCTTTACCTATTGCCATTTCAAATATAGGTATATACCTAACTTCGAGTACTTATCCAATATTTAAGTTTTACGAGTTTAGTAATCTGATATCTATAGCTGTATTATTCTTCTTTTGGCAGAAGACCTGAATAACGACATTTTCCTTCTTTATTCTCTGACGGATATTAGTTGAACGTCCACATCCGTTCTTGGTGTTCATACATTCGATCAATTGTTTCAATGATTGCTTCTTTGCATTCAAGCCCTAATCAAACAAAAATAAACAAATCATAACTTAGGTTAGCTTTTGCTTGCAACTGCGTCCGCGTGGAATAGTAGCCTACTTATCGTGATGTTATGTTATAGCCTATAGCCTTCCTCAATAAATGGACTATCTAAGACTGAAAGCATTTTTTAAATCGAACCAGTAGTTCCCAAGATTAGCGCGTTCAACCAAACAAACAAACACACTCTTCAGTTTTATAATATTAGTATAGCTAATAATATTTAAATAATAAGAAGCCTCCAATTTTAAGACAAAAGTAGCAGAACATTTCATACAACTTCATTATTCTTATTATAATAAATTTGGTGATGAAATAAATACGATGAAAAACTCAATGACTCGGTAGAAATGTTCATACGGGTTCCTCCTTAGTAAGTACTTAAACATTTAACAATATTATTAAAGAGCTGCTTGGAAACCACATAAAATGGAAGCAACAGCTGCTGCGTACGCGCATGATGAAAGAGACGATCCTTAAAAAGGCGGCCACATATCAAGTTTCCTGTTATTATAATGACTTTTAGTTTTTAATGAGTCTTTGTTGACAATCGTTTTATTACGAAGCGCTAACAGCGCCCATGAAAGGTTTGGTAAATGATCTTCAATGAGACCTGTTTTCGGTTTACAGTCGAATGTCTTTTTATTTTAAATTATTTACGCGTGTGTGGTTTATGGCGGGTCAAGGATCAGACCGCTGAGATGGGCAGCAAATTTTATTGAAAGATATTGCGCATGGAATTGATTTTTTACACTTTTGTTAACAGTATAGTATCGCACATATGTAGGTTATACATAGGTCTTTATCTATGAAATTGTCGTTTTGTATGGAGATATTGGGAAACTCTGCATTTTCCATACTAACATTTTTTCAGTTTCTTCACAACGACAAATCCAAAGATAAAAATATTTGGCATGTATCATTAGACAAGCTTTAGCAATATGTGTGATATCACACTCCATAAAAATTATTTATCGTTCTTAAGTGAATGCAAATCAAATGATGTATTCGGAAGGCACTTAAAAAGAGTTGTCTTCGTTTCTAATTTTAACGCAATTAAACTTACAACAAATTATCAAAACAAATTAACAGAGCACCAGAATATGGCCTATTTTTAGAGGAGGTAATTATTTTTTAAGAATACTCTGAAACTTAATAGTTACAGACAAAATACTAAAATAGAAAAAAACGGCAATTTCATAGGTAAAGACCTATTATTTTTTAATATAATTTTCTGGCTGTCCTAGTTTATTAGATATTTAAAAAAATCATAATATTTAAAATCTTCACGCTAATGTCCAAGTAGGTAGAGGTAGAGGTAGAGGTAGAGGTATGTGGTAGAGGGTGTTGACAACTATTTTTGGAGGCACCGGCTCTTGTGAAAGGCAATCGATACTCTCAATAGGCTGTGTAATGCTTAGAGCATACGTATAAGATGAGATGTTGCTGTCGGTAGAAACTTTTCAATGTGCTTTCACTACAAGATTTTCATTATTTTAAGCTGGCGATTGACATACAAGTAGGTACAATTTTACAATTTGACGACCTCCGTGGTCGAGTGGTCTGTATGCCGGTCTCAAGGCGTCGCCATCTCGAGAGGTTCTGGGTTCGATCCCCAGTGGGGGCAAATGTTTGGGTGATGAATTTTCAGGCATTTGTTCTCCAGTCTTGGATGTTTATATATATTTCTATATATTCTGGTTATTTATATGTATTTATCTATTCAATATATTTATCCGTCATCTAGTGTCCGTAACACAAGCAGCATTAGTTGCTTAAAATGGGGCTAGTTGATAGGTGTGAATGTCTGAGGATATTATTATTATTATATTACAATAAAATAACATGTGATGAAATCAAATATTTAATGTCTTTTTTTACACAATTAGAATTTCCACTCAGATACCAGACGCGAGACACAATAGCGCAATGTAATATATTTATTGTTCGTGGCACATCGTCATACCATCTTTGACTAAGGCCCAATTGCACGATCGAGAGTTAGCGCCTAACCCAGGGTTTGCCCATATATTTGCCCCAGGGTTAGGTGCTAACTCTCGAACGCGCAATTGGGCCTTAAACGGTTAAAATTGCGGTAAGAAAGTGAAAATACGTATATTCTCACCATTATTTCTTCCTGTAGTATAATATTATAAGCCTGTCATACTGATGTCATGTAAATAGAAAAGCGACACGGCCCTATCGTAAACATTGCTATTTGTTATGTTTACGATAACCGCTGTTTTATAAAATTTTATTGCTCACCGGTGGAATGTCGTGAATGCTGTACGACGCTCGAGACCATATTCGAGTTGTCCATAGTAATATTACGAAAATAATATGTCTCTTTAAAAATAATGTCTTCTATACATTTTCAAAAGCAATTTTTAAGAAATAAGTAATACTATTTAGAGTAATATCTGGTAAAATATATTTTATGAAAATTGATTTTTCTCTGTATTTTCCTTATTTCTTTCAACTTGTTTTCAACTGCGGAACATTATTTGTAAGATTAAATTTTGACGTGATTCGTTATAGCCAAAACCAATTTTATTAATCAGAATTAAAGAATTTACGAACTAAGTACCGCCCAGTGTAGCATTAATTCAATTATACGAATACTAGCATAAAATTAAGCATATAATTACACCCATTAGAAAGCGTATTGTATCAGCTATGGAGATTAAAAATGTTTTACACAAATCGCACCGCATAATCACATTAAGTCTTGGAAAGATATAATGAGCCATCAACAACACTTATTAGAAAATTTATTGGGTGATAGAAAGCAATTATTTTAATAGCGGATACGTCAGCATACACAAAAAATGTATGAAATTAAAAGAGACTCACGACATGTTAGCGCGAATTAGTCATTTTGGCATCGAGTCAAAGCGTGGCGATCTAAATAATAGCTTCATCTTCAGATTTCGACTATTGTTATATTCGTCAAAATCACCTATGTGCGGAGCATCAAACATTATGTGGTTCTAGGAAAAGCTTTATGCAACATGTGAACAAACAGTAAATTTTGGTTTTTTTTTGTTTAAATTTATTTTATTTTAGTCTTTATTTACTGTTGCGCTTTAGGATGTACATATAAATAATTTTAAAAAAATCTAAAAATCTTTATAATAAATCGGAGTTCAACCCTCCGTGTTGAATCTCACTTCACTTCCCCTGCTGATTCCACTTCGACTTGTCATATTATTCTATACTTATCTGTAGCAAGCGACGTCTTACAATTGCGAATTGCCCGTGCAAGTTACTGGTTGCAATTGGACTATTAGTCACATACTCAATAACCTGTTTTATGATTTCTTCATTGATCGAAAGAATTTGGGGCACTTCAGGATTATGAACAACCACCAAAACCAGCAAGCAATAACACACATACTTCCAGTGCAATTTTAGAGCAATCTTTTGCAAGGTAAATTTGACTCGCCGTTTGGACGACTCCATACCAACAGACGATTTACTGATATTCAGAGAACAATCGCACATTCGCTCTCTTGAATTCCCAAGATTAAATATTTTCACTTCCAGCAATTTGTGGAGATTAAGAACACGTTGAAAAATATTGTGTTGTTAACATTCCGCCCGAGATGATGTTGATTTTTGGCACAGACAAAAATTTTATGTGTGGCAATTTTATAGATGCCTAAAGACCAGTCATATTACGAGGCCGCGACATAATTGATTAGTAGGACAGCTGTCGTTTTTTTGTTGAACCACTTAGCGGTTTGCGAAAAATTTACGCAACCAATAATCAGAAGCAATGAGTTATTACTCAAACAAACTTTTAAATCATCGTCCTCATTCTATAAACGTCCCACTGCTGGGAGAGATACATGCGGACGGAAATACATGGTGGACCAACGGCTTAACATGCCGTCTGAAGCACGGAGGAGCTCGGGATCACAAAGTTTTGGTCACCCATCCAGGGCCTCACCACTTAGCTGACCACGTAGCTTTGTTTTCGATCGAAAGCCAAAGCGCACTAACCATTACCCACCGAGCTCCTCAACTTATAAATACTAATAACGAAAACAATTCAGTGAAAACTTTTCCCATACACTTCTTCCGCAACATAAACCCGCGCCTAGATTGGTATTTGCATAGCTTTAGACAGTTTTCGGGGACAGAAACAAGTAAAAACTTCAGTTATGGAAAATATGTTTGGTTTCTAATAAAAAAGGGTAATCAGTCAAGACCCGTCTTTATTGGCAAAACTTTCATATTAATGCTTACTTGCTTGTAATGTGTCTTCGTGGTTTTGATTAAATGAATGTTTAATAACAGTTTGTTGTAAATGTTGATTGTCTAACGACATGAATGATTTTACGTCGTAACTTAACTCGATTACAGATTTATGACTCAAAGTAGCAAGTAACATCAAGTGGAAGTTTGTGTGTATTACGAGCGCAGAGCTAATAAACACGTCTTAATTTCTCCTTGAATAGTGGGGCTATTAAAATAAAGTCTTAAAATATGGAACGCCACATTTTATTTACGTTGTTAGGATTTATGGTGTATGGATGCGTGACGTCGCGGCGCAGCCGGCGGGCGGCGCGGGCGCATCTCCCGCTATGACAGAGCGCTGACTGTTATATTTTCCAGACGATTTATTACAATATAGAGCGCACAGCCCGTCGTTAATACTAAAAAGTTGTGATTTTATTTTGATGTCTTACAAGACAAGCGACGACGTGCTTAATTGTTTAGACGTATCTTTTAGTGCAGGAGCTACTGAGTCACAATATTTAATAACGCTTATTAATTTACGACCTGGCAGCTAATAGGCCGATTAAATAACAGTCGTGTGTCACTCGCATTATATTTAGACGCGCAAATCAGATACTTCATTACGCTTTATTTTCGCAGTGTAATTGTCTGCACCTCGTTGCGTTGTCTTTCCGGCGACGCTAAATCAGGGTCTTAATTGAAATAATATCACTTTAGTGGCCTCATAAAGACATTACACAGCCCAGAGAACAAAAGCCGAAAGTCGCACTGAAACCTCAAAATATTGTAATGCGAAAGACGTATAAAGGTATAATTATTTACTTGACGCACGCGGCTGAGAGGACGTTTTAACACATCTCACCTGAGTTTATGTCCTGAGCTCTCTTATACGCGATACTTACTTTAAGTATCAGGTCATCAGTGAACAATCTTGATTTCTTATTTTAAAACTGCAAATTGACCTTGTAATTATTTCGTTGAAAAAATATTGTGTGGGTATCAAGATCCTCGACTTTCTTTTGGCAGACATATAAAACAATACGAAGCAGTTCTACGATATGTTACAAAACTTTCTTTGTGATATTTTCTTAGAGCGGTTCTTAGAACGTTCCGTTCTAATCTTGTTCTGTTTATAAGGCAAAAAAGATTCTAACAACCTGGCTATTATCACTTGACTATACCTCCACGGAAGAAATCCTACGTTGATGATAAGTTTCTCATAACCAAATAATTTCATGTTTTCTATAATTTTCTAAAAAAGTAGTTTGTATAGTAAAGATCTCACCACTTTTTATTTAAGTATTTTAACATTTTCCGATGCAGTAAATAAAATAATGTTTATGGTTCGCCAAGATACAGGCTTAGCCTAGTTTGGGGACCTCTGCCTAAATGTAATAGTACTGCTTTCTGTAACTGCACTATAATTTCTGTTCAGATTGTATTTTTGAATGTCACAAATGTAACGTTTTTGTGCAATAAAGTATTATTATTATTATTATTAAGAAAATATTTGATCAAGTGCTCTAACCAAATTTAATAATTATATATCGCTGATGTACTTTCTTAATATCTAATCGAATTACTTTGTACCTGATTGAAGCACGTGCTTATTTTTTTATTTACAAGGTAGCAAACGGGCAGTCGGCGTATTTTGAATAGATTGAAATTAATGTTACTAGAAATAAAGATTACTAGCTGTGCCCGCGACGTCGTTCGCGTGACTATTGATTTAACGCCGATAAAGGTTTACAAAAAGTTTTTGTGTGTTTGTAACACTGTATTGTTTTTTTACAAAGTGCTGAACATTACATTCATACCTCTTATTAGCAAAATGTTGATTGTTAATAGTTGAACTGAAACCTCTAATTATTAAAATAATGAAAATAACATTTCTTGTCAGTATCATCTGATTAATTGTTGTTATGGTGATAAATCTCTTTTGTCGTGTCATTATTTTACAATGCTGAGCATTCTTTTAATTCGAAATGAAATTACATTTTGATGGATATGTCACATAATATTCGGTCGAGCAGATATCGATAACCACGGTTACCCGCGCGGTACCCGTTCCCATGGGAATATCGGGATAAAAAGTAGCCTATGTCCTCTCTCAGGCTCTAGACTATCTGGGTACCAAATTTCAATTGAATCGGTTTAGTGGTTTTGACGTGAAAGCCAGACAGACAGAGTTACTTTCGCATTTATAATATTAGTATGGATTAAACGGTTTCGACTTGGTTTATTCTTTATGAACGTGGTAATTTATGTGTGTGATGGCCTAATTGTTGTAAATGTGAGATTTTGATGAGTCAAGACTTATGAACGATAGCAGTCGTAAACGAAGGGCGCGAGTTGGGCATATTTCATATCGTGTAATGGAGAATTTACAGGCTGTCGGGACGAAATGACTCCCAGCGGTGACTCTAGACTCGACTCACCACCGTCAAAAGTCCGTAACTGAACCAAATAGAAGACGAGTTTTTGTCTATCTTGCAAATAATTTAGACCTACAAAGATTCATAAATTTTTGTTTTGTACTTAGTCAAAATAATGAATTATTTGTACCTTGAGAATTAAGCCATTTAAAAATTAGATGTTCGAAACGACATACAAACAAGACAAAACTGGCAATAAGAAATTAATGTGCTCTGGGTAATGTAATTTTTTCAACTGCAATGACATACATTGATTAACTGATTTTTCAAATCATAATGAAAAATTTAATTTCATAAACATAAATTGATAATTTTTTAACTAAGTAATAGTTTGTTCTTTTCGCAGCAACCAGAGCGACAGATTGACATTAGTCGAACGCGAATTAAAAAAAATACAGTTGGGAAAAAAATCTTAAGCGTTGTTCTTCATAAAGAGCGTCAAATCTACGCCCGCGTCCAGCGCTGCCCAACATTATTATTTATGTTCCAAGAAAAGTACATTTATAACAATATCACGCCGGACCGCGCCTGCCCTCGGAAAATGATTTTCCCATTTCCCGAAGATTGCAGGTGTATTATATTTCATGATCTTTATTTATGGCGCGACTTTTATTACAAATTCGTGCGATGGCTCTATACTTTTTTATTGTCGTCGAATTATTTGATGGAAACTAGATTATTTTGTGACAAATAGGTATATCTATTTAATGCTCGTACTGATATTGGAATTGTAACGGAAGGATCTTTATTTGATTTGTGACTGATTGTTATTTGTATACGTGGGAGATATCGGACGTAGATGTATCTATGAATAGAATACCAAAAAAACCTAGTATGTTTAAATAATTGTAAAAATATGTATGAAAATGGGTATTTATTGCCATTTTGAGATATTAGATTCCGATATTTAATTTTTGAGAAAACATTTTGATATTTGTTTTTTGAAAAGGGATCTCAGAAGGAAAACTTATTTTCATCTCTATGGGAAAAGGTCAGTTACAAACTCTAGAACTCGTCCAAAGTTCTCTATCTCTAGACAATGGCCGTTAGCGATTCATAATTTGGCAAACGGCGGAGTTATCCCCACGAGACGGATATATCCGTCAGGCGCCCTCGCCGAGTTCCGTTACGAGACTCGCGGGAGACTCGCCTTAGCTGTCCATAACCAATAATCGTAAATAAATATACTCCGCGGCCCTTCCGAGTCTGACCCGGACTTTACATCAGCGAAATTATAAACGATAGATGCTATAGTTGTGGAAAATGCTGTTTTTGTATTTGAGAAATATTGTGATAAGAGTTGTTTTGACTTACATTTGTTACTACTAACAACATAATACATAACGTAACATGTCATCACGCCTCTTTCCCCGAAGGGGTAGGCAGAGGTGTTAAACACCCACATTTCGCCAGATATGTTAGGTCCCCAAGTAACAGGTGGTGAGCCTGTTGCCTGTTTTGGATACGTAGACATTCACAGGTTAAGTATCTTTAAGTATTTTCTCCGCGAATATAATTATTTTGTTCGGTACTATAAACATCATAAGCTTTAATGGATGCAAAAAATGTTCTGTACATAAAACAGCTCAAGTTTATGGACTGCTCAGTAGAAATACTTTCTTAAAGACAAAATGTCCCCAGCGATTGGTCGACTATCGTTTATTTTTACCTGAAGAGCGATCCCGCGCATCTCTCCCTATTAAATTTTGTTTGCATTTATTTTAAAGGTGCGACGCTGAGACGTGGTATGTGAAAAATTACACCTCAGTCCAATATTTATGGGTGATATTCGGCAGCGGTTCCTTTGTGGGTAGAGGGTGTATAAATAACACCTCTTATCGCGTGGGAGCCTACCCTTAAATGGGATTTATTTTAATTATTTATCGACAATTTGCTTATAATGTGCCGACATTCTTCATATAAGTCCATGCTGGCCAAAATAACATTATTTTTGTCAATGTGACCAATGCAACATTTGTCACAAATACTTACGTACACAAGTGATTTTTTTATGGAGATAGGTGTAAGATTTCGTGAAAATAGTTTATTTTACAAACTCAAAGACTGAGACGTTCATTCTAAATTAACAAATAAAAGCGATAATTGACAAAGTAAGTACATTTGTGCGTCATGTCATACATATCTCGATCATGTGTATCAGCCAGCCAGGGCGCATCTTCGCCGAGTATCAAAGTTAATAGTAAATCTTTTATCTTTACTGAAACCTATAAATTATGGGAGGCGAGAGTAGCTTGGTTATTTTTATCTATAATCGGCGGGTATGGACATAAATTAGTTCTATATTTGGTGTCGCGTTGTTTTGCATAAACCCTCAGACAGGCCGTCTGCACATGCGTGCTGCATCAATCTCAATTCTGGAATATTTTTCCGTCTGCGGCGGAACGGCTGCGATTGTGGACTCGACGCTTATTTTAATACATTTCAAATTAAGCGAGCAACACAAATTATTTGCGCTCAAGTTCACGAAATGGTCCTAAAAATTCCACTAAGATTTATACTTGTAGCTATGAAGATGTAGTATACGGTAGGTATTTGTTTTAGTTAAACGCTACCTATACCTTTATACCTGGGGCAGTGTTAAAACACGCTGTTTTTGGAGTAGAAACGCAATAAGTAAATAAAAAAATATATTTTTAAATAATATTATTAATTATTAAGTATAACTAGTAAGTATTTAATTCTCATTGAAGGAGACTGTTTGGTACCCACACTATAAATAAATACCTATGAAATTGGTGTTTTTTTTCTCTCTTAGTATTTTGTCTGTAACTATTAAGATTCAGAGTATTCCTAAAAAATAATTACCTCGTCTAAAAATAGACTATATTTTTGAGCTCTTTTGATTTGTTTTGATAATTTGTTGTAAGTTTAATTGTGTTAAAATTGGACACGGAGACAACTCTTTTTAAGTGCCTCCCGAATACATCATTTTGCTTGCATTCACTTAAAAACGATAAATAATTTTTATGAAGTGTGATATTACACATATTACTAAAGCTTGTCTCATGATAGATGCCAAATATTATTATCTTTGGATTTGTCGTTGTGAAGAAAACTGAAAAAATTTAAGTATGGAAAATGCAGAGTTCCCCAAAATTTCCATACAAAACGACAATTTCATAGGTAAAGACCTATTATATAAGCTACGCTCCATAAAATCTCCCAATTTATGACTACTTATCGATTATTGGTATTCCACTTACCCACTTACTGTCTATCTATGGAGGTAGTAGAAAAAAGACGTCGGTCGGGTAGTTCACGTTGTCCCCGTGGCGGACGGACGGACTCACGCACCGGAATAATGCGACGATTACCTTCATTTTGTGGTGCAAACTATAGGAGAATTCTGGTAAGTAAAACACATTTTTATACAAATATGTTGTGTTAAAAGCTGAAGTAATACTTCTTTATACTACTTATAATTTTGATGATTTCAATTACATCTTGCGTATTAATTCTTTATTCAATAATCAGGACGCTATTTTTATAATTCACACTATTCAAGGTGTGTACTGAAATAACTTTTACTACTATCAATAGATTATACGATTATGTTATCACAGTGGAATCTAAGTAATCAGCAATTTCAATCATCTCTGCATACGATTACGCCTTTTTCCCGATGGGGTATGTGGGTAGAGACAGCTCTCCATTTGCTATGTTCTGGCACACATCTTTCGCTTCCTATATTCTTATTACTAACTTCAAACAGATATTTAGACACTGAAATTAATAGTCTGACATTGTTAATGAAGAACATCGTATCATAAAATATCTAAATACTGAAATCGTAAAATAGTTTACAATTGTTGTCCGCTAATATTATTTTTTGGACCACACACCCCGCTTGCAGAATAACTGAGTGTGAGGGGAAAATGATTGACGGCATCGAGAAATTTCATTTTGCGGCTTGTTGAAGCGACTCGCCGATAACGCGTGATGGCTCTGATTGCCTCTCGAGAACTTTTATTGTTGTTCTTATCCCTCGCCTCATTTAATTCATTTCGAACCTTATGGGTGGTTGATAATTTGAGCACCTCATTTGGACGATTCATTGAACTGCTCAACATTGAACAAATGTCATTACTGTTCTTCTGAACGAATACTGTTTTGAGTGTTAAAGTCAAGGGTATGTGGCATATTTAACAAAAAAAGAGTTGAAGAAAACATTTTTTTATTGGATTTAATATTCTTCATCATCATCATCAGATGGGGAACGCCCGCTGCTGGACTTAGGCCGCTCTTAAGGATTTATTCATTTAATATTATTATCATCTTAACTCTAAAACTTACATAAAACTAGAACTGCATAAAAAAATAAACGACAAACAGTCATTCAAATCGCTAGAGAACATTCTTAAAGACGGTCCTGTAAACAAACTTCAACGACCTCGTATGCTCATTCAAATGTCATATAATTTTGCATACAATATTTTCTTAGGGAGAAATGAGAATGGTCGTGACAGGGGAATTTAATAATGACAAAATAATACAAGGTAACCTTAAGGGCAACCCTTTCTGCTGTCCGTCATATGGAGCGCTATTCATGCACATAATATTTCTGAGATGTTTGCCGACCGCCTAACTACCGACTAATTTATTCCATGAAGATACTTCTACAGTTGGTACCGATACTTCAAATTTTTAAATATTTTATTCCATATTTGAACCTTATTTTACTTGATTATCTTGTGTAAAGTATCGGCGTCATTCATTCTCTTCTATAATTAGTTTCAAGCGGTTCTTATAATAACCGTTTCCTATAAAAATAACGGTTATACTAATATAACAAAGTACTAAGCAACGTACTACATTCTTTTGTAAATACTAAGTAATTAAAAGAAATCCATTGTTATCAAGATATTAACATACTAATGCCATTCAAGTATTTCGTATAGCGTTTATTTTATCATGGTTTGATAATCGAATTGAATATACACAATAGACAGAGTTTCACTGAGTTAATCGTCGACATGATGACAAATGCTTATCGCTTCATCTCGAGCCAAAAGATTAATGATCTAGAGAGGCGCGTTAGAAGACGAAACCTGCTGTGTGCGCGTACGCAGCAATTCACTAATTCGACCCGCGACCAGCGCGTAAACGTTCACGCGACATCGATACACTGGCCTGTAAGCTATGCCGCTTATTATTTATGTCAACCCACCATAAGAACGATTACAATACAACTACCACTGCAAAGCAATCAAAAACGACATTAATGTTAAGGCATTAAAATCTCGATTCCGAAAGCTTTATTATTTCTTAAATCATTTTGAATCTGAACTTCGTAGTCAACAGAGACAATAATGACATGATCTAAATTGTAAGAACTATAGTTTGATCTAAAATTAAGCCAGATGAAAGAGAATTTATGTGATACAAAAAATATAAGTAAAGTGCGCGTGCATTGTTCGAAAGCGGAGCTTTGTTGAGGACAAAACTATGTTAACACGAGAGCATTCCGCTCAATTAACGTCATAAATGAGAGAAATGTCGGATCAAAAGAATAGCAGGTGTGCCTATTATTATAATTTGTCATTCGCTCTCATTCCGCTTAATGCTCTTTTGTCATTCTCACCGCTATTATAGAACTTATTAACATCGAAATACCAACTATTTATGATACCGATGATTGATATAAGACATCGGGGGTGAAATAAAAGTATCGTTTCTTACAAAAACTTGTTTATTATGTTGAGACATGCTCACAAAGGGGCTGGAATAAAATAGGGAATTCCAAAAACAAAACCTTTATGCTCATTGTTTGAAAGTCTTTTTTCCAGAATTGTTAATTTTAAAACTGTTGGTTGATAATTTGAACAAAAATTCTTAAATTAATATTTCTTTTATTGCAAAATATTTACGTTCCTTTTAAAAGCAGTAAAAAGATAATTTTTATGCGTCAATTCATTACTGGCACACCTTCAAATATGGTCTGAAAAGGAACCTGGGGGGCAATAAGGAAAAGGTGGCAGATGCCCTATCTTCCCATATGCACTCTATCTTCATATGCGATAATGGGTAATTTTCTGAGTTTTTTAGCATGTAAGCGTGTAGTCCCGTCACCCACATAATTCAGCTTAAAGACATTCACTGCTGGACAAACGTTTCCTCAGCCTATATACGTCCCACTGTTGGGCACAGGCTTTCTTCATGGAGAAACACATGAGGAGTATGGGCCGTAACACCACCACGCTGCCTCAATGTGGGTTGGTGGGTAAAAACGGTCGCAATGGCGACCGGGACCAACGGCTTAAAGAGCCTTCCGAAGCAGGGAGAAGCTCGAAATCACAATGTTTTGGTCTACGTCCTGACCATGGCGATAGTAGCTTTGTTTTCGATCGAAAGCCAAAGCATACTAACCACTACGCCACCGATCTCCTCAAGGTTTTCTTATCGGTCATTTGCGTTCCGTATCGACCTCCCTTAGTCAAATCGTCGTTTAATCATATGTACCTCCTAGTACGTAGCCTTAAGAACCTTAAAACTAGAAAATTAAAAGAAAATTATAATCTTTAAAAATTTCTTTCAGGGTGAAAATCGGGTAATCGATTTCCATTAGTCTAACATTGTAATATTGTTGTTTCTCAAATGAGGCAAACATTACTGCCGTCAACTGAATGACAATGACCAAACATAATCCAAATCTAAACGGCCCCCGGGTTGACGGAATATAAATGGCTTGATACTGTACCTTGTGAACCGAAGACGTGAGCCGTCGTTATTAACACAAGCCTGAATTAATGAACACATAAATTGTACAGCTATATTCTCACATCCTTACTAATATTTAGAAACAATGTCTTATTTGTTTCGGACGTGGGAAATGCTTTCTCATGTCACTTGAAAGAGTTACGTTCGTAAAATTGAGTTTAGTTTACCAGACACGTATTAATGTCAACTGTTAGTTAATTTGATTTTAAATTAGATCTTATTGTTCAAATTAACTAACATTGAATAAACTTAAGTATCTACAGTTTATTATGTACATTGCTTAGCTTTCATTGTTCTTAACAGATCCTGCGGGCAATATGTTCTCCCTCACTGATAAACAGGGGCATATTTGGGCAAAAGTGGGCGTTGACACCTTTTCCTACCCTTTCGGTGACATAGATGTGATAATCAGTTCTTATTTTGTTGTAACGACCCGATATTCAACTTTCATTAACCCGCATAAAGTTTAGTATCGAATGACACAATTTTACTCAGTATTCTTGGCAGTAGTTTGTCAAGCATTGGATCTTCTGCAATCAGTATCGTGATAGATTTTATCTGAGAGTCTTAGCATAACCGTCATAGAATATTGATAGGTATTTAATATTCTATCATGTTCTCACAAAAACTAGATTTATTACTCAGTATTTATACAACAATGTAAGACCCCCCAGAGAGTATTGCAATGTCTAACCTGTTAGTGAAACCTACAGTATTATTGTTGTTATGAATATAAAATAAATTTAATAAAAAAAAATATAATTAAGCCGCTTATAAAATAAAGTTATCATCAAACCTAAAAAAATTACTATACTCTTGTTTTGTATTAAGGACCTACGAAATGTTTGAGACCTAACCATTACCTAATAATTGAACAACATTTATGCCGTTACGAAATGGAAGGGAGCTTTCGTGTTATAGACCAAATTCCTTTGTTTCTATTTCAAGATATTTTATTACCAGTAACTGTTATAAAACTATTTTGATTTCTTAAAAGCATTAAGTTTGAGTTTTTACACTAAAAATATAACTACCATTTTCTTTTCGAACGTGTTATTAAAATTCTTGACTGCCGCAGCGCTTATACCCTATTAGCCACGTTTACTGTCTAAAATTATACAATATCATTTATATGGCGTATGTTTTATTGAAAGCGAGATAATTAATCGACAATTACGATGCTGGAGGTTATAACGCGCGGTATACCGCTGTGCGAGCCGCCCGCCGACGCGACTTAGAACCAAAATGTCGCTTATAAATCGAAGGCGCCGCTCCCGCGCCGGTCACTTGCCGGATAAATATTGACATTTATGCACATATTGCTCCATATACGTTTTTTATGGTTATAAAATATGATGCCAGAACGTATATTCAGCTTTAAAGTCAATACGCTCCGTAAATGGCCGTTACAATTTGCATAATTGAATGTTTTCCGTTCGTATGCATAGGAGCCGAATGAGTCCGAGTTGGGCGTTTTACGAGGCAATTACAGAAATTGGTCAATTTTAAATGTCAGTTATTATGGCTACAAGTTAAAGTGAGTCCATAAAGTTATTAAGGACTAGGGTTTCAGTAGTGCGAAGTGATTTCCCACATGGTGGGCGGTGCGCGGCGCTCGCGACGACACGTCGATCTGATAACTTGCTCGCGGACAACATCCAGCTGTTTATCTGCAAACGCGAAATCAATTGAGCTCGCAGAATTATCGCATTACGATGTCTAGCGCTGCCTAATTGGACATTTCCTTGTATCTTATCCTCTGAATTCATCATTTATCCATTGCAGCCGGCGAGCACTAATCTGGCTGAGAAAAGTCACTTCTTATATTACGTCTGTTGTGCAAGGGCGAGATGACACGAGCTAGTACAACAATAGACTTATAAAAATATTTAATAAGACGATTAATCACCACTTTTGTAAGCTCTCAACTTTTAAATGCTCGTTTAACTATATTGGACTTACCTATAAAGGGCGTAAGGCTTAATATAGATTATGATTTTTTTAACGTCAGACGCGGTAGCAGGAAATACCAGAGCGGCGCCGTGTCACAAAATCTCGCATTATGTTGTTAACTGCGATTTAACTCATTTCATATTAGAGTTGACTTTTGTTGTTAGGCGTCATTTAATTTTATAACATAATTTATGTGACCGACTATACTCCCTGGAAGAAAATAGAAAGCGTCATTTATCTCCAATAATGCTGTTGAATAATTATATTTACAGTTTTACTTAATCGTTTTTTTGTGTAAGAAATTAAGCTCTAAACGCTGATTGGTGGTATAGTGGTCTAAAATTATAATTCAGAAGTGAAAGATAGTAGAAACTTTAATTTCAGATAGATGAAAAAATTCTGATGGATTATGGTAAACTAAAATTAAACCTTCTATTTGCACTGAAAATTATAAACGATGATGTCATGAAAATACAAATTTTCGTCTCTAGTTTTTTGTGAATTATATATTTGATAGTTAATTACTTTATTATGTATATAAGTTAATGTTAAAAGTTAGCTAACATAAGCTCTTGTGATTTTAAGGAAAATTGTATAGAATCTATGTTTTGTCCCAAAATTAGCAAGTAAATATAATTCACATTTCGTGCAGTGCCATCATAAGCATAGACTTAACAAGAATACAAAATACTGTTTTGAAATTCTATGTTTTCAATAAAAACGTGACAAATGACTGTGTTTAATATAAAATATTACACGGACATGACTTCATCGTGTTTACAGGCCGGGTCAACAATATTACAGATTGACGTTCGTATTAAAAATGTATGAGCCGACCTGTTTTAATATTAACAAGCGATTCATAATGATTGCACGTAGAAAATAATAGGTAAGGCTAAGTTGTACCCTGATTTAGGAGGCATGTTTCCATAATGTAAAATTTTGGTTTATTAAAGATGTGACTTTCAGGCAGTCGACCTTACTGCCAATTTCTTTTTGCTTTTGATTTAGATTCTGTTACCTACGAATAGTGTTTGTGCCTGTAGTCTGCTCTAAAGTGAGTATGTTGTCTGTCTATGTTGTTAAAAAGACGCTTGTGTGGTAGACAAATAAAATTAATTTCTTGTTAATGTAATGCTATAATTTAAATTGCAATATAAACATGTTTTCTTACTCCAATCATACCATTTGACCATATTCACGGATCAAATAATATATTAAAACTGATTTTTAATTTAAAAGTATACATGTAAGTATAGTGTTCTTTGGTCTTAACTATCGCATTAGGGGTAACCTGTAAAGGTAGATAAGTTTAAAATAAATAAATAAATTAAACCGATTTCTGATGTCATCTGTTTCTGTAGTCACCCAGTGACTACGACTGCCGTAAAGGGTTCAAATAACAAAACCTCTAAGATAACCAAGTAAAGTCCTGTAAATTTAAAGGTCACTTTATTTCGAAATCAAAGTAACCAACACGTCATATCATTACCAAGCTTAAATTTAGATTTTCTGACACTAATTAACACTTACTGAAAATCTTAATTTGAAATTGCACATATTTATCCTGGCGTCTAACTTCTATGACATACAGCCCCGCCGTTCATACATCAAACGGATGACTTCTTGTCTCTAATGATGATAAATCGCCGTTTAAAATGTAGCCGTTCGAGGTGTCTCCATAAATTAGTTTCTGGTGTCGGACCACAGTGGCTCGGCAATTAAAAGGGGGTATTACCACACAATGCGCGGCGTATATCATGGGATGACGCCTGCCTGTCACGCTGGACTAACTGCTCGTCATACACTTAACATATTTCAACCGTACGTGGAATCGTAGCTTCAGTAGTGATGAATATTTTATATTTGTACAAAAATGTACAAGAATAATAAATTCACCATCGTTTAATTAATGTATAATAAAGCTGTAAAATATTACATTAAAGTAGTTATAATATTTATAAGGTTTTCCTAACGAAATTACTGACCATCTGTAGGTGTGTTATACACCCATGTTAAACTCCCATGAAGGATATTATGCGTGACGTATGCATGTATATATTTTGTCATGAACTTGAACAAAGTCTGTACAGTGGTAAATGATACATACAAAAGCTTAGAAGAGCTTTCATTACATTTTAGTTCTATTTGCAAAACATGAATACGACAGGAAGCGGTAAATAAACATTGGGTGCTCAACCAGAGTGGTATCACTTGAGGATTTACAATGATGTTATAAATAAGTATAAAGCTATAATTTTTAAAAAAATATTATATATTTTTTATATATAAGGGGAGGCAAACGGACAGACGGTTCACATGACAGAATGTGATCATCGTCACCCGTAATAGACATCTGCAGCACCGGAGGAACTAAAGGAGGACACTTAAAGGAGTTTTTTACTTCAGTAAATACCTACCAGTTACATACCAGTTACAACCTACATATCAACACATTTTTTTTCTTTTAGTTTTATTACAAATGATAATACGCACTTAAATATTCATAACTCATAATTGCTCGTTCCAACGGAATGCGAACTAGGGGCTACTCGGTCAAATGACTGCTCAACCAAATGCGGTAGTAAATGGCGCCGGTCAAGCCGGTCTGTCATATTAAAGGCAAAAAAAGTAATATTAATTGCCGGCTTACTCAATACTGCCAATTAATATTCCATACTAAGTGATAATTTTAGGAAAAAGAGCGGCACGGCGGACCCTAACCGGCGTACTTAGAGGGAAATTATTCCGGATACAGTTGTTTAGTGGAAGAGGTTTAAAAGAATAGTTTGCCGGTTATAATTGATCTTTTTATAAAATAAATACTTCATAGAATGTCATGTGTATGTACCAGGTAGGTTGGTGCAGCACACGTCTAGCGCGGAATGCGCTTAATGAGCGGCGCGATAACTTATACAGCGCGCGTTCATTTGAGCCTTTTGGAATTTCATTCACATCCCCATATATGCTATGAAAAAGAAAGCGTTAAATTAATTAGCAAGAGAATGCAAGGCCATGATCTACGGCTCTCCGCAGCAAACTGGAGCTGCCGGGCTAATAAATAAAATTTATTAATGAACTTAATTCTATGGAGATTGTAAATCATTCAGATTGTTTGCTTCAGAATCTTACAGCAATTTCAATTAAAATTAACCAAACACCTCAAACATTTCTGTGATTATAATGGATTGTAATGTAGTACACGGTCAATGTGACTTTAATGCGAGGGAACAAAAAATAGTGACATATTTGAATTTTAAAATATGTAACCGCACACATCAGGTTTTAAACGTCAAAATAGGCGAGATATGTTTGGAAAACAACGAAACGCTATGATAATGATCGCTAACGCAGTGCTTACAGATTCATAATAGAATGATGTACGTCCATATTAAGATAGAATATGGATTAAAGTACAGAAATACGTCTGTTTGTTCTTAGAATTATAATAATTAGTATAAGTTCAAATTATAACCAATACCACCTCAGAGAAAAAAATAAACCAATTCAAACAAAATCTTCTTTGATTTTGTTTGGATTTTGATATAATTAAGGGAATTGAAGATGTTTATACAGAAATATATCATTATATTCGAACAAAGCAGCGGGCATAACTATGTGGTGGCATATCGTTGCCTTCACCGGGTCACGTGGCCCGCAACGAGGAGCAAGCCCCTCAGAAATTCATATCAAACTTATTTCACTTTCAGTATTCAAATCATAAGTATATTCATGAACAGATTTATTTTGTGACGCTTTTTGTCATAACCTATATGTTTCGACCTCGTTACTAAATAAGTATACTATACAATAAATTTGAATTTAATTTTACATTGAAATCATTAAGAGTGCAGCGTGTTTCTGGCGCTGGGGTAAGCGCAGCGGCTCTAAATAGGATGGACGGTCCAAGCGCTCATTTAGGTATTTCTTTCGTATTATTAAAATAAATACACATTTCGACCATACAGTCTAGATACGTTATAGAAAACTTGTAGTCTTATTATTCGAAAGCTAATTACTCTCCGTGAAGCGTTTACGGAGTACTAGCGATTTATATTTTTTTGAGGTATCTTTGGTATTTTTTTCTATTGACTCAACTACGAGTAATCGTGTTTCTAATCAATATGATTTATAATTTTGATTTTGATTTTTGTTGTCTTCCCTTGGGTGTCGTAAAAGGCGACTAATGGACTTTGAACTGCACAACCATCCAATAGCTTATAGCGGCGACGGGCTCACCACCTGTCACGCTGAGTGCAGTCACTACTGGTGAAGCGTGACTATGGAAATGGACTGCTTTTGCAATGCTTTTGCCTAGTCTGTGACTAACCCTTAGGTGATAATAGTCGTAATTTGTGATGATCGTAGTTTGTGATGATTATAGAGTGAATCCTTAATATTTTGCATGTGAACCACATTTTTATAGCTTTAGTAATAACAATACAGCAAGGGAACCAATGAACGCAAATATAGCGCTAAAAGCTCAGTGCACTCTTAAGCAGAGCATGACTTGGTACTTTTTCTAAAGTTTTCTATGTATGCCATGCTGCAAGTATTTTTTTGTTACTATTAGGTAAATTGTTTATACTGTATATACTAATTACGTAATTTGCAATATTTTTTATATATTTTTAACCTTAATGATCTCATGGAAACTGGTAAAATGAAATTAAATGAAAATCATTTATTTGGATACACTTGAGATTTAAGGTTATACATATTTTTAGACATTAAAATTGTCAGTATCCAAAATGGTATAGATTTATTTATCACTTTATTTTTTTTTCTTTTATTTATTAACAATAAAGAATAACAATGAAACTTAACTTATAGTTCATTAAAAATCACAATTATTTAATTTATGCGCCAGAGTTCCAAATTATTATTTACTTTTGCCTACACTATTTAAAATTATATCTCGTTATAGGTACGAATATCACCCACTTTACAATTCTATGCTAGCGTTGCCATCCAGCATTAAAAATCTTATAATGCATTAAGCGTCATGCCAATAATTTTAAATTATTGGCATTTCATAATACAACATTACTTATAATCACGCCTATGAAACCAAAGGGTTAACGTCTACATTTCACCACATATTTCTAAATCCCAATGTAACAAAGGGCGAACTACTTAATTCTCTATACTATACTCGGTGGTACAGGTGAGGATATTTCCTTGGCTATTTCTTAAATCAAATGAACCATTACAAAAATTACATCATCAATAAATATGAAAGTAATGATGAACCATTCACTAGTACACAACCACTAATATCTAGTTTTGTATGCACTCGGCACGCGGCCTCCGTAACATATACTTATACAGTACCTTCTCCGTTTAAGGCTATGTTTAACCACTCTGTTCTGACTCAGCGTTGTATTTACAAAATGTTACATAAAGCCTATCGTGCTGCCTGTATTGACTGTTCTAATTCTATTCATAACTCGGTTTACTTCCCCTGTCCATTCTGATGTCGAAAAACTCAAACGTTTACTGAAGCGGCTTCGATATAGCGCAGACAAATCAAGTATGGAGTAATCGAAGAATTGTTTGATCGGCAAAATATATAGCGCAATGAAATTGCACACTTTTATCATCACTCTATTGAGAACAATTCCAAAGGCAAAGACGTCAATGCATTTTATGCCTGATTTGTTAAGTTCAGTCTATATACATCACATTGCTGGGCCCATTGCTGGGCCTTCCTCACGGAGATACACATGAGCAGTATGGGCCATAACAACACCAACCACCAACACCACCAAAGGACCAACAAAAGTGTACTAACCACTACGCCACCGGGCTTCTCCCTATGATATGTTTAGGTCTCCAATTCCCTATGTAATAAATCACAATCAAAAATATTTTTATCCCATAGGTCAAACTTGGTACTTAAAATCGTCAACATTTTACATACCTATAATGTTTGTTAAAGTTTGTTTAACATAAGATTTAAAGTTGTGAAAAGGTAGTTCTGTTATATTTGGTGTGATTTTATTATAAAATTGTATACATTTCCCCATTAATGTTGATGTTTTACGTAGTCTGAAGACAGGCACAGCAAGTTTATTCTTGCTTCTATTTATTGTTTTTAAATTATGAAAGTCATTATTTTTCGTAAATGTTTATAAATGTATATAATATTTTCATAAACTTATTGAGGTGCAACAATTAATATATCAATTTCCTTTAATAAATCTCTGAGTGTGTCTCGTGGCTTAAGTCTGTAGATAGCTCGTACAGCTGGTTTTTGTAAAATCTAAATATCAGCTGCTGACCCCCACAGTAACAAGCCATACGACATCATATTATGAAAATAGCTAAATAGACAAGTCTTCTCGTTTCAACATAAGACTGATTTTTTTAACCGCAAAGGCAGCAGAGCTTAGTCGTCTTGATAAGGTCAGTATGTATGGGTTCCACTGTAGGGGTGAATCTAGCGTAATTCCTAGAAATAATGTGAAATCAACACATTCTTACACTTGATCATTAATTTTTATAATTGTATCGACTTGTCGTACATTGGGTATTGAAAATTTTATATATTTTTTGCGTTTAAATATAACTAATAGGGGCGAGCCTGATTCAGTGTTAATTTAGATCAGACATGTGTTAATTTATATTATATCAAATGTAGTGTAGCATCAATACTGTCAAATTAACCTTCACTACTTTTGGATCTTGGATCGGTGGCCAAAGTTTGTGACCAGTCCGTTAAAACTACGGAGTACGAACCATCGGTATTAGACCAGCATACGGCTATCGAACTGCAGTTTATAAAAAGCTAGTCAAATCAATGCTAGATCTAATGACTACAACTACATTTGGATTATAATACGAGGTGTTATTGTTATAAACTTGTAGCTGGAAAACTCTTGGTGTAGGATTGGTTAAAATGTACGCCTCTGTAAAATTAACCTTATCGCGTACCCACGTCAAATATAAAAATAATGGGTAATTTATTTGGATGAACGTTATAGAGAAACAATTTGTTTTTGTTCTCCATGTCATAAGTTGCAATTTGTCTGTGATGATTCTTTGTTATTGTAATTTTACAAAGACATATTATATCGTGTGGTAGCGGCTCATTAAAAAAATACTACCAACCCATCTCTTCCCTCGGGTGTCGTAAAAAACGACTAATGGAACTGCACAACCATCCAATAGCTAATAGCGGCGACAGGCTCACCACCTGTCATGCTGAGCACATTTGCAGTCTCTGCTTGGTGGAGCGCGGACTATGGCAGTGGCCTGCTTTAGCGGTGCTTTTTCCTAGTCTCTGATAATAGGATAATAGTCGTGATGTATGCATAGGTATATTATATAGAATTTATTAAGACTGTGATCAATTTATTGAGTATAAACCACAGAATTCTAAGAATAGTTTATTATTGAGGATTTTACTCACGTACTTTTTATCTACAACATTGGACAAATGATATATGGTTATGAAGGAAAATTCGTTGATTTTGTTCTAAAATTATAAGTGGCGTAATCGCAAACCATATAGTGCGTCTTTCGACTTTAATTTAGATTTTTTATGCAGTAATAAATGTAATTTCTGATAAAATGTTAAGACTATTTAATAGCAGTGCTGGTTTAAAATCAGGTAATAAATAATAAAATGGTATGGACATTAAGCAATGTGAAATGTTTTGGAAAAAATAATGAAAGGACTGTGGTTTGATAACTGGCATCATAACTTAAATTTAATTAAAAAGCTGCAAAGACCATGAAAATTGTAAAAAATAAATTTATTAAACTTAAGGACTTGCTTGACTTTATAAATCACTAACTTTTAATCTTAAACACAATATTATCTATATGCAATAAATACTCTATACTAAATAATAGTCACGTACAGACTGACAAAATAACATGGACTATTTCCATGAATTATGCATAATATCATTGGAATATTATTATCTACTAATTTTAATTCAGTGTCATAACATTCTTATGCTACCATTTGCATGACCTGTATTATTTTTAGATTTTTTTCGTCGTCGCGATTGTTTTTTCGATTGTACCTGGAATAAAAAGTGTATTAATTTATTTCATACATTCATAGAATTTTAAATATCTTTGTGTTATAACGTTTTTGCTACCGCAAAATACAGGCAGAGGAAGTATTGGGCACTGTTACTATGTAAAATGATGACAACATACAGTCGAGTACAAAATATATATACACATTTTAGAGGTGGCAATCTTTATTTCCTTTTTCTATTGTCACCTCTAAAATAAAATCTAAAATAAAAATAAAAATGTGATTTTAGTAATTTACTGTCAAAAGTGGTTATATATTTTTGGAGTTGACTGTACTCTGTGAACCCTGAAAGAGCTGTAAGCAGATGTAATTCTTACAGGTCTCGCGTGTTGCCCAGAATAGGCAACTGTAACAACTTACCAGCTGTTTGGCAATAATGTTGAAAAAATATATCGATGTTTGGTAGTGTCTACAACCCTGACTAGAATTGTGAAAAAAGTTATTGCTTGCTTATGCTGTACTAGAAATAGTAAAACAATTACTTTTCTGAACACATATCGTTACATTTCATTGCTCCAAAGAAGTAGGCGATCAAATTATTAGGTATTCAATAACTACATTTATGTCGAAAACAAGGATATTATTAAATGAGCGTTGCCCGCAGCGCACGTACGTCCATCTGCGTATAGAATGTTAATACGTCGTTACGTTTCGTCCGCCGATATTCGTGCCTTAAATATCGTAGCATGGCCTCCCCTACCTCCCGCCAGACATTCTACAAAGGCCACTAGGCGGATCGATGGAAGAAGACCTAGAGGCCAGCCTAAGCTGGACGCACCATCCGCAGGCCTACGACCGAGTTTACATGACACGCACTAGTTTTATTACCCTCATGTTTCTAAATGGCCCTCATTTCGTTTCAAACAAATTATTTATATTTTACTACATGGACAGATCGTTTCCCAATCAACTGTTGACCCAAAAAGCATTTGTGACGCAGTGAAGCGTTGACAAATAATGTCGATGGTATCGTGCGCCGCGAATTGTCTCGGCTACTACATGGTTACTCCGATATTAACGTCCGACGTCCTTTCTTTTATGACCGAATTCCATAGTTTATTGTGACGATCCCAGAAAGTATCGTAAAATGGATACACATCATTAGATTTATATTCATCATTATGTTTCACTCTTTTGCATAGATAACATGAACATGATAACTTAGAAAAACTTTGTACCGCTATTCAGAATAAAAATATTTATCTGCATAATTTTATGTAATTCAATTGGTTTACCTTTAATTCGAAAGACAATTGAAAATCAATGGTAATATTCAAATTGAGGCAAACACAAAAGCCCTCATGGTTATGCACAAACTGGGAACCCATTTGTCTGCCCACTCACTCAGACCGACCTCATCGATATCAATTAAATTAATAAAACGCTTATAAAATGTTTCAATGACAATAAATATCCTCTATGGCGGACGGACTGTAATTTAAAACTAATTGATTGTTTACTTGAAATCGTTCTAAAACTTACAAACAATAAAGTGAATCATACGATACGGGGTGACCATTATTTAAGTTTTTGGTGACAAAAATAACTCATTTTTTTTTCAAATCCCAATATAGAATCTCGTGAGTATTAAATATTATTAATAAATATTCCAAATAAAAATGAATCACGATTATAAAACGTCCAATGTAAAATATAAATAGCTTTACGGCTGGCTGGCTTATTTGATTATGTGTCATTTTTCTGAGAAATATGATTGGACCCAAAAGTAGAGAATCACGTGAGTATTATGACTTCTGTTTTTTTTGTACTAGACATTGAATGGTATACAATTTATCAGTAAATATTTGTAAAATCAGATTATTAAACTAACATAACGTTATATTCTATCATATAATTTATTTAATTATTTAAACTATAATGTCCATTACAAAAGGAATATACATATGGCGGACTTAACGACTAACATCGCATCGACTAATAATTGGAAATAAATTAATTTCTAAACTGTGATAAAAGATCAGAATTGAAAAATAAATAACTTATAGTTTGGTTACTACACAGATGTGAACAGGAGTCAGATATACAACTGTTAAGATGTTGATTTACGTGGGTATAGTGCACCGCCAATTATCTTATTACTGCCCAATTTATAGTCCGCCACATTATCATACGACCCTGGTTATGCTAGAGAGAACCACAATTAAAAAAAATACAGTTTTTTACTATTATCCAAAATTTGGATCACATCCGAATGATAGTGTTGGCCTAGTTCTGGAAAAGGAATTAAAAAATTATACATTAGTGTTTCACATGCGTTTATTCACATGTTAAACGATACTTAATGGGTTATATGACTATTAAAAATCCAGAATCTTTATAACATTTACTTTACTGCTTGTGCTAGAAATCGCATAATAATGATAAGAGCTGTAAGTATGTAGTTACAATTTTTTTTTCAATCCAAACCCATGTGGGTGATAATGAATTAGAGAAATTTGACAGTCATTGAAAGTTATGTGCTGTCAACGAAGATCTCGGTGCTTGGCTTGTTTAACAACAAACATATCATCACGCCTCTTTCCCCGAAGGGGTAGGCAGAGGTGTTCATAGTCGAACAAGCTTGGCTTTTTTAGCTAGGCCTTAAGTTTAAAAAAGCTCATAAAATAATTCGGTTATGTTATTAAAAGTTTATTTTGATATGTAAAAACAATAAATAATAAATATATTGTCTTGGTTCCGTTTCGAGTGAGCCCTCCCCAATAATTCGCTTATACCACTATCTGCGGGTCAGTATTTTCTCATGAAGCGCGACGTTTTGTCACACAAAATAATGTGTTTTATAGCCGCGCTCGCTAAATGTTTTACGGCAATAACAATAAAGAGAAACAAAAGCATATTGTCTCTTCCTCTGAGTATTTTCTCAAGGAAAAGAACGAGATTCGTGCTGTTTTATTAATATTTATCTCCCTTATCCGAAATACTTCGGCCACCACGCGTTTTTGGCCACCAATTATTAGTCGGACATCCATGAATGCTCAAGTGTCGGCGACAAAGTTTCAATAAATTGGACAATCGCATTTTCGCCTTATCTCCGTGTAATTTATTTTATAGTGACTGTTAAGATTCCGTTTATTCGGAATCCTAATAATTTCATTCGATTTATTTCATTTTGTTTAACACAATTCATCAATTTGCTTGGTAAATATATTGACAATGTAACCTTACACTTCAATAGAATCTACGTGTATAGGTCGTTTGTAATAAAAATATACAGTAAACTTGACGTAAATAAGAAAATTTGCGGTCAAATAATATAAAGTGTACTTGAGTATATTCCCCTTACCGATATCTACACCGTAATTATATTGGAATCGTGCTTATGCGTTTCCTTGTAAAGTAAGCGCAGTCATATGTTTCTTATAATATTTTCATATCTTCGCAGCGCCCAGTGACCGCAAGGCAAACAGATGGACCTCTGTGCGGTTCTGTGAAGCTGCCGATTGCCATCTCGATCGCGAACAGACTTGCTCATAACCCGATAAATAATTCCATATTATACCGTACCAGTAGAGGCCACATTAGGCAACTAAACACAAATTTACATACAATACTCCCGATTTTTCTTTAAGTTATTCATAATCGTTCACGAAACAATACCTTTATTATAAAATGACCAAAGTGGATCATTGATTTCGTACAAGTCAAAAGGTGATGTTTTCGTATACGAGAACGTCAGATTCTAATTTTAGAGAACTTTGACCCGTTCGTATTAACATATCCCTGTCAGTATTCGTTTCACGCGTAATAAAAACGTGGAGGAAGAATATCATAACTGTTGCTATGAAATATGACCGAATTACGTTTGATATTCAAATAGCAGTGAGGGCTTCCGCTGGGAACCGAACCTGGCCAGCGACGCATCTCGGCGCAAACATTCGTAATTTACGGCTGATGCCGATCTGAATAATAACACGCTACATTAGTTTCCCATTATGTCTTCGACACAATAAAATTTGCCCAATTTTACGATCACATTAATAATTTTATGAACGGAGGCAAAGTTTAAGTCTTCGGATGCGAAGAAATGAATAAAATGTTGAGGTTTAGGTCGTTTCGTTAAATTGGTAGGTGCTAAAGCCATTTTGCCTGTCGTCGCAGATTAAAGGCGGTTAACCATCATGGAGATCATTTTTCAAACTGTAGTTAGTATGTTTATAGTACAGTCGACGACGGAAGGCAGTAAACGGTTGCCGTGGTAATTTGCAACACTAATGTAATCAGTTGCAGTTAGGTATCAACTTGCTGCCAGGTTTATGGTGATTAACTTAGCGTAATATAATTACAGAAAATGAGGAGATTAGTGACTATTACATACTAGTTGGCGATATGATATGTGCAAGATGATAGTTAAGCATTTATTTTTTAATTTCATTTGGTTGAGTCGAGATTAGACTGAGAAGTAATATAACTATTTTAAGACATGCTAATAGACGACAGGTCTACAAAGTCCGCGAACAATATTACCTACTTGTGAAATGAAAAGATTTTTTTACTTATGGCTACGAGTTTTCCCTGCTTCTGTATAAAATTTTTCCCTAAAAACTTTATACTGCGAGCAAACAGTACCTATATTTATTGAAATATCGATACTTTTAAATAATAAAGGCATAAAAATAAATATAAAATTTTCTTAAATTCACCGTGTATTATATTATAATTATGATCTTTCTAATTGATTTTGAGATGAGCTTCCATTTATGACACTTTCTTAGCATAGATGTATTTCTGCAAGGCGTCGTCCAAAGGTTAATGGGAACTCCGGGTGGTGGCATGGGAACCACCAGGTCGGCGGAAGACGGCCGTTCCCAGGGTATCGGTTGCGCGAACACCGGACGCATGTTGTACCTTAACCCAGACGAGAACAATACGATTAGTTATCGAGAAGTGACGTACCTACAATGATTTATAAAAAATATAATTCGATTAATCGATTTGATTAATATAATCATGAAAGTAAACTGTATTTTAAATAAAAAAATACTGGCTAACTCTGATGTAAAAATGTTAATTCTGCTGATTTCTAATAGTAAGTATAATTAATTCAATAAAGGATGTCTGTAAAGGAAAATCTATGCAATACTTTTTTGTGGGACTATACACGGTAGACAACAAAACTGGAAAAAATGGTATTGTAAAAAAAAAAATTCTTTTTTGCTTTTTCTTTTACCTGTACTCTAATCTAATTATAATTTTTAAAAACGGATTTCAGTAAATTGAATACATTTCGATTAGTATCAGTATCCCACCACAAATTTCGTTAGGCTTTAATTTTTATGAAGATACGCTAAATTAAAAAAAAACCTATTTACTGTTAAAAAAAAATTGCTTAACTATCGATAAAATCCATCACTGTGCTTGACGAGGATGTGCGAGCAGTATTGTCTCTATCAAGTTACGCGAAATGAAACCACAAAATCAGCGTCACCGCAAAACAACGGAAGCCACTACTGTCTCCCCTACGACGCTCTCACGTACCGGCAATCTCTGAAAACTTACTGATTTCAATCTTATTACCACTCATTAGAGTTCAGTAAACTTTAATATCTGATTTAGTTGATAATGTACGATACATTTGCATTAAATCAAATACAAGATTGTCGTCCTGCCTGCAACTTATATTTAGAATGGCTTGCTGTTTATACAAAGGACTAGTTTGCATTCAATATTAGTGATTGCCACTCGAAGTAAAGTAGTTAATTGTTTTTTGTATAACATACAAAATCATATTATAAATAGAGGATTGTGGGACGTTTCGGGTTTCGGAAACTTTTTATGACTAGAAATAGTTTCTTTCAATAGCTGACTCTAAAGAAATAATTTAATACCTATATCTTGAATAAACTTTCCCCATAAAGACACCCTAAGAGCCATTATTTTCCAAATCTATAAAGCTATTCTTGCATAAAACAAATACTAATTCTGCATCTGAATCCAAATTACAGTCATAAAAGTGAAGACCATTCATGGCATTATTCGGCAGCGTATCGGAACTGCTACACTCTGTATTGTACACTGCGGTGCAATTTAAATGGATAGCGAGAAAAATCAATTGAATGTTTGCTGAGAACAAAGGACAATGTCCATTTTCAGCCTTTCGAGGACATGATGGTACTTAAAAAAATATTTTCTAATTAATTATAATATTGTTTTAGGCAACCAATACTCAAACAGTTTTGTAGCCAGCCACGGACCAAAATATTTATTATCGTAAAAAAATAAAAATACGTATAATTCTATTATGATGATTTTTTTCTACAACGTTAACAATAAAAATAATTTTACAAAGTTATGTTTTCAAAATTAAAAAAAAAATTAAAAATTCAAAATCATTTATTCAGTTTAGATGCGTCTTAGCGCATGCTTATGAATGTCATAAACATTTTACAATATTACGTGAAAGAGAAAAACTACGCCATCCGTTCACAAAAACTACCAGGAGGCCTTGTTCTGAGAAGAACGGGCAAGAAACTCAGCAAGTTTCAACCTTCCCTTTACTTTAGCATCATTTTAAAAAATGTCATAAACTACAACGTCAATGAATTTTAAAAGAAAAAAATAGGTACTTATTTTAAATAATATTCTGCAGTTTACCACATTTTCTATCACAAACATGTACACATAGTCTAAAGTATAATCTAAAAAAGCAGTATCTACATATCGATAAATAACTATCTTAACTACTTGCCGCGCCATACTGTCCCGAACTGTCAAACTTCTGAAATTCAATATTTTGTACTTTGTTTATATTTTCGTTAACGTTATCCCCGGCCGCTCGTGTACATGAGGAGTTATAGGTTTCATTTGCGGACGATAGACGACAATTTTCAATTTTCTTGCGCGTGCGTCCCATTTGAATATTTTAATTTGGGGGGCGGCGCGACTATTTCAATTTATTTTATGAGTCGGGAGCAGAAGGGGTTCTCACCGTTCCAGATTAGTAAATATTTGATAGCTTTATTGCTCGGCGTGATATATTTATACTTGCTTTTAAAATGAACTTGGATTTAGAATTATTGTTGCAGGAACTGTTTTGAATTTGCAACACTTTGAATATTCAGTGTTTTCGGTAGGGAAGTGTGATACTTTTTTTTCTTTGAGTAAAATTCATATATCATAATTGGTTGATAATACAATGAAACGAGAGCTTACATGATCTTTATAGTTTTGGCTTAACTCGTAGCAAATGCTTAAATTAAGTTTAATAAGAGGCAAGTTTAAATATAGCCTTAGGTGAATAAGTTTGAAGTATAATTTAAATTCTATAAGTACACTACGAGATTAAATAATTAACAGTCATAAATAAATATTGGTAGTAATAGACGCTTTTGATTGCTGCATGCGAGAGTGAATGAGCAAAGCGCGTGCCGCTGCAGTGGGGGCGCCGTTAACACAGCTATGTTTCATCTAATAGAATTGCGAGCTCGTTATCTGCTCAGATTAAAATATTCAGTATTTGAGTGATTTCACGAGCGACTGAGCGGCAAAGGGTTGACTAGTCGCTTTGCCCGCTTTGAACACTTGTGGGGAGCGAGCGCAGGGTTACAACACCTACCTATTTTACATATGAGGAAGCGTCGAAGGAAATCACCAACATATTAGCATAGCTTATACAACAATACCTACCAATAATTAAAATTTATTATTTACATACATACAATCACGCCTGCAATCCCCGAAGGGGTAGTCAGAGTCCAAGGAGCACTGTGTTCCTTAAGACCACATTGAGCCATACAAAAATTGGGTTTGGTCAGATGAAAAATCGCGAAAGAGTAGTAATAAGTAAGGCTAGCTCATCGCCTACACAATCACAGATCCAGTACCCAATAATTAATTAATTAATAATGACCTGTTACTGGTACCTGTTAATTTATTATTTCTTTACAATAATTCCAGTTCTATGTTCATTAAGACTAAGAGCGGGAATTTGAAGTATTCAATAAACGCGAATAAACTTTCATCGAAGCCATCAAATGTCAATGAAGCCGCAACAGTCGCACAAACAAATGAATTGTCGAGTTTTGCTGGCTTTTTCCGGCGTCTGACGCCATGAATAATTCCATTTCATATAATGGCCTCCCACCGCATCAAATATTTCATTCCGAGTTTTGCATATTTAATTGAGACAAAAACAATGTCCGCGAATATTGTACAGGCAATCTGATGCCCTCTTTTCCTTCGATGACGGAATTAATTTTCTATAATGAAATTTGTTATTTAACGAACATCAGTTTCCAAAAATGTTCTACATGACTCCATTATAGCAGTGGAATAGGTTTTATAGAATAGACGCTCTCTGACAATAGATTTGTGTATTGAATACGGCTCGATCACGTGTAACTGTCATGGTAATAATATGATATAAATGGACGGATGTTGCCGACGGATAAATATTGCACTCCACCCATGAAGAGCTAATTTTATGAGTGAAATTAGTTATTCACCTGTTGTTGCCATTTATAACGGAGAACACAATGCGGCCGGCAGCGGAGCGCACCCGCCGCGCCCGCCATTATTCGCGGCTACCTCACATCACGGCACGGCATTATGACGGTTGCTCCATGACGCGAACTACTCGCTGCGCTATTATATGACGCCTCCGAATTAGCCTCAAACATGATTAAGATCACCAAAAAGGATGCTACGTCATCCAGCCCAAATTTCACTAACTACTACAGGGAGGGCGTGCTTAATTTCAACACTGATTGAATAATAGGTAAGTTTTTGAAAATAAAAAGTCATGTCACGTCCGCGTCAACGCTTAGATATTCCTCGGTCTAGGTGAGCGACTTTTTACATTTTTGTGGTGGTCGTTTGGCTCGTCCATATAATTCGTGGGGTACGTGACCATCATTTTTTTTAATTGCGCGGTAGCGCGACGGACCGGCGCATGATTATATTCTGTCAAACAGGTACACTATTGAGATTGTGGTCGAACAAATAGTTGTCACGTTTCCTGTCCGGATTTTGAAAAGAACTCAATCAATATTCGGAGCAAATAAAATTTTAACGAGTTGTTTTTGATCACTCGCTTAAAAAGCAGGCCGGAGTAGGTATAAGAATTCTTCATTTCTAACCAAATTTATCTGGATAAACTTGCCATTTTTGTAAATGTCCGTTAAGTCTCAATGTAACCGTGCTCGGTATATGCGAAATCATTAACAATATAGAGTTAAACGAATAAAACTTATGTTAGGCGTTCATTGGGGCGGTTAGTAGCATTCAATAACATAAAACGTATTTAATCAAAGCGAATAATGGTTCTTTCTTTTCTTATTAGCGGTTCGCGATAATTCCCAAGGTCAATGCTGATCCGTAACTAATCAATTACAGACTTCGGGCTTCGCTACCGAGTGAAGATGAGATGTAAGCCCTTTTTATTTAAGTAATTTGACTTTCTTGAAGAATGAATTTTTCCAACAAACTTTTTATGGAAGTACTAGGTATAGAGGTAGTAGATATTCATATTTAATTCCTAAATACACTAATTATATGTATATATGTGTATATTTACATAATAGTATATATTACTATGTATTTTATTTATATTTAGGTATATATTTATTTTGTACACGCGACTCAGCTTTTTTTGCTAGCATTTCTCCTATAGCAGGTGGGTTGTCAGACATTTCTATTAGAAATAAGCCCTACCTATTGTACTTTTGTCTTTTAATGTTCTCCTGTACTGTATTTTGTGTACAATAAATTGTTAAATAAATAAATATATAATTTCCTTACCCATACACATTCCAACTAGCTGCCGTAAAATCTTTACAAATAAAAAAAAATACTTCCATTATTCAATCCTAATTTGAGTTTTAACCACCTCTCTGGTCTAGTAGTTGACACCACCGGGTGTTGATCAGGAGATCCGCGGATCGATTCTCCATGGATGCAGAAGTTTTTTTACTCGGTTTGGGTTGTAGCACTTCTAAGCACTAGTGAAGAGCTCGGTGGCGTAGTGCGCTTTGGCTGCGATCGAAAACAAAGCTACCTTCGCCATGGTCTGGCCGTGGATGGGTGACCAAGACTTTGTGATCTCGAGCTCCTCCGTGCTTCGGAAGGCACGTTAAGCCGCTGGTCCCGGTCCTATTTGTGACCGTTTCTACCCACCAATCCGCATTGGGCCAGCGTAGTGGTGTTACGGCCCATACTCTTCATGTATTTCTCCATGAGGAAGGCCAGTCCCAGCAGGCCTTCCTCAGTCTGTCGATGACTACTTCTAAGCCCGCCTGGCTAGCTAGCTACAGACATCTTACCAAATTTGTTATATTCCGGCAATTAGAGGTAAGATAGCCAGTTCCTCAGTTGTTGAGGTATATAGGTGAAGCTCGCATCCACCTCCGGCCTTATCGTCACTTACCATCAGGTGCAATAAAGACCAAAAGCTCGCAAGAGCTGTAAAAAAATCCGCATTATTATTATATAGGTGTGATGTGGTTAAGTCAACCATTTCTTTTGTTAATACACACATACATACATATAATCACTACCATTATCCCATAAGGGTTAGTCAGAGACTAGGCAAAAGCACCGCAAAAGCGGTCCACTGCCATAGTCCGCGCTCCACCAAGCAGTGACTCCACTCAACGTGACAAGTGGTGAGCCCGTCGCCGCTATAAGCTATTGGATGGTTGTGCAGTTCTAAGTCCATTAGTCCCCTTTTATGACACCCAAGGGAAGAGATGGGTTGGTAGTATTCTTTTAAGAGCCGCTATCACACGACTGTTAATCCTAAATGTTAATCCTGCTTTTCCTTAAGCATGGCAGTAGAGATAACTCTGCCAACCCCTTTAGGGATAGAGACGTGATGATGTTATTACTTATATCTGACCATTGAGCAAAGGCGTTTCTTACATGGAGAAGCACTGATTTGTATGGGCTGTACACCCATACAACTCAGAAGTTAGTCAACTAATACTAATATCACTAAATTCCAAAGGATAACCAAGACCTAAGTTACATTGTTTCAATACAGAAACCGAACCACTTCGCTACCGAGCTCGTCGCTCTCTAATATAGTTAATAATGCAATAAGAAGGTGACACCAACAAGGATCATGTGGCACGGTGTGATGATGTCCAGCCAATAACTCGGCCACAATAAGCTGAATGCCGAACTGTCTCGCGTCACCGAACACCGTGACCAATACATATACTAGGCGTATTTGATCTTGATACTTTGGATGTTCTTTAATAAATCTTTTAATTTTAAGTAGCGTCAAAGTTTTCGCGAACATTTAAATAAGGCTATTGGAATACCGAATTACACAATTTGCAAATAAGTATTAATATACAAAAATAATGCCACTACCGGAGTTCGAACCGTTACATTCAAGTTGGCGGCTTTTTGACACCATTACCATAATGGTGTGCAAGCCTCCGGCTTCCGAGATTGCTATTTTTTGCTCCAATCTGATCTATAATAGCAGAAAAAGTGTTGTACTATGATCAAGATTACTTGAGGACAGTATGTATATTGCTAGCCGAAGAAAAGTTATTATTTTCCGAACTATGGTCATTAAAATTTTTGATTAACAACGTTTGATGCGTGTCGATGAGATGACTCTGCAAGTCCTCGCATTGTCCTTTTTCTCCGAGCCGTAACTAAACGTTTTGTATATTTTTTACCAGCTCTATAGATATTAAAACATTACCTTCGAAATATCTGGAATGCACAAGCAGTTCTTTTTTGGTTGCTACTGGATTATTACTTTTTACAAGATATAAAACAAGAACTGGCATGGGGTAGACATCCGTGTTGAATGTACGCCAGAGTGGTAAAATAAACATAGCGTAAATGTGGAACATTTGATTGACTAACTCTTTTACATTGATGGAGGCTATGCAATGAATCATGCCAGTTTCTACACAAGCTCTTATTCAAACAGACGTATATGAGTTGACATCCAACCACGCTTTCAGCGCGCACAATCGGCGCCCCACCTCGCACGAGCCGGCACAGAGACTATCCATTCGTCATCCATTATTCACGGCCCAAATTGCACAACTTTAAAGCCATTTCTAAATGACATCTAAATCTGTTACTGTATTAACATTGTGAATAAAATTTATACAATCAATCTACATAAATGTCCGTGAGCGTCCGTCCATTAGTCAGTTGGAGTACAAAGGGCACACGCTAGCAGAACGTTAGTATCGTAAATCAGACTCATGTAGTTGTATAGAGGCGGCTTGCCCAAATCGCAGTCAATAGATGATGTGCGCCGCCGCCCGCGCCGCTCACGGCTTTCGAGCCATTAACGACACCTTACGGTCGACATTTGTCATGAGACGGGGTCACCGCAAACCCTCAAGTGAAATCTTAAGACGTGTTATTAGATTCATTCACGTTCATTATACGGATCATTGAATTCCACTTCGCATATAGCTTTCTCAATTTCGCAATGACTTTGTTTATAAAAATGACCCAATGAATAAAATAACATGATTATTTAAAAACATTACATGGCAGTTTCTTGACAAGACGTCCAAAGCTGCGTGTGACAGAAAGACAACGATAATAACTACTGTATTAAATTCAAACGTGAACTTGACGTCAATCATAATATAAAGCTAGGTCTATCGTGGCGTTGTCAAACAAATTATCTAATTATTCACAAGTGTAATCAGTTATTAAGATATTAAATATCAGTGTATGAGCGGAGCGGCACGCGGCGCGCCCCGCGGCGCGCAGCGGGCGGCCGCTACCGTTCGCTGCCTAATTGTAATGCTCTGTCCCGCAGTGTCGTCACGACACTGAAAATGTTTCAATATTTGGATACCAATATTACTATAAATCTAGTCAAAATTCCATATATTATTATGTAATAATAATTATAAACTCATTGGTTGACCACCTCGCATTGGGCCAGCATAGTGGTGATACGGTCCTTACTCCTCATGTGTTTCTGCATGAGAAAGGCCTGTGCCCAGCAGTAGGACGTATATTAGCTATGGACGATATAAACTTTAATTGCAAACCATACAACTCTCATTCTTGTTTTCATTTATATAATAGAGCCAAATACGTACTACAGTACTTGTAATGTTGCCATAAGTTGACAGCTTCTTATTTTCGTTTGTTTTTCTATCAATATGTAAGGTTTTTGTAGAAGTTTTGCGTGGTCAAAGAAAGATCAAAGAAAGGTCTTTATCAATTTTTTTTGCAAGTTACGAGTATTTACTCTAAAATATGGACAGAGGCTGTTTTTCTCAGCTCAATACTCAAAATCTTACTCAGCCTTCCGAGGACCTTAGAAAATTTCTGGGTTTGAACATTAAAAGCATTCTAACCAAAATGATGATCATCAGAAACGAAATTGATTTGACGAAGTGAAACAAACTTAAACTACCAAACATCTATGACGCTCCAAAAAAGTTAAAATATATTCGAAATAAAAGAAATGCCTATTAATAATATCGTTAGTGATGCATTCAATTACATAAAACCCTAAAGCACCTTATCTCGATTCCGTTAAATATTGTCGCCACATCCCGACGCGGCACCACAGAGGTGACGAACGCCGCTCCCAAGCTAAACATATTAAAATAACGATGGGAATAAAATAAAAGAGTATTTATTTATGCATAATAATGTTTTTTCGGTTGAATAAAAATGAGGGGATCCGTACAAATATCTAAATAAAAGAGTGTCATAAAGCGGGCCTGCCCGGAGATGCCGCGCGGAGATTGTACCGCCGTGAACCGCCTATCATTTATATCAATTCATTGCGGCTGTTTACGTTTCATTCATAAGTCCGATTAGCCTGTTGTAAACTTGACTTTATATTTATTCCACTTATATTCCCGGAAAGGTTGTACATTTAATTATTGTTATTGAATTAACCCTAAATAAATAATAGGGAAAAATTGCAGTAAGTGCAATCTCTTCTAAAACGTTGAATACTTTAATTGGTTTTTGAATGCCACAGTCGTATATGTCTAAACTGTGATAATGCTTAGTAATTTTTTTAGAGTTATCTGCTTCGAGGATTTTGCTTTAAACTTGAATGGAAACTTCATCGTTTCCCTTACGTCATCAATATGAACCAAACCAAGACTCTGGTCACAGTAAACTCCGCCATAAAAATATGAATAAAACTCACCGGATTACTGTGAATCAGATTCATTTATTTTTTGTTTGAACAAACCCTCGTGTCGCCGAAGCTCGCACGTTGCCTTATTTATTGGCCTATTAGAGATAACATTGAGATCGGGATGCACGGCCAAGGACCTTTGTTATAAAAATGTCCGCTTCATTATTCTTAAAAAATTAAAACACAATCTAATATGGATATTTCGATGATAATTATGAGCTTGGTTTAAATATCGATCTATAAATAAATAAAAATAAATTGAAATTATCTTGTTTAAATACTAAGGCGAATGAAAGAATTTCTTTGATAACGATATGCGCATAATGCCAATTGGTAAATTATTATGTATGGCGTATGTTGATAAAATGTTCTAAGTATGTATTTAATATTTACATAATTTTGAGCTTTTTTAATTCTACGCAGTTAAGTCGGTAGTTAGAAATAATGGAATAAAATCTAAAAATTCCACGTTTTTAAAAAGAGTTCTTTTTAAAAACGTGGGTTGAAATTTCGACCTGATAGTGCTCGTAAAGTTGAAAGTAGTTGCAAGTTGCATTGTCTACCGGGTTCCGAACTATTCCCAGAGTAGTCCGATAGCTAGTCCGGAAGTGCCTAAAAATTGAGTTACAAAAATACAATCGAACAAATAAACAGACAAAGAGACAAAAACACAAACAAGAAAGTGGTAAATCTATTAAACGAGACAACTACTGACGTATCCATAATATTTCAACGGAAGATGTCGGTCTCATCTCCTTATAATTTTTCCCAGATTTTTTAATCAGAATAATTTAAATCAATACTTATTATAGCTTCTCAAAGGATCATTATTTCGCTTTTTTAACACAGAAACAAAGAGCCTGTTTTATTATCTGATATTTAAAGGTATTTTTAGTTTATGGCTTCGTTGTTTTGATATATAATCTTAATGATATATTATGGTTCAACGAGAATACTAGTTTATTTTGATTTAAAGATATGGTGGCCGATGTTTTATGTGATTTTATTTTTCATTTCTAAAGGGAACATGAAATACTTGACTTGCGATGATAAAAATACGTCCCACTGGTGGGCACAGGTCTTCCTCATGGAAACAAACTCATGAGGAGTATAGGCCGTATGTGGATCTCGGTGGCGTAGTGCTTAGTACGCTTTAGCTTTCAATATCGAAAACAAAGCTACCTCCGCCATGGTCAAGCCGTTGATGGGTGACCACAATTTAGTGATCTTCAACTCCTCCGTGCTTCAGAAGGCACGTTATGCCGGTCAAGGTTGCTATTGCAACCCACTAACCTGCATTGGGCCAGCGTGGTGGTGTTACGGCCCTTACTCACATACTTATTAGGTATCACGCCTACATCCCCAGAAGGGTGGGCGGAGGTGCATTAGACGTCCACACTTTGCCAGTAATAGAGCTGCAACTTAGGGTTATTCGAAAATATGGCAACCAATTGATATATTGGGTCCTTAACTATGAAATTTGTGTTTTTATTCTGTCTTAGCAATCTGTCCGTAACTATTAAGTTTCAGAACATTCTTATAAAATAATTGCCTCTTCTAAAAATAGACCATTTATTTGAGCATATATTTGATAATTTAATTTGATAATTTCTTGTAAGTTTAATTGTGTTAAAATTAGACACAAAGACAATTATTTTTAACTGCCTCCCGAATACATCTTTGATTAACATAAAAACGATGAATAATTTTTATCAAGCGTGTTCACACACATATTGCTAAAGCTTGTCTAATGATACATGCCAAATATTATTATCTCTGCATTTGTCGTTGTGAAGAAAACTGATAAAATGTTAGTATGTAAAATGCAGACATCCCCAAATCTCTATACAAAACACCAATTTCATAGGTAAGGACCTAATATTTACTAGCGGGGATCGAACAGGCGGTCACGAGCCGGAGTAATTCTGTTTTACCGAAACATCTATCGCCTCAACAATGTCTTGTACTACAACAAAGCTATATAAATATTTTATTAGTGAAGATTATTTTCAGAGCTGTAATTCAATAGTATTGTCGGGTGAGGAGCGTTCACCCGTCGTCGTGGGCGGTCATCATTACCCTACTTTAAATATTCTACTTTTTTATTATTTTCTTTTCTACTACAATAACTTTACGTATGTATTTGTTAGATCATTATCGTCGATGTTTAGTCAGTTCAGGAAACGATAATAGAAGTAGTAATGTAAAGATTTTTATGTGTTGTGTACAGATGATATTCAAATCTAAGGGCAATGACATGAAAGAGAAAAAAGTAAGAGGTGTTTTTGGATAGAGCTGTGTTTTTTATTTTTGTTTTTAATGCGTTTGCACATTTATCTTCTACAACAGAGAAAACTGCAAATTATGGTTTTAATAGCCAATTGATATCGTTGCAATCCTACCAAAATAACAAAATAAATCCTACAAACATAAAATCACGCCAGTCATCCCCCAAGGGGTAGGCAGAGTCCAAGGAGCGCTGTGTTCCTTATGATCATATTTAGCCATACATAAATTGAGTTTGGTCAGATGAACATCGTGAAAGAGTAGTAATAAGGGGCTAGCATCGTACACAATCACAGACCCAGTACCCAACACGCCCTAAATCGCCTTTTACGACATGCTAGGCAAGAAAAGCAGTTGGTACATTCTTTTGAGTCTCTCAATAACTAATTACATAAAAACGTATATTTTGCTTCCATTGGCGCTTATTACAAAAACACTACGGGTGACGGAATCATTTTCCATCAGATGAACCATCCACCCATTTGCCCCCAACCCCCTTTTCTTTAAAATGCTGCTCTTTATGTTTTGAATTAATTAAAAATATGTATTTCAAGATCCCGGTCGAATATCTTATGCTTATTATCTTTAAAGATAAAACATATAATGAACTGCATTAACATCACAGGTGTACTCATTAACGTGGTCGGTTTTATTAAGTTATACTTATTTGTGTAAGATATTTTTAATCGCCGATATTGTCGCCAATGTACGAAGTACAATGAAAGATTAAGTGACTTGACATAAACGAAACACATTTATTCATAAAAAATAAATAAATAAATGTCCTTAGACATTCACACTTAGGTATCAACTAGCCCCATTTTAAGCAATGAATAAGAATGCTGCTTGTGATACGGATACTAGATGATGTATAATAAAAAAAAAAAATTTTTTTTTTTTATTTAATATATAAATACATATAAACATCCAAGACTGGAGAACAAATCCCTGTATTCATCACATAAACATTTGCCCCTACCGGGGGTCAAACTCAGACCTCTCGAGATGGTGTCGCCTTGAGACGGGTCGGTATTGCGACCGTTTCTACCCACTAGCCCGCATTGGGCCAGCGTTCTCCATGAGGAAGGCCTGTGCCCAGCAGTAGGACGTAATATATATAGGCTGAGAACGGATAGTTTCCATTCAACAAAATTTTGGCATGTCATTAAATTATTTGTACCTAATGCTATATAGATATACTAGACATTGTGTGGATTGATTTTCCGTACTGTTTTCAGCCAGCCAACCAACAGTTTCTGTCTACCGGTTGGTTTCATGTTCATTCTACATGCTTGTTGTATAAAAACTCGATAGTTTGATTCCAATTAACTGGTTATGTGATTATACATTAATACTTACACATTTTTAGTAGTCTTGTGTAAGTTTGGCAACGAACACTAAGATCTATGATCCTCGAAGTTGCAAGTAGATTCACCTTGCTACCTAGTATCACATGTTTTTCAGGCAAATAACCACTTACCGTTCAGTGGGCAGTCTATAAAAACCATACGTGTTGAATTGAAAAATAAAACATTTATCTGTCTTAAATAATTATATCAGAAGCCTCTGTAATTTAGATCAGATGAAAGAACAATTAAAGTTTTAAAATATAGATTATTGAATACCTTGTGCAAACCCTAGATAAAACACTAAGTTAAAAATTACATACACAAACTAAATAATGCACATCATTTGTATGCGGTATAGCCTTTTAATTCACAATCTGCCCTGTAATGAAGCAATGTAGTTATTAATTACATTCAATTAAGTTGATGTTCATGATTCCATGATTTGTACTAGATTTGATAATACCCTCTTCTGCAATAATAACAAATTGATTTAGCGGTATCTAATCTTAAAGATTTATGTCAGATTTACCTGTAAGACCAAAGCGCAGTGATAGTAGATAATATTAAAGGGATTTTCAGATTCTTAATAAGCTAGTGAAAACACTATACCTACCGCGTAGATTGGTGCGAAGATATATTGCATCAGTAACTATAAATAATGGCTGGGCGTGCCTTCTGAAGCATTAAGAGGCACCCTCAGGACGTCTGCTGATCCCTGGATGGATCGAGCGCCCTGGAAACTCTTCATAGAACTGGGACCCCTAATATACCTCTAAATACTCCAGTGCTGGATCGCCACTACAGTCTTGAGGACCTACCAAAGTTCTCGCCTTCTTTAAAAAAGCCGTCAGAGTCATCAGTGTAGGTTAATTTAAAAAAACCATCCGAAGCACAGAGGAAATCAAGATCACTAAGGGTAGTCAATGTGTAACGAGGCGCTATATCAGAATTAGCGGCTCCTTGCTCTTATTGCACTCTTCTCTGGCCATTTTCTGATTTTGATTCGTTTTTTTTCATTGTTGTGGTCTCCAATTTTTCATTCCTATCAGAATCAGCGTCTGGAAAGTTTGCCTCGATTTAAAAACAGAATCAAAGAGAAAATGGCCAAAGAAAGGCTCAATAAGAGCAAAGAGTCGGTAATACTGCTATAGCGCCTCCTTACAAATGTAATGAAAAGGTCATGGCAATACTTGCTTATGTTCTTAAATTAAAGTATTTAAGCCATTACGCCTACGATTTCCATTTGTAAGTATTCTGTTATAAAGAGAAGCTTCACAATAAAACTTGGATCCATTAGTTAACATTCCTGAAAACAAATAAATACGTCGACAATTGCCGATTGAAACTGACTCTATGCACTCAAATAGTTAATTAGCAAGCCTTACCTCCATTCGAATTCAGTCTTGCTAAGTGAAAATAAGAGGTAATAAAAGTAGACTAATAAATATCTAAGAAAGTTGTTTTAATTTCTTCTTTACACGGGGGCAGATTACGGCGCGATCGGCAAACTTCCCGCTTTTTAAATTTCTTTAAAACAGCCGTTTGTTGTACACATTTTATTTTAACTGAATAGGTGGAAGCCTTTCTTAACTTCAAAATGTTTTAGATAAGTTGCGCCAAAGCATTTTGTGCTTTATGTCTTTCGTGCATGATACACAATTCCAGCGCTTTGGATGTCTTCACATTTTTAATTGCAACTTGGTAGGCTAACTTTAGTCTTTAGCGCGATCCAATTGTTTTTTATAAATCCAGGCTTTTAACGAAGGCGAAAGACTAAAGCTTGCTATGAGCTACTGAATGCGAAGAAACATTCTTTTATACTTAGATATGTTATCTAACTATGTTTGCTTTTGTAAGCTTTAAAGAATTGGTTACAGAGTTTTCAACATTATATTAAATTCAACATGTTAACGAGTAAGAATCTTTTAAAAATACTAATGATTTGTAGCTGATTTCAAATATTTGTCAGAGTTCATTATTTAAGGTAGAGGCTGTGTAGGTAGGTAGCCTATTAAGAATCTAATAATAATTTTTTTTAGAAATACTTGCGGATACTTGGACCCCTGTCAGATATATAGTTGTAATCAGAAAAAATGACGACAGTTTCTGCCGTAAATCAATCCTTGAAACTGTAGTAAGTATTCATAGCACTTTAAACCAAAGAGCCCTCTCCTTAGGCTTGACCGGTTTACAGTATACTACAATTACAGAAAATATTTTATGTAATATCACATTGAACAGCTTAGACAACATGATGTGTACGATCTAAAGTTCTGTCAAATGTCCGACTTAAACCACGATAAAACTGAATGATCGCCTCTAGGTTACGAACTAAGAAAGGGTAATGTCGTATCTCAAGCCGCGAGCCACGATCATGGGAAAATTACCGATCGTTCGACAATCGAGTGGTACGAGCGCTCGCTCTTATCAAGCCCATTGTGCAGAATATTCTTGACGTGCGCAATATTCCAACAAAATACACTACAGATTAAACATGCACGATTAGAATATTTAGTACCAAACCGGCGGATTGTCCTCGCTCATAGATGTTCGCGTATCGCGATCAGGTAGTCATAGCTCGACGAACGACCATGTTTTTAGACGTCGCCAACAAATAAAACTATTCAAACGACGGCGGTGAAATTTCTCATGGCGACGAACTATAAAAAATAAAGTATTATGAATGATTGTCGGTCAGATTCCTGAGGTCTCATCTGTGTGCTCGTCGTAAAAACCGACCCTGTTATAGTTTGCGAAAGCAATTAAGTTGTAAAACTCAGTGGTCTCTACTGTCTTAATGAAATATTCCACTTTGATTATTAATGTTGGCCATTTATTGGTGTGCAATATAACGCGAATGAAATAAATTTTATACCATCTTTGTTTATTTTCAGTTTGCTTGTTTGTTTTAATCTTAATGGCTTTAAGTCAGTTTTTATGTCGACTCTTCGGTCTGATAATACAAAAAATTTTTACAACATATTTATAGTGATACTAAAATTTATATCAGATAGTGAGCGGCAAATTATGAATCATATAGCCATAATTCGTAAAACGGACTTCTACGAAGAATCTGCTCCAAAATAATATAATAAATTAATAATTTAAACGTCCTAATATCACTCATGGTATCGACGAGCATAAAATATTAGGTCCTTACCTATGACATTGGTGTTTTGTATGGAGTTTTTGGGGATGTCTGCATTTTCCATACTAAATTTTTTTCAGATTTCTTCACAACGACAAATCCAAAGTTAATAATATTTGGCATGTATCATAAGACAAGCTTAAGCAATATGTGTAATATCACACTTCATAAAAATTATTTATCGTTTTTATGTGAATGTAAATCAAATTATGTATTCGGGAGGCACTTAAAAAGAGTTGTCTTCGTGTCCAATTTTAACATAATTAAACTTACAACAAATTATCAAAACAAATCAAAAGAGCTCAAAAATACGGCCTTTTTTAGAAGAGGCAATTATTTTATAAGAATGTTCTGAAACTTAATAGTTACGGAAAAATTGATAAGTCAGAATAAAAACACCAATTTCATAGGTAAGGACCCAATATATCTATATATGTATATCTCGTATATTGCCTCATAGATCGATAATCGTCACATAGTAATCAGTCATCTGACTACGAGTGCTGCATCATTCATAGCGAAGTACAAATATTATTTATGTATGAAACAAGCAATTCCTCTTACGTAGAATTACAAATTAAATTCAGTTTGAATTATTGAAACTTGACATAATATTAATAAATTTACCCCATGTATAATGTATGACGTACACGCTTGACATGCCCTTAATTAATGTAAGCACTGCTCGGTAGTTAATTAATTGTCGGCTGTCCATGTCGATGTTTCATGAAACATTTATACAATTCATAACAGGGGCTAATTATGAAAAATGTATGAACGACGCGCTTCTCTTTGCGCCACCCGCGGGGCGCGCCGATCCGCCTCGCGACGCTTTGGGAAAAAACTCATAACGATCTGCTCGCTTATTTATTACCGGGTACACAACCTGAATGCGGCCCAAGTTCAGTTTTTGCTACACATTTAGACGCTGGTACGGCAGCAAAGTCTTCTACCGATTCCTAATGTACAGATCGATTCTTACTTAGAAACATTGTCAGCCAAACAGTTTTCTGGAATCTGTTTAAAAGCACACAAATTAAAAACAGATTACGAATTCGACGTTTGATTATAAAAGGAATTATCATTAATCCATTAGCAACGTCGGCGCTCGTATAAGGCCGAATATAAATATTCATCAATAAATTTGTATGACTAAAACTAACGAAATCAATTAAGTTATTTTTTTGCAATTAACAAGTCCCGTCGGACGTCATTCCTGGGCGCGGTGAAGCACAATCAAGTTACATTGCGTGTGCGCAGGGTAAAAAATAATGCATCGCCGTGTCATGTAAACATACTTTAGCAATTCCACAGGATACTGCTGGCATTCGTCTGATCTTCGTATAAAACAATTTCGCGAAATTAAAAAAGGAAAACTCAAAGATTGCATAAAAGCTTCTGGTCACCAAGTAGGTATGCTATTGTACTAAATTCTCAAATTTGGTATGTTACAAACTTAAATTGGTTCTGTGTGTAAGCGTTTAATGTTTTAGTCAGTTAGAGTAGTCAAGTTTTTAGTGAAAACCCCCGAGTTGTGGTATTCTTGATGCCAATGTCTAAAAATGGATCAATTATTCCTACTTAATTATACCTAATTTTGAGGTTATGTTAATTTGAAAAAAATTTACTCATGACTCTTGTCATTGAAAATTCAAGAGAAAAAAATTGTAAGATTTTAACTTACGTTGTACTAAGTTGAAATACAATAATAATAGCAAAGTTCTTAGAATCGAATGACAAAACATTGATCCAAGTACCGTATATACAGTAAAAAACAGTAGGGAGCCACGTGCCGGGTCAGCCTTATGCAAACATGACGCACGGATTATTTTGACCGCGCAGCCACGAAATACAACATTTTCCAACTACCCGTTATAAGCAATCTTTGTCGCTGAAAATTTTTGCTGTACGTGATTTCTGTTCATACGCATTATACTGTCATGCTTATCAATCGATACTTGGATAGATACCGCTACTACGTTGACTATGGTTATCTTTCATGTATTACAATAATTTAAAAAAAGATAATTAAAAACATTTAGTTCCATTTTGAAGGTTCTAACGGCTTCTTCAAGTTTTGAAGTATCTGAGACTATATATTTATTTATTATCAATTAATGCATTCAATGAACAAGACTTAAACTAAAAAAACTTTAATTACTTTTAGAAAAAATAATAATATATTTATTTCTATATTTTCCATCTTTATAAAATTAACAAAAGCTGATTTTCTCTTCATTCTAACTTATTGTCATACGTATAAAAAAATCAACATCTCAAATAATAACACACTGGAACTGTTGTTCGACTGTAGAGTAACGGAGTTAGCAAATGTTAATTCAAAACTTTCATGTCTGACAAAGGACATGGATGGAGAACTTCCCACCAAGCATGAGTTTTGCATAGGCAGTGGCTCTGCAGTGGACACCTTACATCAAAACAAGTGAACGAGAGTAGGGTTAGCACTACACTTCAAATGGATAAATATTTAAATTAAATTGAAATAATAAAAAGGTCTTCCTCTTCATTTTGCAAAGGATAACTTTAAACGCCATTTTTTTCGAAAATATTATTGTTATTATTGTACACACGTATAAGCTTAAAACCAAACAAAAAATAATTTCTAATAATATAACAGAAGCTTACCTACTAACGAAGTTGAAATTGTTAAATTATCTCTAAGTATAATAAGATTCATAAGCCAAAGCTGGCTCTTAGGTGCTACGCTCTATATATTCACAATTAAATCTATTTTCTAAATGAAGTCTGAAAACATTGATTGTTACTTAGGTGAGATACGTTAGTATTAATCTTTTATCGAAGGATCAACGAATAATTAAGTTAAGTTAATTAAGTCTCTCTAAAGCCTGAATTTTTAAAGACATTTTAGAGCATTGTAAACTTTTATAACTTAAAACAATAAAAAAATTTAATACTAAATTTTACCTTTGCATATTGGTAACCCTAATCAAGAGGTGCGGGGAGCGGGGCGGGGGCCGAGGGGCGGGACTAGGGCGTGCGACTTGCATCGCGCGTGACCTCCCTTGCAACTTGCACTCGGCTTGAACGCACGCCACTGACTAGGAGGCACTTAACTTACTTAAAATATTACTAAAACTATAAAAAATACATACACACTAAATACAAAATCAACTTGTTAGTATTTATCCTTTGGAATTTTAAAAAAATATGAATGTAAACCGGTTGACCGTGTTGTCTAAATAAAAAGCAGTAAACGGTTTGTTTTGATACACACACCGCCATCTGTCGCTGGATAGCGGAACTAGTGACGTTGGTGTAGGTCACGTATTTAATGTTCGCGCGTTATTATATATTATGTTAAAGAAAACTAATTTTGTTTTAATTAATATTTAGTGATAAATGTATTTGAGAGATACTCTTTTACTATTCCTGTGTTTCGTTGTAGTTAGAAAATATTTGTATCTTTTAATTTTTTTCATAACTTGTTCTTTTCTCTGAGTGTTTATTATTGAACTTATAATAGAAACAACATAAATAAATAACTGGTTTACTTTCATTTAAAATAAGTATTAACTCACATTGAGTAAAATAAGTTGTTAAATAATTGAAAAAAAATAAAAAATAAAAACAAATTATCAATTGCGCATTACACCCAATTTATACAATGAAAAATTATATTTATTTGGCTGCTTATTTTAGTTTTAGTACTTTTAGTTTATTGGAATTTAAAAAATATATTATATAAATTATATAACATTTTATGTGTATAGTAAAATATACATTATTTACGTTGCAATAATGACAAAACGGAACTCATTTTCACGGAGTTTCGTCATGTTTTTTTGTTCGTTTGCATTTCATTCAACTGGCAGAAGAAAAGATCCAAACTATAATGTCCATTGCAATACGACGACGATATTGGCGACCTCCGTGGTCGAGTGGTCTGTATGCCGGTCTCAAGGCGTCGCCATCTCGAGAGGTTCTGGGTTCGATCCCCAGTGGGGGCAAATTGTTTGGGTGAATATTTTCAGGCATTTCTCCAGTCTTGGATGTTTATATATATTAATATATGTTCAGTATATTTATATGTATTTATCTATAGAATATATTCATCCGTCATCTAGTGTCCGTAACACAAGCAGCATTAGTTGCTTAAAATGGGTCTAGTTGATAGGTGTGAATGTTTGAAGATATTTATATATTTATTTTATTATACATTTTGCTATTCGAACAACATATTGTCTTACTTGTTCAAGTAAGATATGGAATGAACCAAAAACCATTTCTATAAAATATACTCAATATATCTAGTACAGTCACCGGCAAAAATATATGACGATTTTAGTACCTTGTCATTTTAAGGTTTAAATAAATTATTTGTTTTGCGGACTAGATTCTGGTGATATTATAATGTGACAGAGTACTAAAATCGTCATATATTTTTGCCGGTGACTGTTCGCCATCAGACGATGTACTTTACATACTAATCATTCTTTGTACTACAGAATAGCATTATTAAAGTACTGGTAAAATCAACCTTCAAAATAAAGCATCATGGCGTCAAATTTTAATAGTTATTTTATTCATTGAAATAGATAAGTGTTGACAAAGTGAATTAATTTTCGCTTAGTTTTGTGCACAAATCAAGAGCCATAACTTCATTCAAAAAGATAACGTGGATCTGAATTTTAATTTCTATGCATCTTATTATGAACTTGCTTTAGGCACTTTCTACTTCCGGTCATCAGATTTTCTAGCATATAACTTTGACTACAGTATGAAAAACATAATAGAGCTCGATGACGTACCTAGTAGTAAGTACGCTTTGGCTTTAAATTTTTGAAATCATAGCTACCTTCGCCATGGTCAGGCCTTGGATGGGTGACCAAAACATTGTGATTTCGAACACCTCTGCGCTTTGGAAGACACGTTAAGCCGTTGGTCCAGGTTCGTTTTTCAACCGTTTCTACCCACCAAACTGCATTGGGCCAGCGTGGTGGTGTCTTCATGTGTTTCTCCTTGAGGAAGGCCTGTGCTCATTCTCTCCTATCACCCGCCATATCCATACATCTTTTCTTCAGTCTTTCACTTTCATGTCCATAGTTGTGACAATCCTTCTCTTACTTTTTTATATGCTGATACCAGGAAAGTAGCTTTCCCTCATTTTATCAGCAAGTTAGTGACTTTTGGGGTTATTAGTAAACAATAATGCTTATTTTTATGTCAGTTTTAAAGTCAATTTAAAAACAGTTTGTACGTAAATATCAAACAATACATGACTGATATTAATTGCTATCGTTGTTGTAATTATCATAGCATAGAGTATGGGGGCAGACATAATTGTTTGAGCAATTTGTTCGTCCGGAAATCCTTACAATTGTCAGCCGTTATTTTATAAGCGTTGGCTTTTGTTAATTTCCCTGATATTATAAAAAAATATGCAAATCGATCGCTGCGACACAGGATGTTCATTTTTGTAATAATGTTGGCTTCGCTGTATTTGCATGTAAATGTTCGCGGATGTTAGAATCACATATTGTGGATATGCATCGTCATAGTAATAAAGTGCACGGCCTGATGCCTCAATAAAATTATGCAGGTTTCGTATAGTTTCCGTCCGAATTTAATTTAGTTAAAGTTACGGTTTATTTTATCATCAAAATTGACTCTAATGTGTAGATTGAATCGAGTTGTATTGTATTGAAAATTCGGGTTTTGTATTCGGCAAAACGAACACGTTGATCCGGGATCGATCACAGTAAGTGGAGTATCTCTCGAGGTTGCACAAGAATATGTTTACTAGGGGCAAATGCTCCAATTAAGCAGAAACTACTTTGAGGGAGAAGCCAATAGAAGGATTCACCAATAGAAGGGCAGCATTTCATAAGCTTCGTGAAGTTTTCTCATCACCCATCCCTCAATGTCTTAAGTCGAAAGTCTTCGACTAGTTTCGTCCTCCCTGTCATGACTACGGTGCTGAGACGTGTACACTCACGGCTCGACTAGTCTACCAATTTAAAGTCGCCCAGCGAGCTATGGAAAGGGCTATGCTCTAAGTATCTCTGAAAGACCGCATCAGGAATTATGTGATCCGACAAAGAACTAAAGTCACCGACATAGCTCACCGGATTAGCAAACTGAAGTGGCAGTGGGCTGGTCATATTAGCCGTAGAATTGACGGCCGTTGGGGCCGTAAAATTCTCGAGTGGAGACCGCGCCTCGGTAAACTTAGTGTAGGACGCCCTGCTGCCTGATGGGATGATGGTATTCGTCGGTTGGCTGTAGTGGGCTGGATGAGAGCGGCCGAGCGGTGGTGTGATTTAGAGGAGGCCTATGTCCTGCAGTGGACAGGGATAGGCTGAAGATGATGATGATGATACGGCAAAAGGCAAAAATAAAAAGACAGAAAATTATAGGTCGTTAGTAGTTAACGTGCACTAAATGAAGAAAAATTCAAATCGATATCTTTTGCACGGCACTACAACATTAACGTCTTGTGGTTTTCTGCGAATACAAGGCTTTAGGAAACATTTATCAATAAGCTGCAACACGTTTCCATTGGTGAACTGCATTATTTATTCATTTGTCCGATAAGGTATAACATAAACAAATTCACGCGCATGAATACAGCCACAGGGTTACCTTTATGTAAATGAAAACAGAATACATTCACTCCCAAGTGTAAACCTCGAAATCAGCTGATATCTATTCAACTATTAATTTTAAAGGCACGAATACATGACACGGCGCAGATACTTCACGTGCAGTAAACCTACGATGTTTATCGCGTGTCGTCACCTGAACGGAAGCGACTCGATTTAGTTAACACAAAAACCGCATTAGTTTGGCCACCTTAATTATAATCACCCAAAACAATAGACGGTTATGCATATTAATACTAGAGACACCAAATGTTACTCTAAGCGGATTAGTTAGTAACGGAGAAATGTACTATTATTTAAGTAGTGCTGTACAAATTAAAACAGTGGTAGTTAGAGGTCAGGAAAAATATTACTTAAAAACTATTTGTTTAATTATAATTTCGAGTTATAAGCTCTGAGGAGGTCGGTGGCGTAGTAGTTAGTAACTCTTTGCCTTTTGGTCGAAAACAAAGCTACTTTTGCCATGGTCAGGCCGTGAATGGGTGATCAAAACTTTGTAATCTCGAGCTCCTCCGTGCTTCGGTAGGCACATTAAGCCGTTGGCTCTTTCTACGCACCAACCCTCATTGGGCGTGGTGGTGTTAAAAACCATGTGCTCCTCCATGAGGAAGGCATGTACCCAGCAGTTAGACGTATATAGGTTGGGGACTTAATTATAAGTTGATCTAGCTCTAAACTAAAAATACTTTGTTTTTACTGTTAGTAGTAATATGTAAACTTAATCCATACTAGTATTTTAAATACGAAAGTAACTCTGTCTATCTGTCTGTCGATCTCACTTTCACGTCAAAACTAATGAACCGATTTAATAGAAATTTAATACACAGATAGTCTAGAACCTGAGAAAGGACATAGGCTACTTTTTTATATCGATATTCCCATGGGAACGGGTACCACGCGAGTGAAAACGCGGGAAGCCTTTTATATTTGATTTTGAAGAGTTGCATGTGTACACAGAGTGAAAGAATGAAATTAGCAAATCACCACCAGATGCTGGCAAATACCAAATTATACCGTGAGCTGTAAATCTTATTTGATATAAAGAATTTCGTATATTACAAACTTGAGAATCAGAATAAACACACATGCAGGTAAATCAGAATGGTAAATGACTAACTGTATTATAAATATCTGAAATAGTAAACTAGAAACGGGCGTAAGAATCAAACAATCTTTCAGCCGCTTCCACAAAACTAAGCATTTTAAAATGAATCCGTGGAACATCGTAAAATATTCGATAAACAGGGTATGTTTGCTTTTGTCGAGTTTAACATTGCTATTAAACAGTCGTGAAATGGACAGAAATAATCAGGTCGATCCGTTATATCGCATCATTCGTATGATAGCGGCGTGTCTGCGCGCGCACTCCGCCTGATGCCAATTGCCATGCCGATGGTGCTCGCGCATTTTGTTACTGTGACATTTACCTTAATCGTTGATTTACTTAACATTACTTCATTAGATCGGAACGATGTCGAAATGGGTATGAATGTCTGCATAATTATTCCAGCAATTGCTACGACGAAGTAAATAGGCTGGTGTACGTGCGGTGCGGTGTGCGCACTGTGGCTGCGCGGGTTTCGGGAACTGTCCGGAGTGTACGTGAACCCAACGCGGCAGACGCGCGTGCGCTGCGCTCAAGCACAAGACGATTTTGTTTTTGTGAGTCGCGGCGCGCGCCGAACTGCCCTTCCAAATATTCACCGATACTGAGAACTAGGACATGTCGTTCGTGACACTGATACATATTCGTAACCGCGCACTTTGAAGCAAAAATCTGTTAGGATATGTGTAACTATACTCATTCATTTATCCTGTAACGGCTACCGACATTCTTCCACTTAGGTAGTGTGCGTTACTGTAATGGCGGCGAATAAAGAATGTAGCAGCGGATGAACGGGCATCGGCTCGATTGATGGACGGTCATAGTGTAGGCGATCGTATAGTGGACATTTTAATCGCGTAATTCAGTTGCGGCAGCATTAGCAGCGCGGTGCGCGGGCGCAGGCGTGCCTCCCGCGGCGCTGCTCCCGATCCACAACTTTTTACCTCCGCATGCTCGGCTCGTGTCTTTTTCGCTCTTCGCGATCGGAATTTGTTGAGGGATCGCCGCGGCTGGTGGCAGACGTCTTGTGACATGTCAGTGGCGATACGTGCGCTGCGTACTCTGTAATTACCTTAGTCATCTTACTCAAACTTTTCTTATCGCAATACTTTGACTGCACAGATTCTTTCAAGGATAATCGGCATTATTCAAGGCACCAATGCCAGCTTTAACTGTCCTCCTGCCTCATACACGTAGTAGACAATCGATATGAATAAATTCCACTTGTGTGTAAAATCAATTTCAATGTGCTCTATGTTGATATGCAACTAATGTAAAACGAATACTTTTCTCCTGTAAAGTTTTCATACCAAATAGATAATATGTGACAATACATATTTGACAAATCTCGTAATAGCAATAGTTTTCTCCGAGTCTTATAAACGAACTCCATATCGAACATTGAGAAATCGAAACGATGTTAAAATACTTTCCACGGGGGGCACAATGTATCTACACCTATTCTATACTAGGCACGTTAGGAATCCTCTTTGACCTTAAATGGTGATGAAGAGACAACACTTAAACATAAGAAAAGTTAATGAATACTTACTATACTCGCATATAAGTCCTCGCCCGTTTATCCCGAGTGCTTTCCTTAACGGCTGATAAAAATATACAAGTTTACAGCAAAACTCCTACTATAGCGTTGCCCCTTTTTGTCAAAGCAAGCGCGAGCTGTTTTGAAGAAATAACTATTCGATGTCTCGGCCGAGGTGGCATAACAATGACAGCTGGTACAATAGAAACTTATGTTTCACAAAAAGAAAGGGCAAACGTGGAACCGTGCGAACAAAAATAAAGCAAAGCTGCTGAGTGAAATCCCGGCGACAAGCTAGACGTGCAGAACGAGTCCAATATTATGATGCTGCGAACATTCCTAGTTTGGTCATTGTACACCCCTCATCTTGCATACGCCTACCTTTTAAGTCTATAATGATTATCTAAGAACGCAGTAGCAGTCTAAACGACGAGACATGCAAAACAATTGAATAACTCGCTTGACTCAAAACAGCAAATATAAAAACTCGCACTTTTATTCTAATCAATTATTTCTTGTTACGTAAATTGAAATGAGAATACTAGACAACGTTTCTTTGTGCTGCCCTATAAGAGAGTGTAATTAAAATGTAAGAAACAATTAAAATGTAATGAAGTATAATTATATTTAAATAGCACGACGTTTTATATGGTAAAAATAAAATTACATTGGATCTAGCAGACAATAGGTATAATATTGAAGCAATTATGGAAGGCGAGGTGTCGCCGCCGCAGCCCAAAGCTACACGTGTTAGTGGCACTTGCATAATGGATGATCCAGGGTCGTGCTCCGCTAGACTGCAACAAAATAAACAAACATTAATTCAAATATGATTGCTAATATGACAATGGAACATTTATAAATTTTTTCTAACCTTTGAAGAATAAATAAATCTATAATTGAAAAATTTACATACAATTATCAAGATGTTCATGTTTTCAATGAAAATAAACATGTGTAAATTTAAATATTGGTTATGATGTTAATTGCACGTTATAATATTTATCAAAAATACCTTTGACTGACTCTTAAGTAAAATTAAATACAAAATCGGTAGCACTCGGGCCTACCGTAACAAAGCCTGAATTCGATTTAAAATTAATATTTATCATACAGAAACAAAATATGACGAAATATTTTTGGCGGTCGCATAATGTCACCATATATAATGTGAAAAGTAAAAAAAAACGGTCTCGCGCATGCCCCGGTGGCAGCCCTCGAAGCAGAAAGAAGAGCCGCTGCCTTTCCATTGAATCAAATTCATATATTTTGAGATTCAGTCGCCAATTTCATCTGTACAGTTAGGAAAAAAATAAAGTAAGTTTATTTTCTATTGCGCTATATCTTCTATAGAAACTCAGATTACGAAGAAGCTTCACCAAGCTGCATGTTTTCCACATTTATTGATATCTCGTGAGTTGTTTCTGTAACCTGAAATGTAAAATTAATTAAGTAGATATATAGATTCCCAAGAGGAGGCAAAATTTTAAAGTTATTAAAATAAAATCCACTTACTTAAAATTTTCCAGCATGAAAACATCCTTATTATAATTTGTCGCTTTTTAAACAAGAACCCACAAGCATAATTTCAGAGAGTTTCGATGACGTTAATGTGAGTAATTAGTAAGTAAATTAGAAGCTTTTCCTCCGAGTGTCAAATGATAAAATATACCAAACACCCTTTCTTTCCGGCCCTGGAAGTCCTCTAAAGCCTTAACTGCTGGATCATATTATGGATTCACTACATATGATAACACAAAATTTAAATGCATATTTTAATAGCAAGCAATACTACTTTCCCTTTTTTGAAATCAATTGTGTTCTACTACTCGCTGTGTTCTTGTTCTACTTCACTTGTTAAAATATTTCGCTTTAACTATTTCTGTAAACAATATATTTTGCTATAACTATTTTTAAATATATTGTTGTTTGGCTCCATTTGGGTCTGAATGTTTTATTTAGTATTGAAAAATGTTGTGTGCATTCAATTTTTAAATTAGATGTATATTGTTCATACTTACTAAAGCTTCAAGTGCTTCAAACGGGCGTTCAATAATACAAACCAAAACGTCATGTCATTTCACTTATCTCCTGCGGGAGTTGATTGGAAAATGTGTCGTTTCAACAATTTGATTTCAATTAGGTACGAGTATTGTAAAATTTTATTGAAGCTAATTGATATAATTTTACTGTTGGCGTTTGTCGTCATGTTTTGTTTTGTTTAGTTTTGAATGTGGAAATATAAAGGCTTACTTTATTTCATTGTTTTCTACAAAATTTCTAGTTTACGAATTAGTATTTTCTGGTGTGTATCTTGATAATTTATTATAATCACCAGGCTCCCACTGCTGCACCTACATAGCAATCCCCCAAGAATCTACATAATATTTTTGGTAGTTAAAATGGAAATACAATTCGAATGATTTCATAACAATATTTAAATATTTTGGTAAGTAGGTACTTTTGTTTCTCAATTTTTAAATGCGTTTTAAACATACCAACATGGAATATGTTTTTCTAAATAGCTGGTTTTATCTAAAGAAAAATACGAAGTATAGGAACAAAAACTTACGATGGAAGTCAAAGTAAAATTATATACCATAAATACTTTTAATAGATTGATTCCTAACTAGGTACTTATACTATTCGTCCACTTACACTAATTTTATGTACAATCACACCATTTCCTTGGTGAGTTTGGCAGAAATTATAGTGCAGCTCCCTTTTTTCTACGATCTCACTTGCTTTCTTTGCTTTCTCGTCGTACATGCTCTTCATACTATGAGAATTAAGAGAATTTTGAATTTTGCTTGCAATTTTGTTGAATTTTGCTTGCAAATCATAACAGAATAAATCTTGTATCCCACTAGTTCCCTTGCTCCTCTGTCTGTACATTCCGTGGATTGTTTTATTGGATTATGCGGCGAGGCCGCGAAGCAGCTATAACTATTCAGTGTCGTCTTTTGTGTTATGGAAAAACTTGTTCTTGAACCCATGTAGTGTGAAAGTGTCTTTTATTTGTGCAGTTTAATGTTACATATGTACACATATTATCGCGCGACGAGGCGCGACTGTCATCGCATCGCCGTGCGCGTCCCGTTGTTAGCGCGCACAATACAAGCGTGTGCTCACACCTTTGTTGTCCGTTTTGATTTCTCACCTTTTTCAGAAGTCCTTAATTGTATTATTGCGGTTTACAATCTTTTTGTATACACCCTTTGCAATCAGATATACAATTTTTTTAAATATATACAACAGTGCTCAGAGTTGTTTGGTAATTAAAAATATTGCAAATGAAGATGTAGACTTACATTTTAATCAGTATATTTGGCCATCTGAAGTAATATAAATGGCAATTTAACTTTTGGAAGTGTACCAATTAATCTGGTATGTGCAAGAGGAAGCTTGTGCTGAAAACTAGTAGAGCAAATCAGAAGAACGCTAGAATATTACCAATTGAAATTTAAATTAATTTACGGGACAAATCATATGATCTTTAGATAACATATTTATCAAACTTACGAAAGCAACTAATCTTGTTATCTCAACCTATAAAATAGCTAAATAATTGTCACACACTGGACGTTCCAAAACCCTATTCCGTCGGTGGACGACTAATGTTTATTTGGACATATTTATGGCTATAGTTCCGCTTTTTGTGAGGATGAAAATATGTGTGGCGGATCGCACGTCTGCGTGAGATTTCGGACACCTCTCCGCTTACTAAATTTAATATCGTCGGCTTTTACGCCGACGACGAACCGAAAAAAAAACTATGAAATCGCCATTGTGTCGGCGACACGGACGGCACTTCGCGCCTACCGGCCACTCATGAAAATTATTTTGTTTTTATCACAAAATGTATGTTTATGATAACACCTGTTTCGCTGATGCCTCCGCGATCGGTGTCACTCTGGGCTTGTTTCCATTTTTTGCCAATTTAAGCGACTATAAAGACGCCCGCATCGTCGGCTAATTTAACCACTGTTCGCCGAGTTACGCGGCCGCTTCATTTTATTTAGACCATGATTTTAAACCGTTTTCGGAATCCGGTACACTAACAGTAAGACATCTATATTATGATTATTATATGGATTTCTTCCTATTTTAATATTTATTAAGGCATAAATGGATACAATTCATATTTGCTAAATAAATCAATCGCATAAATCTTAGTTTATGTCAACTATAATGATGCGGCTGTCAAAGGGTAGCCGCCGCGGCCATGGTCCGTCTTTTTGCATAATTACGCAGATGGAATGTCGTCCCTTTAATATGATAACAAAGAAAGATGACCGACTGTATGATTGTTAAAATTTATAGCCGTCTCAAGCCGCAAGCATTAGTCGGAAACTGCGTGAAAAGTAAATTCTTTTATTTATAACCGCAAGTTTCAAGTTCTTAAGAAGTTATTTATGTTCGCTCCAGTACATACTATTTACTATTTATCTGTAATAGATTTGAATCTAGGTATTCTTAAATAATAAAATCTAAGCTAAGGATGATGGCAAACCTAAGAACACACAGACATAGATTACGAGAAACAAATACGTCTATTGGCGTGTTCAAATTGATAAACAACATGAAATCACAGATAGCGGCCCTTAGCGTGGCCACGAGTTATATATTTTCGTAACACAATCCATAAGAAACGCCACAATAATCGTACATTCTCTTGACAATGTTCCTTTGAATAAAGAGAGTTAAGGTGTACAGATACAATGTCGAAGATTTGTTTACTCAGCGCTAAGAGGCCAACATTGCGTGATTACCTTTCGCGCATGGTTACTACGAATTTGAACTCTCATGTGGCGGGATAAAGAAAGATTTCCCTCGGAACTCCCGCGCAACCCTGTATCTATGCGCAGATACCGCCGGGCGCTCGACTAAATTAGTACGTACTCAAATGTCATCGTTCACTATGATATTGCAATCAAAATTGACGTGGGAAATATGCTCGTTTGTGACCGAAGGTAGGCAACTGATGCCTATAAATTTTACAATGAATTATAGAACTGGTCCAGTTGTAGTCGACGTTGCATAATTCAATCATAATAACCGCGGTGTATAGGACTGCCGTTACATTGACAGACAAGTTTTAACGTTCATATCTATTTAGAATGTGATATGGCTATAAGTATGTATCTGATAAAGGATAGTGGTAGTAAAAAGCGTCATAATCAGAGTCGGTTATGGATATAGCAGGCTGACAGGCATCATGGTATGCAACGCTATGTCCGGGTAGTGGTAACGTGTATGAACGGTATGGGTCACTTCTGCTCCAAGTAACACCCACTTTTTGTACCACTCGCGAGCGCTTATTTTACAAGGCGCGTGCGCGTCGCGTGATGATGTCAAACTGGTTTCACTAGGCGCAATGCTCAACCCTAAAGTGCATTACTTACTCATATCACAATAAATAGTAAAGTATTAAGATAGTTAATTTATACAGAATCCTGTTGCATCAACCATCACCAAATACAGTCATTTAAATATTATAGTTATTTTATTTATTTTAAATGTAAAACCATTATTATGCAATTTACGACTTTACCTGCCTGAATAATCAAATGAAATTACACAATAAATTTATCAAAATGAAATTACCTGTAGAAATAGCGTTGATCGAAGTCATATAACTTTTAAGGCGCACCATTTCCATATAAGGACAGCTAATCAGCAAAACTCCCAGTCGAGTCTTATAACAACTGTCTTTTACCTGAAACACATGTTCAACTAAAGTCGCAAACCTCTAAATTTGCATCCTGCTCACTGTTCACAGGAAGAGTGGGGCCATCATTTTTAATAAGACAAAATGATGAACAAATAAATCTTCTTTGTTTCGTTAACGATTGCATCAAGAAAAAGAAAAATGGGAGTTTTGCGTCGCGCACACAAGCATATTCGCCTCAATGCTACAATATTTTGTTATTATGCGTCGAGAACCGAATATATAAACTCTCCAGGGGCCCATGATTGTATTCTCTTATAAAGAGCCTGTACTTTCCTTGCAAAATTGACATCCAAATCAGATTAATCCAATCAATGGAAATTTATGACGCACCCGAGAGCGAGCACGCCGAGCCATTGAGAGATCTGCGCAAGCTACTCTAATCAGTTCCCGGGCTGCGAGCTATAACCTATCTACATACTAACGTTTTTCTCTTTTTGTCTCCCGTGAGTTCTTCGAAGACAATACAATCACAAGGCTAGCTTTTTGTTCTATCATGTCATTGGGCTGATTGATTATATGCATTTTACAAATAGATGATTAGAATCGGACCCAATCTCCTAACATCATTAAAAATTGTACTAACTAATTAGGCACGTGATTTAAAAACGCTCGTTCATTTCTTAGCTACCGAGATTCTCGAAAATTATACCGAAATTTGCCAACGTCTTCAAAAATCGCACAATGTGTGTTTTTGCGGCAATTACTGGAACGTGGGGCGCGGGCGCAACTCTTTTGGAGATGCCATTGATTTATATGTCCTTTCGGCTCAGGATCAGACTAAAATATGAGCCGACCCATCAAACGTTCATCCTTTTTGGGATGCGAGGCAACTTTTAATGCTCATTATAATAAAAATACGATAGTTCATACTGATGTTTATAATATGTACCAACCCGCGTTGGTTTGTCAGTCCACTTTTGGAACTTAGCAAATCAAGTTTTAGTTTGTATGGTTTTGGTACTTTGCATAAAACAATTGCAGAAGATTAGAGAATAACTCGTTTCCACAGCCAAATTAGATTACTCGTAGTACATTCGACGTCAAAGATATCTTTTCAATTAAAAGTTCCAAAAAAATATTTACATTTAAATAAGTTTACGGGCAGTGTTACAAATTATTACTTTCAAGGAATGTGAAAATTTCATATTTTCAATCGATTTTCCAAAATTATGTAACAAATTAATCTTTTTATTAAACGTTCAAGAATAATCTTTACAATACATTATTCATGTTCCATAGATATGTTTACGTTATAAGGAACACCTCATGCTTTACGTTCAGGCTTCCATAATTTTATTTACACCTTTTGTTACATAAATAATATCTTTACAGTTTGATTGAAACCTCAAAATTAACATTCTACCTGAAAAACACATTATAAATAAATTGAGAAGTTTAAAATAAGAACGTGATACCCCACCATACACCGGCCATACCCCTAATGGGGCAGTGGGACTCAAAAAGTTAAACGGTACCTACCAGAAATTTTAACACTACACAGCCACAGATATAAAATTCGAGTAGAATAGATTGCTGCTTGTCTGGAGAACCTGAATCTAAATATACCACTTTGATAATGCTATATTGTAGTCATAACAATCTGGTAATCTTAAACATTTAGTTTCGGGTTCGAGCCTCAGAAAGAACAAAATAAATGTTTGAATGAATCTGTTAATCAACTACCAAATTTCCACTACTCAAGAATGTTGGTTTGTGTTATTCATAATGTTTTAAAATATTTGTATAATTCAAAAAAAATAAGAAGTATTTAATTTACTTGAGGTATCTACACGATTATATATCTATGGACGCGGAAAAAATGGAATTTAACTAATCTTAATTTTCATTTGAAGGAGCGGCAACAACTGGAAACACGCCAAGAGACACATTCAATGACACAGTGAGAGTATGAGAGAGACCCATAGATATTTTGACAAAAAGGAACTGTTTTCGATGATCGTTATTTTAAAATGACAACGGTAATTTAGATCTGTAAAGATATTTAAGTAGCAATAGGTGTAAATAAAATTATGGAAGCCTGAACGTAAAGCCTCAAGCGTTCCTTTTAACGTAAATATTTATGGATTTATTATTTTAAATACTGTTCTTGAACGCTTATCAAAATGTATTGGGTCCTTACCTATGAAATTGGTGTTTTTTTCTCTCTTAGTATTTTTTCTGTAACTATTAAGATTCAGAGTATTCCTAAAAATTATTACCTCGTCTAAAAATAGACTATATTTTTGAGCTCTTTTGATTTGTTTTGATAATTTGTTGTAAGTTTAATTGTATTAAAATTGAACACGGAGACAACTCTTTTTAAGTGCCTCCCCAATACATCATTTTATTTGCATTCACTGAAAAACGATATATAATTTTTGTGAAGTGTGATATTACACATAATACTAAAGCTTGTCTTATGATAGATGCCAAATATTATTATCTTTGGATCTGTCGTTGTGAAGAAATTTGAAAAAATTGTAGTATGGAAAATGCAGAATTCCCCAAAATCTCCATACAAAACACCAATTTCATAGGTAAAGACCTAATATTTATCACATTGCGTGACAATGATTCAATAAAAGAAAGGCTGTAAATATATTTTTGTGGTATCGATTGAAAAGATGGAATTATCACTTTCTTTGTAAGTAAGTATTTGTAACACTGTCTGTTAACTTTTTTAAATATAAAGATATCTTTGACGTTGACTGTACACTAATTAAAAAAAAACTTTATCGTTTCTAAGTTGTGTGACATTTAAGTCAACTACTGTTTTGATTGTTAAATATAATTGTTTAAAAATTTTGTTATTATGTCATTAATACAAATTTCTCCTTGTCACTTAGAAAAAGATTTAAAACTGTACCATTTATATTAGCCCCATTTGAATTTATATTTGAGCTCTTATTTAATTTTATGCAAAAGTTCAGCAAATTTGTATAAAACTTAATATCAATTCCTACAGATTGCTATCCTAATTTTCATGAAAAAAAAATACAACAGATAAATTTAAAATTTTTAATACTAGTCACATATTCATAACATTTAGATCTCCTACATGTTTACATTATAATAATATGCAAATAAATTAATCATAAAATTGATTATGATAACTAATATTTCTAATAAAAATCATAAGTATCAAAACGAACTCATCCGCCATTTCGGGCAGCCTTAAATCATCAGGCATGTTGTCACATGATCCTGGCTGAGATTCATCTTTAATTGGGTGAAGCAAGCTCAGTTATTTCTTTTCACTATAGACCTCAGATATGAAATAAAGATATAAACGAACCTTGTTTTTATTTAAAAACAAAATTAAAAACTCATCATAATTACTTTATTTAAAAGTCTGCTTATCTATTACCTTACACTTAGAATAGAAATCATTTTTTATTTAAAACAAAATGTGTATAAACTCTTCTTCTCCCGCTCTAGGTAAATGAATTTGAATAATAGAATAAAAGACGGTTAAGTTGAGAAAATATAGGAAAACAAATAATAGGTTAATAGATGTTTATTGCTACCGAAATAATGAAGTTGAATGATTCGGAATAATAACATTAGGAACAGAGTACTCGTAGTAGCCATATTGATAAGATGAAAATTTTTCGGCAGAACATGTTCGGAGTTATAATTTTCGGAATAGAAATTTTAGGCGAACTTTAGCGCACCCATATGTGGTAGTTCGTTTTATATAGTATAAAAACGGAAAACCCTTATAATATTGCTAGGAAATATATATATATTTGATTAGCGTAAATACTTGTATAATATAATATACTTTATAAAATACTTTATTGTCATGCAACTGATGAGGTTGAACAAAAAAATAAGATATTCTTCCATGTCTTGTTTACACACATAACTTTTACCAAAGCTTCTAATATTTGCGCCACCACTGTATTAGCAAAATTAATGCAAGTTGACAAATACATAATAATTATATCATTTGGTTTTAAAAATGGCATCATCCAGTATCAATGGTCGCATTTAGCATGGAGTCATTAAAATCCGCGCACTCATTGGCAACATCAAAGATACTTAACAAGAAGGGCCTAAATGTATGACGGTTGTAAATTTCATGTCGCTTATTCAATTAAGAGTTGTGGATTGGATGACATAAAACTTCTGAGATGGTGCAATAAAATAGTCGGCAATTACAGGTCAACGGAGGAGGCTGTGCCGTCGTCGGCTCGCCTTGTCTTTAGACATTAACCCCTATATACGTGAACATCGCTTTATATGTCCTATGTTCGACTTATACGTTCCATTGACGATGAAAGTAAATTTTAACGGAAATCTTTAACAGGAAATACCTACTTAACAACTAACAGCACCTCTAGTACAATCAACTTACTACTAGTTTTCGTGCAGTGCAATGCCATGTCACATTAGAATTGTATGATGTTGTAGGCAAATATATTACCGGTTACTCTTGGCATGTATGTCCTCAGCCTTTATTATAACGCCCCACTGCTAGGCACAGGCCTGGTGAAATACATGAAGAGAGAACGAGATGAGATAATGATGAGATAAGTTGGTATGTACGCGCTTAGTAAAATGCTTCATTTATTTGGACCAAGTGACATGGGCGCGTTTCTCTATTGACAAATTCTAAATAATAATAATCACAATTTCTTGAAAAACAATTCACGTTCTACGTACAATAATTTTTATTCGCAATACAAAACCTAAATAGGATCTTCATTACCATCACAAAGGAAACTTTAAAGTCTCCGAATGTTGCGCTGACGAAATGCATACATATTGCAACATTATATTAATTCCATTAACTAACACGAACTTCGTTAACATTTTTGTACCGGGCTAAAGGGTTCACAATTAAAATAATTGTAACTACAGCTCGTATGTAGATGCGTCGGCCACGTTTAAAGTTTTTACCTTTTTGCGGGGGGCAATTAATTCATTTCCAACCATTTTCAGTCAAGATACAACCCGCCAGTTTGACAATGTTATGACGGTTCTCGGGATCGATAAAAAATATCGAAGCGGCCTCATTATTATCTTTAATTATGACAGTCTGCCTTATATGAATGGTTTACTTGATACCTTTGGTCAGTGCGGTCAAAAACAGGCATGATCTGGTACTCCCTATACAGAAGCGAGACGGGGCGAAAAAACTTTATGTTACATTAAATTAGACGCGCAAAGTAACGCATTTGATCGTGAGCGATAATTTAAACAAGCCGCATATTTTAATAACACGGCAGATAGAACCTGTTCAGTTTCAACCGAATGAGTACGGAGAATTCGATTCATTGTGTTTATTCATCTTAATTGATGTTATGCAAATGATTATTTAAAAATTCATCAACATGGCAACTGATTGATTTTATAATATAAAGTTCTTAGAGTCACTTACACACCATTGGAAAATATAAATAGGCATATTGAGCAAGTTTTTCCAGAGATTAAAAATAGACCTCTTCAAGGAAGGCGTGAGAAAAAAGATTTACTTTATAAGCGACCATATTGGTCACCATATTCACCAATAGGCTAGTTGACGCTTTTTTTATTGGACTCCAAATGATTCATTACTGTTAATCACCACCATAAAAATAATATAATTTTTTTTGCCTAACCCATAAATGTTAAATTTTAAATGACGTTTTTGCTTGACTGAACATTATTTTCATAACTTTTGATATGAATCAACTAGCTTATTATGACACTTAATTAGCACACTTGTAGACCAAAACAGATTCTGCATCTTATTTGCATTTACCTCTTGTTTATTTTCAATGTAGGAAGATCGATGGACGGACATAGAGCAATGTTAATGATACCAAAACATCCCAGTGTACATTGCAAATATTTTCCTTGCATTTGGGTAAATTGGTGTCCCAATATCGATTCTTAGCCGTGAGCTTGCACCAATGGACGGCTATTTAATTGCAACCATTAGAACAGATGGCTTATTCATTTGTAGAGCATTCGGTCGTTGCGCTGTCGTAAACTGGCGATTCGTTCCTGTTCTGATGTTATTGTAGCGTTTTGTCTATGCTCCGCGATTTTATCGGTCCGTTTTGTTGTCTCTGTAGCAGATCACTGTTTATATCTTTGTCAAAATGCATTGATTGTTAAGTATTCTGTTTTTGGGAGTTTAGTGTGTTTAGTTTAGAGAAGTAATGTGTGCTACTATTAAACTTGAATGCAACGGTATTTTTATTTATAGTTAGCTGGCATATAAAACTTCCTACATTGTGTAATAAAGCAGTGGTATTATTGTGATAGCAATAGTCAATAAAGTTAAATTCAATCGAAATATTTAGTCGAAAAACCTCCTTCTTCTTGCCCTTTTCCTATGTTAAATATGGTCAGCACAACATGTCTAACTCTTATATTCTCCTCTGTCAACATTCACTTCTTTTCTTTTCATAACAGAATTCACACTTTCAACTTAGGTCTTTTTCTCATTCTAGGTCCATCGACATACATAATTAACATTCTTCTTGACTGACAAAGGACTTCTAAAGTGTAAATTCGTGAACCTGTAAAATTATTAACTTAAAATTTTATGTGACGAGTGCTTTAAAAAGATTTCCTATTACAAGTTCATGTTCAATCATCTATGAATTTTTAGATTGACGAACAATCGTCTTCTTCAATCTTTGCCCGCTAGTTACAAGGAGTATTACACTTAGTTTTTCGACTTCAAATAATCGTGTAACTTTCACGCCCAATTCACATGTAAAACAATAAACTGGGGTAATTAACTTTTTTATTCGACAGTTCTACTACACCGTAGGGGCTGTAACTCAACGGACGGACAAGCGGTGACACCATAAATTTGGCAGTATAGAACAAGTCAATTAGCGTTATCATTGATTGTAGTGATAAGGTAGCCTTAACACTGTCACACCTTGTCACACAATGCTCTATACATAGAGAAGCGTTTACCAAAACGGAACCAAGAAATGAAAACGGATTTAGGTCTATGGAGACTTAGGCCCGTATTACGGAACTAAACTCAAGCGTAGATCTCTGCTTGAGCACTGTTAGAGAGGGATGGCGCTATCGGTCCCACAAAGCGCCATCCCTTTTTAACTGCGCTCAAGCAGAGATCTACGCTTGAGTTTGGTTCTGTAATACGGGCCTTAGAGACATTTAATAGATGTATGATATATGTCCAATTTTATAATTAGATTGCGCCGCTTAACGGTGTCAAGAAATTATGTTGCACAAGATTCAGTGTAATAAACTAACAAGTTGTCAACTTTTAGCATTTGCTTAATGGGCACAGTATGTGTTAAGATACTCTCTAATTAGAAAATACTGCTACGCTGCTTACATAATATTTGAGTGTAATAACTCAAAGGCTAATAAAGTGTAATGGAATAACGTGTTTCACTGCATATTTACTCAACAAGAAAAGTGTAACATGACTGAGAATTATGTATTGATAGAAATTGCTTAAAGCCGTCCCTGTTCCACCTATTTGAATTAAATTTTGCTTACGTGAGTGGTAAAAATAAATAAATGTAAACGGAGCTATGATACGAGGCGGGTTGCGAGTTATTGGTCCCCGTGCGCCGCCGCCGCTCAATTTCTCTAATTAATTAACGATCCCATAGATAAGACACGCTGACAAGCTTATTTGTGGCGAACAAATCTTTCAAACATAAATTTAGCGTACACGCTCTAAACTTGTAAAGTCGAGAACGAAGTACCTAAGTCCTCGGACGAAAGGTAAAGAAATACCGAAGTATTGCTGTGCCTTTAATATTTTATTATTCTAGACTAGCCATACGTTCTATGACTTGTATATTGTGTAGCCGCAACAATGTTCGAGAGCTTAGAAAATAATGTAATTAAATATTCACAAGACGTGTCCACGGCTCCTGCGCTAAATATTCGTGAAAGATTTGCCCGGTGCAATTTACATTTAATTTTCTTAGACAAACAAGAGAAGCACAAGTCCTCATTAGGACTTGATACATCGACAACTCTGTATTTGTCTAGATATTTTATCGAAATTACTATACTAACTATCTAAAAGCCTAGTTCTAAATTTCAATATTAAATCTTTTTACTTCGTCACACAAAAAGCACCACAGCAAGGAGCGTACTCCTCTAGCACAGGTTTTTAAACTTAAAAGAATTAGTACCGAACCACGTTATATAAGTGAAAGTTTAGGTTTAATTTAATTGCTTATTTAATTACTTAACCTAAATTTTTCAAAGGTTTAAAATTAAATGAAAAACTTTGGTAACTAAAAATTTATTATTACCTGTATCTATTTAGTGTCAATAACAAATGTCTTAAGACATAATAGTTTATTACATCAGACAAAAAGTCTCGGGATCTGTCTATCAAATCACTTCTATTAGTCAATTTGAACATGTCTGCTATCCTTTATGGATATAACTTTTCTATCCACCCATTTTTTCTATACAAGTTTTAGGGAACTATGCTTTTATTGCCGCAATTAAGATATGAAGTCATATTGAAGCTTTTAGTCGGGTAAATTTTATCCAAATGGTGCATTCTTTGGTATACCATATTCATAATTTTTGGGGATAAATTTTATGTTTATCAAAGAGCCAAAGTAGGCCATTAGATGACGATAATTTGGAAACTGAATCTATATTTATTTAGAGTAATATAGATTCTTGAACTAAATTCTCAATTGATTAACAGTTATAATAATTTTACAACGCAAATAGTCGTCAATGCCTTCCAATATCGCAAAGAATAATGGAACCTATTGTCTAGGTAACAACAACTACCTAATACCTTAACGCTATGTCCTAGACAGCAACAAGGTCCTTCAAAACAAGGTCAATGACGGCCGTTGTCTCCATTCCCATGGCCGCGAACACAAACGTCATTGAAGAATTCAGTAAGGAATAAAAATGCAGAGAATGAAATTATTGGTACGTAGATAACGGTACATACTGGCAAGCGTTCAAACTTTATAATATTTTTCTTATTGTGTTATTGTTTGAAAGGCATTGCTGTGCTAGTTTTAAGTATATTGGCGAAAGTAAAAGATTTGTAAACAAAACAAGACCCGAATTTAAAAAGGATGATGAAGGGACCCTTCATCACCCTTCTATGAATCATTCTGCTGTTCCATAAGTTTTGTAAGAACCAAATGTATATTTTCTTGCGATTTCAAATTAGCATTAAATGTAAAAGTTTTCATATTTTGCTTACCTGCCATGTTTATGAGTTTTAAAAATATTTTACCAAATTACTTTTCTATCACTTTTTTATTATTTCATAGATTACGGTCCAACTTATAAATATGTATATCATTTATAATATCTTTTATGAATCATAATTATTGTTATCATTACGATGAAATCTTTAAATATGAATCTTAGATATATTATTATTCCTTATGGTGATCATGGGTCACGCCGCGCGGGTTGGCGGTTCTTCGAAGTCGTTTGGAAAGCAGGCTGTGATTTGCAAGGTCACGCGTATAACACGGATGTTCCCGATATTGAAATGTACAGACGTGCTTTATTCACCTACATATCAACACCTGCAATTTGAAAAGATCTCAGCCAAGTGCCAAGACACAACTAAATAGCACCTTACACCCAATACGGAAGCTTCCGTATCGCTTGGATAAAAGTAACCAGTTGAATGTTGCCCAATGCGACAGTAGTATGAGAATCAAATACTCATATTGAATACGAAGTAGACGAACGGTCCGACACTGTGTATGGTAAATTCCGTATTGCGAATTATTAAATTATTTATGCCGCATATCGGTGTGAGCACCGATCGCTGAACCACAATATCGGGAATCCCTGTTCGCAGCTAATGCAATAATTTGGCGTATTTTGCAATCGCGTATTGAATATTGAATAGTGAGTAAATAGTTTATGTTCTGGACGTGGATTTCAGAGTACGTGATCCGGCGCGGGCGGCTCGTTGTGAAATTGCGACACACGGATAACATACGTTAACAAGTGGTCGTTTCGAATAAAATTTTATGTTCTCGTTGTGTTTAGATTTATAACCGATATGCGATGTATCACTTGATCTATGCGCCCATATCTCGGTGCACTGTACGTATACGTACGTACGTATACGTACGTACGTATACGTACGTATACGTACATATGGACTGCCCATTATTTCAGAATAAGGTGTTCGTCCTAAGATATTCATTTTTCAATTCAAAGGCTCAACAGTATCAATCTTTCAGAAAACATTGATATCGCTTTTGATGGTCTTTTGTTTTCAATTTGAATTTTTCATGAGTATGAAAACGTCGAGACCAAGATAATGGTAGTGAGGGTTCCTTTTCCCTGTTGTCCTATCTTCTCATATGGTAGTTATATTTCTTCTTATTTAGGTCTTAACAAGGATAATATACTAAAATATACAAATTCCATCTTATAGCTAGAAAAATTGTTCTTGTCCTTATTCCAATCATAATTGAATTATAACATAGGATAAAAGAGTAATAATTTCATTGCAAAATGATTCATAAAATAAATAAATTAAAAGAAAATGTCATGACCGCAACCACTAGTAATATCTTAGTAATCGGCAAGCATCGGTTCGTGCCAATAAATTGTGATGCGAAATGTAAATATCGATGGCGGGCTTACTGCTAACAAGCACGACAGCGACACCTCGATGAGTTTGACGAATCGTGACCGGTACCGATACAAAATATAGACATTTTAGTTGAGCTTATGTTGGATAAGACCGGCGGTTGGCCAGCAGAATTGCTACATACTACATAATAATGAAAGTAACAAATTTTGGTCTATCGACTGGAAAAAAAATAACAGTAAATAACTACCCATATGATTTTAAAATACAGATTCCATAGATTTTTTAATTTTTTTATTTTTGTTCATCCTAACTATTGTGCTATTAATTTGAGACTCAACTGATGATATCCAAAATCAATGAACTAAAAAATTGTTAAATGAAAATGGAGCTTACTGCCACAATCAGAGTAATTTATTAACTTTAATGGTTACTTAAGGATAAAAAATAAAAATTTACACTTATTTCAATACACATAAAGACGATTTTTAAATTCGATAATGAACATTTGGTTAAATGACGTCTCTAAATGCGACCGTTAGTTAAATTACCTTATCAATTAAAGAAAAATCCCGCGCGCATATGGGATTGAACTGAAACATAGTGGTTAGGTTTCGATGGGGCTGACATGTCAAAACGAGACATGTCAAAAAGCCTCTAAATTCTATTTAGATAATTAAAAAAATTAAAAAAATTAAAGAAAAACAATCCAAAATTCATGATGTAAACATTTATAATACTTACCTATAGCAGGCACTGGTGGGCTGTCCTATTAAGTTCGTTCTTCAGCAGCTACCCTTGCATCTGGAAACTCTCATATTATTATAATAAGATGGAGCTCTTTTTCAAGCAAGATGGAGTAACTTTTCCGATCCTTTGAAACAAAACTACTTAGGTATTACAAAGAAGTTGTTACCATAAAGGCAAGTCCACCTTAAGATATTGACAGATATCGCGTGAACATTATTTAACATGTGTGAAATATTTAGATTTGTTCGTAGAAATACGAAGGCTGGAACGACTAGCAGAAAGGTCATTTGCTTTGGTTCTGCTAAAGAATTTAAACTAAAACAGTAACTATATTAGACATAGAGTCACCGTTTGTTCGTTGTTTGAGACTTTTGTCTAGGTGAGATATAAATATTTTTATTTGCCACATTATTTCTTTTACGTGGGTGCGAATGTTCTTGCACAAAATTTATTAAAACAAATTGTCACTTCTTGAAACTGGTAGGGATTATATTTTATGGGGTGCGTTTTTTGCAAATACCGAAATAACAATATAAGAGTAGAGATGTCATCAAATATGTTAAGAACTATAGGGTGTGATGCCACCACCGTGTTTAGAATAAGTCAATGCCTACTTCAGTATCAGTGAAAAGCATAGAAGTAATTTAATATTTATGATCCGCGTGTGAAAAGTTGCAATGAATTTGACAACTTACTATTTTAATCTGGGAGACCGAAAAATTTTCATTTTAAAATATAAATCCAATAATTTCCAAAAAGTATTGATATGCTTAATTTCCGTAGTGTCCTTGTTATGACAACCAGCGACATCGCGTGCGTACAATCGCCGTCAAAATAGAAATGATTTAATTTCCGAGTGCCCGCAGGGAGTTATGCACTCCTGACTTATTGCGATGTAACAGGCCACGGTACAGTGGCGTGTTGCCGGGTCTATTGTGATTGTAATTGGTGTTCATTTACAAATTTGAATCACGCTCGAACACAAAGATACCATCATTTTATGAGTTCATATTACTTAACACGCAAATCATTTCTGACTAACATCGATTTGAAATAAACATAGAAATGATATGTCTACGTAGTTTATATTGTGATTGTAAATGTTTATGTAATTTTGTGATTTACAAATTAACACGCATTTAAATTACGTATTATAAATATTTGCATTCATTTTGTATATTATTACGTTAAGTGGACGTAGGTATATAGCCTGAAGATGAACTAACATACATATATAATTTTTTTAAACTTTGTATAATACGTACATTAACTTGACTAAGGCAAGCAAAAAACTAGAGCATACATACATATAATCACGACTATTATCCCCTAAGGGTTAGAGACTAGGCAAAAGCACCTCAAAAGCAGTCCGTTGCCATAGTCCGCGCTTCACCAAGCAGTGACTGCACATGTGCTCAGCGTGACAGGTGGAGAGCCCAACGCCGCTACAAGTTATTTGGAGGTTGTACAGTTCTAAGTCCATTGTAGCCTTTTACGACACGCAAGGGAAGAGATTGGTTGGTAGCATTCTTTTATGAGCCGCTACCACACGACTCCATACGTGACAGTTGTCAATAATAGCTCTAGTACAGTATTTTAATGAAAAAATAAATGAACCTGACCTCCGCTGCCTTCCTAGCATATCATATTAAGCGGATATTCAATAAAATCGCCGCATGTAAAACTTACATCACATTGGACAAACCAATTAAACAAGTGTCCACTACGATAGGAGCCGCGCGGGCTCTCTATTACCTTACTTTAGATCTTGCCTTCAACTGCCAACGAAAAGCAGAACACTTTTTTTTCAATATCATATATTTAGAATGAATCCAATCCGCCAGAAAACGTACCTACCCTTTATATTAAAAAAACTATTTAAACAACTCGGGACGATATCATTGTTAGAAATCATGTATATATTTGTTAGGCTAAAACAGCCTTAATATATATGTCAATTGTATTATGTTTATCCATATAATAACTTAATTTGTAAGCAAAGTTCTCTCTTAACATTTTAGAATAAAAATCTATTATGAACTGAAGAATAGGAACATATTACGGATAAAAAATAGCATACGAAAAAATATGTCGGGGTCTTACAAAGTGTGCCCTGAGGCGCAGGCGGGTCGGGCCGTAATTGAAAAATAAAAGACCGTAATAATAGAATTTACATTACGTGCTTTCCAATGACAAATTTTGCCGTCTGCCTGTTTTTGTCAGGAGACATTGACTTCGCATGTAGGTACAATTTTCTCGCGCGCCCTTTTTATTTTGTACCCGAGTGTACTGTGCAATTTATTATTTTAATAGATAAAGCAACAATGAGGAATGTCAAATGGAAATGTCTCATTATTTTGATTATCAGTAAAATAAATGGTAAGTGATGTTTTAGTGGCGGTCCCAAAATTGTACTAGATTTTATTGATTATGCCATGAGATATAAATAAAATCATTGTTAATTAGTTTCCACGTAACATAATTATCTCTATTGATCGATCTATTGATTGCACATTAGGCGATTAAAAGGTAAGCGAAAAGCTTCATCATGACATATTCAACAATAAACCGTTTTGACCTTTTTCCGAGATGGAATAGTTACGGCCTGTACCTCTACCGCTGGCTGGACGGTAGACGTGACCAGAAACGCCGGCCCTACCCATTAAAACACATATGATAATAAATGAAATTATTTTTTAAATCGGTAATTCAAATCCTCCCATATTCGAATCCGCTTAGGTATTACAGTAACCGAATTGTTTGTGCGCCAACATTTCCGTACAATCGGCCGGGAAAGGGCGCGCTTGCGCGGGCGCAGAGGTCGCCTGCCGCATTGTCCTGCTCACTTGAAATTCTTAAACTGTATCTATACACTTGTACTGCAACTCCATTTGGAAATGGTACATTGTCCGTAACCTATTTAGTGAAGACTTGGCCGTTGTTTTGTTAGAATGTAAAACAAAAACTGATCTTGTTTTGTGTTTCGCATTTCCATGTGAACATATTTTAAAATTTACAATAATAATATAAGCGTTCTTGATTTAAGTCATGGACTATTAATAATTATATATTTATCATTTATATAGGTTGATATGAACGCTTGATACAAGATTGTTACTAAAAGTCCAAAAACTTCTAAAGTTCTTAATAAAATAATAAGGAAAAATAAAATACTTAATGACATTACGTCGACAGTCGTAAAAGTTCGTGGTTGACCAGCAGATTTTTTAAAGAAGAATATTTAAAAAAGTATGTAAAAATTTATAAACTTATGGCTATTCTAAAAAATAGATCTAGTATCGAATATAGAAAAAAATATTTTCCCTAATTTAAATATTTCAATATCACAAATCACTTTAGGATAATATCCACATAACACGTATAATATGAGGCCATTGTTCTGAGAGCAGGGGTCGCTCCGCGCATTGCAAGACCTAGCGTCTGGTCTCAGCTGAAATTCTTCACAATTACAATGTAACTTATAAAGCATACTGACTAACACCGATTAAATCTCTAGTAGCGTAAAATAAACCCATACTTTAGTCAATATAATACTTGAGACGGAGTTTTACCAAATAAAAACAGAAAATGTTAAGAAACAAATTAATATTTACAATGATATCCTTCAAATTAACCATAAGTATAAGTTGAGGAGCTCGGTGGGGTAGTGGTTAGTACGCTTTGGCTTTCGATTGAAAACAAAGCTACCTTCGCCATGGTCATTTCGTGGATGGGTGACTAAAACTTTGTGATCTCGAGCTCCTTCGTGCTTCGGAAGGCACGATCAGTCGTTGGTCCCAGTGGCTATTGCGACTGTTTCTACCCACCAACCTGCATTGGGTCAGCGTGGTGGTGTTACGGCCCAAACTTCTCATGAGTTTCTCCATGACGAAGGCTTGTGCCCAGCAGTGGGACGTATGTAGGCTGAGGACAGCATAAATAAATACAGGTAAATGCTCAATAAACTGCGAAAGAATTACTGTACTCAGGCCGATTTAAGAATGGAAAGTTTTCCTTTTCTTAGGATTCCAATTAGTTTTTTTTCTAGAGTAACTGGTATTCAAATTACTGGGTACTGTGACCAAACTATGTCACGAGTTGACATCGCGCAATGATATCATTTTATCAGTTTAAGGCAAAGCACGTATCCCGAAGGTTCGAAGTGCTCTGAGCGATCTATGTTCATCCCCATTTTAAGCAACTAATGCTGCTTGTATTACGGATACTAGTTAACGGATAATAATTTTTGATAGATATAGACTTCAAAATATCCAAAAGATACAATACATATACATCTAAGACTGGAAACATCTAAGCGCAGCGGTAGCTGAGTTGGGACGAACGGGGCACTACTCGTTCGAGAGGACGCGGGAAACGCGAGATCCCACCGTCTGTACCACTGAGTTTGAATAAAACTTATGTACAGTTCGTTGTGAATATCGCTTGCCTCACATTGGGCCCGGTGCATGGCAATAGGCTTGCCACCTGTTACATGGGGACTTAACATATCTGGCGCAATGTGGGCGTTACTCGTAACACCTCTGCCAATCCCTTCGGGGACAAAGGCGTGATGATATGTTATACTATGTTAAGACTAGAACAAATACCTGTACCTCCTCTCGAGATGGCAACGCCTCGAGACCGGCGTACAGACCAGTCGACCACTGTCGTCAAAGTTACAGGTAACTATTATATATTTATATTTGACGACCTCCGTGGTCAAGTGGTCTGTTTGCCGGTCCCAAGGCGTCGCCATCTCGAGAGGTTCTGGGTTCGATCCCCGGTGGGAGCAAATGGTTGGGTAATGAATTTTCAGGCATTTGTTCTCCAGTCTTGGATGTTTATATATATTTATATATATTCAGGTTATTTATATGTATTTATCTATTGAATATATTTATCCGTCATCTAGTGTCCGTAACACAAGCAGCATTAGTTGTTTAAAATGGACCTAGTTGATAGGTGTGAATGTTTGAAGATATTTATATAGAATTCACGATGTTTGCGATATATGTTCTAATCATCTGTATTTTCTTATTATCAAGTGGGCAGTCTGCTTGTTTACTGTGTCAAATTAAAAAAAATAGACTTAAACAAGTTTGTGTAGAACACTCACTCAACGTAGCGAACGCTTTATCAGTTTCGAATCAATCAGCCCTGATCCCCAATGTCTCTGTACAATTTACTACGGGTTTCCTTACTTTTATTTGCATATTATCTTAATGATGAAGAGCCGAGTCCGCGCGAGTTATCGCCATATTCCAATTAATGTTGGAAATATGCGTTCGCCGGAGACTCTGTTTTATTAACCTTTCATAATTTATAACTTGACAGCTTATCACTCGATACTAATGCATCGTAATCACTTAGGACTCAAAGGTCATATTCGGTTAAATTCTCTGGTAGAATTCGTATCTGGCCTCTATCAGCAGGTTTAAATTAGCTTTAATGTGTATCAGTTATTAGGTAATATAATGTCCGGCAGACTCAAGAAGAACCTTAAAAGTAATAAAGATTTTGACATAAGAAAACTCGCCATAAAAAATTACAATATTTTAAAACCAATCAACATTTATTTAAAACATAATACCTGTAATCTAGTATCTTCTACAACAATTTTGCCCTTTTCATTAGCTCTCTGCATTTGAAAACATTGCAAACATTTCAATAAAATATACTTTTATCTCAGCGGTTCCCGAGTATGCAAAATGTTTGTAGAGGCGGCAAAGAGGTCGATAATCATTATTCTGCGCTCCATACGTGGAGCGATCATAGTAAAAGTAGAATAGCAAGACAAAGGCTTTAAATTTTTTTCTGTTTTTAAAGTAAATAAATTCTCTGTATTATTTGGCCAAAAGGAGAATCGCAGTCACCTTGAAGGCATATAAGACTTAATTTTTTGCTCGTAAGGTATAAGAAAAAAGGTAAAAAGGAAATTAAATGACGTACTCTTATTATAATAGATGTTATAATGTGATGAAATATACCGTATCAGTCACGTTAGCGCTCATCAAAAACCTTGAGAGATGAATTTGCTTATTACAAGTATATTACATTAAGTATAGATTTGAGTTGTCAACAGAATCTGGGGTCAATTCGAAGTGGAAGTGAATTCGAAAATTTGTACCCGAGTTACGGATTAAAATGTATTTCTTTATCTGTATCAAAATATGTATATTTATTAACACAAACGCAAAAAAATATTTATTTATTTAATAATACTTTTCTTTTTAAGGCGTCCTACTCATTAAACCTCATACTGACAATGATGGTATTAATAGTCTCCCGCGCATGCCGCGTCCCAATGCTCCTGCGCACCTAATTAACCCGAACGTGACATTACGCGTTATAAATTTCGAATCTAAGGCGGTCGGTTAAAAAATAAACTGAGAACCTTAAAATTATTACTATAAGATAAAGAATGATTTAAATGTGAGGAAGTCTTCTGAAAATAAGACTAAAAAATTTACAAATGAAAGATTTGGGACCCTTCTAAGGGACGGTTCATAGGTACGCTGGCTGCCAGGGTTGGCCAACAGCGCCGGCGAGATTTTCATACATTTTGACGTAAAGCGCGTGGCAGCGCTCGCGGCTAGCCCACCTATAAAACCACCCTTAGAAACTTAGTTTTTCTAGGTTTTGTGAATGATAGGCGTGTTAGTGTCATCATGATCAGCACACTTTTTCTTTTAGGGATTGTAAATATTGGGTCCTTACCTATGAAATTGGTGTATTTTTCTCACTTAGTATTTTGTCTGCATCTATCAAGTTTCCAAAAGTTTAAAAAAGACCATATTTTTGAGCTCTTTTGATTTATTTTGATAAATTGTTGTAAGTTTAATTTTGTTAAAATTGGACACGGAGACAAATCTTTTTAAGTGCCTCCCGAATACATCATTTGATTTGCATTCACTTAAAAACGATAAATAATTTTAATGAAGTTTGATATCACACATATCGCTTAAGATTGTCTTATGATACACGCCAAATATTATTATCTTTGGATTTGTCGTTGTGAAGAAAACTGAAAAAAATGTTAGTATGGAAAATGCAGCCATCCCCAAAATCTCCATACAAAACACCAATTTCATAGGTAAGGACCTAATATATTGAAATGGTAAGACTGCAGAAATGGCCAATGAAATAAAAAATATGATAATAGTTTTTGCATGTAATATCCAATTATTAATGTACAGGTTGTTGAATTTTCTGTATGGATTCAGATTGATACAGATGCTGCACAATGAAAGTGATAGAAGAACGATAAGTTTTTCATGAATGTGTGAAGTGACTAGAACGGACATGAATGATGAACAAACCAAAGGAGACATTGATACTAGTTGCTATTACACCCGTTTCTGCTTAGGTACCAATCCTCATTGTCTTCGTGGCGGTGTTACTGACCTTCATGTGTTCATGTGTTTATCCATGTATGAAAGCATGTATCCAGAGGGAAGTCTATAGGCTGGTGAGGATGACAGTGATGTCACAGAACAGAAAGAGCGCCAGCGACTTTAATGAAAAGAAGCAATCATTTGGCGTTTTAGGGGAACGTGTTGAGGGAGGAAGAATATCACAAAAAGAAGCGATTATATAAAGTCAAGCACTATTTTATCCGAAACAAATATTTAATTATGACGGGCCGAGATGTTATTGAAGATAAGATTTTGAGGAGCTCGGTGGTGTAGTGGCTCGTGCTTTGGCTTTCGATATTGAAAACAAAGCTACCTTTGCCATGGTCAGGCCGTGGTGACCAAAACATTGTGATCTCGAGCTCCTCCATGGTTCGGAAGACACGTTAAGCCGTTAGTTCCGGTCGCAATTGCAACAGTTTCAAGCCGGCTTGACCCTTTGGCGTTGCGTAGAGATTTGGCCTCATTATGCATCCTCTATCGCATTTATTATGGGGAGTGTTCCGAGGAATTGTTCGGTTTGATACCTGCCGCCACTTTTCATCATCGTTCAGCGCGACACGACATCCACTCCCATCGTCTGGATGCTTGGTTGTATTCCACTGTGCGCTTCTCCAGGAACTTCCTACCCCGCACAACTAAACTGTGGAATGAATTGTCGCCCGCGGTATTTCCGGACCAGTATGACATGAAAACCTTCAAGAAAAGAGCGTATTCCCACTTAAAAGGCCGGCAACGCACTTGTGACCCCAGTGGTGTTGCGAGTGTTCATGGGCGGCGGTTGTTGCTTAACATCAGGTGACCCGTCAGCTCGCTTGCCCCCTATTCCATAAAAAAAAAGTTTCTACTTTTACCCATCAACCCACATTCAGCAAGCGTCCATGTGCTCATGTGTTTGTTCCATGAGGACGGCCTGTGCCCAGCAGTGGGACGTATATAGGCAGTAAACGATCCCAGTTTGCTGAGGAAAGATAACAGGGGTAACATTAGCAATACCTTTTGTGATCCTAATAAATTTTTTGTCGAATATTTTTATATTAAGTAAACTTTTCCTAGAAGTTCAGTTTTTGAAATATTTCAAAATGAATGAGAAATTCAACCAACAGGTATCTATTTGACGTAGGATATGAAGAAGTCCTAATCTGTCCTTTAGAGTAATTTTAATATTTTACTGACACGTATGGGTATGTTTGTTTAGCAAACATGCTGTATAAGAGGGCACGTACCCTTGCAGTTGTATGGCGAGCTTAGTAACAGCTACCGATCATCGAGTGAAATATATAAATCGAGGCGTTATCATCTTCGCCGATCACCGCGAACGGCGGGCGTCAGAGACGCGAAATAAATATCCATTTCCATACTCAAATGCGCAGTGGATACAATGATGGTTGGATCGGGGTGCGGCGCGTCAATCGCCTCACCTGACAGCCCGCACGGCTGATCTATAACTCCTTATTATTATTTGAATGAGATCTATTGATCCGTGAGGTGTGGAACCAACGATCTGATCCGCAAAGATCATTTTGTTCTACCGGCGCGAGACCGCTTTTGAACTAACCTGACGTTACAATGGACGCCGGTGACGGCAATGATTTAAAATCTGTTAACAGGACGCTTCTCTTTTTAACGATTGGTGTACAATTTCCATAAATGGTTCACCAGGTTATCTGTAAATTCCACTTACATTTCGCATAATAAGGAAGGCTACAATGTCTGCGTTTGTTAATACAATTTTTGATACAATATTAAGGCCAAATCGATGTATTTGTTTCATACAGTTCTAGATGAAACTAACCGTTTGTTCGATACATTTCTGCACGTAGACGATGAGTGAGCCATCCTTGGTCTAAGTGTTATAGATTGAGCAGAGCGGACCATGGTACTCCATGCCAATCATGGGTGATAAAATAATAGCAGCACGCAGGAAACGCAGTTATTCGCGTGGCCCTCCCCGCACCCCTCCCCGCCTGCATAGGGGCTTTTAATCAACACTTTATTGTTTAATGACCCCTCGTCCAACGCTAAATTAAAAGGGTGACGGTTCAAACCCTATTGACGAATACGTAATATGTGAGCGGATTTAGACTGAATATTTGATGATAGATAATAGTGATGCTGAGGTATTCGTTTCTTGTTACGGAAGGATTCTATCAAGGTTGGTTTTTCTTTTGGTATATTTTAGAGCCGTGTGGTAGCGGTTCATTAAAAGAATACTACCAACCCATATCATCCCTTGGATGTCGTAAAAGGCAACTACTGGACTTGGAACTGCACAACCTTCCATTATATACTTCCTTCCAATAGCGACAACGGGCTCACCACCTGTCACGCTGAGTGCAGACACTGCTTGGTGAAGCGCGGACTATGGCAATGGAGTGCTTTTTCGGTCTGACTAACCCTTAGGGGATAATGGTCGTGATTATATGTATGTATGTATATATATTTAACTTGTTTTAAATATAGTGCCCGTAAATTTGTCGAAAACCACTTCCTTTATTTCTTGTGTTAAATAATAGTGAGATCTGATGATAACTAAGACAATTCTCAAAACAGCCTCTAATTTTGGTCTATAACATTTCCTGAGGTACGGGTTAAATGATTTAATGTAGTCTTAAACTCCCAATGGTCAGAAAACCATACACAATAGAAACGTGTATTGTTTGCGAACACAGGTGTTCGCCACGAATTGGGACCCCTAGGGGTGTGACGAAGTGAACCCGGAGATAAATAAAAGGCTCAGATCGTCACTTATTGTTATATTTGGTTGATGCAATAAAGAGTTTAATATATATTTATATATAAAAACTAAGGCACTCTGAACAATTTATGAAAGGTAAATTACAAAAACACTGAACATACTCGTAAAAACTAAAAGATAATTATAAAAGTAGGGCTACTAACAATAGTGCCTTTGAAAACAATTCTCTGCAAATGAAATACAAATGATGAATTCAATTACAACAACAAGACTTGTTTCGATCTAATAGATATCGATTTCAATTTATAAATTTAATGTAATAATTGTTATGTTGGAGACCAGGACAACGAAAAAGACAGATAGTTCGTTTTTAAAAAGAAACAAAGAGGGAAATGGCCTGAGAAAAACGCAATAACAGCAAAGAGTCGCTAATACTGATATAGCGCCTCGTTACAATGGGATGCCTTCCAAAAAGAAACGCTCCAGTGGTGGTTCGTCACTACAGACTTGAGGACACCAAAGTCCTCGCCTTCTTAAAAATAATACGGTGATAGTTGAGTAGCCGTCAGAGGCATCAGTTTAGGGCAACTCAAAAAAAAAAGTTATTCGCCTGACCCTCAAGAGGTTAATAACAATGTGTTGATTTAATCAATGTTTCTATAACTTCAGCCAAACGTGGCTTAATCTACTACAGTCACAGCTCATAGTTCATAAGACTCGTCTCTTAATTTCAGATGCATAATCTGTTCCATCTATATAATTTGTAAATACATTTTTTAACCGCATCACTAGTCCAACAAGTCTGAACGTAATCAGTACATAAGTAATTAGCACCATATAGTGTTCGAAAACTTAAGAATTTAAAAACGATAACATTACTTAACATAATTATTTTATAGTCTTCATGTCGTCATACACACAAGACAAGAGGGAGGCCTGTGCGCAGCAGTAGGACGTATATAGTCTGAAGACGATATTATATGGTCAAACAAGTTTAATAATTATTCATTCAATCTTCGAAGGAGTGAAAAGACAGCGTAGAAACTTTAATATTGACTCTGAGTATATTTTATCATCTCCATGTATCTCCAGTCGTAAGGTGGCGGCTCATTAAAAGAATACTACCAACCCATCTCTTCCCTTGGGCGACTAATGGACTTAGAACAGCACAACCTTTCACGATGAACACACGTGCATGCAGTCACTGCTTGATGAAGCGCAGACTAGTTAACTGCTTTCGCGGTGTCTCTGACTAGGCAAAAGCACTTAGGGGATAATAGTCGTGATTATTTGTATGTATCTCCATCTCTGAAAAAAGGTAAGTTAATGCCTAACACCCTGACACTAGATTTTTATTTTCATATAAAGTCTTACAGTCACATTGTTTCTAAATATAAGATATTAGATTTTTGTTGAATAAGCCGGTACACAAAAAGAATGTAGGTACCAAGTGCTTTTCTTGCCTAGCATGTAGTGAAAGGCGACTAAGGGCGTATTGGGTACTGGGTCTGTGTTTGTGTAGGCGATGAGCTAGCCACTTGTTTACTCTTTCACAATATTTTCATCCGACCAACCCTATTTTTGTAAAGCTAAATGTGGTCTTAAGGAACACATTGCTCCTTGGACTCTGCCCACCCTTTCGGGGATTACAGGTGTTATTGTATGTATGTATGTCCGAAAAAGACAAATAATGGCGATCGCTAACTCGGCTATTTATTTGGCATAATTTTAAATAAGTGTAGATAATTACATATATCATATCACTCGTAACTATATCATACGTAAATTCTATGTACCTATGTGTACTAATGAGAGACAGAACCGAATATTAAATTATTTTATAAATACCGCAAAGCAGTGATTAGGTTCCGTCTAAAATCAAAAAAGATCAAACAACATAGTAACAACCAGATTAAAATATTTTATCATTACGAAACATAATAGAGGCGGCTCTGCCCTCCCCATACGGTATTAAAGGCATTTGATCCCTGACTTTTAATGCTTCACCCGGCATTAAAATTATATGTGTATATTTGTATCACGCTTGCGATTGTAGGGCCTCGACGGCGAAACGTACACCGACAGCCAAGGTCTTCGCTACATATTACATCCACTTAATGTATAATATCATGTTTACAGCCAATTAGACGGTAGATTTATACTTTTAATGAGCTTCGATCGTTGTTAGTTTATTGCGATAGGTGTTCCTCTTTTGTTTCATTTCTAGAAAACTCTCTTCAGTCGTATTTCATGTCAGTAAGAGTTGCAATAAAATTCAATTACCTATATGATGTTTTAGAATTGTTATAGAGCTATAATCATAAAATTGATATCGCTAAAAATGTATAACAACAATAACAATAGCATCGTGCCTCTGGCGTTAATTACTTGATACCTGATATCATTCATTAGAAGATCCCTAAATTATTGCGCTCTGCAAAATTCTTAATTATATCTCTTGAATTTCTAAGTAAAATTTAGCCCGGAGCGTTTCCAGGGCAGCAAAATGATATGTTTGTAAATAACTAGAATATTATACCGTTAAACGTTAATTATGCTTTTTGATAACATCATTGCGACAAAAGCCTAATTTTCGAATGTCAAATTGTTTCTAAATCTAAAAGTCCGACAAAATGGGTTCTTGGCTGAAATACACATGCAAAATGAATAAATTTCGAAATGCGAATTATGATGTTTAGTATGCTTTCATAGGGGAAAAGTAATGACAATGTTAATTGACGCTTTTATACATTTGAATAAAACGAACTTATGACTTGTAACGTAATGCCACCCGTAATGCCTTGACTCTCAAGTCAGGAAATATTAATTACACAGTTCATAAAACTCGCGTTAAACGCTCAGGTAATGTGTTAAAAGTGGAACTCATCGCCCCTCCAATTAGACAGATAATGACGGTGTTGAAGTTATTAATTTAATAAGTAGGGGAGGTCGGGTGACTCGGTGTCAGGTGTCGCCGCGCGTGCATGTCACACTCGTCACTTTATTGACAAAAATACTTTTTACAAGCACGCTTCGCGTTCTTCAATGTTATAGTTTTCTACTATTACATCATCAGAGTACTCACACTCTACTTGCAACTGATATTTTAATGTCTCCAAGAAACAAAAGGTCTAGTAGCCCTGCACTGTACACAGCATTAGGCAAACGATAATATCGCAATATACATGTAGTGTTTGGTAACTTCCAAATAGCCTAAAGCACCGTTTCTTTGACGAATGCTTGTAATAAAACTCCTATTCACCTTTGAAAAGCCGGTGTAAGCAAATCATACAGACGGGTGTAAGAAAAAACCAAGACTCCTTTTATAAAATTTTAATTTTCTAATTCACCCCCGACCGAGCGCTCAGAAGGCGAGTAATTACTGTAAAAGGTCTTAAGCATGAATGTTATGACGGTGTTTATTAAAAGTATTCAGCTAAGCAAAACATTTCGTGTTTCCTTTCCATCTTGTGAATGCTTACCACACAATAAATTTTCGGTCGAAAAGACCTATGAATTTTCAGTTTTCCCTTGTACAAATTTGGGTGAGCTGGCCGGTGGAAGTGAAAGACAGGTAGTTACTTACACACCCGTGGATCTCTTGGCAAGATAATAATTCGGAGGGAAGAAGTCGAATTTAATAGCGAGTTTAATGATACGTGGCCTGATTGGAAAATGTATGCTTATTCAGGTCGAGCTCCCTCGCCCTCCGCCTCCGCACGGCTGATTTGAAATGAATGGTAATAATGGCCGGGCATCCCGCTCGCATCGTTTTGTATGATTATTCCAGATTAATTATTTGTTGGAATTCTGTTCGCTAATTTTTCGGAACGGGATTTTTCCGCTTTGACTGACGTTTTAATTCTAACTCGTCATTGGGGTCAGATGTTTGAAATTTTTTAATATAATCTATAGGTACCTGTCAAGTATATATTGTTTTAGAGTGCTTATTACGATGTTCATATACCGGTTCATTATATCAGTTTAAAAATACAGGTGACAAGTAAAAAATAAGTAAGCATTGTTTTCTGTTTTCGAGAAAGCCCTTTATCAGAATTGAATTTCCCAATTGCATATTCCATATCTGAGTTTATAAATACGTCGATCGCTCGGCCTTGTATTGAGTCACGTCACAGCGGTCCCGAGGGCCGCTACTGATGCGAATATCAAATCCGTGCCACCCCTTGACTCCATAACTCTCATCCATTAGTCGAGGGAAAAAAGACACCTTCGTCCGTCAACTGCCACTCACAACATGCATATGATAAGTGAAATAATTACCTACGATGCCCCAGCCGCATCAAAATCTGAGAGGAAAAATATAAAAATTACTAATTAACCCTGCTACTTTCTTCATTTAGCGTAAATTGAGCTTTGCTTATAATTTGACAACAGAAAATCGGTTTTAATAGAATACGCAAGGTACTATTTTTGTTTGGCACACTAGCCATGTCGGTACTCACGACAGGACACTCCCTGGGGATCTGAGCTGGCACATTCTGACGACTGAACTAAGTAGAAAGATAGAACAGAATTAAGCCGGCCAATTATCCCGTATTGGATTTATTGGTAATCTCTGCACGAATAGCCGCGAGGGTGCGAAGCGAACCAACTTTTGATGATGCCTCCATCGGCATTATGAACAAAGTTGTTGCAATTTTTATGTAGGTGGATTTATTGTTTGCCTTCCTCTCTTGTTTCACCCCCGATTGTGTGCAGACAGATAAAAGGAGACCAAAGCGTTTTATTACAAATAAATCAATCTTTAATCAAAGTATGCTTTTCGGATTAGCCGACTTATCCTTGGAAGACATTTTCCTCTGTTACGGCTCGTCAGAAATACGTTCTTTTAGGAGCTTAATTATATTTTCTCTTTTATTCTTTGATCATATAATATCGCTCGAATGTTGTTCTCTATAATTACTTAGTAGTTATCAGTTCTTGCAGAGTGACGGATTAGAAATGACAAGTCTACAAATGTGTCTTTTCTATTCCAATGGTAATCTATAGCATAAATATAACTCCTATTGAAATATTATTAAGTTATTTGGCATAAAATTGAAAAGGCTGTTTATTTTTATATCGAAGTTCCTTAATAAATATCGACAGTCAAATGTCTATTGTGTCCCCAGATGACCCATATCGCATATGTATCGGGGAGGGCATCGCGAGATTTATAACTGGAGCCCCCAGTGACGAAGCGCCAAAACTATCAAAATGGACAGCACTCTATCCCTGATATTGTGTATTTATCGTGCACTAGATATTTCACGGTCTGATTTTCATATTGTGAAATATGGGTTTATGGGTTTATGATACCAGAATCCGGATTTATTGCAATTGGAATTGTGATTACGCTTTCCATTGGAGTTAAGAATTTAGAAATATTTATTTGCATGTGAAATATTTTACGAAGTTTAAGAAACATAGCAGAGACAAAATGCCTTTCGGAAATCGCTAAACGGAAAATATATGGGATTTGACATTTTACGTATGCTTTCAAACTGTTAAGCTGTTATGTTTATTCACATAGATTTTCCTTTTAGCGATAACAATCAGGCAATACCTGTTACATGGGGACTTAATATATCAAGCAAAATGTGGGTGTTTAACACCTGTGCCAACCCCTTCGGGGTGATGATAGATAGAGGCGTGAAGATATGTATACGTGGTGTACATAGATATTCAGTTTACGTGGCTTTGAGGATAGCGCAAACGAAGATCAAAAAGCATCTAGTCTACGGGCCCAGGTTACTTAGATATTTATAAACACATCAAGTAAAATTATGAAATGTAAATCTTTTGTAAATTGAAATAAACAGGACTATATTCTGTGATATTAATGCATTCAGATTAGTAGGTACATTACCTACTGCTTAATGTTAAGGTATCATAACATTTCATCACGCCTACCCCTTCGGGGAAAGCCCCGAAGGGGTAGGCAGAGGTGTTAAACATCCACATTTTGCCAGATATGTTAGGTCCCGATGTAACAGGTGGCGAGCCTGTTGCCATGCACCGGGCACAATGTGAGACAAGCGATATTCACAATGAACTGTACATAAGTTTTATGTAGTGGTACAGGCGGTGGGATTGAACCCGCGTTTCCCGCGGCCTCTCGAACGAGTAGTGCCCCGTCCATCTCAACTCAGCTATCGCTGCCTCTATTCTACATTAAAATAAATGACACTAATGCATGTACGGCGCGTGTTCGAAAACTCCGACCAAATGTCGCGGTTGACCGCTGCTAACTAGTCTTCGTGCGTCCGAATGGCAGCAAAAACTAAAAAAATGCCTCGTTGTCTGATGATTGACCGAGGGGTATCGGCGACATGGGTATTTTTCCATCAGTCGGATGTCCCGTCTCAAAATTACGGCTGTGACGTCACAGTAAACGGTAACCAGTGTTGTATTGATTTATTTGACGACGATTTTGACGACCTCCGTGGCCGAGTGGTCTGTACGCCCCGGTCTCAAGGCGTCGCCATCTCGAGAGGTCCTGGATTCGATCCGCAGTGGAGGCAAGTGTTTGGGTGATGAATTTTCAGACATTTGTTCTCCAGTCTTGGTGTTCATTATATATGTATTATATTATGTATATTCTCAATAATTATATGTATTTATCTATTAAATATATTTGTACGTCATCTAGTATCCGTAACACAAGCAGCATTTAGTTGCTTAAAATGGGACTAGTTGATAGGTGTGAATGTCTGAGGATATTTATTAGAATAAGTAAAAACTCTTTTGTACGTCTAGGCAGCTTGTTGTGGAGATATCAAAATGGTTGTTTGATTTCACGTTATATAATTCTTTAAATAATTTTATTAAGTAACACTACAACCAGTTGCCACACTTGGTATCAATAGAAATCGATATACTTGCGTTATCTATATAAATGAAGTATATCTATGGCTATTACGATACGCCTTGAACAGTAAAAACAGTTCTTTAACAGTAAAAATGACCAGCACAATTTTAAATAAGCATGTATTCTCAGCCTGTATAAAGTCACAACATCACCTTAAATTGATCGTCCTCAGAAGAGTGTCACTCAAAGTAGTTTCACTGAACACGTCTAACAGGATAAAAGAAATTGATATATTGATATAAAAGCAAAAATATGTATATTGATAAAAAAATCTTAGCAATACGTCATAGCTGTCAGTCTGCGATCGCCTCCCGGGTATTGCATAAAAAGTTTCGGGTGCCTACCCCACGATATACCTTACACGCCGTATAAAAAGAAAAGTGCCCTCAATATTTTGTCAGTGTTTTATTATAGAACCATTTTCTCGATATACGTAGGTACGTACTTTGCACATCGACGAAGCGTTTTTGCCGCACCAGCTACTCCACACTTACCATCTCATAAGGTAATTTAGATTGGTTTCCATTTACAAAAAAAATTAATTTGACCAAAAATCTTAATCTTATATCTCTTTTACATTCACTTACATTTACTTCGTGTGGATGTTCCCATTCACTACGAAGTGAAGATAGAAGATTCTTACTTTTTAATTTTGTTGTTATGTGTAAAAAAATCGATTGCTACAAGTTACTGCCCTTAAAAGAAACTAAGTATCAATTTATTTTCCACTTCAGCTTGTGCTTACTTAAGAGAAAGACACATCAGATACAATAAAGCAAATTGCTAATTAGAATAACGCAATTCTCAGCCCTTTATCTAGTGCTGTATGTTAGAAGACTGTGAATACAATTAGTAAGAAGTTTTATAAAAATAAAAACTGCTCAATAAATACCCGCGTAACATACATTAGCAACAAAATTATTTTCGATAAGGTTTTTCCTTGACCAAAACATACATTTCTACGATGCATCAGATCAGCAAAGAACATATATCAGCATTAATATTATATGAGAGAAGGAAGTTATTTCCCTAATGCGCCCGTTAGCTTAAATATATTGATAATTATTTCAGTTAGCATTCGCTAATATTCAACGCACGTCACATACTACCGCAGACATAACCATCCTTTTTGATCACATCATTTTCTAATCTAACACAATTGCGCATGGAAAAGAAAAAAAAAGGAATGATTACAAGCTCTTCAAATCGCCGTGTGATTGTATGACTACACTCCAACAATTTTGGTCGGCTTCTATATAATAACTATACGAAGAGTGAATTTAGACGATACCTTATGGTCATATGTTTTGTTATCGGCATCCAATTTTGGAATGAAATAATCTCCGGCTGTTTTCTGTAATTGGCTCGTAAACATTCTTTATTTTTGTTCTGGCTGAATAGACGCGACGATGACGTCACTAAGTTCGGTGTCGAATTTTCCGTTAAGTTTGGCGCTGGCGTTAAACATTAAGGCCCACTTGCAGGAAATTTAAATCGAAATTCAAAACTCGATTTTGTAATTTTTTGACACTTTTACTATGACTTTTATGTCAAAAATTGACAAAATCGAGATTGAAACTAGGTTTAAAAATACCTACAAGTGGCCGGCCCTAAGACCCACTTACAGGAAATTTAAACCGAGACTTAAAACTCGATTTTGTCATTTTTTGACAATTCTAATATAGCTCTTAAATCAAAATTTGACAAAATCGGGATTTAAACTAGGTTTAAAATTTCCTGCAAGTGGCCCTAAGGCCTTACAGGAAATTTCAATTCAATGTCAAATTTCAATTTCAATATTAGGATTTTGTAATTTTTGACATTTTAACCAAAGTAAAATTTCCAAAATATGCCAGTTTTAAGCTAGATTTAAAATTTACTGCAAGAATAACTGCCTAACTAACTGACTGAACGCTCGATTTGACTTCCTCTCCACAGGCTCTCCAACGTTGTGTGATATTATTCGTCACGTTATCACCATATTGCTGAACGCTTTTTGACAGCTCATCAGTGTGTTTTTCAATAAAATATTCTTTAAATGCAATTGGATCTTACATTATTTTTACTAAGCCCAGCTCTGCTTCGGGCGTCTGGCCGTCTGTCTGCAGGCTGTATCTCATGATCACACCAGCTGTTTCATGATAGATCATTGAAATGGTCACACATGATTTATTTCTATTGAAGCTATAAGAACAAATACTAAAAATCAGAATAAATAAATATATAGGGAAGCTTCCATACAACAAAGGCTTGGTCTTTTGCTGGATAGACAGGGTAACTAAAACGAAACTGATAAATGCTTAGGCACTTTATTCAGTTGATATGGGTACTCTTAAATTTAGGAAACCAATTTTAATTTACTCTTCAGGTGGTGCATCAGGATTGGCCTCTCCTTCGCCCGCTCCCGCCTCACCTTCCGCACCTTCTGCGCCTTCTGCTGGCTCGCCGCCATCTACGGTTGAGCTCGAGGACTCGTTTGTTCCATTGCCAGCTCCACCACCGTTATCAATATTATTTGCATCTGTTTGAGAGCCTTCCGAATCCGCCGGAGCTTCTGTTTCTACTTCACCCGTAGTTTGTGCCCACGGCGGCAACCTTGTAGTGGGGGCACCCAAACGCCATCTTGTGAAATTGCTCTTTATCATGTACTTTGCCTTCATTTTATTACGGAAACAAGTGCATGTACATTCTTTGTCCGCATATGCAATTTGGTACTCTAGGTCTATACATTTACGAATGCATAAAAACGCCAATTCAAAATGTTGGCACTGTTGAGTTCTATGGAAACCATATCGTAAAATATTTTTGTCAGAATCTGTAAGAATTATAGCATTATTGTTTTTTATATTAATTTAACTTTACCAGATTTTACTCGTGCTTGCTTTTAGGTTTTATATTTACAAACCATGACATCAAAAAGTTTAAGTTTATGTAACACAAGATAAAGTAAATAAGTTTTAAGTCCGGTCTAAACAGTTTTATGCCAAAATTATGCAAACAAGCACAACTGCTTGTACAAATATAACATAAAATTATTAGTATTTTTTAAGCCCTTAAACATATTTGTTTAACGTCCCTAATCGAGTTGTTTGTAACATTTAATGTATTTGCCTACTATATTATATGCAAACTAATAACATAGTATGCAAACTCCGGTACTGTGGACATAGACTTAATATCGGCTTCTCTGAGTTCCTTTTATACCTAAATTCATAATATGCACATCTATCCATAAATACTTTTAATACTTATACTAAACTAGGCTAGTTTGTGAACGTAATAAACAAAAAAATGTTATTAACTAAAAACAAATATGATGACGTACCATTTGCTGATGTGTTCTTTATGTCAGAAATATTCACTGTAATAAAAAATAAATATGTAATAAAAAATAATGACCACCAAAAAATTAAGCTCTTTTACCAAAAATATACAGGGTGGCCCATAAGTCAAGGATCAAACGAAATGGGAAGATAGACAGGGTCATTTGCATCAGATAATCCCAAGAAAGTACGGTCCTAACTTCATTTCCTAAAAAGTTATGACCACTTTTGCTAGATGTCTCCTTAACTCATCGGAATATTGCTCGATTGCCGCGTTTTATATATACGAGTATTATGTACTTGTATTCTGGGAGGATGGTGGTTATTTTCCAAAAAATGCGGATGATAAATATTTTGATAAGAAATAAACAAGAACGACGTAACTCTTTCTCTAAGGAAAAACATATATAGTTAGGTCTCTGTATTTGACACCATAATAAAAAAAAACACCAAAAATACTACATTTTGCACGTATATTTGAGATGGAAATATTTTCATACTAAAATGATCATTATAATATTATTGTGCAGTTGGTTCCGCATATTTTTCTCTGTAAGCTATGACGAATATAAAATACAATATGCACAAATATATTCTATTTTATTTGTTTGGATAAATAACGTGTCAACGTTTGTGAACTTAAATTTAATTACATACCCATTAAGGAATCACCAAAAGTTTGAGCGTTGCTTCCACAAACAATAAAAATAAATGAGAATAAAACGAAGAATCCTTCCATAGTAACGTTAACCGAAAAATTCAATTTAATAATCCTAGCCATTTTAACATCGGCTATAGTTTAATATGTCCGTAAAAGCATTCTCATTAAAATTTATGATTCGATAATCGAGTTTCGTTCATAAAATAAATACCAAATGTAAAGTAGCGTTAAATTAAGAAGTTCAATTTGTTGCCATTCTCTTTATGTTTTCAATACTAACATTTTTTTTATTATTAATAGTCTTACGTATAACTGTCCATCATGCCGTCATTATCATTAATATTTTCTTTGAATGTGTCAAAAATCTGAATGCTAATGCATGTTTGATTCGTAATTTAGACGGCTAAAGTGGAATCAATAACTACTATATTAATAAATAGTAAATAACGAATGTATATCGCAAATAATTAAGTCCCAAAATTTTATATCTTTATTTATTTTTTATTTCATCACCTAATTCTCTACACAAACAGACTGAATTCTTTTACATAATATAATTATATTTGTGGGATAGTAATATACTATAATAGGCAATGAAAAAGAACTCGTTTTGATTTAATGAATTTTTGTTATTTAATTTTTAATTGGATTTTATTATTCAGCTGGTGGGTCAGCGTTATCTCCTTCTCCTGGGGTCGCTGCGCCCCCGGCCTCTGTGCCGTTACCTGTGTCATTACCAGCACTAACAGTTGGGCATCTACTGACATTTAAAGTTGTTTCTGCGTAGTCTTCATAGTAGTATGTCGCAGGTGACAGTGTTCCAACAATGTGATAAAGTTGAGGGCTAAATGTACTCGGAAGACTTCTTGTCGTACCGTTAGTCCTCCACATAAAGAAAGGTACTGGTGTGGTTGTCTTCATCTCGTGGCAAGTACATTTGCAGTATTTGTCCATGCGGAACACTTGGAAGCCAATACTTTTGCAAGCCGTGAGACATTTAAATGTCTGCATGTAATCACGGCATAAAGGATGGTAACTGAGGCCGTAGTGTTTCCGAAAGTCATCATCTTGTGTATCTGAAATATTTTTTACGTCATATTTAATTATATACAAGTGTATTACTACTATCTATAACATAATAACATAAATCTCACGTGTACCATTTAATGATTGAGTGGATGTGCACAAAAAAAGTATCACGATCAGTTTCATTTTACATTTCGATTCATTAGAAAATTCACATTTGCATACTAATTAAATTACGGCATTAAAATAGGAAATAACAGTTAAAACAGCTATTAATATTGAAATAATGATGTGCAGTTCTTAATTTATAATCAATTTACTCACCATACCTAACCACACAAAAGTAGGTACGATACATAGTGCCATTAAATACATTATATATTTACATAAAATCAAAGGTTATATTAGTCTAATACCTGAACTAGGGTTGATCCGACACATCCAGTGTCCAAGACAGCAGCGCCTGCGACGTCGCTCGCGTGGTGTATTGATTAAATGCCATTTTCCTGCTATAGAAGTTGACCAGATTATCTTAAATGTTGACCAGGACATTCAGCTACGACCATACCAAAGGAAGATGGGCGCAACGTACCCAGCGATAATGACTAGACGTGTGCCATCTTAAAGCTGTTATTTGTAACTATGGGAGCTCTTTGAAAAGTAATTGAGTCAATGGTTTATGTCATGAATAAAAGTTATTTTATTTACATTAAAAATGAGTGCTTTTACATTATTACTTTCCAAAATAACGTTCCCAAAAAATCTTCTGGTCGATCGCGAACATCAACTGAGTATTTGTGTTGGTATTTTGTGTTATGACTGAGAATTGGAATGTAACAAATTTTGTAAAATTAGCTTAGCTTTGTAACTAAAAAATAATTTAATTATGCATCCAATATAGTAAAATAAAATACTGCCCTCAACGTATTTATAGTGTACCTCAGTTTTTAGTATTGCTCCCATTGGACTTCTAACAGCTAATTAATAAATCAGGAATGTGATAATGACATTGGTGCACATTCAGACCGGGCCCTGAGACAGAATTCTCCGAAACAACTTCTCTATGGCCACCCAAATGATGATTTCATTATCAGTATGATTTTGATTGATGTAGCAAAAGAAATTTAGGGACAGCCAAATTCCTCTCATAACGGACATATTTTCTTTGTTTATTACTTGGAACTAATTGATCGGCGGCGCCACGGTTTTTCAGTACCTAGTCCAAATCTGATTAAGGAATTTATAAACGGAATTAAGTTATAAAAAGAAATGGCCGTTGTTAGTGGTTGGCAATTTCTGTTTGCAGAATCAGATATTTCTATTCCTTTCTACGATGTATCATAAAACGAGTATCGTCATCAGCCTATTTACGTCCCACTGCTGGGACAGGCCTTCCTCTTGGAGAAACACATGAGGAGTAAGGGCCGTAACACCACCACGCTGGCCCAATGCGGGTTGGTGGGTAGAAACGGTCACAAATGCGACCGGGACCAACGGCTTAACGTGGCTTCGAGATCACAAAGTCTTGGTCACCCATCCACGGCCTGACCATGGTGAAGGTAGCTTTGTTTTCAACCGAACTCCTAAAAAAACCAAGAATATTACAGAATAACTAATACACAAGCTTCTAGACTAGTAATTGAAGTCGTAAAAGTAATACATCTTTCCACTTTTAGCATTTTTTTCTAGGAATTCAATATTTCAACAGAAAAGGAAGAACTAACCATTATTAAATAAAATAAATGCAAAGACAGTTTACCTTTAAGTACATACCTAGTCACAGTGTATATACCTACATAAATCGTTTACCTATGTATAGTTTCATAATATAAAATCAGATTAAAAGACGCTCGCGGTGGTAGCAATCCTAAGAAGTGAATCGATGAATCCTTGCATAGAAAAAACCGGTCATTATCATCAGCGGCCTCCTGAAGAAACATTATGACAGGGACATAATTTTGTCATCGAACGTCACCGACCACATAAATCAGTGACCGCCGATTCATAATCGTACTCATTAACGAATGCCGTCGTCGCGTTGTCCTCAATCTTCATTTAATAATTGGTTTATTACATTCCATGATTGATTTGTGAATGTTAAGACGATCGTAAACTTTACTTGTTTATGTGTAAGCAATAAAATAGGTATTCGAAAGAGAAACGCCGCGTCCAAGAGCAGAGGTGACAGGTCCCCTCCGCTTGCGCCTGCTACGGTACAAATTGCGATATTAAGCACAGGGCGTGATGAAACAACACAAGCTGAATATAAATTAGGCAGGAGAAGCGCTATAATCAATATAAACGATGCCGAGGAAGATTAGAAAAATCCTGTAAGAAAACAAATTTCACGTGATCGAAAGGTGTGGAAGCATATTACCAACTATACTAATGTTTACACGCATACAACGATCCATTTAGTGTTGATTTAGACTATGTTATCATTAAGAATATTTATATTATCATTTTTCAGCGTTTACATTCTGCTTTGTGTAATTCTCATTTAGTAACATCATAGAGAAATAACTCCTTTATAGACTCAAATAAATACTAAGGTATAAGGTGATTTGGGAATCAATCTCGTGAACAAAGTAAGACTATAAGAAATAATGATAATATTATGATGAACTATCAGCGGTACTTCAGATATACAGTATGAACTAATTATATTATGTCATCAGTATGAGAATCGGACTTTCAATGGTTGGATTACAATATATTTAGAGTTACTATTGGATTGTGGACAGGCCTTCATTTAATAGATAATTTTCGAATTTGTGGTAATTACACAAATAAAAATGGGGCTTAGGTAATCAGGTATATGAGTTTTACTACATCTTACTAAACACACGTTTTTAAATATATTTCTATTTATATAAATTAATCTTATATGTTTTATAAACAAATCAGTTTTCTACCGCTACTATCAGAGCTATTCTAATGAATTTCCTTCGTGATTGCAATTAATTACAAATATTTTGGCTATTTAATTTTCTTGATATTATAAATGTTAAAACATTGATAATAGCTAATCTAGTTTATACAAATTCCAATAGAGGGCATGAGAATATCCACTCTATTCTTTCGTTCCAGGCGTAAAGACACAACGGTCTTAAAAATCGAGTAAAAAATGCAAAGACGAAATTGAATTTGATTCCGATACATAAATTTTACTTAGACTATTTGTCTCTCGGATCAAGCGGGGAAATAAGCCAATGTTAATTAAATTTGTTTGTCCAAAACAAAACACGAACTGTCTTTTAATTATTTCTTTGTTTCGTTTATCTTTAATCGATAAACTTAAACACTTATAATCAATATATTATATAGACAAGAAAAATCGGATGTGGTTCTCTATTTTGACAATTAATAGACAAAGTGAGCTCCCACGTACTAATTGATGTTGAACAAATAACAAAACATGCATGCTCCATGCCAATTTCATGAATTATAATAATAAGGGTTAAAGTGTAAAATTGTCGTTTTGTATGATTTTTTTTTGTTTTCCCATATTAACATTTTCGTTTTATTTTGCAAACGAATTTAATGAAACGTTGACACAGATACCATTAGAAACTAGAACATATAATATCACAGACCGTGGAAAGTCAGCTTTATAGAGCTAATATCGTCAAAATAACTTGGAATTTTCAGTTTTCTTTTGTTGTTACAATTTTCAAATTTCGTACGACTTTTCCGTTTAACCACTGAACGGAGTAATTGTCTTGTGTGAGACAATCCGCAAGCAGTAGACGTTTCGTTTGGTAGATTTTCCCTATGTAAGAGTCGTAACGTATTTGCCTTCTTGGGAGCGCCCTTGTTCGAGCTCCATCCGTGGCTATGGACCATCTTCTGTCCGCTAGGATTGCTGCCAAGTGCTTTCTTCTGTTTACAACTGTAGAGTCGTCTCTTCATTATATGGTTATGACTGTAGTGACCTAAGGGTGGACCGGACTGTTTTATTACCAGTCGAAGAATATCCCTATATAATTTGTGAATAGTCAGGCGGAAACGTCTGAAATTAAGCTTGCGCGGTGTACATGTTCACTCAGATTCATGTAACAAATAGAAGTACATAGATTTAAATGTAAACACGATCAAATAAATCCCGTAATAAAGTCTTATAATAGATACAAATGGCCTCAATGCAATAACCTACAACATAACAATGCTCAGTAATGAATGACTTTCGAAATGACTAAAAACAACACGTATAACCGTTATTTTATGTTTGTTATGTTTACATAAAGATTCTTTGTGTGGTGTTTTATGGTTTTCTGTTCAACCGATTTGTGTACGAATGGAAATAGATTATAGCCAGTTTTTCTTGTTATTAGTGATCGTTAATCATTGAGCCACACGCTCATCCTCAGAATAAGATCTGAGGTGAAGGAAACTGTATTAGAAGGTTTACCCCTTACACATATTATAGAGTTACTTACATTATTTGATGTGAGAAAACCTAACAATTTTGAAAGGAACATTTTACCCGGTTTCATTTCAAATTATACACTATTTTCATTCATTTCTTCATATCTTTGAATATCGTTTAAAATAAAAGGTTTCTAAATACAAAACGTCATAACATGATTTCGCAATAGAATGGTTTCTACATTGCTTACAAGAAAAAAGGCTGTTACAAAATTTTTGGCATTAAAGAATTCTAATTAATTTTACCATAGGTATTTATGGTAAACCCAAATTTTTTACGTTTTTTTCTTTTACCAATTTTGACTATTACAAAATTTACCTCCTCAGCCTATATACATCCCACTGCTGGGCACAGGCCAACACCACACACACCAGAATTAGCGTAGGTACAATTTATGAAAATACATTACTGGGTCTCCGTAACTTCAAATATAATGTGAAAATTCAAAAACGCTACTAGATCACTATTCTTAAAAATAATTAGAATTTTAGAAATTAATTTAATTCTGTAGAAATCCGAGCCACTAATTATGAATCATTAATCAGTATGACAAGTTAGCTGCGAGTACACACGCAGGCGGCAGCCTCCCCTCGGCACGCAAAACGTACCAATCCAAGTTAATGCTCCGAATTCAAATCTTCCGTATCGCATTAATCCGGCCGGGGGTCGCGCCGTAATAAATTCCGTATTATACGCACGACACGCGTATTAAAATAAACATATAAACATGTTACACCCTCGCCGTGTACACCCGCAGACATAGGTGGCGCGAGGCACGTTTGTCTTTTGTTTTCCTATATTTCTCAATCAAAAATACCCCTTGTGAATGTATATTTGTTCACCCAAACATTCAACAATCCTCTATTTTGATACACACGCCACATTGTATTGCACTGCTCTAGCTAAATAAATATCTACCAACTATGAATGAAATCGTTAATTCTTCTTGTTTCGCCTGGCGTTTATGATCGGCCCATTATGCCTACGTCTTGATTTCTACTACTAATTATCTGCTTCATCACATCATAATTCACACAATCCATACTGTAATTAACACGGAACGTATAGCAATCATTTTTTCGTGCGAGTGTACATCTCATACAGAGAGATGGCATTTTATTATAACAATAGGCGGTCCCGAAGGAGGCAGCGGCAGGGGAATATAGCAAGTGTATAATGAACGCGACACATTGTGTTGCACCCGCTCAATGAGATGGTAACATTTCATTACGTCGTTTCTACTCAAGTAATTTATTTTTTAAAATGTACACATAGTTTCATACGAGTCAAGCATCGAAAAGCTGACGACTAGACACTGGGTCTGTACACAGCGTACTCAACCTAGCACTAAGTCATTTTTAAACAAAAACGAAACAGTTCAGGTATTTTCTTAAATTTAGTTTTCAGCGTTTTATTTTAAATATAAATCCGTAAAAACATTTAGTAAATAAAAAAAAATGTTATGAAAAATATACGCAACACATAGAACATTATAGAACCAGCGTAAAGTGAACTATAAAACCTGTAAATCTAAATAAAACATTACTCCGGACGTACACGCCCACTTCTGTAAACAGTTTAATTTCGGCGAACTCCCAAATCGCGCTTATAATTTATAATAACAGGGAAGGCCCTTAACGAAGAGACCGTTTTGTAGATAGGTATCTATCAAATTACGCCACTTTCCCCTTCGAAAGCGCCTATTGTTGTCTAACACGGAAAATATTCATTTGAATATTTACTTAACATGGATAATATTTTAATCTTCCCCTTTGAATTATACATTCTCGAGCGGAGACAATTTCACGCTATTTTCATCTAAACGGCATATGTCACCCCTGAATTACAAACGATATTTTCTATTATGTCACGCAAATCTCGTTTACTGAGTTCAAATTCCTATGCTAGGGGTCGCAATATCAATTTAACAAGATATTCCTTTTGTTAATATTCGCACACGCTTTATCAAATTCTCTAGCGGGGGTGACAATAAGCCGCTGTAAGTACTCACTCCGACATATGGATAAAAGCTTTCATTTCGCTCTTAGCTCTTTTGAGTGTCATATAAGTATAAGTAGACTGGGTGAATGAGGATAGGTATTACCTAAGCTTATAAGTATTACCGACTTGTATATTCAGTCGAATAATATCTGCTTAACATTTTTGATTAACATAGAAATAAAAATTTTAAATAAATATTTATGAGTTGTGAAATTTTGAAATTTCATGACATACAAAGTTTCCCGTATTCCGACGCTATATTTTAAATTCAACGCAATGAGCAATAGTAGAAGTGACATTTTTATTCAACATAAAAAAGTTGGAAGCACATTTCTTAAAAGGCCAAAGTGAAAACATAATCAGATTTACTGAGCCCGTCTTCAAGCATTGTTGTGTCAAATTATATCATAATTCTATTGTGAAAACTGTTAACTGTCTCCGCTTCGCCCTCGCAAAAAATAGCTTAGCCGGGGAGCGACCCTAGCCTGTTTAATAACATAATAGCACAATTCCCTCGCCGCATGATTCAATTTGGATTTCCTCCAGCCTCCCCCGTAGCCTAAAAAATGACAACTTCATTATATTGTTCGCGTCCCCTGAGTTGTTTGCCAGAAGGATTATAATGATTAATCCCGTGAAATATTAATACTTCGCACCCGATGCACACTTGCACTTTACAACGTTAAAATTTTTCACGCAAGTGCGCTTTTGTTTAGCGTTTGGATCGACGTGCCCTCTTCAACTGTCAGTCAGATCACTGTATTATTGATATGTCACACAGGATACTCAAACCGTCTGTGTTACGCAGGATGCATATTATTAATACAAATTTAATACCTAATTGTAAAAATCTTCATGTTATTGACTATTAACAAATTATAAGAAATATAAGACGAACGATCATTTGCGGTCATTAGGATGCCACAAACCAAGGAAATAAGTTATCGTTTTTATAATTCACACATTTTGCATAACAAATGCAAATGTTACTATTTTACTAAATTAAAATTATCAATATGATCCAGCCAGCATTAATTAAGGAAAGTTATAGTTCCCTATATTGTCTCATCAATAGAGATTATATGAATATTTCGTTTTCAAGCCTGTATTGCGTATTCAAAATAGTGGAGATTATCTCCAACGTCCAGAAATCTTCAAAACGTAATCAGAGGAACAAAGTGCATAACAGGGTGTAAGAGGTGTAAGAGTAGGTACGTATTACGCGGCCAGTCTTATACCGTCTTTGTTCGGCGAATAAAAACTTCATCACACTCCCCGTGGAATTTAATTTGGAGTAATGGAAGTGTTATATTGACTTAACAGGCCAGAAGCTCCCCTCGTAACAGTTATTAAAATGGAGAAATTTATTATTAGCATTTCACCGTTCTGCTATTTACATTTTAATTTTATTTGTTCTGTGATTCCATTAGTCACAGTGTAATGCATTAATTCAATAAGCTATGAGTGAATGCGAATATTCGACTGAGTTCGGTTAGAGCTGGCGATTAATCAACGCGAACCTACGCACAAGTTTTGGCGCGATTGAGTACGATTTTGTGATGTTAATTGATTGAAGATTTGCGAAGTCGGAAACCGATGATGTTCATATTACTCGAAATGAAATATTTTATGATTAAAGAATATAGGTCAAACGTGTTGCATAATATGATAAATGAAATCCGTAAATAAAGTTATATTCTGTATAATTAATAAAAAATGACAAACAGAGGTTTGATCAGTTCTATGCAACAACACAACTTTGGTATAGAAGACGAAAACGCCATTTGTTAATTTATTTGAATTTTCGTATGTTGATTCATATTCATATTAACATAAGAAGTATGTCTTTTTTGATATATGAGAATAAGTCTATTCCGTTTAAAATACTACATATTTAAAAATAGGCTTAATATCACATAAAAAGAATAAAGGAGGTTTTGTGCCCTTAGCAACAGAAACCATGCAAGACCAATGTTGACAATAATCATATTGAAAAAAAAAACATTCTGATGGCTTGAGAGGGTCATTAACATCTGATTACAATGATAACAATCTTAATTTTATTTTGCTAGTATTATAAATATATCAATAGTATATCAGGGGATGCCAGAAAGTTGCTCCAGTGATAGAGAAGCTGAGAGAAAAGCGGCTATCGTGGTATGGACATATGTTGAGAAGAGAGAATAAGCATGTAACGAGAAGAGTTATGAATATGAGGGTGGATAGAAATCAGGGAGAGGAAGACCGAAGAAGAGATGGCTAGATTGTGTGAATGAGAACATGACTAGAAAGGGAGTGTGGAGAAGAAAGACTCGTTGCGCCGATCCCAAATGAAATTGGTAAAAGGGCAGGCAAATGATAAATATTAACATCATTTTCTATAAGACATATTTTCGTTATTCACATCAACACACATATTTATTTAATGAAAAATAATGATTACAATATCGATGCAGATGTCATAGTATTGTCACACCAGCAACAGACCGCCTAAAGGGGCGTTAAAATGTAACAAGAACATTGTGCCTGACCCTGAGTGTATCATTTATAGTCCTTTTGTCGGCAAATTATATTTACAGAAGTGAGCAGACAATTTCACGGTCTCTTCTCACCCCGAACTCCAATCAGGGGTGTGCAGACAGGGAAGCCGATCAACTGATATTAAACACTGATAACTTACTAGGTTATAATTATTTTTGTGGATTGTAGCCAAGTCTAATAAATGTTCCTGATACATAAACTTTTGATTGAAATTGTCTTTACTCATTAATAATATGTCAAGAAAAGTACGCTCTAATTAATATAAATTATGTGTTGTCCTTGGCGATGGTAATAGTCAAATATTATTTACAAAGTGTTAAAATTAAAAAAAAACTTAGATGTTACCTTAGTAACACCGTTAAAAGATTTTCAATTTCGTCCAGTTTTTAATTTGTTTTTTTTTTAAATATAAAGGAAACCGTAGTAAGTACTGTTTATTTTGATTATTATAAATATTATAAACTTGGCAAGCGTGTTCAATTGCATGCATTAATTAATTTCAACTCGTTATAGCCTTACATTAATAAATTATAGTTCTAATTGTCAAATTCATGTCCACACTACGCTGATGGCCACACAACCTAATAAAGGGTGAGCACACATGAGCGTGAAAGATTGTCCACATGTTCGGCAGGACACCCTGCAGTGTGATCAGCCGCGAATTTCTCCTAAGCCCGAATTCAGATCAACCCTCCTCTCAAATCTAAACGCTATTCGTATAGCAGTAAAGTCCACCGTTCAATGTTCTGGACAGAAACAGATTCTACCACCAATCACCTTATCTACACGATGCATCAAATGAATAATCTCCCGTGCTGTCATTTCCTCTATGCTTAGTAATGTGTCAATGGTTCTGCTTTGCCGCTCTAACTTTTATTGAATTTTCGTGGAGTACTTATTCAAGGGTTTATAGATACTCACACTTGAACACATTATTGAGATTCTATCTTAATTATATCTTTATTATTATGAAAACCTTCGAAAACTTAAAATACTTATTCATTTATTTATTTATTTATTTATTAAGAAAACCAACAGCGTAATTGACAATTTTTCTTATCTAATGCTTATTACTATGAGTACAGCTAATGACAGGTTTCCCTTGATTTCACAACTAGTATAGGACTTGAAACTATTATAATTGCAACATTATATACATACATAATCATAGTACTCAAATAAATACACACCTATTTACACATACATGAATACACAATAAGTAAGTAAATATACTTAAGTATCTATATTATACTGTATAATATAAACTATAAATTATTAATAATAAGGATATGTAAATAAATAAATAATAATAATAATAATAAATATTTTGAATATTAAATACCTGAACAATTATCAAATTCCTTTTTTTTAATATATATATTTTATTTTCTTATTCTCTTATGAAGAATGTTTACCGCTTGGTGCTTAACTTTAGCTTTACTATGATTAAATAAGTCAATTTCCTGAAATGTATCATTATAAGTCCGCAACAATCGAGAGACAGGTGCATTGCGACCATAATTCGTGCTCGCCTTAGGAACTGAAAGCAGGGGTGGAAGCCGACGACGATTGCGTTGGGTTGGCACATTATATCTTACACCTTCGACAAGCTCGGTGCAATCTAAGTTACCCCTCACCATATCATACAAGAGGCACAGATCCAATACCTTCCGCCTATCCTCTAGTGGAGTCAAACCGTACTGTCCGCAACTTTCCGTGTATGTCTTTGCTTCTGGCTTTGGAAATCGGTACTTTAAATGACGTAAAAGTATTCGTTGTAATCGCTCAAGGCGTTCCGTATGAATCGCGTATTGAGGGTTCCATATAGGACTAGCATATTCAAGAATACTACGAACATAAGCGAAGTAAATAGTTCTAATTGCTTTAATATTCTTAAAGGGCTTGCATGTTCTTATTACAAAGCCGAGGTTTTTGTAACCCTTGTCCACTATTACATCCAAATGGTCTCTGAGAACCATCTTTTCGTCAAAGTTCACACCCAGATCTCTAACCATAGATGTCCTGTGGATAGAAATGCCATCAAAATTATAAGGGTAAATTATAGGTTTGGGTTTACGGGTGAAGGTAATACACTCACACTTACTTATATTGACAGTAATATAATTTTTTTTTGTAATAATTTGATAGTCTATTCAAATCCGATTGTATATTGATACAGTCCTGTTCATTATTTATTTTCATGAATATTTTTTTGTCATCCGCGTACATTAAGTGACGCGCTGATGCGAAACAAGACGTAATGTCTGCTACATACACATTATAGAACAGAGGCCCTAAATGGGATCCTTGTGGTATTCCCGTAGGTATATTGATAAAATCGGATCTGTAACCCCCCACAACAACTGCTTGCGAGCGATTGTTCAGGTATGATTTGACCCACCTAAGCAAATTGCCATGTATTCCCATCCCACCCAATTTTTGGATCAGAATGTCATGATTCACACGGTCAAAGGCTTTTTCAAAGTCCGTGTAAATCACGTCAATCTGACCACCCTTTTCCATATTAGGTAAAACATAATTCGAGAAACATGCCAAATTGGTGATTGTAGATCGGCCTCTGAGAAAGCCGTGTTGAGTGTCAGGAATTTCCTTACGTATGATTGGATATATAGCATCAAATACGATTCTTTCAAAAACCTTACCAACCGTATTTAATATCGAAATTCCCCTGTAATTCTCGATTTTAGTTTTAGTTCCTTTTTTATGTATTGGCACAATGTATGCCTTCTTCCACATCTTAGGGAACTCGCCATTTTTTAGGGATATGTTAAATATGATTGCCAACGGGAGACCAAGACTATTAGCACAGTTGCGCCAGAAAATTGGAGGTATACCATCGCAACCCGCACCTTTATATGGGTCTAAAAGTTTTAATTGTTTTTCGACTTTAGCGTCAGATATAGTTATATTTGATATTTCATCATTAGTCACTCTGTGGTGACTATTATTTGGATACTCTTGTGAAGGCACTCCGAAAACACTTTTAAAGAAGTCATTGAAAGCATTACATATGTCAACCCCATCAGAGAACTTCGTATCACGGTAAGTAAGCATTTTTGGATAATTTGATCCACCCCGTAATGCCTTAACGTAAGTCCAGATGTTCTTTGGTCTTTGTGTAATAGATTCTTCTGCCAGCCTCATATACTTTTCGAAGCATTCTTTTTGAACTCGTTGTTGCCGTTGACGCAATAACGAAAATTCGTTATATTCTAATAAATTTCCAAATTTCTTGTATCTCCTATGCGCCTTATGTTTTTCTTTAATAATTTTTATAAGTGCTCCACTGTACCAAACCGGATATTTTCGATTACTTTGTGCTTTCTTATATGGAACATGTTGTTCAACAGTTTTATTTATAATTTCATAAAAGGTGTCAGTCGCCTGTTCCGTTGTACATGATGTTAAAGTTGATTGCCAATTTATACTATATAGTGTTCTGTTTATTAGGCCGTAGTCACATTTGCTGAAGTTTCGTTTTGGTTTCACGGCTTCTGTCATCGGCAAGACGGTGAGGTCAAGGGTATTCAACAAGAGGGGTGGATGAGCTCGATCAGGTTCGACAAGAGGTGGTACACAGCTAGTCACACCTAGGGGGACACTTGAGAAGGCCAAATCCAAAGTATTTCCCGCGTAATTGGTTACGGTGTTATATTGCTTAAGTCCTAAAAAACTTAATTCATCCGTCAACTTTGTTCCTGCATTTTGTATCTCTCTGCTGCCGATGTTATTATGAGTGAAACCAGCCTTATTCCACGTTATACAAGGCAAGTTAAAATCGCCAATTAACAAGAAATTATTTTGTGAGGGAAGGTCACTTAGATTTTTAACGACACTCAATACAGAATCCACGTCACAAGAAATGCGGTTACATTCAGGTGGTATGTAAACTGCGCTTAAATACAAGTTAACAGATGAACCAAGCGCACGAGCCGGCACATACACTGTCAACATTTCTAACCGTGCGGGCTGTTCATTATCAAAATACTGCGATGCTCCTAATTCGCTACGTATTAAAATCATTACGCCACCACCATATTTTTCATTTGTAATTTCAAAGCCACAGTACATAACGCCCAGATAGAGTTTTTGTTAAAGTTTCTTTCTTGTCTACCTCTTTATCAATTGAATTCATGGAAATTTAATTTTATATCATGACTACCTTGAGTAGCTTGAACTATGACTATACAACTATAAGAAAAAGAATTATACGTGTGTGAGATAATGTATTACTTACATGTGCGTACGTAATAAATATAGATATTAATAATATTATGATGACATGTTGCCTAATCATCCGTAAAGATATGCTTGATAAAAGATGCATGGAAATTGCCATCTTACTCAAAATATGAAAGTCATACGTTACTTTTATCGTAAACTTATGGTAATACTACGTTTAGGGCGTTCAATATTGACGTTAACATCAGATTTATTGGACCGATACTAACCCTAAAGGGAGACGCGTGGCGTTTTCCTGAAATTGACAACCAAATAAATTGCCAGATCAAAGCTCACTTAGAAAAATATGGCTTAAATGGGTGGGCCAAGTTACGTCAAGTATACAGGCCATCCCGGAAAAGGAAGTGACGACAGTCAGAGCGGAAGCAATGCATGGCGCCGGATGAGCCCACTTCCGGTCTACACTTATCTTGCCAGTACTTAAAAACTACCCTCCGAATATCTATATTTCGAATAATGAAATGAATGCGATTTGCAAATGTGTCGATATGATAAAAATAGTCATTTTTGAATATTTGACTAGAGTGGAAAAAAAAGTTCTCTTTTTTAAGACAGGACAAAACTTTTTATTTTGTTCCAATTAGGATGTGAGTGCAATCACTGCTTGATGAAGCGCGAACTATGGCAATCGACGGCTTTTGCGGTGCTTTTGACTAGTCTCTGACTAACCCTTATGGGATAATAGTCATGATTATATGTATGATGTATGTATGTATTAACATGTCTTGTTTTGTGTTAAAATTATTATAAGCTTTCATCGTGACTGATCCTTAGGCAACCAATATTTTATGATTCTAATTTCCTCTGTAAATCGGAAGGTATAAGCTAAGCTGCTAGTCCCTGTTGCTGTCGCAATCGTGCCTGATACCAATCCACTTTGGGCCAGAGCGGCAGAGTTACAGCCGATGCTCCTTTGTTTCTATACTCGTATAGGCTTTTGCACAGTAATGGGAATTAGCATACGCGCTCTCCACAGAAAAAACATTAACATACGACATTCACATACCCACATATGAGATATTGATATTTAGTGCCCGTAGCAGGTGCGCGGTAGCTGCTGCTGTATATCACTCGAAGCACCTACGGAAGACCAGCGTTGGGTTGTTTTGTGACACCCCAACACAAGCTGAGTATGTGCCTTTTCAGTAATCTAAATAAATAGTTTTGATTTATATGGATTCCCTTGCTTTTGGTAACTGAAGAAATTATTTTTATATCTTTCTTTTAGATCATCAGTAATAACTACAGAGCGAAGCGAATTTCCACTTCATTATTATCTAGAAGAATATAATGAGTATAACAGTTATGGAAGTAACAGATAAGTGTCTGACCTGTTGTTTCGCGATAACAATCAAAAAATTGTGGCCCAATCAAATAACCGAACCTGACGTAAACCACAAGTGGGGAGAACTTCATCAAGCCGAGTCGTTACAAAACTAAACAGGCTGTTTGATCGCGTGCCGCCCAAAATTAATTTGTTCTCGAATAAACAATTTGAAATTGCTTATAAAGTTCTCGTGGTATTGTATTTCTAATTTTTAGGATACATATGACAGATAATAAAACCGTACTTTTTATAGAAAATCTTTTCAATTAAACAGGCCACATAGTCGTAACAGGAGTGTAGAAACTATTCTTGATTACCTATACATGACACACATATTTATGTCTATAAAATAATGGAAAATTCTGGGAAATTTCTCAGTTCAGGAATCGTATTATGTATTTATTTTATTTATTTATATTATTTGTATTTATATTTTATTAAGCATATTGCTTTAATATTATATAAAAAAATATATGTATATTACACTTGATTTGTTTAAAAATAGAATTAATATATTGTTTAATTGTATTTTTATATATATTTTTGCATATTCTGATTCGTCTTGTGCACTGGTGTCGTTTCTCTCAAAACACAAGATCTCACACACCTGTGACGGGTTGACTGGAAGATATCCCTAGTAGAGATAAGTCCTCCCTTGTATACTGCTGTTTTTTTGTACTGTTTTTTTAGTATATGTGCAATAAAGAGTTAATAAAGAAATACAACGAAAACGGGCATATAATAGTGCACAAAATCTGAAGCAGAATCCACGTTTTTAGATATTCTTTAACTCTATTTCATCATAAAATATTAACAGTCGTAGAGAGAAAAACGAGAATGTCACTTAAGATGGAATCAAATCAAAAGGTAACACACATTAGGTATATATTTCTCGTTATATTATTACACTATATACATTATCGTTACATTATACATTATATAATGTAACGATAATGTATATCTAATCGTTACTCGTTACATTATATTAATATGTAAAAAACGCTAAGCAAAAACTGAATCAGATTTTCTGTTACAATACTGTGTACAAATGTATGGAGAATTTAATAATTATTAAAAGGTGGTGTGTTACTACGGGAAATACAATCCGTATTCTAAAATATAGTTTATAATTTCTTATTTCTATAAGAAGTAATCTTCAATTTGCTAATACGGTAGGCTATGGCGGTAACTCTAGTTCTCTGTCGGATCACATCATTCCTAAGACGGTCCTTTAGAGTTACTCCGAGCATCGCCCTGTCCATAGGCTGGTCATATTAGCCGTAGAACTGACGACCGTTTGAGTCGTAAGTTCTTGTGTGGAGACCGCGACTCGGCTAACGCAGTGTGGGACGCCCTGTGTCAAGATGGGATGACGATATTCGTAGGTTGACTGGAGTGGACTGGATGATAACGGCCGAAGATCGAGAGCGGTGGCGTGCATTAGGGGAGACCTATATCCAGCAGTGGACGAGCAGAGGTTGTTGGTGATGATGATGATGATAATAAGTAATTGAATGAGTGACTGACTGCTTCTCAACTACAGCTTATTTATAAAATCGCTTCGCTCAGCGCAAAAATTAGTTTATCTTAACTTATCAATACGGGCGGTTTCCGCAACTCGGCGTCCAATTTGCGCCTGTTTTGCGTCGAAAATTAGTTTTTTTAACTGTATGAAGAGTCCATTAAGGATTGTTTTTGCTAACTACCTGTCCTGTTAGAGCTATACAAAATATTCTAACAATAATAGTTAAGTTCGCAAGCTACCGTGGGGCGAGAGTGCGGAGCTGTGTACGAACCGACTCCCCTAATGAGTTCGCTAACTACCTTCTACATAGGTAACCAGTTCTGACATAACATTCTCTGATGTTACCTCCTTATTGATGTACAGGTAATAAAAACTTACATTTAAGGGAATATGCAGCTGCTTTCTTTTCGAAAGTGGTACTATTAATATTATGTCGCTTTAAATAAACTCCGGTATATCAATTATACGTATGTTTATATTCTTTATTATTACAATTTTGAATCACCAGTCAGTAAAATTAAATCTAATAATTTTTGTATCTATTGTCAATGATGAGAGATAAAATATGCTCAAAGATAATGCCGTGTTTCTCTAAGCTTTCCTTCAATTTTATAAACTTTTCATTGTCCTTTATTTTTCTCAAAATTTCAATAAATTCTTCGGATTTTAAAGTTTCGTATAGTTTTGCAAACTCAGGGTTGGTTTCTAGTTTATTTTTGAAGAATTCGATTAATATTTCAATAGGAAGTGCATCTATCATCTCTTGTACTAATCCATTAATACCTTTGCGGCTATATGTATGGACACTGTTATGTTGTGAACCCAATAATTGGTTAAGAGCATCAGTCAAATATTGCATATCATAGCCTTTTGACTCCAAATATGTTATGATCTGGAAAAAATATTTTTTTATTAATTTAGCGAATCCTATAATACACAAATACAATTATGCACCTATCTTAAGTCAAAAATATACATAATAAACAAGAAATTGCTGTTTACCTCTCTCAGCTCATCTATAGCCAAAAAATCAATCAGCAAATTGTTAAACTCCGCGCTTAATAAAAATGAAATCAAATTCGCTACTTCTGGATCTTGTATATACCCCAGAAGAATAGGCATCAACTCTTCAATGTTTATTAGTTCCAGGACTTCACTAAGGAGAATACCAAATTGATCTAATTCCGATGATGATTGCAAGGATTTATAATACACAGCCGGTGATGATATTGTGTACCCTGCGCCTAACGCGATCAAGAAAAACAATGAAAAACTAAAATACTTAAACATTATGACAGTTGACTTATACACTACAAAAAAACTAGTACCGTTACAATTATTTGAATAGTTCAAGTATGCATATTTATACAAAAATATGCCCCATTATCATACGTTTTGTAACTTATATCTAATTAGGTTAAGATTATGGATTTCAAAACGTACTTAATGAATTATCATAATTAGTGGTATTAGTTTATTTCATAATAATTTACAATTCTATTTATCTAATACAATAATCATCTACTTATTTGAAGGATTTACCTATGACAAGAAAAACATTTGTATCTGCCTCACAAAATTTCGTCTTAAACAATTATGATAATTTCTCTTATAAAATTACAGTCAACAATTAAATGTTTATGTAATTAAGTTGTCATAATTTGAAGGAGCTGCAATTTGCAATATTAAAAGTATAGCCCGAGGATATGCAGTCGAAACGTACGGCCACCTGATGACCTACTTCGACCATGGCTCGTCCTCGCGTCAATCAGATGTCAAGAATATTATAATACTTATTTCTAAGGAGCTAAGATACAAATTATGGATACAAGTTATCATCTTGGATCCATCTAGGAGGATATGTTAGTACAGTCATATTTTTTTTATTACTGGCATTTATAATTTTATTATATACATGATATACGTTTAATGTAACTGTACTGTTCTTATCATATTTGGACAAAAGAATTGCAATCTAAACATAAATAATCATTGAATTAGTAACAGTCATAGACAAAGTAATTTATAGATTCAATCCAAGATATAAATAGTAAGTATGAGATAAATATATTTATAGCCGTAGGCATTATTTACCAATGGAAAATTATATAAATTGCGCCACTCCTACGACCATGAATCATGTCCATATTGAAACGTCTAGAAGATTATTTATTGCGTTTGAAAAACGCTTAGATTAAGTTCAAGTCATGCGTTATACTAATGTACTTAAGTGTTTTAATTTCAAAGTTAAAAGTTTCATTAATAATATTATTATTATGGAAAATATTTTTTTAGTGCAGTCCTAAATACTCCCAAAAAACAAGTCTTGATTTCCAGAAGAACAGTAGGTATCAGTAAGTTATGGCTTCATTCATTCATGGCTTCAGTTATAACTAGAGATCGAATATATTCGATTTAATTTTCGATAAAAAAAGGCTTTCCACAATAGAAGTATCTAAACTTTAGGTAAATATGCATCCGAATATCCGATCTCTGGTTATAACATCAAAATATATAAAATACTCCGTGGTTAATGATGACTCAAACCTACATTTTCCATTTAACACACTTATTCGAGTGAAATTTATTTCTGAAGCACTTTTTGTAGAACCTCGTGACTGTTTTATCACAATTCTTGTGTATAAAACAATATTCTTTAAGGAAACAAACATTTACAAACTATCAAAGCAATTGCAAACGTTTAGTTTTGGTTTCCTAGTGGAATAATATCGGGGTGTTCGACGCCCGTCACGATTATCGCGGAATTAGAGGAAACATTATTACAGGGCACTATCATTATTGTTTTATTTGCGAAATTGCGCGCTCCGCTTAATACCCGGTTTCGCCATTCACACGCCAACCATCCGACGTACTTACGCCTCTTGAATGACAAGCCCCACTTCTAATGTAATTGTTGAGTCAATTGCGAACGTCGTAGATAGTTTGTATTGTCCAACTTAATACGTATATATAACAGTAAATAAATTATTATAATCCAATGAAACAACTAGGTCAACGAACTGAACCATGTTTAAGAAAGTCAATCCAAATCATTTCCTTGAATCCAATGATTAGGTAAGGACATAAAATCGAACGGAATAACCTTATTTACCTTTTTTACCCTCCGTCAGGAACATTACCTACATATACAAACTATTTGAGTTCAGTAAACATTTTGTATTTTACACTTACAATCTGACTGAATTCTGAATCTGAATCTGAATTCTTATGGAAATATATTTTATAGTAATACCTAACCTTTCGTTAATTGGCACCTAACCACTAAAGTGTGTCGTACTTATAAAGTATTCACGAATTTAACACAAATACAGAATCGAATAACCAATTTTAAATGGCCAGTCCTGTACCGCTCAATAAAACCTGCGAAACTATAGAAACTGTTTTAAAGAAATTAACGTGGAGGCGATGCTAAGGACTAGGTATAAGGTTCGAATTGGCTTTTTATATTCATTGTAATGGAATTTAAATTGCTACGAAGTATTGCTTCCCTTAAACTATTCCAGGCTCGCTTACAGTATAAACTCTTTCCCGGAGTCACGACGGTTAATTATATTTATTTATAATTCGTGCCTTTTAGAGGCTTCTTCTATGTAATCATACTCTCGGCTTAATGTTATTTTCAATGTGCAAGTAAGTGTCTAATAGGAGTTCTTGGGATTCTCAAAGAGACTATTTAAGGAACATGCAAATAATGATTGTCGTAGAAATGTTAATCTAATGACATTATGGTAATTAAATGATTTTTGATAGGGATATCAAAAATGTAAGAAATTAAGAGCACAATCGAATCAATGCGGTAAAGAAAATAAGAGACCTAACTGCTGTAGAAACAGCAGGAGTAGTTTATTTAAGTTATTTCCATAGTGTAATGTCATATGGATTGTTGTTATGGGGATCTGCAGCTGATATTCAAAATATATTTATACTGCAGTAAAAGAGCTATACGAGCTATTTATAAACTGAAACCCCGAGACTCGCTAAGAGAGCTCTTTAAGCAAATTAATATATTAACCATTGCATCCCAGTATATATATGATAACATTATTTATGTTCACAAGAATAAGAACGATTATGTAAAGTAGTTACCGCCATAATATTAACACCCGAAATAAAAATTAACTTGCGATTCCTAGCTTCAGATTACAGAAAATAAGTTGTACATTCATAGCGAAAGGTGTACATTTGTATAATAAAATCTCACAAAACATAATAGAATTATTGCCTTTACATAAATTTAAACTATTTGTAAAACAAACCTTTAATGAAAAAAGGCTATTATAATGTCCAAGATTAATAATAAGTCATTGCCAAACCTGGTTTTCATCAAAATGATGAAAACCAGGTTTGGCAATGACTTATTATGTCGTACTATTTGCTGTTATTTTAATTTTTTGTAACATTCAGGGCTAGGTTAATGTTCATTAGAGGTAAACAAGTAGAATTGTATAATTTTTTTGTTAATTTTCTAATGTTTTTGACGCGTCATAAGTGTAACTACTTGTTACCTAAATGATTAAATAAAGCAATTAGTTTAATTTTAATATCGATATTAACTGTAAAACTGGGTTTAACTGTAAAAGAATAAAACATTTCACTGTCTCATCTTTTTTAGTTGCCTTACAAAATTGGCAAGTAAATCGCAAAGAAAGTATGAGTGGCACCTGCCAATGTTGAGATCGGTGGCAGCGCGGCAATATGGGATAACGGCGCGAACGCGACGCGCAAACCAATGAGTCCGAAGCGGGCTAAACATTCAAATGGCAACCCGCGCCCGCCCCTATCAAATGTTGTTTTATGGCTAATTCCCAAATTCGGTTATGGCCTATAAACGATCCGCCGGAATAATTTAAATGCGTACCCGCCTGTATAATGTGCGTACTTTACTTTGAAATTAGGTATTTGTATGTGAAATGCGTTCCCAGATAGAATTCCGAATAGAGATACACTTGGCAGAGATTCCGTTAGTGGGGAAATTTTGTTTATCTTTAGTTTTGCAAAGAATGCATAGATATCTATTTTTTTTAGATTTTTAAAGCAGTTTGTGTGACTCATTCCATATTTTGTTTTATTATTTAATGGAAGTCGGTATTAGTGCCTTAAATCATCACTAAGACTTGATGCGTACATAAAATAAATAATTTTAAACAAAAAAACCTCATTAAATTTATATAATCATCCATGAGAGGAGAACAAATTAACGGAAAGATTAGCCCGGTATTCGACCGGGGATCTCAGTGATGGCGAGTACAAGACGCTCGAACATGGAGGTTAGCAGAGTGTTTACAATATTATTATTGAAGTGACTATTGTAACAGTTAATGTGTCGTTACAAAGAATCACCGACTGACCATACACTATACTCAACGTACAAGTGAAATACATTAGCCGACTTTGAACAACGACTTTCTTCCATTTCAAACGTTTTAAATATAATAAACGGTGCTTTTAAAGGTTTTCTCTTGTTCGGAACCAATTTCCAGACAGACGTTTCCGTTCATTCACTATGAGCGATTGTTTATTGCTCGCCCGCGTTGTAAGACAATTGAACGAAATTACTTAGCTTAACGGAACAATGTATAGACCAATCGTCGATACAGTGTTTCATTCTTCTCCTGTCTTATTAAGTGCAGTAAGACTACATAATTGGCAGGTATTTGGATGCCAGGCTATGCCATCAACATGTATAAAAAAAATAAACACTCCTATAATCACTTTAATGTGATTTAATTAATTAACGAACCCAATTTCGTTTTACAAAACCAATATCTGAAATAGAAGTGATTAACAAAGCCACAATAATGTCTTATCTTTTCAAATTACTTAAAACCATTCACCTCTTACAAAAGTAATATTTTACGAATAAAATAAGGCCCTGCCCTGGCACTAAATTCTTTTGCATGGTACTTAAATATACTATCTGCGGGATTATTAGACATATTATCCGGATACAGCGTTTACCGATCTCCTAACGGTGTCCTAATGGACGAAATTTAATCACGACAAATCGAATGCCACCTATTTATGAAGCCGAATGACTTAACATCTTTTTAATACGATTCACACGTTAGCAGTTATAGTTAGTTAAGTTTTTGTATCGACACATTTCACGGTGAGACGTATTGAACTCTTATTATATTAAATGTGATGCCACATACCGACCGCTGATGGGATCTATTATTATTATTGATCCACAGATCAATATTCAATCATCATGCTGTTTGCTACTTGATGAAATTTAAACGGTTATTTATTGTACTTGTATTTTCTTGATCAAATCGACATTCAACTAAACGAAACAAAATAACACAAGAAAAATTAATGGAAGTGACAATCTACTGTAATTAGAAGCGACTCGCTAAATACATGAAAGAATAGAGAATAAATCACAGAACCCAGCACCTTAATTATAAAGGGCTTCGACTAATCTGTGCTAAACATAGAATCAAAGTATCTGGTAAAGTAGCCAGTACCATCAGCCAGGGATCGAATGAGTGCAAAGTGCATACAAAATCGTGATGCGGCCTTTTAATCGGTTTCACGTTCCTTCCCGCGCTAGTTTTTGTATTCGAATTTCACTGTAGCAATCTGCGGGCATACTGGCGAGCGGGAGTTCACGTGCATCGTGTGTTTCAAAAGGAAGCCTCTGTAGTTCACATAAGGCGTGATTTTGTGGATGAGGTTTTGATTCTTAGTAGCGGTGTAATAAGATAAAGAGGCGGACCATTTTGTTTTGCATCAGGCTCATTCCAATTTACGCGGCGTGGTGACCATTAGCATAAGTCCGAAGCGAAGCGTGATGGGTGCGCGATCGCAGCGCTCGGGAGACGCGCCCGCGTTGCTCCCGCGCCCGCTTCGCACCGATGTAATTGCGCCCGCGCGACACATTTGTTTACTATTGTAAGCCGTGAAGATGCCATCTCACTACGAACAACACTCCACTCGGCTCCTTCAAATTAGCGAGCTAAACGATTCCATGTCTTTTGCTCTTTTTATGACATCTACAGTTCACGAGTTGTTTTACACTGTAGAGACTTTTGATAGCGACATTCGTTTCAGGAATTATACCTACCGAAGTTAGTCAAAAAATTTTCAATATAAGCATATATCTAGAAAACAGATATGCATATAATTATACCTTAATAGAGATTGAATTCTTCAGATCAATATCAAGAGCCACATCACAATTACAGTCCAGTTACGCTAATTATGATTGTATAAAGAACGCATATCATAAATTCTTAATCGCGGTCTAGATCCTTTTTGGTCTTATGGTGGTGTCGCGATGTCTAGTTTTAATTATAAGACCGCTTTCTCACTAGTATCTCTCATTCAAAACGGAGATAAAAATAATTAATGAGACTTTTTTTTATTCTCTGTAGCAAAATATTTTATGCAAACATTTTGTTGTTTTGGTGCTAACAATGCTAAAAAATACTGCTTGTACTTAAGTTTTCAAATTTAAATACACTAAGAAAAGTGGTTGCAATTGCGAAGGTAATTTATTTATAAAATATGCTTACTATAAAATGTAGGCACAGGCCATAAAAATTTATTGGTGACTACTTTATCGATTCAAAGAGTTATAAGTAACCCAGGTAGGTATTTATTGAAGATGTTACAGACACAGCATTTCATTAGTATTGATTGATGCCTCGCCTTCTCCGTACCGTCATTTGTGTACTGTGTGTAACTTTGGACGCATAAAAAGTTGCTAGGGTTATGTGTATTATAAATTTTATTAAAAATTAAGTTTTGACATGTAAGCTGCTTGAAATAATCAAATGTTGAAGCTGGGATTAAACATTTAAGAGATCATACAAGGAAACTATAAGAATAAAAACTAATTTAAAGAAAAATTTGACGCAATGCTTTTTTCATTATGTAAGTATTACTCCCCATTTGAACTATTCTTTAGTGAAGTTAATTATTAGCAGCTTAAATATTCCAAATCGGGTAAGCACTTTCATAAAAAAGAAAAAAAGTATTTTGACCAGCCCTAGTCCCGAGCAATGAGTACCGGCGCACGCGCGCGCCTTCTAGCCATCATTAGAATGTAGCATCTTGGACGATTTTCCTACTTTAGATACGGTAATGGCCGTAAAAACAGCTACTAAGGAAAAACGCACCGCATAAAAATATTGTATCCTTACTGCCTATATGCTGTGGCCATTTCTGAAAATCATACGGCGCGAATAGCAGAAGCGGTCCGTGCGCATATTTTGCCATACAGAGCTGCCGTTAACGAATGCAAGGAGGATTTAATGCCACTAATGTGATTCTTGCTATATACATTTATGTTTGCGTTGCTCGCATAAAAAGGTATTCTATAAGTACTTAATAGCAGCGATTTTTATGCAAATATTGTAACTGTTCATACTTCTGCCAAGGTATTTTTTAATTAATTGCCTATTTAGGTCTTTAGAATCAACATAATATTATGAAAGTAGTACACCCTACCCCTAAAGTAGTATGTCAATACCTCATAGGTATGTCTGTGCGTGCGTTTATAATATTTAAATTATTATTATTCATCATCATCATGATTATTCGATCATCATTCTTATCATTCTTAACTAATAAGTTATGTGTTATTGAGGTGTAGTTTCACAGTTACCTACTGCATCATAAGGTAGAATTAAAATGGTGCGTTAGATGGTAAAAGTTTTGATACCGATATAAATACGTATCTATGACAGACTGTGCAATAAATAATTACGAATAACTATAGAAAACATATTCAGACATAGCAAAAATCACGATATCTTTGCCCCATGAAGCTTCTATATTTAGCGTGCAAATTAAAACAAGAATTTCATATCACACCATCTCCGTAGAGAAGAAAAACGAATGCGAATTTTATCATTAAATGACTGTCGTCGCCGTTATATGACGTCCCGTTGCGGATGACCAGTGATGTCCGCACAAGAAAACCAGCAAAAAGTTGTATTTCAAAGTAGCGCCAAAGAGGGAACGGTCATTAGATCCATACCATAACCGATACATCCTGAATAGGCGAGTGGCGGAGCGTGCCTGCCTGCGAGATGCATATGATTTGTGTCCATTCATCTCTGGAATTATATCACTCTACTTCCACTTTTTTACCAACGCAAAGTGTTTGAAAACTGCCGCAAAATACGCCTCGGCACTGCATTTTGCCTGACACTGGCCGCTCGGCGAAATGCACGTATAAAAACAACAAACGAATAGTTGATAATGGCCTATAATGGTTTTCCTTATACGAGTGTTCGTTCACGTAATTATTTTTTGATCAGGAGATTATTAAGGATCTAAATTTGGATAGCATTTTTATTGTTTGTATTTTCTTTTTTGTGAATATAAATACTTACTTCTTGGCATGAAATAGATTTAATATTTTTTTTGACTTTTTAAATATTATATTCTATAATTTGTTAAGTGCTTTCCAGTCTAGGTAATAGCATTTAAATTATATTAGGAATATAAAAAAAGATTGATCGTTTTCTTTTTCTTAGACATTTGTATGTATGACAATACATTACATTTTAATTCTTTCTTAAGGCGTCGTAATGAGTCAAGGAATATATTTACCATTTACATACAAGAATACTTATAAATATGTAGATGAAACACTGCTCGAAGACTTTCTACTATACTTAATTGTTTTGTAAAATAGCACTGACTTGAATATATTTGTCGCCCGTAATGATGAAATGTTGGCTGGAAGCCTACATTGTTATGCAATGAAATCCTCGGCATATTACAACATACAATTAATGTTAATTTGAAACACGAACAAACCAACGGAACAATCGAAATATTGGTAGTATTCGTATTTCCGTCACGACTAGGTTTTGTAGGAGCGGAACATGTGTTATGCGTTAAAAAGTTAAATAATAATTAGGGAAAATAATGTGGCGTGAGAACTAGTAGGGTGGTCGAAGTGGCGGTCGGCATACAAATTGGAACTGTCAGATCGGGCTATCACCGGCGAGGGCCGATTCTCTCACGGAAGCGATTACCCGGCCGAGACAATAGCCGACAAGACATGCATCTATTACCCTTTTAAAGCCTCTAGCTGACTGATACCCTTTGAATTGTACTTTTTATAAATTGCATTTTTGCTGAACACTTATGTTGACGTTGTAATTCCAAAAACTATATAATATTATTATTAATTAATTGTCTTTCATGATGCGTAGGCTAAAACAATTTTACAATTTAATTATCTCATTCAAATCTATGAAGAAATATATCAAGAATCAGCCTCACGAACAAAACGAACCTAAAATATAGCACCGCCTCGGACCGTGACGCTATATCATTAGGTGAAATAAAATAACATGAGTGCTGTCTAACTTACACCTAATTACCATAGTATAACGTGTGCTTTTGTTTGTCTCAGCATAAATGGCAGAAAAGGATAAAAAATAGAAATTAGTTTTAAAATTAATTTTCATTTTACTAGTCATTCTTTCTAAATTCAACTTTATGACGTAAGAAATAAGTTAGGTAATAAATTGCAAAGAAATTTTCAAAAGTATTTAAATTTAGAATCTCATGACTCGCCCAACTTATAGAGAAGCATTGGCCAATGTTGGCGCGCAGGTTGGAATCAAAATCTTGATATACCTAATGGGGATTGTCTCATTTTTTTAAATTGTTATAAAGTGAAAACCATTTCGAGGAATAAGGTTGCTGATCGTAGCCTATTAGTTAGAATGCGAAAATAATCATGGATTATTAATATTTTAGCCTTTAAATGAATAACCTTCATTTGCCCTTCAAATGACGTCACTGTTGGCTGAATATCAGAAATGTGTTTGCTATGACAGAAATGACATTTACAAACACAAGTGCCATAAGTCACAAACAACAAATTATAACCTTACATTGTAAGGTAAATACGATTTGTTCTCATTGTTTTAATAAACAAACGTTTAATAATTATGGAATATAGAAAGTGCTTTGTTCCTACCAGTAAGGTTATTATTACCAATGTAAGTTAATGAACCAAGAACTCAAACTCATAGCGTCGGCTTCACTTCGTAAAATTGCTCAAGATGCAAGCGAAGACTGTTCAGAATTGAACAAGTTACTTGAACAACCTACAAGCAGTAGCAGACCATTGAAAAAAAAACGTGAGGTAATAGTAATGCCCAGTACTTCTACGTGTCCTACCATGCCCACAAAGGTAAAGTATATTTTACTGAGAAAAACAATGCTAAAGAAACAGTATAATTAATAGTCGCGAAGATATTTTTATATCTCTATATTATTGATAAATAACATTAACGTTTGTTTTACAGATGAATGTTGCAACACATTATGAAATAAAAATAGTGCATAAGAGCACTAACTATATCAGTAGAAACCGCTAACTAATATTGCTACAGTGGAAGTGATATCTTCACAAGACACATCATCTATGACCACTCCTTTGTTTGGATGTACAACAGAGACTGAGGAATCTATCTACAGTGCATGAATCAACTAAGAGTATCTTCCCGTCTAGAAAAATTATGTTAGACACAGTATTTAAGAAACCAAAAATGTATTTGGGATGTTCATGTAGAGTTATTAGACGTGTAAGAGAGTATGCTTTATTTAAACCTCGCTCTGTAGTGAACTATCAGTTTGTACCATATTTGGACGAAATAGTCATGATAGTAAGTGGACTAATCAATTTACAAGGAGAAATAATAAAAAGTTATTAAGTAAACATGTTTTTATTAATATAAAATAATAAAAACATGTTTATATATATAAAATAATAATATGTAGGTGTATAGGACCCAGGGGTCAGGTTGACCTGTTGATCTTTAATATAGGTTTTGGAATAAAACACTATATGCACTGGAACTATGTATTTCGATAGCATGAAATAGTGAACTGATGAACTGATGAACAAAGATAAGAATTATGGCTAGATACTAGTATAATTGAAACGTAGCCTTCGATAGCGCGATGTATCTTAAGGCAACTCCATCTAGTATGTAATTAATGAACTAAACTTAATTAAGACCTTATAAACTAAAACACAACTTCATTACCGCGATGTAATGGAGAGTAGCGCCATCTATTGGCGAACTATTGAACTATAGGGCCTGAACATACCGCCCGCCAAGGACGATATTGGCAAAATCGTCCTTAAAAACAAACAAAAGTGATGCCAAATCATAAAAAGGTTAACAACAATTATTTTGCAATAAAAACTTAAGATCTATTCTTACAACTTGCCTATCTGGTAACAGTACTATATAAGCTCTCTAAATTAACACAAATAAACTATATAAAATACACTATACACAAAAAAAATTAACACTTATTTATCATTAATTGGTAAAACACATATTTTTGATGTAGGGCGTTTTAACAATGTGTTTTTTACACGAACTGTAACTACTCTGGTTATATTATCTAAGCCCGGATGTTTTTGAACTACTCGACCCAGTAACCAGCGATTTAGAGGTAAATCACTCTCTTTAATTAGTACTACCTCTCCAATTTGTGGTTCTGGAGTTTTGTAATTCCACTTGTACCTATGCATAAGTGTGGTCAGGTACTCTTGGGACCAACGTCGCCAAAAGTTTTGAACCATCCCCTGCACAATCTGCCATCTATGTAACGGACTAATATAAGCGTTCTCGTAGCTAAAATCAGGTACAGCAATCAATGGTTCACCCACCAAGAAATGTCCGGGGGTCAACGGTAAAGGTTCATTGAACTCATCGGTGTTAATGACTGTCATCGGCCGGGAATTCAGACACGCCTCGATCTGACATAGTAACGTGCTCATCTCCTCGTACGTTAAGGTCGACTCTCCTATAACCCGTTTCAAGTGGAACTTAGTGGACTTCACAGCCGCCTCCCACAACCCACCAAAGTTTGGTGCATGGGGTGGTATGAAATGCCACTCTGTACCATTGGACTCTAAGTACTCAGCAACATTTGTTTGGATCTTAGCTAGCTCAGAGAGCTCACGAGCAGCTCCAACAAAATTTGTACCATTATCGCTCCACATGTGAGCGCAGTGCCCACATCTGGAGACGAAACGTCGGAAAGCGGCAAGAAACGCCTGCGTACTCAAATCACTTGAGACTTCGAGATGTATGGCTCGAGTGGCCATACAAACAAACACACAGATAAACCCTTTATAGGCACGATGACCTCTGCCCTTTGTTGTTCTAAGGTTTATTGGCCCAGCGTAATCCACTCCGCTATTTAAAAATGGTCTGGATGGAGTGCATCGTGCTGACGGCAGTTCTCCCATTAATTGACTGTTTGTCTTGGCCTTGTTCTTTATACATATAATACATTTCCGGACTTGTTGCTTGACTAAACTCTTTATTCCCACAATCCAGTACCCTGATCTCAGAAAATTCATCATGAGTTGAGGTCCCCCATGAAGAGTACGTTCATGGGCATCTGCAACTATAAGATGAGTAAGGTGTGCTTTGTGTGGAAGTATTATGGCGTGTTTCATCTGAGTTGGCAGAGCTGCTTGATGTAATCTTCCTCCAACTCTGATGACATCGTCTTCATCAATATAGGGACACAAGGATTTTATTTTACTTCCCTTTGCAGTAACACAACCATTCTTCTTGATCTGTAAGTACTCTTCTAAAAATTCTGTTCTTTGACAATACCTTATACAACACTTCATAGCTTCATTTAGCTCTGTACCCTTTAAATATTTTGTGTGATCTACATTCTTCTTCCGGTATATAAAACGTCTACAATATGCTACTATTCTTAACAATCTTCTTAATGATGAATATTTTGACCATAAACTAATCTCTTCTGTATTTACAGTGAAATGTGACTTTATAGATCTCCAAGTGTTCAACAATATTATTTGGTCTACTATATACAATATTATTTTCTTTCAGAAAACTTGGACCTTTATACCACAGTGTGTTTTCTGTCAGTAATTGAGGTGAAACTCCTCGCGATGCGCAATCTGCTGGATTGTTCTTTGACGAAACATGAGCCCACTGTACGGTACTGATGTTCGTTAAAATCTCTGACACGCGATTGGCAACAAACGTCTTCCACCTGCTCGGGTGACTATTGAGCCAGTCTAGAACGACCATTGAATCGGTCCAGGCGTGTACTCTGTTCTGTGGGATCATCATTGTCTCTGATACCTCAACCAATAATCGTGAGAGAAGTAACGCACCGCAAAGTTCCAATCGCGGGATACTTATTTGTTTTACTGGCGCAACCTTGGTTTTGGCTACCAGTAATGAAACATGTATTTGACCTTGTGTGTTTATTGTCCTTATATAAACACAAGCTGCGTATGCTAGCTTCGACGCATCACTAAAGCCATGAAGTTCTACGTGATCATCGACTGCTTCAATACCAAGCCATCTGGGAACACGTACATTGGTAAGTAGAACTAACTGATTACGGTAAGTATTCCATTCGTGTCGTAAATTTGTTGGTATCTCCTCGTCCCAATCAACGCCCGATAACCACAATTTTTGAATAAAGATCTTGGCAATGATTACACTAGGAGCTATCCAACCTAACGGATCGAATAAGCGTGCAATGTCTGATAATATGGTTCTTTTTGTTTCAGATCCTGACTTCGGTTGTAGCTGTACGGAATACTTGAAGATATCCTCACGCCGAGACCAGGTAAGTCCCAATATTTTTGTAGTATCCATTATGTCTTTTCCTACTGTTTGTTCTTTACTCTCTGTTTTTATGTTCTTACTGTCCTTAGAGTCTTGCATGTTACCTTTGTAGTTCTGTTTGTCCTTCTGGATATCCTTTTCAATTAAATCTAAAAGCTCTATGTTGTTACTATTCCACTTCTGCAATTCAAAGCCTCCTTTCTTAAGTAGTTCTGTCGTTTCATTATAAATTTCTCTTCCTTCTTCTACGCTAAAAGAACCAGTCATCAGGTCATCAATATAGAATGAAACTGGAACTAGGCGAGATGCCTTTGGAAAGTCTTTCGCTTCATCTATTGCGACTTGATGTAGAGTTTTGACAGCTAAGTAAGGTGCTGACGCGGTACCGAAAGTAACTGTTACTAATTCAAAGTCCTTAATTGGATCTCCAGGGTTTTCTCTCCAAACAATTCTTTGAAATGCAGCATCTTCTTCAGCTACTCGTACCTGACGATACATCTTAGTCACGTCTGCCACTATTCCGATAGGATACACCCTCCATCGCATAACGATGTGACGCAAATTTTGTTGTAAGGTAGGTCCTACCATTAACTCATCGTTTAGCGATATACCATTCTGATTCTTACAGGAACCATCAAAGACAACGCGCACCTTAGATGTAGTTCTTTCTTCCTTAACTACGGCGTGATGTGGTAAGTACACCGCTTCATCTCTTTTGTTATCTTCTTTTTTCACAGGTCTCATATGATTCAGCTGTAAGTATTCTCTAATAACATCTGCATACCTTTCTTTTAGAAATTTATCATTTCTAAATCTTCTCTCTAATGACATAAGTCTATTTACAGCTATTTCTCTGCTACTGCCACCGACACATCTTGGGTAATCTTCGCGGAATGGAAGTTTTACAATGTATCTTCCATCTACGGCTCTCTTAGTTGTCGCTGCATAAATATCTTCGCACCTTTGCTCTTCTATGGTAAGTATTTTCTTGTTATTATATGATTGATCTTCAATTTCCCAAAATCTTTTTAATATGTCATTTTCTTCAATATTAACGTGCATGACTGTTATTTTATGAGTATTAATATTATTGTTAATGATTTCAGGTGTAACTGTTCCCGATAAAATCCAGCCGAAAGCAGTGCTTTGAGCCAAAAGAGACCCACTTGGAGATCTTTTGACACCATCTTTTATGATCTGACTGTAGACGTCAGCTCCCAATAAGACATCTATTTTGTTCGGCTTGTAAAACTCAGGATCTGCTAAAACTAATTGATCTAGCTCTATCCATTTTAATGATTCAACCTTTCTTTCAGGTATATCAGACGTGATAGCCCGCAGAACGTAAGCTCGGGCAGTGATCTCAACATTGGACTCCGTTAATGAGCGCAGATTAAGAGTAACCATATATTTCGATATGATTGTCTTATCTGCACCAAGACCTGATACTATTCCCTTGACGGGGATTTTCTTTAATCTCAGAAACTGTACTGCATTTTCTGTGACAAATGTGGCTTGTGAGCCTTGATCTACTAAGGCTCGTAGAACTTGATAATCACCTATTTTAGACTGAGCTTTTACTAGCGCAGTAGCCAGTAAAACTTGTCGCGACTTGGTAACTGCACTCGTCGATAAACAAGACACGATAGGTACTTTTCCGTCTGAAATGCTAGGAAGATTTTCAGATCGAGAACTAGAATCGAACTTATAACCCTTTGCTGAACTGGAACTAGTACTATTAACATGCAGAAGTGTATGATGACGCTTCTTACATGTCCTGCAACAAGTTGCCTTTTGGCATTCGTTTACCATATGATTACCGCCTAAACAATTGAAACATATTTTATTATTAGCGACAAACTCACGGCGCTTATCCAAATCTAAGCCGTAAAACCTTTTGCAAAAGCATAGCTTGTGGTTTTCGGCGCAATATTCACATTTTATGTTGCTAGTGTTGCCCTTATGTGTTGCTAACATGACCTTATGACTTGCTTGATTTGTGTGTGAAACATTGTGCTGACCTATTGACCTTTTAGGTTCGATGAATTCGAACGCCCTAAAACGACTCTCAAGAAAAGTTTTGAACTGCTCAAATGTAGGTAACCCCCCCGAAGTGTCGCTACAAATTGCTAGCTCCCACTGTTTACGGGTTTCTGGGTCAAGTTTGTATGCAACTATATAAATTATTAACAAATCCCAAGAGCTAACATCAATATCCAAATTTTTAAATGCATTTATACAATCAGATGTTGTGTCTAAAATATCTTTTATGGCATTTGCAGATTCTACATAAATACGTTTTTGCCCAAAAAAGCGTCTCAGAATACAATTGGCCAAATATCTTTTATTATTGTATCTGTGTTCTAATTGTTCCCAACATTGTTTATAATTAACATCTGTAGTAGGTATATGTCTGATCAATTGTTCCGCTTCACCTGTAAGATGACCCTTTAAATAATGCATTTTGTGTACATTATCTAGTGTATCATTTTTATGTACTAAAGAAATAAACATATCGCGGAAAGTAGCCCATTCGGAGTATTTACCGGAAAATGTAGGCAATGAAATTTGAGGTAATCTTACAATCGATGGTGAAACCTTTGACTGTATAGACGTGTTACCGACTGTACTTGTCTCAAAGACCGTAAACTTATTTTGGTTAGTTTTTAATATAGTTCTATAATCTAAGTATGTTTCTTCCACACTACCATAAACATCATTTGCAAAATATGAACACTCTAATAAATCTTTAGCAGAAGAAATCTCAATAAGCTTATCGTTGTTATTTCTAAATTGAGACCAGTCTCTTTCTAAATTTTCCGTTCTAATTTCTACATATTCTAAAGTAATTCTACCTTTTGGTGATTTATTAAAATTAATCAAACCCTTTTCAATAGTTTTTTGAAGCGCTAATTGTACTTTAATAAGCCCTTCCATTTTAACTTATTAATGTCTCAATGTAGAAATAAAAATGCACAAAACAACTCTTACACAAAACTTAATTTTTATAAACAAAACATCCTTTAAATCAGTTGAAATGTTTTGCTATGCACCTTATATTACAACTAATTAACACCTTAATAACTAATAAATTTGCTTGTAAAAATTCAAAATTTTAAATCAAAGCTTAAAATTTTACAAGTGTTTGAACTTATAAAACCGGGCGGAAATCGGGCATAGGATCCCCGTTCCGTCGTTTTTTCTTAAATTATTCTAAGTCCTAAAACTACTGAATTTAATCTACAAATCTTCTAAGTCTTTTCAATGAAGTTAATAAAGTTCAAAATTGCAAATCACTTATAGGAACTCAAATGTACTTACAGTTTTATTGCACTCACTCACACAAACACTTTTCACAACACGAAGAGCTGTTGCTAGGCGCCGTCACCAGGGGGCGCTCTCGGCAGCGCTCTCAACGGCCACCGGGTTGCCGCCCGCCGTCAGGGGGTGCTCGCTGTAGTCTCGACTCGACTGATCTTCTCTTATCACCATCAAGTGTGGGTGGGTGGGGACGCGCAGCACTAATCGGCCCGTCACCGGTCACCACTGCCACTTACGTATCACTTTGACAGCGAACCACTGCCCTTTTGATACGAGTTATCACAAAAAACCTGACCAGTTTCCAAAGATCCGGCTCATTTGGACCATGTATAGGACCCAGGGGTCAGGTTGACCTGTTGATCTTTAATATAGGTTTTGGAATAAAACACTATATGCACTGGAACTATGTATTTCGATAGCATGAAATAGTGAACTGATGAACTGATGAACAAAGATAAGAATTATGGCTAGATACTAGTATAATTGAAACGTAGCCTTCGATAGCGCGATGTATCTTAAGGCAACTCCATCTAGTATGTAATTAATGAACTAAACTTAATTAAGACCTTATAAACTAAAACACAACTTCATTACCGCGATGTAATGGAGAGTAGCGCCATCTATTGGCGAACTATTGAACTATAGGGCCTGAACAGTAGGCTTCATTGTAATCCACCCAAACAATATGGATGTTCTTGGTAGTTTCAAATAAAGGATCAGAAACACAAAATAACCCCTCATTTTTATTACAAATCATCATTTAACATGACTTGTGTTCTAATTTATCCGTTATTTCCTCATTTTTCATGTATGTGCTAACAACTTTCTCTGAAGCTATTCTATACTGTTCACTTCAAGTTTTTGGCTCCTCTTATTTCAGCAAGGTTATGTTGGTTATTTGTAGCCATATATTCCAAAATCATAACATTCTCTACTTTCGGCAGATTCCGTGAGTCCGCTTTTACAAAATTATTTCACGACATAGTAGTTTTTTCACGAAATAATAAGAAAACTGTTAATTCGCGTCGCTTGTGGTATTTTTACAGTAAAAAAAAATAAAAGAATGAGTGACACATAAGTGTTGACATTTGTTTGACGGCATTCTTTTTTCCCTTGAAGCAAAGGTGTTACACAATGTTACGCCAACAGTGACGTCATCGTAATAAAACGATCACGTTTTTTCAAAATTCCGTATAAAAGTTATTACTTTAAAAAAACGAAAATATTGAAATTAGTTTCTCAAATTGATCTATTTTATCCATTTCAACTATAAAAACAGCATGTCGAAAATATTAGACATTCCCCATTGCCATCAATTATTCTTTATTGTCATGGTAGTTTCATTTTTTAAGACACATTGCAGTAATTGTGGTACGTCAGCATGTCGGCGCAATCGAAAGCGAACTATAATAAAGTCTAAAACGCCAACTTTATTTGGGTGCTTATGAAGCCGTTTTTGAGGCGCTGACCCGAAATGATCTATGATTCAAATATAAAAAAATCATTTATTATAGCAAACAATTACTATAGAAGTATTACTTAAACATTTCTCAATCATCAATCTTTTTCCTTCACAAATAAATCACTTTGTGAACGACCACTTTATTACACCTCCTCGCAACCCCCAAACACTCATAGTGCGATATGTACACAATTAGAATATCATTTAATATTCTGTCAACAATAAGTGCAGTTGCAGGGTGCGGCCGCGAGAGGGCGCCGAGCCAAAACAAACGACGTACAGGAAAATGTACTCGCACTCCCCTGCGAACAGTTAAGCCCTATGCAAAATAAAACACTCCATTGACATACATGTCTTTGAAATTTATTAAAAATTCAGATGGCTTAAACGGTAGGTGGGGGTTAAACGCTGAGCCGAAAGGATTATTTGATATTCTAAATCGTTTGCTTTTCTTTGTTTTTTTAACTTAAAGATAAAATAATATGGCTCTTTGGAGGTTAACCCTTAGAGTCCCAGCGCGCATTTCCGCATGTCAATACAATAGATTTTTCTATTATGTCTCACGTTGGAAAGATAAGTGGTTTAATTAACTTTATGATACAGAGTGATTTCATTAATTTTACGTAATTTTTTTGCTTTAAATTTTTCAATGAAGAATGGCTTATGCAGAGTTGTAATTCTATGTTGTAATATTTCGGGATTTCTTTCAATAATTGTCTAGTCATTGCTCTCATAAAAATTCAAACAGTTGCATAATAGTTAACGATAATAAAAAAATCGGGACATTGTGCAACGTTATCAAAGATGGCCGGTTATCTGTTTATGATGATTAGGCGGTGGATGGTTGCCAGGCAACGGGGGTAAGCGGTCAGCCAGTGGGCCGGGGGGTCGGGGGGACCGTTCCTCATACTCGAGTCATTCGTAACATCGTCTGCACCCCCCCTCCCCTTATAATTATTCCCACTGTGCTGGACTGTGTTAACTTTAATGTTATACTTTATCTTAATAAGGGTGCCTTCTACTGATCTATTAGGATAACATGTCTGTTTTTCTCAGATTTTGATAGATAATCAAGAAGAGTAGACAAATGATTTGATTTTTATACGTTTTTACTAAATTAGTTTTTACGTTTCAATATTTTTCGTGGGTTACTGGGTACCTATTTTCTACAATAAAATATATTTATTTAGCGTAAAAAATCCATTTATAGCTATTAGGGTTAATCTCTGTGTCTATTTCTTCGTCATCAGCCTATATACGTCCCACTGCTGGTACAGGCCTTCCTCATGGAGAAACACATGAGGAGTATGGGCCGTAACACCACCACGCTGGCCCAATGCGGGTTGGTGGGTAGATAGAGTCACAATTGTGACCGGGACCAACGGCTTAACGTGCCTTTCAAAGCACGGAGCTCGAGATCACAAAGTCTTGGTCACCCATCCACGGCCTGACCATGGCGAAGGTAGCTTTGTTTTCGATCGAAGCCAAAGCGCACTGACCACTACGCCGAGCTCCTCTATATCCATATCTTATCTAACAGTAAAAGAATTTTCAAAATCGGATCATTAGTCTACGAGAAATACCCCCAAACATTCATACTCGCAAAAATTACTACTTTATTATTCGTATTGATTTAACAAAACGTTCTTACCACAGAGCAACATAATCTCTTGGCGCTGTGAAATTCCTTTGCCCTGTGGTCAAAACATGAAACACACTCATAACTTCAAATGCACTCATTTTAGGTAACGTCGCCAAAAGATAATGTGCGAGCCCAAAAGAGATTTTTCACCAATTTCTGCTCATTTAATGCTGAAGCGAACGAACTGATCTTAATCGCCACGACCAAGGGGCCTCATCCGATTTTGTTCTGTGCAGCTAAATAGCAAACGCTTATTCTGTGGCCGGAAGCTTTAAAAATGGCAGCCGGTGTAAAGCGCGTTTAATTTGGCCCGTTTGATAAGTGCAATTGTAAAAAATTTTTTATCATTATTTACTTTTTACTTATTTCTTGATGTTTATATATATTCAGGATATTTATATGTATTTATCTATTAAATATATTTATCCGTCATCTAGTGTCCGTAACACAAGCAGCATTACTTGCTTAAAATGGAGCTAGTTGATTGGTGTGAATGTCAGGTTTTTTTTATTTATTCTTGACTTAGTACTTCCGTAGTTTGTAAGTCTTTTTTTCAGTGTCACTTTTCTGAAGTCTTGGGTTCGAATCCGATCGCGTGTCCTTTCTTGTATAATTTTGTTAACATAACATTACCCTTGTATCATAATTAAGAATAGTATATTTATGGCGTACTATGCTAATCATTGTATGTTTGTTGTAGTTCCCAGTACGATACACGCTTTTACATAAATTTAGTCACTTTTATAGTACATGCACTATTTTATAAGGAAATGATAGTGCAAAATCCATGAACTAGATTTGTGTGTGTATACGTGTTGGATATTATTTTTACAGTAATGTTCTCTGTACAATAGCAAAAACTATTATAGCGTAGTCGATATTCCAATATACCAACAACAATGACAATAAACTATCGCACTATCAAGAGTGCATTCAACTCTAACGCGATACTATTATTAAACGGAATTCGATTAAAGCCGAACCCTCCTCGTCGTTTGTGAAATTGACATTTATTCTTCGTTTTTCATTGTTGCAGCAGTCGGATCTATTGTTAATTAGCTTAAACGGCCCATGCGCTGTGCCATGCCAGACAAAACCTGCTGCAGTGATCAAGATAATCAAAATTTTGTTTGAGCATTTTTCAGCAATCAAAAGTATGTTATTCAAGAATATTATAAAGCGCTGCACCGCTGCGGCGAAAGCTGGAACTAACGGACTTAAACTTGTAGCGTTCCGGCACAACACGTAGCGACATCTGTTGGGTAATAGAAAAAGCTTAGCTTAGCTTAGAAATAAGTTACATTTAACCTTTTTTCTCTTCAAAATAGTTTATTTTACAATACTTTTTTAATAAACAAACAAAGTAAATATTTAAACATGTGATAATAATTATTTTTCTTTGATATTATTATATACTTTTGCTATTAGCAATAGCATTCTACCACTGAACGCTACTAGTGCTCGGTGGCGATATTATATTAGATATTATAAAATATTTTTGTGATTAGTAGTAGAAGTTTGTTTTAGGAAATAATTTCTTTTCTGTGTACAGGCCTATTCACGGAAGTGTCGGCCCAGAGCTGGCGCAGCCAAAATGAGCATATTTTTAGTATTGTTTAAGTACCACTTCATCAATGTAAATCGAACTTTTGTGAAGTGCAGTTTTTAAATAAATTGAAACAAACAATTTTCGTATTTTGCGCAAACAGTAAACTTAAAACTACGATAACGAAGAAGGTATGTAATATTTACACTTGTTTCTTTGTTTGCCTATTTATCAATAACGATGAGTATAAGTAATTTGATCCTTTTAGCCTAGATTTACATAGCTTAATCTATAAAGGATTTCCTTATAATAATTATAAACAAAAAGTATAAGAATTACTATTGAAAAAAAATTTGGAAACAAATTACACACAACCACAGTAATCTTACATGCAAGTATGTCTCTGAAATATTCCCCATATGTACCACTTTTGATAAGTCAGTAACTTAACTGCCGAAATATTAATACTAGTTCTCTCTTTGCCCATGGATATGATATTTATTAGGTATATTATGTAGTATATATATATTTTTTCTTTTTTTATTTAAGATGGGTTTGCTCTTGACTTCAATCTAGCCGAAGGCAAAGATGATGTCGACGATTAGATTATTATTTTAGTCTTACTGTTTTTTTATGCTTTATATCCTGGTTTGCATGGCATGAAAATGTTAGAGGTGGACTTGATCAAATCGGAGACATTCTATGGAAGGGACCGATCAATTCCCCCCACGTAAGTACGACTAGAGAAAGCGAAATATGTAAGGATCGTAGCAAGGAGAGAGCTGTAATCTCTCAATAGGAAAAAACGTAATTGTATGTTAGTATATTTTCCATCTCTTTATTTATTTTACTTAAGAGGGGACACAATGGGCAAGCAGATCACCTGATAGACAAAATCAACGCCGTTGGACATGGCCATCTGTAATACAGAGGTATTGCAAAATGTTACCTGCCTCCACGGAGAGCGATTAAGAGAAATGAGATGTAGGCAAAGGCACCGCAAAAGCAGTCCATTGCCATAGTCCGCGCTTCACCAAGCAGATACCTACTGCACTCAGCGTGACAGGTGGTGAGCCCGTCGCCACCACATGCTATTGGATGGTTGTGCAGTTCTCAACGACACCCAAGGGAAGGGATAGGTTGATAGTATTGAGTTGGTAAGTTATACCTAACAATTATTAATTATTGAGTAACCGAACAAAAGATTTACAGATATTCTAATGTAGAGAAAACTTAAATGTATATCCTACAGTATCTCATCGTGTCCATGAGTTCTCTTTCGATTAAATCACCAACAAAAATTACATAGCATTTAGTTGAGCGGATTCCAATTTCCACAGATAATAAATGTTATCACAGACTATTCAGAGCAACTAAACGAAACAGTGTCGTAGGCAACACGGCAACATTATTACATACGAGAATTATTTGCCCCCATCTGGGTGGCTCGATTAAAGCCGTAAATACTTTGAGATTAATTATCTCGTAAACATTGAGCGGGCGCCTGCGAGTCGAATCGCTCACCTACGCCGTGAGCGCGATACAAATTCAACTTTTCCAATTAAATTTCGTGAGGCATTAATAATTATTTGGGTACATCAATTTGTTTCGTCGCGCGGAGCTCCGAGCTGCCGGCTAAGGATTTCTATGCGCGAGGTAAAGAATACAACGATGTATCTCAAGACAAACACTTGTGTGAAAAATGAAATAATAATTTAATAACCTCTTTGTTTGAAACAATATTTAGAGGACTAAACATTTTCACACTTCAACTAATTTTATGAACATGACTTTCAAAGAGTATTTAACATTCAGGCCAAAATTATGTTCTATTTTATTTCTTACAGTTTTGACAGTGATTACAATATTTTCTTTATTGGCGTCTGAAAATTATAAACATGAGCATAAAAAGTAGAGGTTGAATTAACATACTTTGATTTGGTTTTAATAATATATTATTTCTGCTGTATTCATTTCACACGAAAAAATTAATAGAATATAATTATGTAACAAAAAACATACATTTACTTATATGCAAGCAATATCGCATAATAAAATACAAAAAAAAACAAAATAAATAATTAAAACGTATTATTAAATTAAGACGTCGTTAGATCTATCGTCTAGCTCCGTAAACCCTATTTTCATTCCAAACCCGCTAACTTTGGAATTAATTAAATTAAACTTGAAAATGAAATATTAACACTTTAACGTATAAAATTTAATACTGTTAAGTTATAACGTGATTATTCAACTCGGCAATTTCCAAAAACATCCAGAAAATTAAATTTAGGGACGGTGGCGCCTTTGAGCGTTTCCGCTTTTGTGCGCGAGACGCGAGGCGCTCGCCACTTCGCACTGTGAAATTAATTTTCTTCGTCTTTATGTAATTTAATTATAAACATTTCAATATGGCGCTCAGGGAATTTCCGCTCCGGGGAGAAGTTAAATAGAAACGTTTGATACTTATCTCCTAATACACTTCTGGAACGATTGCACGATTCCGACGAAATTAATTATTTTATTTGATAAAACCCTCGTGTCTGTAGGTTGTTCGTTATAGGTGCCTATTCTTGATTAAATATCTAACTTTGCTTTCAAAGAAACGAGCTTTTTATAATTACAGACATTAATTTTTAAATCTCTCTGTTTGACTTTATGGTTAAATATAAGGTACCTACAATGAATATTTTGTATTTCATCTTTTAGATATTGTATATTTACACTAAACTAAACCATTATAGAATACAGCTTATAGAGATGGCTGCTTTGACTACATAATTTGATTTAAAAACGCGCCGTATTAAACTCAACTGGTCGACTGCGAACTACGTCGACTGTACCAAGTAACTTTTGACGAAGTTTTACTTTAATTACTACATCAATAATAGGGTTCCATCGCGTCCCATAACCGAAATTAAAAGTATCTATTTGTCGAGTGGCGGCTGACAGATGCTAGTGCTTGCATCCCTCCATTCACGGTCCAGCGACGAGAGCGAACATCAAACATACAGCGCAACCTTCTGCCAGCTTATCTGCCTTTCACAATCTGATCTGCAAAAATATCTACAACCCGACCTATTGTGTCCTGTTTATTAAATTTCATTTTACGTTCATACAACAACACTTTTGTCGGACACTTTTTGTCGCGATTTGGGACATTTTACGGATGGATTGCCTCGTGACATCTACTTTTGTAGCCGGCCGGCGGCACCGTCTTTTTGTGCCCGCCGTTATTATGGCCAGCATTGCGCGTATTATGTCATAACACAAGCACCGGCGTACTCTCGTGCGCTTTTTGTCGTGCTATTTTATTTTAAATTGAATTCTATGTTTACATTGTCATCGCTGTAAACATCCTGCTTTTTGTATGGCATTTTTAATAAGCAGTATTACTAACCGACGTTAAAAGCACTCGTCACTAAGCCGGATCCAAAACTTCTACCTGGTTGAGGATTACCCGTGATTATACAATGGTGCACATAGAAATTGAGGTTGATGACAGTTATGAAGGCAACAAATTAGTGAATAGTCTAATATTTGCCCCTTGATTTCAAATAAACATCGGTATTCTATATTCGAGTGAGCTTTCGGAAGTATTGAATGATAAATATACTTATATTTAGTGAAATTCAGGCATTTGTTGTATTCTGCATAAAAACTATCGTAATCCAGAAACAATACACCTTAGATTAAACAATCCAGCCCTACGTTACTAAGAGCAATAAGACTTACAACTCCGCCCCTACCAAAACAATCCTGTATCTCGGTGTCTTCACTAATGGCGCAAGTTCGACAGTCGAAGTTAGTTCGAGTGTTCTACGGCAGCAATAAAGATAAATCCAGCAATAATATGTTCGGTTGGCCTTACGGGATTGCTTGGGCACGAAATTGAATTTGCATGGAGTCTTAAGTCGACGGTTGAGGCAACGCCCGGCTCATTCGCTGGACAATTACTGAACACCAAATGTTGGGAGACGATTACGCGGTTGAGCCTATTGAGCCGTTCAGCGTTCCATTTCGAAAGCAATACAGCAAGTTGAGGCGAATTTTAACCGCCTCTCTGGTCTAGTGGTTCACACCACCGGGTGTTGATCGGGAGGTCCGGGTTCGATTCCCCATGGGGGCAGAAGTTTTTCTGCTCGGTTTGGTTGGTGGTAGGGCTTCTAAGCCCGCCTGGCTTGCTACCACCGTCTTACTTAAATCTGTCCCCATAATAACAATGTTATAAGCAATGTTGTTGTGTTCCAACAATCAGAGGTAAGATAGCCAGTTCCTCAGTTGTTGAGGATTACAGGTGAAGCTCGCTTCCACCTTCGGCCTTATCGTCACTCACCATCAGGTGATATGAAGGCCAAGAGCTTACCTGTCATATGTAAAAAAAAAATATTTATCGGCGCTCTGGGTGTTCTTGGTCAAACTTACAACAACGTTGGTAGCATAAATATCAGTGGTTCCTACCAAACTTCAGAGCTGTATGCGAAGCAATCTGGAGAGCAACTCTCGTAATCCTCGCCGTAGGGCCAGCTATATGAAAGGACGCTCCTTATCCCTTGATCCCGTTGTTTACCAGACATTAAGCAGATAACAAGTCCTCGCCCCGATACCGTCGCAGCAGATTAAACCCGGTACCCGTAATCCGAACTTCGATTAATTTCATCCAATACTTACTCTGGGAATACTTAATGGCTTCCAGTGTCAATTACGCCTTACATGAAGAAATACCTACGTGAGTCAGTGAATCGGTCATTTAAACACACAATACCTTTCTTTTCATTATTAGTTGTAACACAAACGCTCAAGTGTTATCTAATTTATAATTTAATTAGTTATTCCAATACCCAAAAGGGTTGTATAATTTCGTTTTCCTCTAATGTGTATAACATATTTTTACCATCACCTAGGTTTTTATAACAAAAAATATGTATCGTCAGTGCTTGAACGAACTAAAACCTAAGTTATAATATTCCTGTGTTTCAGGACTTCAGGCCTCCTTTAGTTCAATTTTCGCTTATATGTATCTAGGACTAAGATGTGAATAGGGGCAATAATTTTATACCTATGTAAATGCATACATAACATTTCTTCACGCCTCTTTCCCCGAAGGGGCAGGTAGAGGTGTTAACACTCGCAATTTACTAGATATGTTGAGTCCGCCACCATGTAACAGGTGGCGAGCCTGTTGCCATGCACCGGGCACAATGTCATGCAAGCAACATTCACAAAGAACTGTACAAGAGTTTAGCTTGTTTATATAAATTCACTAGTTTTATTATATTTTAACATACATACATACATAAAATCACGCCTATAATCCCCGAATGGGTAGGCAGATTCCAAGGAGCACTGTGTTCCTTAAGACCACATTTAGCCAAACAAAAATTGGGTTTGGTCAGATAAAAAATCGTGAAAGAGTAGTAACAAGTGGCTAGCTCATCGCCTACTCGATCACAGACCCAGTACCCGATACGCCCTTAGTCGACTTTTACGACAAGCTAGGCAAGCAAAGCAGTTGGTACATATTTTAAGGCTAAGCTAAAATTCAATGTTATTTATTAATGTCGTTATCGAGCTACAACAATACATTAATGGAATATTGGTAAAATTTTTATACACCTATGCAAAGATCAATGTAAAGTACCAATGTAAATAGTATGACATAAAATAAAAACTTAATTTTTCTTCTATAATTGAATTAAACGAAATTTACAAATTACAAAAGCTAGCTGACATATAAAAAACCGGCCAACTGCGAGAGTTCCGTACTAATGACTAGGTAAACAACAGTGTACACAAATTTCATATTGTAAAATAAAACTAAATATGCTAGTGGACAAAAAATTAGGCCACTCCTATTTATCATTTATTCATTTATCATTAATATGATCTTTTTAAAAAAAAATATGATTAGTACGTTGAATGAACGTGTATCATTATCGTTCATCTAATACAGTTATTATATCGATAAAATTAACAAGAGTAAGTGTTATAGTAATCTTATAGTGATTTTTTTTTGGAATAACCGAAAGGAGATTGCCGAAACTTGTACCAACTGCTTATGAACCATTTATTCACCATAAACACTTCAATAATGTTTGATTACCTTTAGCAAATTATGAATTAATAAACAATCCGGATTTACGAGATGTTACTAAAAAGTTAATGCAAATCCTGACATCCATGTGCATTTTTGGTAATCAAGAATTTGATAGATGCATAGTGCATTACCATAGTAAAAAAATATATAAACGATTACTAGCATTAAAAACAAACACTTGGAAAATTTACTGCAGAACGATTGATTTATTGATGATCTATAGCTATGCCCGCGGCGTCGTTCGCGTGACTATTGGTTAAACGCCGATAAAAGTTTTCAAAAAGAGTTTTGTGTGTTTGTTAACACTGCATTTTATTTTACAAAGTGCTCAACATTAAATTCCTACCTCTTATTTGAAAAATGTTGATTGTTAATAGTTGAACTAAAACCTCTAAATTGGAATAATGAAAATAACATTTCTTGTCAGTGTAATCTGATTGATAATAATAATAAAAAATCTTTATTGCGTACACCAAAAAGAAAATTACATAGAAAATCCTTAAAACTAGATGTTTTGGTTTTGATTGGCGGCTTTGGCGGATCAATTGTTGGCATGGTAATAAAAATCTGTTGTCGTGTTGTTATTTTACAATGCCGGGAAATTTTAAAATTCAAAATGAAATTACATTTTGACGGAATATGTCACTTAATACTTGGTCGAGCAGCTATTGATAAACACGGATGTACCCGCGCGGTACCCGTTCCCATAGGAATATCGGGATAAAAACTAGCCTATGTCCTCTTTCGGGCTCTAGACTATCTGTGTACCAAATTTCAATTGAATCGGTTCAGTAGTTATGACGTGAAAGCAAGACACACAGACAGACAGATAGAGTTACTTTCGCAGTTATAATATTAGTATGGATGATTGAAATTATTCATTTTCATTTCATTCATTTCATTTCATTTTCATTTGATATCCTATGATATTATGATGTTTAATAAATCTGATGTTAAATATAGCTGCATAAAATCTTTTCATTGTTTAAATGATCGATCTATTTATTTATCTGATACAATTAAATCGAGTTTTTCAATCGATTCATTTTAGATAAAATTGAATCGAATTATGTTAAATAAAATAATTTTCTATGTCAAAACCTCCACAATGAATTTGTTTAACATTTTTTTCAAGGTTTTTCATTCTAGACGTCTAAATAATAAAAATAAAGGAAATATGCACTATACCTAATGTTTACAATAATAATTATTCACATACCTACTTAGTGAGGATGTATAATTAGTTAACTCATAAAAATGTTTAGTAGCCCACTGCAGTGCTGCGCACAGTTCTGGTTATCTCTTAGTATTTACAGTACCTTATTATTATATTGCTTATACTTTTATTTACTAACACTCGTATGAACACAAAAAATTCAGGATTGTATTTTTTTATTGGGTCCTTACCTATGAAATTGCTGTTGTTTTTCTCTCTTAGTATTTTGTCTGTAACTTTTAAGTTTCAGAGTATTCTTAAAAAATATTTATCTCCTCTAAAAATAGACCATATTTTTGAGCTCTTTTTATTTGTTTTTATAATTTGTTGTAAGTTTAATAATGTTGAAATCGGACACGAAGACAACTCTTTTTAAGTGCCTCCCGAATACATCATTTGATTTACATTCACATAAAAACGATAAATATTTTTTATGAAGTGTGATATTACACATATTGCTTAAGCTTGTCTTATGATACATGCCAAATATTATTAACTTTGGATTTGATGTTGTGAAGAAAACTGAAAAAATGTTAGTATGGAAAATGCAGAGTTCCCCAAAATCTCCATACAAAACACCAATTTCATAGGTAAGGAACTAATATAAACAAAGTGACCTTTGTTGTATTGCTTATTTTTTACATACAGTTTTGAGAAATATTAATAATATATAACGAAAAGCAACTTGGTACATGCTTCCATACCATAATCGGCACTCTAACTTTATTATTTTACGTTCAATAACCTAGAGGAGGCAACACTGAAGAAAAATTATCATCAGCGAAACATTTAATTTTTTTATCAGTTTTTTGTTATTCGTTATAGCTTTTTCTTGGGTCTTTAAAAAAAGTTGGTAATTTAAAAATGCATTATTTCATTCAAGAATTTCATACCTCATAATTAATAAAAAAAATATTAAAAAAATTTCATTTAGAATTTCAACCACCATGTTTGGTAGGTGGCCTTATTTTATTGTCCACCAATATATTTTATGAAAATATCACATTTGTGAAAAAAACATAATTTTTGAAAATGTTAACGTTTCGAATGTATGAAAATGTTAATTTATTTGTACATTTTATTTATAAAAAGAAAAAAGACTACAGTAATAAAAAGTACAAGAATCCTCCAAATCCATTCTAATTGGTATCTGGAGAATTGTGAGATTACTTGATCTAGGAAGTTATTTTTAAATCCCTATATTATGTATTTACTAACCAGAAGACACGATTGTAATTTGTTGTTCAAATTCAATTTACAGTACAGAACACAATCAATGAATATTTCAACACCACACTCGCTGACTGAATACAATTTCTCCATCAATAACTAAAACAACAGTAGTCCATTAAGACGGTGATGAATCCAATTGGCTCATTACTATTCAGCTTGAATCTGGACAAGGCCTAACTAATTAGATGGCTCCTTCCAACAAGACATTCCAATATTTGTGTTGGGCGTCTTAAATCACATTTAGGTGCCGTAACAAGAGGACAGGTATATTTGTCCTGTGATAAAATTTAGTTTACCGCAGTAGCATTCTAGTCATGTAGGCTCGAGACCGAACAACGGTAAGCACACATGTCTCTAACCGGCAACAAATACAAATATACCACAAAGTTTTGCATTGCTGTACCGATTGACGCTGTGGGCTGTGGAAATATTGTACAATTTCATTCGTCTTCGCAACCTTTGTTATTAAGTTTTAAGATTATTAATAACAACTTACAGTTGCGGCACAGTACGATGGCCGTTTGACGTTAGCCTACTCATGAAGTTTCGTAATTAAAATATTAGGTCCTTACTAATGAAATTGGTGTTTTTATTCTGTCTTAGCAATTTGTCCGTAACTATTAAGTTTCAGAACATTCTTATAAAATAATTGCCTCTTCTAAAAATAGACCATATATTTGAGCTCGTATTATTTAATTTGATAATTTTTTGTAAGTTTAATTGTGTTAAAATTAGACAAAAAGACAATTATTTTTAACTGCCTCCCGAATACATCATTTGATTTGCATTAACATAAAAATGATGAATAATTTTTATCAAGCGTGTTCACACACATATTGCTAAAGCTTGTCTAATGATACATGCCAAATATTATTATCTCTGGATTTGTCATTGTGAAGAAAACTGATAAGATGTTAGTATGTAAAATGCAGACATCCCCAAATCTCCATACAAAACACAAATTTCATAGGTAAGGACCTAATATTTACATAAATAGAAGCGAATTGCTGTTCTTTATTGTCAATAGTGACGTGCAGTAAGTCATAAAATTTATCGAATTTGTAATTTTAGGACGCAATATTATTTATTAAATTGATTTCTAAACTATATACATTAGGGTCCCGCGAACATTATATAAGATTATAATTATTGGTGTACTTATTTACCACACAACTCGGCATTTGTTTTTTGAATATCAACATTTTTTAAAATGAAATCTTTTACGATCGTCACATAGGATCGCACAACTACTACTTTCTTTCGAGAATAAATTGACATTTCACATCACAAGTGTTATATGTCAAAACTACCTTAGCCTGCCGCAACTATAAAAACCTAATAATTCCCAATAACAAGTCTCCCAGATATTACATATTTTTCATCCTTTATTTTTAACATATTATTACAATACGAGCTTAAATGTAGCAATCGAAATTATTGATATAGATCGACAAACGCACCTGTCCTTGTCTATTTAGAAAAATCTGCCATATTTATAGATTTATGTTCAATATCAGTATCAAGGCTTGTTTATACAATACACATAATAATATAATTTGACTTGACTTTGACTGACCCAATGCGGGTTAGTAAGCGTCGTCGTATAATTCTAAAGGGAAGACATAGGCTTACGTTTTAGCTAGTACAAAAATAAAAAGGTGCAGTTTTGATACAATAGAATATTAGAGACGCCATAGACTATCACAGATCGGGAACTGTTTGGACATTATAAAGGTAAAGTTGTCACAGATTAATTTCTATTCCATTGATTGCTTGATTCGTTATGACCTCATATTATGTATCCATGGTAGCCTACTAGGTATTTTTAAATTTTGAAACCATTTTTTCGTGTTTCACAAATCAGCAAACAAAACCACAAAAAGTATAACATTTTAGACGGCATTTTCAATTTTCGTCTCAAATCAAAGACCCTTCTTAAATTGAGGTTTTAAAATTTAATTCACTACACTTTAAAAGATATGCAAGAGCAGTCTGACAAACATTTATAATAATATAACTTTTTAGCCGCAGCCAAGGGAATGACAAACTGAAAGGCGAAGTCTCAATCTGCAAACACAAATATAAAGCTAATTAAAAAGTTTCAAACTAAATTATGAGAGGGGTTGCGCCGATGGTCTCCGTACCAAGATTGTCACTAAGATTTAATCAAAGCGAGCTTCATCGCTGGGAATTCACATAGGGAGGAAGCAGCTTTGGCGTGAGTGAGCAAATCTTAAGCGACAAAGTTTCGTGGTACCGAAGCGAATGTTTGCACGAGACTGTTACGGCAACAAACATCGGTCTCACACTCAGAGAATTCCAAATTTAAATTAGATATTCATAACAGGCAACGGGGATCTGCTCTTTTTGTAAATCCCATCGGAGTACCCGTTGCGCACGCGTTACAGTTTTGATAATATTTATTATAAATAATTTGGTATGAATGTGCCTGAAGCAACGAATGAAACCAAACTGTGCCTACTTAAAATATAATGTTGTGTCGAGAAGTGAGCCCATAAAAACAAAAAGAGTGCGATCCCTTCGGACTATTAATTCAAGTCAAAGCTAAAATGCGACAAAGGCGAGTCAGCTCATAAAATTTATAGGCGATCGAATGAGATAATATGGTCGACGTTAAGAGCAGCTTAGACAGTTTGGAAATTTAAATGTGAAGTAAGTTTTGCGAGATTGCGCGGTATAAATCAGCCCGGCCGCGCCGCGCCGCACCGCGCCGCACCGCCGCCGTCCGCCGCTCACGCCGGCGCGGCGATAAATCCGCAACTCCCCCGGGCTTCTTAACCGTTCTCCATCTTCATGTACACACCATCTCGGCTCCAAACACCTGTTTGTGTATGCAACATTGAAACGCTGGGGATTTACACCTCTTTTTAAACTGTAAGCCACGTTTAAGCACATTATGATGAAAATTTGATATTGCTCAAGAATTTGATTTAAATAAACCTTACACACTAGTATAGACAGAGAAAGGTAAAAAATACATTATAAACACTTACCTTTCCTAAACTAAACTTGATGTAAAGAATGTTATGTGAGATTGGATGTTAAGAAAAAATGTCTTAAAAATTTTGGATATTAGGTACTATTAAAAATATAATGACGTTACTGATACTGAAAATATCAGAAATTAATGCAATGACGAGAAGCACACTGGATAAGTGCCCAAAACATAAAGAGATTTCCTAGTGGAATTATGTTTGATAGAAATAAAAGCCAAAACTTTCAGCGACTGTACAAACAAGATCATAAATTAAATCAAAATAATTTAAATAATTTTATTTCACAGGCTAAACTTAGCATTTAAAATCGTCAAAATTACACATAGTCAAATTTATTAAACTTAAAGTAAATGTTTAAAGACAGTGACAGTGACTAAAAATAAATATACATTAATTGAAAATTTCACTAATAATATCGGACGAATGAAGTTAGTCTTCATTCGTTCGATTTGATTCGGTCAATTATTTACAACAAATTCCTGGCCAATGTTTCTAGCATTTATATTAGGTCCTTACCTATGAAATTGGTGTTTTGTATGGAGATTTTAGGGATGTCTGCATTTTACATACTAACATTTTATCAGTTTTCTTCACAACGACAAATCCAGAGATAATAATATTTGGCATGTATCATTAGACAAGCTTTAGCAATATGTGTGTGAACACGCTTGATAAAAATTATTCATCGTTTTTATGTTAATGCAAATCAAATGATGTATTCGGGAGGCAGTTAAAAATAATTGTCTTTGTGTCTAATTTTAACACAATTAAACTTACAAAAAATTATCAAATTAAATAATACGAGCTCAAATATATGGTCGATTTTTAGAAGAGGCAATTATTTTATAAGAATGTTCTGAAACTTAATAGTTACGGACAAATTGCTAAGACAGAATAAAAACACCAATTTCATAGGTAAGGACCTAATATATTTTACAACATCTAAAGCTGTACTTAGTAAAACTATATGTGATGAAAATGTTTTGTGTGGCATAAAAGGAATATTTTAAAGAAAGTATGTCCTCATATATCCTTACATTAATTCTCGTGGTGCTTCATGCGTAACACTAAAGACGTGGTAATATGCAAAAGAAATAGCGTAAGTATCACAGTTTAAAAACTCCCCGATCAAAAACTGTCAATAAAGACAATTTATTCAAACTGTAAACAATGTTGTAATTAACAGGTCAGAAAGCCTGGCTGTATTTACAATGTCTCCACTTATTATAAAACACAAAACAACAAACATTTCCCACTTAGCTATTTCATCTGTCAGCCGTAGCTCCCAAAGTATTTTCCGCCCAATTCTTTTTCACGCTACATTTCAAGAATCTTATTTTTGTAATTACAAAAATGTCTAGTACGCCGACGTTATCCTTAATTGCTGGACATAAAAATTCCATTTAAATTTCCCTTTTAACGATCGGGGAGAAGTGTCTAATTGTATAATACACTCGTTTGCGTATTTTTATTGTTCGTACAATAATTAGAACATAACGCGACTTCGCCCTTTTTAAGCAGTCCCGTAATTAAACTTTTCTTGGGAGCTGTAAAAGAATATTGCAATGCGAGCGTACCTTTCAGCGGGGGGCAGGGAGGGTCGGTTATTTAAGAAATGGAAAGAAAAGCAATTTACTGCTTATCAACGGGAGTACCGACCCGCGGGTCACTCCGAGCAAAAAGTATTGTCGACTACAGAGCCACTCAAGAAAGTTCTGCAACATCTCTCGCTCGTCCATTAATAAATAAGATTAGTTAAAACGTAAAACTAGCGCCTCTTGAAATAGGTTGCTCCGCCAAAATTGTCAACAGTTAGTCAGGACTCAGGTGCTAAGCCTTCGACAGAAAATAGATTAATCTACAAAGTTATTCTATTATAAGTTGTTGTACAAGTTTAAGTGAAAATGGTTTAAGTTGACGAATTCCGAACGTAGTTCGACGAGAACGCGAGTTTCGACTAATTTCTGCGAGACAGTTTTCATGAGACTTGAGAATTAGTACATAATACAGTCTAATGCAGATTTAAATGCAACGTCTTCTTAGGTACGATAAATAAAGGAACTAACGATCGATATACAATAGCCATAATAGCTATTTTACAAAATCTTCGTTCAGTGGTAAACCTATCATTATCTGCATTTGAATTCATGGAAAAAATACAAAGTAAGTCTGTCCTATTGTAAAAAATATTCATTTTACTCCCAAACCCTCCTTTAGCTACCTACGTTATCTGTTTTATCTACGACCCTTTAAACATGTGAACTACATAATTCTATTGATTAATGAAATCAAAAACAATCACGATTATAAAAACAGAACTCATCCATCAACCTGCTGCCTGTTATAAATTGAACTTCTAAAATGCGTGGCGAAACTTTGCAATGATCACATAGGGTGAATGCATTTTTGTACTTAGTGATAACAATAGGGTGTCTGCCCGGGTCAATTGTTTGACAATACAGCTGTGCGTTGATACGTGCAACACGGGGATAAATGAGACATCGTGCGCAGGGGCATCCCCAATAAATTGCTAAACTTTATGGCTGTCATTGATTCAGTCTGCTCCGAACTTATTAAATTTACCCAGGCTTTATACAGTTTTGATCAATGTTACGAGTAGAAAGCATGTTTTATATTTAAGAAGGTATAGGTCAATTTTTGGTGTTATAACAATTTGAGATTTTTTGACAATATTTACCTTTCGCAAATAAAATTACTATTGTTTTATTTAATTCCCGTGCTATAAGAGATAATTTCTCTTTTTTATTTTAATGTGTTCAAATAAAATTGAGTCCTCAGCGTATAATTTTTTAAACTTCCTCAAAGACGCACGTGATTGATGAACATTTAACTTAAAGTATATTAACTGTATAAATTAAACGAAAGCTAAATTTGCGCTCAATCACTTATAGCTAATATAAATTCCGGCAATGTTCCTTGAAACGCTGTGTCAACCTATCAATCAGTATAAAAATTCCCGTTGATCCCCTTAATTTAATCAAAAGATCGCTTTGGCTGGTCATGGGCAAGAAAAAAACGGAATGACGCAACGCCGACACGGTGATATAAAATTTTCATGGAGCCAGGACTGGGGTGGGGGGGGGTCCCCCGTCGTAATATCCAAGTCGAGCCGAGTAACCAATAAATTACAATTTGACATAAACAAAACCCCACTCTAGTACACGTAGCTCGAATTATTTATTACAAACACGGGTAGGTATTTTATGCCTACGATTGGTTATAGTATTTTACTTGTATTTCTCTTCGTGAGTTATACATACAGTACATGAATAGCATCCTAAAGTACATTTTAAAATGTATTTATTTATTACCAACATAAGTTCATGAAAAATTTGTTAAATATGAATAATAAATCAGATATAAATCTAAAACTGATCATTCTTTATCCCCGACATTCATACAAAAATTTATGAGTGACAATTTGTTATGACAACAGTATCTCATTTTCCAATTACGCGACAACACGCTATTACTTGCAATATTCTGTACGAACGTCTCAAGCTCGGTCATTATTTACGGAGCAGATATTTAGTTGACCGGAACGAGTGCGGCCCGCGCCGTTGGTAATAAAATTTGCATACTTTTAATCAAGGCCCGTGTCGCGGAGAAGTTTGCCAATAACGGGATGCCGTGATCGATTCCCGGCCCTCGGTTGTCCTCGTATTATAATTCTGTTTGTTGTGTAGACGGAGGAATACAAAAGCATTTATTAAACGCCTTTATTGCTTACAAATTGTATACTTTATTGCTACTTTTGTAAAAATAAAACAATAAAATACACTCCAACGCGACGCTCTGGATCTGATAGTAACTGCTTTTGAAATGTTTCTCTTCGATTTTGTATTCTTTATTATATTAGAACTTTACAAGTAATATTTTGTTTTACTATATTAAATCTATATTCCCTTTATCAACTATAGATTCCTTACGTTTATTTCATGGCTGTATTTAGTCCAGTCAGGTCTCTAATATACATTGTAGCTACGTTCTGCTACGAGCTGCGTCTCGCTATCATAATAAGAGGAGTCCCGTCGCGCAGTTTGCAATAAATTAGCTGGCTTCTAATATAAAACGACAAAACCCCGATGTAGCGTCACGGGGCCGCCCCGCCCGCCTGTCCATCTCCGCTCCGCATTAATCGTGTTTAGTTAGCGGATATTGGCGGCGGAAATTCAAATGCAATCAAATGAAAATAGAATTCGAAAAAAACAAAGAAAACAAACCGACAGGCGTCAGTCTAGCGAGAGTGAGCGCTTCCCGCCCGCCGGCCTCCGCCGCACGCTGACCGTACTTACACGATTTTAAATTGTACATATCTGAAATTCCGATCTGTCGCGCACCCACCCTGCGCTATGAAATGAAACAAAATAAAACTAGAACGACACGGCGCGCTCGGAAAAAATCAAAATCGAAATTAAAAATAAAAGGTTTTTTCGACGCAAGCGAGGGGGCGGATGCAATGTTTGCGGCCGTCATTCGATGCAGTCCGCAATAAAAACATGCAACCGTCTACATATAAATATGTGTGGTGGATTGATTGGAATTGAATATGTGTGTGGGCGGGGGTGGCGGGCAGGAATCGAAGGTGAGCGCCGCTAAGACTGTAATCGGTTTTGCCCGGGGTAGCGCACCGCACCGCTCACAATTAAACTTTGTTTGTACATGTGTCGCTAGAGATTAGCCACAATGCTCTTTTTAAGTGGACCACCTGCACTCCCGCGTGCAATTTAAGAATCTAGAACACAAGTTTGGCTATTATCCGAACCCGTGTAGGTACGTTTTAACAGGGAAGTGCTGTTTCGAACCACAAAACAGCAGATTACGTAACAATTACTGTAGCCAATAATGATGTAATATGTCTACCAATTATTTTTTATATTTTTCTCCAAATAACAGTAATAAGGAAATACATATTTTCTTCATTAAACAGCTTTTAGGAAGAATCATAGCACCATAGCTTTTTGTTTTGACTTGCGTTTTTAATTTAGTCGACACTGAATTTTAAGTTCATTTTTGTAATTTTTTATTTTATTTATTTATTCCAATAATACACAATGCGTTGACATTTACATTAATCTGCCAAACTGTTAAACAGTTTGTCGGCAGTTTAGGTTAGGTTAACTAAGTATCGCTTGCTTTACACTATACATTGAATATTCGTCCTCAGTCTATATATGTCCGACTGCCTGGTGGCCACAGGTATTCGACATGGAGAAACACATGAGGAGTATTACTATACCACCGAGCTCCTCACCTCACACTTACCTTAAACTTAATATAGAATTAAGTATTTTAAATTATAAATCATAGAAGTTACAAATATAACTCTCAATAAAGAGGAAGAAAATTTTAACAACAAAAAGTATTGAACGTACGTAGGGCTCAGTAGTGTATTTTAGTGTAACAGTTCTATCATTTGAATGATTCCTTAGAACAAAATGGTAAAGAACTTATTTAAATACCTGTTGTCGAGCACAATTAAAATGAGACGTGGAATGAAATGAGAATGTCATTAGAATTTTAAAATTTTAACCAAAAGAAAAATGACAGTTATGCATGTCGCCATAGATGTAGAATACTATACGTCGGTAACCATAAATTTTGAATATACTAGCAATGTCTTGTTCTGGTATTTTAATTCTTCTATGTGGCACTACACTCCAAATAAAAAAAAATATCCGACAGTAAAAAAATAAATGAAATTCTTCGTAAATAAATATCAAAGTAAGTTCTTCTTCTAAGTTCATAAAGATTGTAACCATTTTTCAGAAATGCACAAGGCGGGGCGACGTGGTTGCCATAAATCATGGTGCGGGGAGCTGATTGCCTTCAATTATGGCATTAGCTTTCATGCTGCTCTGCGTCGTTACTTCACCCCTGTGTTCATCGTAATTGCGGTCAAGAACTCAACATATGTCACAAAGAATGTACAAGAATGGATAAAATCTTGCCATTAATTACTATTGTCTAATATCAAGAATGTCGAAAATACCACATCTACAATTTTATGTTCTTGAATTTAAACGTTATCATCATAGATATTCCAGTAGACGGCCAAAGAAAAAAGAGACAAAAGAATCTTTTATGGAGATATAATAAGCATGAAAGGGAAATCGATTGACTGTCACTTATAACCATATATTGGGTCCTTACCTATGAAATTGGTGTTTTAATTCTGTCTTAGCAATTTGTCCGTAACTATTAAGTTTCAGAACATTCTTATAAAATAATTGCCTCTTCTAAAAATAAACCATATATTTGAGCTCGTATTATTTAATTTTTTGTAAGTTTAATTGTGTTAAAATTGGACACAAAGACAATTATTTTTAACTGCCTCCCGAATACATCATTTGATTTGCATTAACATAAAAACGATGAATAATTTTTATCAAGCGTGTTCACACACATATTGCTAAAGCTTGTCTAATGATACATGCCAAATATTATTATCTCTGGATTTGTCGTTGTGAAGAAAACTGATAAAATGTTAGTATGTAAAATGCAGACATCCCCAAAATCTCCATACAACAAAATTCAGCACGTGTAATATTATCTCTTCAGAGATGGTATTGTTATTGTGTGATCGTGGAGTTTTTTAGTTGAAACGATTAAAACCATAAAAGATGACGTGTTCTGTGATTGACTGTAGTGTTAATTTTTACCGATAAACCTGAATATTGCACTATTCACAGGTAAATACGTACAAACTTGGTAAAACAAAGAAGCTTTAATTTTTTATTAGAATTGGACTTTCCTATGTTGTTACTATATAATTTACGTGAAGCCCTTTATAGAATTTAATATTTTGCGTAGATAAAAGTTCTTTTGATTCTAGTTTACTAGATTTTGAGATATAATTCTAATTTTACATGTATATTAATGCTCGACTCAAATGTATCGATATTATTTTTATTTTATGTTTATCTTGAATTTTTACAATCGAAAATTATTGTTTTTTTATATTTTACATGCATGAAAATAATGCTTTCTTTATCATGGCTGTGTAGCATGTTTAAAAATAAGAATCCAGATCCTTTTTATTTTAATTCAATTTTTACCCTGATATTTTTCTTTTTCAGGTAGACTAAAACAGAGAATCGCAATAATTTTACAATAAAGACTTGGCAAACATTATTATTGCTGAATATTGAAGTTTGGACACAATAGAAAAACATTTGTTAAATTCTTAAACAATGTTATATGCACTTTAAAAAAATAATGTTAAAAATTATATAACATATTTGATTTTATTTTCAGTGAAATCTATCCCATTAATAACAGCGAAACTTTTTAGTCATGTTAGGAAGTCATGAAAGTTTGCTTGCGTTCTAGTTTCGATAGAACTTCAACAAAAAATATTACTCAAAATTAAAAAAGAGATAATTAAAAAACACTTTTTTTAATGTGTAACTGCAACTACCGATATTTCTTGGAAGAATGCAGTGCAGTGCAGTGGACGTGTAACTAGTAAAGCACACACTCAGAATTCAAAATTAGCAATGCACTTTTGAACTGCCAGGTGACCTATACGTCAGTATATTCTAAATCTATGGTTGGCGTAATCCTTCTTTACTATGAAAGAGTACTGCTGAGAAGAAAATACGTCGTGACCAGGTCGTGACACTATACATTTAATTTAAAAACTTTTTCATACATTTATCATAGATTTTTCTTTTAACTAGTCAATGGGGACATAATGAGACACAATAGAAACATCTACTGCTTGCGAACACCGGTGTTCGCGGTGCCCTCCAAGGGGTTAAATTTTGATAGAAAAAAAATATATTTAGTGAGCAACGTTTCATAATTATTGTCATCTAAATATCCAATGCGTCGTGTGGTAGCGGCTCATTTAAAGAATACTGCCAACCCAACTCTTCCCTTGGGTGTCGTAAAAGGCGACTAATGGACTTAGAACTGCACAACCATCCAATAGCTTAATGCGGCGACGGGCTCATCACCCTGGCGCATCACGCTAAGCAATTGTGCAGTCACTGCTTGATGAAGCGCAGAGTATGGCAGTGGACTGCTTTTGCGTTGCGTTCGCCTAGTCTCTGACTAACCCTTAGAGGATAATAGTCGTGATTATATGTATCGAACAAACAATAATAAACCGATATCGATAGATGTGGAAGAAAATTGGGCCACAGTTTTTGTTTGTCTATCTGTATGTTGCATCAACTAAAGGTCTATTTTAGAAAATAGGCATCATTTTATTACTTTATCTTCAATTCCATGTGTAAATCGTCGACAAAGCTGATGAATTCCTTATAATACAGTAAGCTTTACGTAGCAAGACACTCGTAGCTCCAATATCGTAGCATCGAGCTACGGCGTAGTAGTACAGAAACCTACATACACGTGACTCGAGCGCACAGCATCACTGTATTTGAGACTTCTAGTACAAAATTACACTAGAGCGCATCATGAGCCTTGAAATATAAAACAGGCAAGCACCTCAATCGATCAATCACCCCGACATAACAGCTACAACCGTGAAATCTTCAGGGGCAAGACAAAGATAATTCCCGTTTAACTTCCGTTTCCAACTTATCGAATAATTTAACTGAACATTTATTTTTGCGCGCTCATCAATCAAGCGAACTCGCGCTCCGACGATAAGCCTCGCTCGACGCCGAGAAATGACTAGGCATTACATAAATCCCCTCGGATGATGAAAAGTGAAGTCTAACAGATAAGAACCGACAAAAAGTTACGATGAGAAATGAATCGCGATTTATATCCGCCGCCGGCAATTCCACAGTTGAATTAGCGAGGCGGCGTGAGAACCACTCGCCGCGCGCGCCCGCTTACGATATTATCATTTCTTGTCAACGATCTAATGGCGGGCGCTTATCTTTTGTTTAGGTAAGTTTACGATATATCTACACCAACCAGTTTTAATTTCAAAACCAAGAACCTACTAACTTAAAAGCTAAATTGCATTCATGAATAACAATCAAAATAATAATAGCGACTAAGCAACATCCAATAGTTATTTCAAAAAGAAATCCTTTTGCGAAAAGGCAACAGTTTAATCGAAAGTTTTCTCCGGGCGGCCATTATTAAGATAAACAGTACAATACATAAGCCTATCTCGACATTTATTTTATCACGGGTTCACATCACGCGCCGCTATTCCCTGTTATGATACGGCCCGTACCTGAGTGGAGCTGAAAGAAAAGCTATAAACCTGTTCGGCGTGGAGCGTTTCTTCCGGCGCGCCGGAGCGTCGCGTACGCGCGCCGACTGGCAAGCAGCGGCCCGCGCCCCGCGCCCTCGCCCCCGCTCTGCGCCCCCCACATCTGCCGACCATATTTTCCACTTTATGTGTGACAGTTGAGGTAATATCGAGACTCTCGCCGCTCTCTGATTGGACGAAAAATACACATTAAAGGAACCTGCCGCTCGCGAGCGATTCGAAACTGTATTCCCGTGGAAAATGTCGGAAAATATTGTATTATGGGGGTGGAAAATTGCCACCCTCCCGCCCGCTCGCTCGACTCCGACAAAAACTGTCGAGTATTTGTTTTTGATGAAAACGATTTATTATTCTACGTGGGTTGGAGGCAATAAAGATAAGCCGGCGAGGTGGCGGAGCCTTATTACGGCTAACCCTCGCCTTTGTTTCCTTATAAAGAATAATAAATGAGGCCGCCACGCTTATTTACCAAGTTGCTTAATTATTTATTTATGCAGAAACATTGTTGATATTTGCTATATAAATTGAGTTTGAGAGGAGCGTTGATTTTTCAAATTCAGTGGCTTACTTTTGCCGGAGTACAAAGTGGTAAGATTAATATGATGGTGTGATAAATCATGCGGCAGTAAATCCTTGCGTGGATGCGATGCGGCAGATAGCGCGGCCATAACGTTAATGCCACAATTTGCATTAACGCGGGCCGCGCCGCAGCCGCGTGCGTCGGCACGTCCACACGTCGGCCGAGCTCTGATGCGATTACACACTGTACCAACATTTACTGGACCTCCACCACACTGTTTAAACGACCTTTATTTTATAAATATGGATCGTACATGCGGCTTTAATTTCGTAGTATATCGTTATTGATTCTCATCATCTCAACAACATGAAAGAAAGAAGAAAGAAAGAAAGAAAAACATTAATTGACCACAGGCACAAGCAAGACGCAAAATACACAAACAATCACATATAAGGTCAACTAGGACCCAACCTCAGCGTATGCTGCATCAGGCGAAGTTGACACAGCGCTGGTATTCTGGCCGGGCCTACATACATACATATTATAATATAAAATAAAAATAAAAATACACTTAAATTCACAATACAGTACAACAGAAACAAGAAATAGAACAAACATATTAATAAATAGAACACAAAAGAAAAACCAGTTATGAATAATAATTATATAAGAAAAAAAAAGTGAGTGAAATGCATTACATTACTCTGGTACAGAGACGGCTATCATAATTTTCCATGATCGTAAATCAAGCATATGAAACCCGGTGTTGAAAAGTGTGTTTACTTTAAAGCTTATGATTTTTTAACTTGAAAACAATGAATATTTTTTAAATATCAGGCCAGACATGTGTCCTTTACTCCTCGTACTCCTCGGTACTGCTCGTGTGTTCTCCATGAGGAAGGCCTTCCTCCATGGGGAAGGCCTGTCCCAGTAGTGGGACGTATATGGGCTGAGGACGATGTGTCCTTTATCCAGCTAAGCATTTTATCAAAGCTATCTATATAACAACTGAACTTGTTGTAAAACAATATGACTGAAAGCTATTTGGCTGCAAACTAACATAGTCTCACTTAAAATAAGTGACAACTTTAAAAACCCTTATAAAACTTTTTTGATTTATTTATTTTTTTCTTTAAATTCCATTGCTGATAAATGCGTAAACTTTTCTCCTTCTGCTTGAAAAGTGAGTGCACCTTCTGTAATCAACGTTGGCAAACCAGTAGACTTGCCGCGTAATGGTAAGTAGCTACTGTACCAAGAATATGAGATGTTAAAAATTCATTTGACTGCAGCTACTTCCAGAGTACATTCTCATTACGTCCTGCCACACAGAAATCCTATACTCTACCTGACTCTGATATCCAGAACCAGGTTACATTTTCATAAGAGTCTGCAATCCAGAATCGTCTTCGCTTACTACCTGTTCGGTGCTGCAAATGAACAGTTCAGCGACTTTGCATTTACGCAATTTGTGCCTTTTATTGATTGTCATTATATTGGACTATATTTTTGAGCTCTTTTGATTTGTTTTGATAATTTGTTATAAGTTTAATTGTGTTAAAATTGGACACGGAGACAACTCTTTTTAAGTGCCTCCCGAATACATCATTTTATTTGCATTCACTTAAAAATGATAAATAATTTTTATGAAGTGTGATATTACACATATTACTAAAGCTTGTCTACTGATACATGCCAAATATTATTATCTCTAGATTTGTCGTTGTGAAGAAAACTGATAAAATGTTAGTATAGAAAATGCAGAATTCCCCAAAATCTCCATACAAAACACCAATTTCATAGGTAAGGACCTAATCACTAGTACGTTAACAGCTACCATTCCTATATAACCATTTCTGACCATATACGTATACCATTTTGACCAGTTTTTGTAATAATTAATTTAGTGATTTTATCTTTTCATAGTTGTGATTAATTTCGTTGATTCAATTTTCAACGAACATTCAGACTTCTTATTTTGCAATATATCTCGCCTAAGGGTACTGAAGACAGAATAGTAGATATTCTGTTTATAAAAGTCCCTAGATATGGTCAAGATAAAAGACCTTTCTTATTTTAATTTTGAAGGTGTTTATTCTATGTTTTTTCCATTGCTTCACATTTTAAGATTTTCACTTCACCCAGTATTTTCACTAGAACACATCAATGCAAACATTGCGGCAAAAGCAGGTGATATAGATGTACCCATCCATAGCTTTAAGTATTGTTCCAATATTAATGGTGAATACCATCCAAGAACTGATTTATTAATAAGCCCCATCTACCCTACAACCCCCGCTGTGCGCACGCGCCGCTAAACACGTTATTTTGTCAGAATTATTAATTTTATTATTCCGTGTTGTTACAGACAGACAAATTGCCTGTTTATGTCATCTGTCGTGGTTAACTACCAACTTTTTAGGGTTTCGATTACAAAATGGTGCTAGAGTTTCACTTGGACGTTATTGACTTTTAGGGCAAATGGCTACTGTTTAGTAATCTGTAATTGATATTTCCAAATTAGGTGTTCATTTGCGGGGCTGGGCGATTAAAACGCTTCGATGTTGAGAACATAGCACACCTCCGCCATAGGTGGGTTATGGATGGGTGATCAAACCGTGTGATTGCAAATTCCTACCTGCATCTTGTTTTTTTTTTCAGAGGAAGGCGGAAAAATAGCTTTACCACACCTGATATTAAGTAAGAGTGAATGGGAGTCATAACTGTTTCTTGCATAAAGCAGCACAAAGAACTCACTAACAACTTTGAGTTATGTCTGACAAATTTGTGCAAACAAATTGGGTTTCACGTCTCGTGTCCACACAGGGGAGATGCTTAAAAATTTAAATATCGACAGATGGAACCCTCCGAAATTAAAATAGGTGTAGGTTGAAAAAGTCCTATCTGCATCGAGGGCGATACGTAATCCCTGCATAGTCCCATCCCGCTTCAGACGTTTTGGATCTGGTCACTATGTGGATCGCTTCATGCAGTATAACGCCATAATAATAATTTATTTGAACAGCCATTACTTTTTTGCGAGTCTAAATATGAATATTTTCTGTAATATGTTAACTCTGTTTTGTATCCTTTATTACACGTACTGACCTGAAATAACCTGAAATAATATCAAAATTTGTTAAATTTCCTAAAATATTATATAAATGTGGTTGCAAAAAGCTATAATAGCCATCCTGCATGAACAGACATATTATGATGAAACAGGATGTGCATGGATGAAGATGCAGGTACTTTTTAACATTAATCAACAGTTAAACCAGCAGAAATATAACCAGATAATAAGACAGAACATTTCAAATCACTATTAGTATTATTTTATAAATGACACAGTTACACATACATATAATCACCACTGTATTATCCCCTAAGTGTTAATCAGAGACCTAGGCAAAAGCACCGCAAAAGCAGTCCCTTTCCATAGTCCGCGCTTCACCAAGCAGCGACAGGTGATGAGCACGTCGCTGCTACTTTGCTAAGCCATGACACAGTCGACGGCGTCAATTTTGTTACGGTGTAATACTTTACTGTCGAGGTTCTCATAAACCCAGGAAACAAATTGTCTTTTGTACTATGACCTTGAGATACAAGTAACTGACTGTCTACTTTCTGAATAACACAGTCCGCGTCACCCCTAAATGACGCGTTGCCGATGCGGTGTAAGTTAACTCGTACTATTTAACCATCCGTTCATACAGCCACGATGAATCGCACCCTCGTCTTTCCAGCAACGAAAGAGAGGTCAAAACCAATCTGCAAATGTTAGAAAGAGACACGGGACATTTCATAGAGCATAACTCATAAATAAAATACAATATGGTGAGCAAAACATTGAATTATGCTGGTATTATGTCACATTTGGCCTTTGTGAATTAGTCACTGCGAATCGTTGGGGGAACAGATTGGATGTTTGCCGCCGTTGTTAACCAGCCGTACAGATATGTAGATTTATTACCGAGATAATAAAAATGTAACTTATATGATAATGAAGTAATTTGTTTGTTTGTTTCTATTTTGGTGGAGCTTAATGTCGTACAGTTATTACACAATTAAATGTTGCAGTTCCTTTAAGTTTCTGAGTGTTAAGTGATTATAATTTTATAAATTTACAAAGAATGTGTTTCCAAAGGAAAACAAAAGCATATCAATAAACGATTATGAAAACTCCACGGTGAATTCAGAGCTACGGGTACACTTCAATTTCTAAAGCGCTCCGCCGAGCTATAAAGGGGAAAATGGGGCGCCCGATTCAGCGAAATCATAGAAAAGCACATAAATTGGCGCGCATTAACATTTCCTTTATCCTACGTGTCGGCGTATGACGGGGGCGCCACTAGCGCGCCGGGGCCGCCCAAGACAATAAATTTACATATTTCACCCCTCAAACAGACCTTTTTTGCCATTCCACAGAATTACGCACATATGGGAATATTCTGTTGAATATATCAGCAGTGAGAGAGATACTCTCAGAATAAAATTATCTCCTACGACGCCACATTTACGGATAAAGAGCGGCGCCCGTCGCCCTTTTATACATTACCGGGAATTGAATAATAACGCACGTATTAAATGTGAACGCATCTTACTTTTTCTCTCTTTTAAACAATTATTTCCTCAGATCAGCGATGTGGATTGGATTGCAAAATAACGACTGGATCAGATGTAACATTCAAATATTGGAAACTTTTTTTAATGAAAATTTCGAGTAGTTATTATTACAGAATAAAATATTTTTCCAAAGTAATATTCATGCAACAGCAATGGAAAGGAGTTTACTACAATTTAAGATTTAAAAAAGAGCTTCTTCCACTAAATCGTAAAGTCTCTTTAAATGGAATCGTTTTACGACTTTGAAGTATCTACCTCTACATTGAATCATGATAAATCAAATAGATCTATAAATCGTAAAGACGTTATAAACATGTTAAATCCGGATAAACAATACTTTACCTTATTGATAAAAGCCTGCCTAGTCCTAAAAATATCTAACTTTACAATTTGTAAAATCAATAGTACCCATATACAAGAAGAAAATCCAATTACTCCGATGAATGGTGACCAAATCGTCATCGAAAACATGGTATTCATATGATCGGTTTCCCAATCACGGCGATATATAATGGAGTGTCAGATACATAAGCAAATTCACAGATGGAAATGTAATTTTGCGGTAGAGGCGCCCTCCAAAGGGTCACATCAAAATCATTTTCACAGTCCAGTGAAGCGGTGTACGGCCCGCAACATAGCTGCTACGCTGCATACTTGCTTCAGCTTTCTAATGATGAATTCTGGACAATGTAAAACCTTTAAACTTATTTGCTGAATGTCAGCAGTCCAGTCAAGAAATAGTAGTTTATGTAACTGTCTCATAATATAGGTTATTAAAACACGAGCGTGGTTTTAAAAAACGAGTCACGCGTATCACGCGAATCTTTTAATACCGAGTTATGTGCAGTTACATACACTACTTTATCTACACTCATTATTCAAAGATATAAAACAAACAAAAAATATTAATTTTATGTCTGGAAAACATTTGCCATAGTTTTGTGCGTTTTTAAGAAAAATAAGTGTTGCATAATGAGTCCAACCTGTTGCATAATGGTCATTAAGTTACAGTTTCCATTTTTAAATTTTCGTTTTTATCATCTGTGTTAAAAAGTATGTCATTATGAGTTCGAGTCTGAGTCCATAATTCGAACATTATAACATGAGTGTAGATAAAAATATTGAAATTATTTTATATTAATCAAATTAGAAAACCTTAAATTGTAAATATTTATTAAAAAGCATTGTCTAGTGAGTACCTACGTTTCCCAAAATGCAATTTGGCAATTCGAAAATTGTAAGCAAGCTTACAGAGGCTTCACAGGACAGCGTCCAAGCGCACTAGACGAACGGCGTTAATACTCATTAGAATTACATGGCGGGCGAGTGGACCGGCGCCCGTTTCATCCGTCTGTGAATATCGCCACATTGTACCAGAGGAAAGGTCACATCCATATTAAGACGTAATACGTAGTGTAAACATTTTAAAGTTTAAATCTTCAGGCATTTTTTGCGGATGTTATTATTATTATATAATGGTTGTTATCATTCAATATTCATAATTATCTGTTCAAGAAATAAAATAAAATCAATCTATGACAGAATTAATATTAAAAGAAAAAACTAAACAAAAAAATATATTATTCGAAAAAATCGTCTGCAAATATATCCATTGCTGGAAATGTACCAAAAAGGCTGGCTGAATTACCTGTCTGAAAAGCAACGCTTATTCTTTGAGCGAAATACGGACCAGCCTTCTTGTCACCAGATTTGTCGCAGAGCCGCTTCAAAATCTCTTTGTAGAGCTTATGAGCAGATGGTCCCAAGGGTCCCAACGTTTCTACCCCAAAATGCTCAAAAAAATTTAGTCTTCACAGGGGCTACTATATTTGCGCCGTTTGAGGGATTCCGCAGAAGTGGCAGCAGAACCCGACCTCACCGAAGTTACTGGAACATGAGAGGCTGCTAAGGAGTCGACGCAAGTGGCATCCCACACCAAAGCACGACCTATCTTCCAGGGAACCAGAGTCATTCCATCGGGTTTCTTGCCATCATAACGAGCCGATCCAATATACGAGCATACGTTGATAATAATGATGATAGCAAAGCATTAAAAAATAGTAATAGACAATAATAATAAAAAAACAAATGCTCGGCAACATATCTCAATAAACAGGGTGAAAATCTGAAAGTCTGAAATAGAGTTTTTACAATAGCTATTTTATAGCTATAAGTAAACATTTTATGTCTAAAATTTATAATTATAATGAATCGTATGGGTGTTTAACACCTCTGCCTACCCCTTCGGAAAAAGGCGCGATGATGTTACGTTATGTTATAATGAATCGTCTCATAGGCACATCAATATTTTTCAAAAATGTCGTACTCTGGAACGTGGTGGAGCGATGGTTAAAAGGAAACTCTATTTTTATATAAATTAAGGCACAACTGGAACAATTATATAAAAAAGATAAATTTCACAGAACGCATTAAAACAATTTCACATTTAACACTAAAAGATATTATAAAAGGTAGGGCTACTTACAATAGTGCCTTAGAGAAACTTATAGACTTTATAATATAGCTGGAACTGAAAATCGAGAATCTTGTGGTTTTTGTAACTTTTTAGGATAAACTTATAACTTGATTAACACATTATAAATACATTAAAATATTATTTTAAATTGTCATCAGTGAGTCAACCGCTCTACATGCTGACTCTGGTAAGAATGAATGTCGAGAACAAAACAAATAAAAAGAGAAAGACAGTAAATTTTAAAATTGAAACTAAGAGAAAATTGGCCAGAGAAGAGCGCAATGACAGCAAAGAGTCGGTAATATAGCTATAGCGCCTCGTTACAACTCTACCTGAAATTCGTATTGTTGACCGATTCATGTGCATCTATGTGCCAGTTATCTACATCGGTCCAGTTAGGGACATGCCAGTAACGTATGGCAGAGCTAAGTGGCGGAACGGAACTGGGAGCATCAATATTCATGGACAGACACTGGACATGTCCTAGCTAACAAACTTCGTTAATGCATTCATCTGCGTACTTCAATCGTAACATAAGTTCCTAATAAGTTTCCTTGTTCACTTGAACGATGATGTACCGTTTTCATAGAACTTTAAACTGTTATAACTTATTCAAGCAAGTTATTTTAAAATGTACAAAAGCTTTGACTTGATAAACCCGTTTGAATTATAAGCTACAAGGTACTATGTAATTTTATAATCAGATTCAACAACTTTTCAACATTTTGATTTGATATTGTTATATAACAATAACAATGCTACATTCAAAGAAAACCGCATTATGTAAGATTATCTAATCTCAATACGATTTCACTCGAATGATGGCAGCGAGCGCCTTATATTTTCCTTCTTGCATACGAACGTCGCGCAACAAAACAATTGAAATTATATAAGGCGCTGTCATTTTCTTTACCGGCATCACAAAATAAACAATGTAATATTAGTTATAACATCGAACACATTACATAAGTAATACTATATATTTGAAATCGGTAACAAAAGAATTCCAACAAAGGAAACCAAGATAATATTTCTCCGATTGGATCTAAGAATGTGTAGCGTTTGCTGGGAAATATCGCATTCTGTGCACGAATTCCACCACAATCGATAAGAGAGATGACCGCTGGCCGCGAGGGGGCGCCGCGGGGCGCGCCCGGTGGGGAGACTGTTATTTGATTAGTCTTACCGAGAATGAGCTCGCCTCACTTAATGGGGTGAGGGCCTGTAATAGGAACACGTATAATTTTCACTATTCCGCGGGAGCACAGAAACAAAAGAAAATCTGTTAAATCCACCCATCCAAAAACAATTAAACGATTCACACGGAACGCGGAGTAGATCTGAAAGGCGCTCATCCCATCATCGCTTAATAGACACGCATTTCGACATAAATGAGTTTCGCTTTAAATTAATTAGTAACACATTTTCCATTATAAGGACAAATGTAAAAGTGACCGCTTAATAGCGTGGTGGAAAACTCGCTAGTTTTCGCTCGCGAGAATAGAACCGAAGAGAAATTGCGGATAGACATAATCAGTCTTCTGGCTTTGAGGCCGCCCGGGCCCTAATGTGCCGCACCTCTTCACCTGATGAATAGGCCGCACTACGGCTCTGATAGAATTCAATATCAACATCACATTTAACCTTTAATTGAGTTTATAAACGGAATCGTCCTCTTTACATGCCTAATATATTTCAGCAAAATTTATAGACAACAACTGAACATCTTAACAAAGTTTTGCAGACGGGAGATCAGTTTGAGAAGGCGACCGTAATGACCCTGTCCGATCTTATACAAAAGGCAATTACAATAAAGTTCCATTCACACATGCTCGTTAACTGAGAGGACGATACATTTTGAATTCTCACATTCGGGTCGCACATGCCGTAGGCTTCCTTGTCGTCTATATTTTATAAAATGTTTTTAAATTCAAACCATGGAACATATTCCGTGTTACAAACCATTTAAATATTAATGTTATCTGATGAAAACAAATGTTTTTGCAAACTTCATCAATAATACTCTCAACCACCATAGCTAAGTTAGAAGTAAGTTACCTAATCCTTGCCAACGTTTATGAGCTTAGCAAAAGAACAGATTGTCAAACATAATAAAAAATAAATCGAAAGGATATTATAACAATGCAAATGAGCATGAGCAGACAGGTGGCGCGTAGGTGTGCGGTCGCCGCCGCCCCGCGTCCTAACTGCCGCCGAGCGCACTTTACGACCAGGGGATTAACCCGTGTAACGAGATTCATTAATTCTTGTCGTTAAAATTTGTCGTTCTCGATTAATAAGGAAGTCCCACACGGCAGCACGTTATTATCACTCGACCGCAGCCGAGTGTCGCCGGGGGCCGCTCGCCGCGAAACTTCCCACTTCGCCCGCTTTATTTACACTATCGAGTAAATTAAACTCGCGCTCGAGTGTCGGAGAAAACTTTAACAGAACTTTGTGTGTAATAAGTGGTGCAACAACACGAGTGGAAGAGCAAACGTCGGACGCGGTCTCCGCTCCGCACTTCGCTACCACTTAACTCTTTGGGACATATTTATTCGACCCTCTGGCGACCGCTGCGGCGCCCGAGCCCCTCCAAAATTAACCTAACGAATCAAAGGAGCCATTAAACACCCGCTCCGTTCTTATGTACCACGTATGCCCATTACGATATAAACGCTGCCCACAACCTCCATCGATCCGTTACCCGCTTTTTAATTTTTAATAAGTCTCGGAAGCGCATCGAAACAAAGAAAGCGTACAACTCAAGTATTAGCTTCCGCCTCCACTGTTTGTATGTAATTTTTAATGTGGGGTCAATCAGTGGGCTATATCGTAGATCTCCGTCGGGCAGCGGCCGTAACGATAATGAATCGGCGTCGTAAGCACGGCGACCACACTCACGAATTATTAATAGCCTTACACTCGACTTGACCGCCCACTTCTCTATTAAAATTTAGCATTAATCTCTAAATCTCCACCATCACTGTCCACTAAAAGGAAACTTATTATTGATTCAGAGGTTTCACTGAATTTCAGATTAGCGACAGTGGTCAAAATCGTAATTCTGATTCAATTAGATGCCATTACTAATGCATAAAGAACATCTTGCGGCGTTCGCGCGCTCCTTGCCCTTAAGAAGACCCTCCCCCCAGGAGGCGCTGGACTTGTCCACTGTTTGTTTTACCTGCCTGAGACCCTCGTACAATTGAACTAAGTGTTGATTGCTTGTAAACACCGCTCCTCTTTAAGTATTTACATTTAACAAATTCTTAACAATAACAATGTTAAGAAACATACATAGTAGGATTTGTTTTACTTTAGGTACATAATAGGTCGAGGCTTTCGTCATAAGTTTATGGCGCGATTCGAGTCCCATGCGTGGAGGGAATTGATAAGGCACGCTCGAACCTTCGCCTCTATTGCTTCAAATTTATTGCTGTTTTGGGTTTTTATTGTTCCGTTTTACGGCCTCCTCGTGTATAAATCGTACAGATAGAAGATGAATTCAGCGGTACAGCGACCGCTATCAATATAGCCAATACTTTTACGGCGTTCCTTTTACGTATTAATGCAAATTGCTACCAGACCAGCTTGCATTTAGTACTATGTGAGTATTAAATATTCGTAGAAGCGGCCTTAAACGGACAAACTGTCGTTACGCCGGCTGCAAATAGCGGGTCTCAGGAGGGACAATTTTCATAGAGGTCCATCACGGGTCCACGATATATCACACGAAATTATGCCCAGCCGGAGCTGGTGCGGCGAGCGCGACAGAGACGGCGCTCGAGGAGCGCTGACCCTCGGCTCATAATATACGGTCCGGTTAGGTACACGACTTACGGGAAATAGGTACGTCCGTAACCTCAGACCCCGCGCCCGCGCCCGCGCCCCTTGCATGAAATGCTTATTATACGCGGCACGTACGCCGCTCCCCGCGCAGCCGCGCCGCTCTCGCACCCGCCGCAGACAGGGACGCACGACCGATATTATAGCAAATCGAGGATTGTTATGTCCGGTCCGGCAGAGGTCGGCGTAATATATGGCCACGGTATTCCGGGCACATATATTAACGGAGAACTCGCCTCATACGAAAAGATCTCGCGCGATGGAAACAAATGTTAAGGAAAATTTTGGCGGTGAAATTCATTGAGATGGAAGAAGTAAAAACGGGACAAAAAATAGTAGCCATTTCTCTGACAGGTCTGACGATTGTTTAAAGAAACGAATTCAGCATGATCACCTCATGTTTTACTTTGGGCAAAAACCTTTTTTATTTTGCTCTTTTATGTCAAATGACAATAATGGATTTGGAACATATCTAGTCCGGTGGATCGCGGAGCCAGCCGACAAATGAAGAATGATCACCGGTGCACCGGTATATTACATACAAGGTGCAGCGAGCACGCATCACGTGTCAGGCTAAGTGAGTGATGACTGCGCCCGGGCATCGATAAGCGTTTATTGAAACGATCCTTTGAATAAAATAAGGATAACCAAAAAAGAATCTTATTTTGTTTGGTAATACTTTTTTCAGGACATTTATTGAAATAACTTTACATCAAGTTTCCGGATTAAGTAAACTTAATAAAATTTAATTATTGGTTTCGGAATATCACTTTCTTTTGAAGAGGAGAGATGTAAGTAACATTTTTGGGATTTCTATTGGCTTTAAACTTAAAAAAACTTAAAACACAGATATTTAAAAAAGCCAATTCTATATTTTTCTCAAAAAGAACAAGCCAAATTTTTTTTTTCACTTTTATGTGTTTGAACACATACCACTTACCAAATTATCCAACGCATAATTTTAGTCAGTCACAGCAATTTTAATCGAACTTATCCAGAGGGACCAAAATCCTTCTACTTATAAATACAATCACGCCTTCGCGATAAATGTCTAGGGGCGAGTCACCCACACTGCTTAAACGAATTTCAATAAAATCGGGTATTAAAATCTCTAGGCAAACTCACAAAAATATACCTATGTCAGGAGAGATTTCAACCGAGAAAAAATTTCTCAAGCTCTTCGCATTATCGAGGGGCGGGCCGCCTGTTTTCTTTATAGCTGTAGTAAGGTATAATCTTCAAGAAAAATGCGATATTTAAATGAAGCGAATTCCTCCGAGGGGATTTCCTTGATACCCAAATTTTTCAGTTGCAATTCCGTTTATTAATTCAATGAGGTCGCCCATAATCGCGTTTGGGGTGTCAAAGGAACATCTGTCATTTTAATTTTCCGCATTCGCTCTACAGAAACAGATAATGTGTCCCTCGCTACCATTAAGGCGTTACATAAGTCGTGTCAAATTTTAGATACCGTTGAGGATTTTTGTTTAAATATATCGCTATCCTGTCGTGAGGTCGCGTTACGCTCCGTATAAACATCGTGTTGTTATTAGGGTAGTACGGGAGTGGGCGGCACGCGAGCAGTATCAGCGGCACGCGGCTAGCACGCGCAACACGTCTCTAATTGCCCTTCTATGGATATTGTGACAATATTGGACAATCCAGTGAAAATAACACCGGCCCTCTGTATGTCGCTTGAGCCGACAATAATCTCTCATTTTAATAGATAAGTGGAGGCGGAGTTGTGTGATTTGTTAGCTTAGCGTGCCCGTTTGAACTTTGAATGGGTGAACAATAACTCAAGTAAAATATTATTGTTAGAGCCACCGAGATATCTGATATGATCAGCACTCGCATTTAACGCTTACTCATGTTGATATCGATACTACTGTGAAAACAACATGTCCAAATGCTTATCCTAAATACTAAAAAGGAATCATTAACTCATTATAAGAAAATTAACACAAGACAATTTAGAACAAAAATATTTAAGCGTCTTTTAACTAAATCTATCTTAACAATGTCTCTAAGTACAGTAATCAACTGGACCGCTCACTAAGTATTTAAATTAGATCGATGTAATTCTAATGTAAAACAGAAAAAAGGAGGCCAAACGAACCACACAGAAGCATCTCAATAAACTTAAAACAAGTTAAGTCATGACACAAGACAAAGAGCCGCCTAGAGAAATAAAAAGAGCAAAGCAAATGAGAAGAACTCATTTGGGCGGCTGAATTGTGTTCGAGAGGATAATAAAAGGGAAGCCATCAGTGACACGCACAATAAGCATCAACCTCAAGAATATCATAGATAACGGCGAGCGCCGCCGCAGGGACCTCATTAGGAGGCCGCAGGGAAATTAAAAAGAAAGCAAGATCTCGGACTCGATTGTACCCGAGAAAAACGGACCGCCTCCTCTCATAACATTACATACAGCCTGTGCCGATTTTCCGGACAATTATTGTTTTGTGGTGCGTAAGACACAAGGAAAAGTAGTTAATCGCGCCACTGCAAGGAGCAAGCGTAGCATAAATCAGTCTGGAACAGAGATGAATGCAATTACCGTACACGACGAGACAAATCGGATCTGCAGGGGATGCGATTTGCTACCTCACCTGTTTGAAGCTCGATTATATTTTATGCCCAGGAACCGATTATTGCCAATTACTTAAGTTAATGCAACTGATTATAATTCTGGCTTTTATGGCTTTTCTTTTGAAATAATTTAAGCCCAATTCGGTAATTGGCGTGCAATTGGAATCACAAATATTAATTGAAAACAAAAATAATAATAAAGGACATGGATTGTTCAATAGTTCTATGTACCTTTACTTCTTAAAATGGCAATAAGAAAGAGGAAAAGCAATTAATTGCCTCTTCCAAGAACAAATTTCAAGTCTTAGAAGTTGCTCGATTTTTTAGAAGGAAACCTATAGAAATCTTGCATTTATGCAAAACAAAGGCAATCAAGGCCCGGACGAACAGAAGAAATGAGCTTCATTAAGCGACGGAATGAAAACTTTAATAATGTAAGATGCAAAAAACCCGACAAAAAATACTCAAGAAAATCTGACGACATAAAGGCTGTTGTAACCGGGGACTCGCCGTAAAATCATTAAGATGCTAATAAAAACTTCCTTTTGTAGCGCGCAGACGAACTCAGTGAACGACGGGGAAAAAATATTCAAATAAAAACTCAATCGGGAGAATGGAACGGGAAACGGTGCCCATGATTATTCTTCAAAACATAATGAAGAGAATTAATGTAAATATTCTTTTTGCTCGAAACTTTCCGCCCTCCGGAAAGTTTTATTTTACGGCGCGTCGTTTAACAGCGTCCCTACTTATTGACATTCAATTCGGGGGGAAATTGATTTATGAAGATTGTCGCCTTAATTGGGAAAAGATTTTTTCCGGTGTGAAATGTAGATGTAGATAAACAAATGATAGCGTAATGTAAGAGCATCGGGGAATGTCAAAACAAGTGTGCCGGTATTGTTTGTGTTTAGTGGGTCGTTCGTGAGTGGAGAGAACAATGGACATGCATTGTTGCATTATTGAGCAGCGGCCGGCGGGGGATGCAGCTGCAGACACATGATTACCCTGTCACAGTGATGGCGCAAATCACGACAACCGGAACACATGCTATTACAATTTTTATCAATTATTCAAATTACCTTTCCACTTTTTATTCATAATCGACGTCAAGCAAATTATTGACTATTTAAACCATATATCTTCACTGAACATTTACGATACCATCTTTACAATAATTCAGACTACCTCCCAAGTTAAGCAACTTAAGCGGAAGGGCTTTAAAACGAATGGCACTCGTTAAAAAGAGTTCAAAGTTAGCAAACACTAATCAGGCATAAGATAAGTATCAACCCTTGAGCGGACCAGTATTTTTCGGGATTTAGAGCAAAATATCCGTAAATAATTGGAATCTCCCCAGAAGAGTCGTGAAAAGGTCCATGCGAGGTCCGGCACCTTTTTACGGTCGATAAAAATAATAAGTCGCTCGCCCCTCCAGACGGCTCGCGCCGCCCACCTAAAACACTTCCCATTTTTTATTAGAAATAAATGAACGTATATAATTTACCTCTCACTATCGGATTTTCGATTCATAGTGCACATAAACCGTTCGAATTTCGCAAATTATTAGTAGAAGCCGTTCATTAATTGAAGTAACTAAGGTTGTACCAACAGACATTAGACCAAGTTAAACACATTAAAAGTTTCCGAATCGACACCTAATATGCAATCACATACGTTATAGAAAATTTATTGTACCTATTACAAGATTCGTATTAAACTACCCAGAAAATCTTTAACCTAAGCTCTAAGCTTATAAAAGCTCGGCGCTAATGGCCGGATACCGGAAATTGCGCTCTCATATATCTCCCAACAGATTTATGAAAGTACCCACACATGAAGCGGCGTCGGCGCCTCCCCGCCCACCGTCGCGAAACTTTCGCACTTATTAATTTAAAGGACCATTAATTTTAGATACTCCGATAAGCAAAGCAGTAGTTTCCATAAGTTTTAGTGAAGGATCAAAGTTCAAGCACATTATAGGAAAACTAGCAGTGAAATTAGTCAGACTATAAATTTATATAAGCCAGAAAGGGTCTTGCTTTGATTTAGTAAACTTTTTAATATAAATAAATATTATTCGTTATTCGATAACTATATAAATAATATAGAATTTAACTGTCGATTTGGCTTGCTTATCATTTTCAATGTTTTTTCGTCCAATTGTGATCGGTTCAGTGTTTCAACTAGGCTTCAGCTGAATCTAATTGGGGTGAAAATTTCTAGGAAATCTTTGTCTAAAATTACGATCTCCACACGCGCTAATGCTACAGCCGTAGCAGAAAGTGCTACGGCGTAGCAGCGTAGCGGATAATCCGCGTCCAGTGGCGTAGTCTCACGCCTCCACGATATGACTCTGATGGTCTTTCCCTGTCATGTTTAATGCATTTGACAGGCCTGCATACATATTTAACTTTAATGAGATTTGCACCCTCGATACTTACGGCTACAAACTGAATGTGTTTTATTATTAAAAGAAAATAAGGATCGTGTACACATTAAAAGTAAAAAAATATATATTCTTTTGGCTACATAAGCTATCGTACCGTTAAAAATACTTGTGCATGTAGTTTTTACAAGAACAGTGTAGGAGAAAATTTTCTTCGCACCTTCTTAGAAAGATATATAAATACGAAATACAAAACCGCTATCGCAAGGAATCGCCGATAATAATATTAGGTATAAAGTAGAGTGGACGCTGTTTTTTTAGGATCGTAATCTTTTTCGTATCCGGGCTTGGGCCGAGCGGACACGTCCGGCCATTGTGAATGCGTCTTCCAGCGCTTCTTATATGAACGTTACAAGTGCTTTCTAAATAATCTAAGTCGAAGAGAGCGTATTGTATTGACACAGTGGAGTGGCCGGTCGTATAATGGCGCGCGTGTGTGTGTCAGCGAGCGTGTGTGCCACGCTTGATAGAATAAGCAAGTCGTCCGGCGGGGGCCACCCCCTTAAGTATCTTCAAGACTGGACCTCCCCCCTGCCCACTACACGTCTTCTGTAGCACTTCCCGGCCACATCGACTCTAATGGGCCCCTATATTATGTTGGGCGTTATCATAATACAATACGGTTACTGAAGCAAAACATGCGATATAATTTTGAGTTAACAAGGTCTAAGATGGACAACACTTTAATATTTATTTATTTTATTACGAAAAGTAAGAAATGACTCCTTTTACTATATTTTAGCCTGAACTTTATTAAATGAGATGCACACAAAATATTTAATCAATTGTTGTTAATACTATCAAAATTTAACATTTTTACAAAGCAGTAGAATGCAAAACAATTTCAAAATTTTCCATTGAATATCAAAATTTAAGAAAGCATATACTTTGAAATATTAATGATAGAAGAAAAAGTTACGTTTTCTATTCTGTTATTTCTCAAGTCTTTGGCAAATTATCATGTTATTCTGTGAAGATGGAAGTAAACAGCAAAACTGCTTAGACGTCTATTGATCAAGATTGATTTTACGTATAAACTTGTCCCTAGACTCTGTTACAGATTCACATCCTGAGACGTTTCTTGGCCACAAATATTTTTGACAATAACTACAGCTCTAAAACATTACGACATCGTATCTTTAGAATTTTATTCTCAAAAGCGTTATTTTTTGTAGCATTTTATGCATAATGTTCTTTCAAATTTGGTTCTAATGTCGTTTTAGTATTATTTTATTTATATTCCTGGAACATATATTATGAAGAAAAAAAAATACTTGTTTATAATGTTGTTATTTTATTTATTATCAGTTATTTCCCATTTTTTTTCGTTAAAGAAAACAACAAATAATTAAACAGCATACAGTCGTTGTATTACATTGTTTTAGCTCAATTAATCATTTTCGTAAGATTCAAACTAAATATTTTTTTAAAACGAATTTAAAAACGTATTTTCGTAATAATTAGCAAAATATCTATATTGTTAGAATATTTAGCATCGATTAGCAAACATCGAAATAAATACTTGTACAGCAATTCAACATTTTCTAAACGTGAGAGAGAGAGTGAGACGATAGATGTGACGGAAAAGTTCTATATAATTTTTATCTAATTTATCAGGATTAACAACGATTACATCTTCCAACAATCTCATCAGTTTCTTACTTTCTTATACAAGTTATAAGTATTATACTCGTAGTTATATTGTACGAGTATAATACGATCACGCCTCTTTCCCGGTGGGGTACGCAGAGATTACAGATTTCCACTTGTTACGATCCTGGCACACACCTTTCGCTTCTTGTACTCTCATTACTTGCCTCATACATGCTCTTCGGTTTAAGGTGGATTTGACCTGGCCCTTCCTTAGAACGTCCCCAATTTGAACAGTCTACGTTCGCCTAAGTCGTCCACCTCCAACTTTCCGATTCACAACTGCCTTGTATACCTGCGTCGTGAGTCTACTTTCATTCATCCTCTCAACATGCCCATACCATCTAAGCATCCCTTTCTCTATTTTTGTCACTACGTCCTCTTCCACACCAAACCTTTCTCTTATCTCACTGTTTCTTATCCTATCTTTCAAAGAGGTTCCACATATGCTCTTTAATGCACTCATTTCCACAGCTTTAATTCTACTCTCATCCTTCTTCTGCCATACCCAACTTTCACTATCACACATCAATGTTGGTACCAACACCCCTCTATGAACAGCCAGCCGTCCCTTCTTAGACACCGCTTTCTCTTCATAAAGGTATGCAGTGCCCCCTTCATTCACATTATAACCAGCATTCACTCTCCTTTCAATATCTCCCTCACTTTTTCCGTCTCTAGTAAATATACATCTTAAGAACAAAAACTTCTCCACTTGTACTACTTTCTCTCCACCTATCATAATAGCATAATAGCATTCAGTCATGGATTCGTTTTGTTCACATTTACTTCCATTCTTTTTTCTTCCAGAACTTCATTCATAACAATTACCATACTTTGTAACTCGCCCGCTGACGACGCCAAAATTATCTGGTCGTCTGTATAAAGTAGGCATTTCACCAGTGACTTATGCATTCTCAGTCAACATTCGCTTTCTTTCAATCCTTTCATGCAATTGTCCATGATTATGTAAAATAGCCACAGCGAGTCTAGAAATCCTTGTCTCACACCTTCGTCAATGTGAAACCAACCCGTGTAAGCTATACAGTGATTTCTGCTACTTACCCCATACTTGGATAATGTTGACCACAATTCATTCCTCGCCACTAGGTCATAGGCCTTTTTTCCATGACACGACACCTGACTGCTTGCACATCCCAAGTTTTTCATCCGTTTCTTTTGTAATCATTTCAATCAAAACTTTTTCATACAGTTTCCCAACAACATTCAGCAGGCTTATAGCGCGATGGTTTTTCAGTCTTGCTGTGACCCTATTTCCTTGTATAATGGGACATTGACAGCTTTGCACCAGTCGGTTGGTACTGCCGTCTCACCAACATAAGCTAAAAAGGTGCCACAGCTGACAAGCCACTACGCCTTGCCCAGCTTTGGGCATTTCTGCGGAAACTCTATCATATCCTGCAGCTTTTCCAGATTTCATACTTTTCAGCGCTTTCAGAATTTCTTCCATTCTTATCTCACTTTTACATCTACATTCACAAAAAAGGCAATGTTTGACTCTTTCAAACAAACCCTCAAAATATTCTTTCCATCTCGCTTATACACATTCATCTTTAAAAATGCTTTCATTCTGGTCTCTGACTCAGGTTAGCTCTGAGGTTGTCGATTTTCCTCTAACAGTTTTTATGGATTTCCAAAAGCACTTTTTATTGTTTTGGAAATCCTCAGAGACTGTCTTATCAAACTCATCTTTCTTTTTATTATAATAATTATTTTGCGTGCTAATACAAAGCGAAGACTATGGGTTTTATTAAAAAAATGATCAAGGGAGATTGGTGTCTGACCCTTAAGAAAAATCCTTACAGATAGATCACTAAGCCAAAGAAAACCCAAAGAAAAGAAGAAAGAATGCGTTTTTATACAAAATGAAAACAGAGTTTAAATAGCTTAGAGTGTAAAAGACCCAGAACGTAGAAATAAGATAGCTACATCTTAGAACAAGAAATACTGTGAATTTCAATGTTCTTAGCAAACATGATACTATGTATGAACATATAGTACCATGTATCACTTAACATATTCACGAAGAGGTAAGCAGAGGCGTTAACACCCAAATTTTGCCTGATATGTGTAAGTACCCAGTAGTATCGAATATTTATGCTCATTTATAATGTCACGTCTCAATTGTAAACTAGTGACGTAATTCAAGTACAGCCACCATGCACCAAGTACAGCTGAAAATTAGTAAAACGAATGCGCAGCGAGTTTATTAAGTTCGTTAAAACGTCAGGGGCGGTGTCGCTCGCCGCCGGCGCCGGTGCGCGCAAATCATATTAACGAGGGTAGTTCCGCCTAGCTCGTCCTGTACAAACTAACACTTGTTCCGATGCATGTATTAACTGTGTCGAGCGTACTTTACGTATAACTGGTAAGTAAAATTGTTCATTTTGGTGCTAATACTAGCAATGGAAAGTAGTTTTTACAAAACATATATACATAATAATAAAATATTTTTTATGAATATCGTGGTGGTGGTTTTATGAACCATATTCATCATGACATGTGTTACTTCACGTAGGAAGGCAAATTCCCATAATAAGATACGTACAAGTAGCGGCATATAACTTTGATGCTGAACGTTAGCCAATCGGCGCTCAGCGTTTCATCTCATTCGTAGTCGGCGGCGCCGATTGACTCTCCAATCGCATTCTATCTTCCTCATCGGTGCTACGTCAGTACCCCATGCGCAACTATCGGCAACTTTTGCCACCACGGCCCCATTGCCCCAACGGTCAAGACCAAAGTTATATAAGATAGATCAGCCTAGAGGCAACCTTTGCCGTCGATGATGCATTTTGTCCTAATTATGTTCATTTGAACTGTTTTTACCACAATATTCATTCATATCAACTAATCTCAGTTTATGCAGCTGTTTTTTTAGCCCTGCTCCAATATTTTGGTTGTAACCGGATGTAAGTAGGTCAAATGCTAATTATTTATTGTTATGATAAAAATCGCTCTCTAAAGAAAAACGGAAGTCTGAAGTGCCAATTTACTGACTTCGTACTACTTCGTTCGTACTACGATATACTTTTTTCGTTTTGTACCATGTAACGCGACTAAATCGAATTGTGTTGATTTTGAATTTATTTTGAATTCCTAATTTGAAATAAATTTTATTTATTTCCGCTACATATTTAATAATTCATTTTTTCCATTGTACAGTCGAGTACAAAAACATGAATACACATTTTAGAGATGACAATCTTAATTTCCTTCTAATAGGTAAGTCATTTACAGTTAAAAGTGGTTACATATTTTTGGAGTTGACTGTACCTATAGTCCTTACATTAAAAAAATATTAGAAAGGGGCTGATACCTCCATGCTAAACCACATTAGCTTCATGGAACAAGAAACCGATACCAACAGCTTACCTTACCTACCTTCCGAAGCACAGAATTGATGATCAAGAAGATTGGACACCCATTCATGGACCAATTAAGTATAGGTTGCTTGTTTTCAACAAAACAACACGTAAGCGTTTGAACCACTACGACACCGAGGTCTACCTCGAATAATAACACAATTATAAATTATGTAAATAAAACTATCTTCGGGTGAATGAACTCAATTTATCATAACATATCATCACGGCTCTATTCCCGAAGAAGGCAGAGGTTTAATGCTGTACGCTCCGACTAAAAGAAATGTGTTACAAAGACATAAGAGATAAGCAGAGGCAAGGACGAAGCATAGGCGAATAAGGTGAAAAAAGTGCACTCGATGGATGTTTCATTTATTTAGTTCGCGTTCCTAACGTTTAGTCTGTTATGCATTTTATTAGTCCATACCAAAACTTCACTGTAGAAAGTTTTATCGAGTAATAATATTAAATTAAAAAATACTCCGTATCATGTTACAACTATCATTATGGAGCGTTTAGTTTTCCAAAAGAAATTTCACTATGAAATACCAATAAAAATACTATCAAAGACGTTGTCTGTAGTTTAATACTTTGTAATCGAATTTCGTAAACAGTGAACGAAAAAACGTAAACGAAACAACACAAAATATTACACAACATAGTACATAATAATATAATACAACAAAATATCACACTCGTTATTATTAAACAAAAAAGACTACCTATAACGTAAATCTTATCCGAAACTAATAACGCACATTTATACAGAATTTCCGACGGTTCGGCCGATACATAAGGCTCCTCGCAAAAGTTATGTCGGAATACTTTTAACGGGCGGGGCGGGTGGTATGAGTAGATTTACAATAAATACACCAAACAAAGAAAAAGGAATCCGGCTGCGGGGAAACTTCGGCTTTGTGCTGTACTGCGAGTGAAGTGCGAGCACTCACTATTACAGGTACTGGATACTTTGATTTTGAGCTTTGGCTTCAATTGCTGATATCCAGTTTAAGCCAAAACAATATAGATAATTCTGATTTGCGGTGTTACATTTCAAATTGCGATTGAGCATTTTTTGAGGTCATGTCCAGACCAGTCCAGTCCACTTTAATGGTCGTCTCTAGACCTGACAATGAGCATCTAAAACCTTGTTTAGCGTAACGACTGACCGCTAGAGAACGATATATACTTGGGAGTCATAAGTGCGTTTTTTAAACATTGAAAAGTAAGAAAGTCACTTTCCTAAACATGTATTTTTATATTACTGAAACATATTAAAAATATCAAGAACAATTTGTTGATTCTAACAGTCTATTTCTAATATTGCTTGGCAATCTTAGGGTATGTGGCCTTAACAGTCGATATACGTCGAACTTCAATTATCAAAAAATAGAAACTTTTGCTACATACAGCTATATTTTGATACATTTTTTCATAGAATAAATTTCTTCATGTGTCCGCAACTAAAACGTTGTTATTAGAATATAGCCTCCCAGCATCGATCATGTAATCGCAGGTGAAGCACGCCTGGTGATGTCAGCAGGCCCGAGGCGCCACCTGCCGGTATAATTGGAGTTCAAAACTGCGCTCGCGGCTGATCCCCAATACTTCCGCCTCGCTCGCCGCGACGCCCTCCTATTTGTTTTGTCTGCGTTGTCTTTAACGTCACGGCTCTGCCTTTTGAACGGTTCTATATCCAAAGTATTATATTGACGGTATCAATTCCCTTCAGACAGCAATTCTTTGGGTGAGCGCTTTAAATCTTTTCTTTACGGTGATATTTGTTTTTCTATAAATATTCTGATATAAACCGGTAGCTGTTGGGTGATACTATTGTACGTATACTGATCAGCACACCTGTATTTCTAGGGACAGGCATAGGCATTAGGCGGTGAGCCTGTTGCCAGGCACCCGGCACAGTAATAAGGCAAGAGAAAAAAACTTTCCACGTAATAAAATGTATATGAGTTTTATTCAAACAGGCGGGAATGGAATGAGCGACCTCTTGCAAGAGTAATACCATTTTTATTAATCAGCTATCATCGATACAAACATACTAATGTTATGTATTCGCAATAAGTAGATATGGCGAACTTGTCTATAGTCGAAAGATTCTGCCAATATAAATAAAAAATACATTTTCATTTGCAAAGATGTTAAGTATATAACTGAGTGTTTGGACCGTCTGTACAGGAATTCTAAGTAAGTAAGTATCTAAATTATTCAAAGAGACAAATGCCAGCACGACCAAAGACGTGTTGCAAATTTACGTGGAAGACGAAACAAATACCCGAAACCAGCTCATGCAAATACAAGTGTCGTTTCGGCCACTCGACGGGCAAATCAAGAAAGAAACCCAACGACGGCTGAGCGCCGTTCACGCCTCAATCAACTACCGACTGCCTTTGAACGGCCCTCTACATTCGCCGCAACTTCTTCAATCTCAAAAATGCTTAACTCTCGTATGTACATAAATATGGTACAACGTACGCTTTCTATACGGTACGTCTGCCTCATAACCCCAGAATAGAAATGTCCGACGTCCATAAGCCACGGTGAACGACTTAAGACCGACTTTCCAAATATGAAAATAAAGAAAATAAGCGCGCCCTGACCGCTCCTCCAATCGCACACCTCGCTTTTATTACATCCATAAATTCATCATATCGCAACGGCGGCAAGGCTCGCCATTGGCCGCGCAAGGGAGACAACCAGCGGATCTCGCTCGCACCTCCTTCATATTAATATTGAATTTTTCTCGACCCCCGGCCCGCCACCCCGGGAGGCTCTACACTCGCTCGCCCCCGTATTGTTGTTATCTTTAATGTTGTGGAAAACGCGTTTTCTTGTGTCGTTAACTTTTATATTGCACAAGTGATACTTTTACGGGCCCGGTACATAACATATGCCTTTGCTTTTTAAATTTTATAAGTAAATAAGAAATTTTGCGCCTTCATCATATTTAATATAAATTTATGAACAACGAGCAAACTATTTGGAAGAAGTAAAATTGTTCATAATTATGAAGCCTGTGCTAATACAAAATTCTTTCACTGAAGACTAAACATCATTCACTTAATTTTTAAAACATTTATTGATTGCGTTCTATATGGCATCTTGTCTTATCTACAGTGATTATAAAAAGAAAGTAAAATCTCTTTCTTTTTATAATCACTGTAGATAAGACTGCTTAGTATTGCAAAAATAAATAACTTCATCGAAAGAAAAAAAATAGATTTCATTATACTCACGATGCAATCAAAACAGAAACAAAGAGCATAATAAATTTATCACGTCTGAAAGGGGTTCGAGCTCCCCTTAATGTTTTCTTTTGGTATTGTCTGCTGCCAAAATTAAAAACAGGAAGCAACCCGTCTACGTCTAGAGGCCAGTGACCTCTCGCTACATAGATACGGCCTGAAAATCTTGCCAGAGCAAATTTTGATCATGTTCACTACATAATGTAATAATTTCGTATTTATAAATGTGATAAAAACTGATATTAATATTAAAAATATAAAAAATTATGCCTATATTTTTAAAATATTATAAAACTGTTAAAAGATAATATAAAAACAACTTCTGTGTTGGTACTTCACTGGTAGGTAGAGCTCCATTTTTTAACTTCAAGTATTTACAATCAAATTAAATTTAACTTCTCCATCGTTTAAGGGAATATTAAATGACATTATGCTTATTTTGTCCCCTTCTTTGATTCCTACGGGACACGATGATCCCTCCACGACTCCGCTGTATCGAGTCCATCAAAGTGAGCAGACGTTCACATTGCAAACAGTTCCGGCACAGCAACAATACAAGATTAACACTACCAAAAGCATCAAAAACCGGCCCTTCCATACACACAAGAAAATACACAGAATCTTTTTGAATTCCCTCCCTATATTTCAAAGCTCAAAAGAAATCGCTAGCAATATCTGTCTGAAAAATATATCGGATTGCTTTGTCGCAGCTTTGGAAATCGAAATCTATTTTCCTTCAAATCTAAGTGAATCCCGTGCGGATTGGAAATGTACCCTTTACCCACCGCCGGGCGAGGCAATTGATATTCCAACAATACAATGTATGAATAAAATATAAACTGAGCTTCTATCAGAGTTGTACGAGAGATCGCCTGGCGGATTTTGGCGAAATCTTAGCATCGACATTTGTTATAACTCGCCTAGAGATTTATCTTAGGGACAGGATAGGTGTTGCGAGCTAGGTACACTGGGCGAAGCTGCTTATTTCACAGCTCAAACTGCATATTCGTTAAATAAGCTTACAGTTAAACTATCAGATAGTATTTTATATAGGGATAGGTATACAAGTTTGTGATACTTTGCTCTGTGATTATTAAAATACACACCAAGTGATATGTGACATCTGTAATATCATGTAGTGTTTCAATCAATACATGACAACATACACTAATTAATGACAAAGAATAAAAATATATCAACAAATAGTAAGAAAATTTGGAGCATACTTTATCACAAATAACAATTAATAAAGTTGACACCTTTATTAGGCAATTTTGAGTTGCATAAAATAAATTTATGTCAAAAAGTGGAAGACAAATTCAATCATCTTCTACTATGTATTTTTAGTTTTCTAACTTAGTTATTTATAACACATCAACAGAAGCTAACGACCACGCCATCTATTGATCGCCATCTTAACCCGAAAGACTTTCTGCTTTCCAATGTGTAGAGTTTTGCCGTCGCACCACCGAGGTCGCTAATTAGAAACGGAAAATGTAAGAAACAGAAATCTGTGAGAAAAATGCATTGCAATGCCACAAAAACTACACTATTAAGTGACGAACCAGATATTTAATATTACACTTAATACTGTATGACGACAAACAGTGATTACTGTCCTGTAGTCTCCATAGTTTATTCATAGGCGATTGTAGCAAATCAGACATAGGAACATTGTATTTATTAAAAAAAAATATATTTACTATGTAATGAAAATTATTCATTTTCATAAACATTTGAGGAGAAATGACTATGTAATTATGTAAGAGCAAAGATATAAAGATCCATTTTCATAAGTATTTTTTAGAAGTTAAAAATTAAATAGAACCCTACCATAGCATACACTACTGATCAACATCCAACATCCAACAAGCAAAAAAATTTAATCGCTTACATATAAAATTTTCACTTGAATCATTTATGTTCATTATATCAAGCAGCCAATAATTATTAATTTGCTATTTACCTTAACTATCTATCAACTCTAGCTAGTTATATCCCATAATACTTGACTATAACTATTGTTAAAGACATTAGAGACAGCAGTGAAATTGTTCATAACATCAAAGGACCAAGTAGGTATAAGAATACGTGTAATATAATTAATGTGATATATTGTTGCTGCAATAATGTACTATAGGTATCTCGACATCGTAATTTTCTTTATTGTTCCTTACCGCGACGGGTAACAAATCCAATAGGGCTAATCAACAACATTTTCCTTACAAATATATTTTACTTTTGTAGCTATACAAGAAACATTGTTAATTATTTCTAGCAGTGATATCTTGTATGTCAATTTTAGGATGATATGTCTCATGCCTACTTTGAAATGTTATCGATGTTTTTGGTTTCTAAATAATATATTTATAATCTTGTGTTTTACAGGTGGTGAAAAAGCAGTCAACCAATAAAAATCATCATATTAACCTATATCACGCCTACCACTGGGAAGATTTTGATTACTATAAGAATCAGGTCCAACATCTGAAACACAGACGAAAACAGAGGTACTACCAAATTTTATAAAAATTTTAATTTTTTTATGAGAGCTAGCGAACCGACGAACACAACATTTCACCAGTATCAAAAACTTAATTACTGTTGCAATTCTTAAGGCGTCCAAAACGCTATCAAAACTGTATCAGTATTATGCCAAGCCAATAGATTATCTAAGAAGGATGCCCGATCTTCTGTCTCTTTGACATAGCTAGTCAAGAATTATTACTGAATTAACTAGAACAAACATTAGCAATATAAGTTTTACTAGTTTTCAGATAAAATATGAATTCATTGCAATGTCTAAGGATTCTGTGTTCGAGAATAACCCTGCGCCTGTCCTTCCCCTACTCATTTAGCTGTCGGAGAGCTATTTAATACTGCGAGTGACCCTCGCAATGTCTTGTAAATGTATTGAACACATCTGCCGGACATTCGGATCTACTCTCAACATAATAAATTATAGAATTTAAATAAATTTTCTGACTATATTCATACTCTAACTCATCTTTCTTGCCACTTTATACATCCAATATTAATCTAATTAATATGAAAAAACATTATAGTACCTACTTACTTTCATTAGGTTTAGCATTTTTTTTTTTTGGTTGTGTGCTACATAAACAAAAATAATATTGTGTTAGCATTACGTTCTAGAGGATTATAGATTGTTTATCTTCTATCCCTACCGTGGCAGTAAACACATTGCAAGTCCGAAACTTTGTATGGACCCGACCCCGTAATCTTTCAACATCTTAAATAAAATAGTCCAGCGTAGTGATATGGCCGGTATCTTATGAATTAAATATGAGGGCTTTATTCGATTCCGAGTCCCTCGATATCTGATAATAAAAAAGAAATTTATCGCACACATGGAGGAGCTGGTCGTCTCATCGGCCGCTATTTTTTACGGCGTCCTTCCGACGACAATCACTTCATAGCGACCCTTGTCCGAGCATTCGATGACAGAATTATTTATCAGTTTGAAAAATGACGGAAATTGAATGTAGTCGCAATGTTTACAACGCATTTTCTGTCCGCTGTCCTCGGGGGCTCCTTCCCTCGCGTTCCGATGTCCACTTTTCAAAGAGGCCGCTCGGACGAGGGTCGAAAAAGTGTCCCTTGAGTAAAAAATAAAAAAATAAGTATATTGTATCCACATTCGCAAATGTTACAGTGCGTACTATTAGATGACAAAGAAAGAGTCTCGCTAGATAAAGCGGGTGGAGATTTCGGAGAGGGCGGTTAATAGTTTATTCATCTGGTGAGTATAATTGGTGAGCGCAGTGGGGCGACATTAAGGTATGACGCAATCTGTTTGAGTGACCCTGCATGGCCGCGCACCGTCTCCTGCGCTAAAACGAATCTACTACAAACTCAGATATATTGAATTATCTAACTCTCCTATAAAAGAACTTGAGGAAGTTGGACAAGGTACGTAGCGCATTGCGATCAAGAATGTTGCACGGAGCAAGCTTATTGTTTTGAAAAAAAAATTCCACTTTCAGTGTTACGTTCAAACGAGTCAAAGAAGAAAATAACAACACAATATAACACATGATTTCATTTATTTTTTACTAGCTGTTTCCGCGACGTCGTTCGCATGGCTATTGATTTAGCGCCGGAAAAAAGTTGTACAAAAAGTTTTTGTTGGTATAATTAACACAGCATTGTTTTTTACAAAATGCTTAACGTAACATTCCTACCTCTTATTTAGTAAACCTCTTATTGACTATTAATGTATGTATGTATGTATGTATGTATGTATGTCATATGATTAATGGATGTCATGGTAAATTTCTGTTGTCGTGTCATAACGTGAAATTAAATTACATTTTGACGGAATATGTCACTTTCACTTATGCCGTAACCGTTCCCATGGGAATATCGGTATAAAAGGTAGCCTATGTCCTTTCTTAGGCTCTAGACTATCTGTTTACCAAATTTCGGTTAAATTGGTTCTGAAGTTTTGACATGAAAGCGAGACAGACAGACAGGGTTACTTTCGCATTTATAATATTAGTATCGATTAAATATGCATTTCATTTTTCATAAATACGCGTCTTCTACTTTATATTTCAGTCTGTACTGTACAAAATACATAAATACTTGGTGAATCCCCGCGATGAAAACGCCTGGAAAAACGTAACACAAGACTCCATAATTGTGTCTGCGATACCAATTACTCTATGTAAATTAATTTATTCCGAGTACTGGGAAAATTAATGACATAAAAAGCGTATTGAATTAAACGGCGTCCTTGTTTGGCAAATGAGTTGATAATAAAACGATAATAAACAAGCGCCTTTGTAACAAACTATAACAGATCGGTAATTGCTTCGGCGATGGCTCCTCGCGTTATTACGCCTTTTACGACGCCGTATGGGGTGAATAAAACATTTTTACGACCGGCCATGGATGCTATAATACGTACCGGTATATCCGCCAGGTAATAAAGTATAAAACTGTTTATACGTGCCACTCTAATTGCGTACATAGTATTATCCCTCGTATAAATTAATGTAACTTGCCTAAACTAACTTCCACAACGACCCGTGGCGTCGGCGCTCTCTCAATGTGTCTATTGCCTACACTCTTTTCGGAGATATGTAATGTATTTAGCTATTAACTATGCTGAGCTTTTATGAATATCTATAATTAAAAAGAAAAACGACTCGGTGTTTGATATTATGGAATAGTGCAGTACTGTTTTCGAGTATTGAAATTGAAATATTGGGCGTACAACTTACAATAATAATATAAAACTAACCAAATTTTAATAAATGAATATGATTCAAAAAAAAATCTTTCTACATATAAGTATACATCTAAATATTTATCTATCTTTATGATTATAACATTTTATTTTATTAAAATAATCAAATAAAACACTTGAATTCCCTCACATTTTATTGTAAGAAACAAAACAGTGTACACTCGTACAATATACAAACATTACACAGCCCTTCTAAAAATAAAAGTCGAAAGTTCCTCAACAAAAGCTCATCCGTTCTCCAGGTCACGATTGTGCAAAATCGACGAAAATAAAATCAAACGTTACTTCGCTGGAGTTAGATGGAAAATGTAATATTGAATAGACAGTCATAAAAACCGCCGCCACCCGTCTCCGTACCACGGTCTGTTCCTTTGACACAAATGCAATTTCTCTCATACACCATCATTCATTGTATTTTTGTTTTATTTCAGAAAAGACTTACTTCTAGTATTCTCATTACGCCTCTATCCCCTAAGGGGTGGGCAGAGGTGACACGCATATTATCACAGTTAACCAAAATTCACCATTGAAAATGGCAGTATGTAAAAGTATTCATTTTATCGTTTTTCACACAAAGAAGTTGTAAAAGAACATCTTATCAACAATCAATCTAAATAAGATCATAAAAAATCTATTAATAATTGTTGTACATACACATCTATAAATTATACAAATCACACAATATACTATAACTACCTATACCATCAAATCTTAACTCAAACACCACAAGAAATTATGATTGGATAAGCGGATCCCCTAACCTCGTTATAATCATAACATAATTTCATAACACGCCCGCCCTACGGGAAAAACCTTAGGTTGCATTTCCGCGCCGCCCACAATATCATAACTCGTTGTGATTGGTTATAGCCTGATATAATATCATAACGCGTAGGGATTGGACGAGGGGTAAGGCGCGAGCCGCCCGCCCCCGGTCCTCATTAAAGGCTACTGCACCTTTAGACGGCGTTATAAACATTGAATACACTTGAAGGCCAAGAAAGTGAATTCCTCTATGTATTTAAAATTCTACAAAGAAGATCTGTTTGAAAAAATGTTGGTTTGTAATTAAAGAAAGAAAACGCTTACGTAGTCATAAATACAGTCGTCATAAATTTGAATAAAGTTAAAAGTAACTGTAATTTTTTTTCATAGCACTGAATTAAAACATTTCCAGCCAGTTAACCGGTAAACAAAGAAAAACACGACTGTACATCGTACTTTTACCTTACAGAAAAACAGTAAAAATCTAAGGGCATCTTGCAGGAAATTCAAATCTAGATTGAAACTAGATTCAGAGTTTTTTCACATTTTAAATTTATATAAAATGTCAAAAATTTACAAAATCTTGCAAGTGGACATGCAATAAAATTACATTGCACTGTACAGTCTGCGCTATACCAGGAGGCTCTACTTTTTGCAAAGAATTAACAAGAAACTTAGAATCCAAAAATATAGTGGATAGAATGGATATTTTAAGAAATTCAAAAATATATTTATCATAAATATAAAAGCAAACTGATACCAACAAGAACTCAAAAACAACCTGAAATGTAAAAAAATCTTGAGAAAAACATGTTACGGACCAGGCAAGAGCCGTCGTCTTTTCTATATCTTTTTTATATTCTGGTTGTAATTGTCTTTGGTTAATTGTTCTGTCATTGATTCTCTTTCCATTTTTCCTGTACCGTTTTCTTTAAATATTATAAAACCCATAATTCACAAAGCCAGCGTTTTATTACAGTTTCACTATCACTCGTCAACAAACAAGATTAAGATAATCCATTATTCTTACACGGACGTGTATCATACCCGCCAGCCAGAGTATGAGGAAATACCGTCCGGCGACCGCCGCCCAGCCCGGATCAATAATAATACTCCTCTCTCCCATATCTGCAGTGGACCGGATCTTAGAAAGCGATCCCCCTCCGCCCGGTTGTACACAAAACAATATAAATCATTTTCTCACTGGCGCCCGCACGCGGCTTGTTCACGGCGCTACGGCTACGCCACGGGTCCGCCTGCGCCGTAAGCTACGTATGTGTTTGGTAATAAAAACAATTTGGGGATAATTCTCACCTGGTGGAAAACGAAGAGTTGGTTTAAAGTGGAGTACGCAAGCTCAAATAATGCCGGTTCAATCTTGACCTGAAAATCCCCAATATATAATATAATATGTACTTTATCTATAGATATTAAATCAATACATACTTTATGGCGAAGGTCGCTGGAAGTTGATAAATGCAGATAATCCTTTTTTAGGGTTCTGTTGTCAACTAGGAACCCTTGAAGTTTCGCTAAGTCCGTCAGTCTGTTTGTCCGTCCGCGGATAATCTCAGTCACCGTTAGCACTAGAAAGCTGAAATTTGATACCAATATGTATCTCAATCACGCCGACAAAGTGGAAAAATACACGTAAACGTGTGATATATTTTTGGGCTTACTAAAATCATTTTTTGGTTATGTCAATATTTTCCGAAATTATAGCTTCATGAGTAAAAAAAATGTGCCTTTCCTCTTACCTTTGGAGCCATAAGTTTGAAAAATATCTCAAAAGTAGAAATTTAAGACTTTCTAGGAAAAAAAATTCAATTATAATTTCTGAACTAAGTTTAGAATTTAACCGTATATGCGAACATATTTTTTTCATACTTTATTATACGGAGCGTATTTTCTTTCAAATATAAAAAGAAATATTAAAATCGGTTCACGCAATCCAAAACTACCACCGAAAACCCAACATACATAAAATCGTCTAGTTTGTATCGATAGATAGTGCAATACTTTGGGCTATTTTAACTCTTAAATGACGTACACTTAAAGTGACGTACGGGAAACTACGGAACCCTAAACTGAGCGTGGCCCAAAATTCTTAGAGCCTCATTCTTACCTCCACCGCCCCGACTCGTTGGCTGGAGCGTGACGTACCGGTGCCTCTGCTTGCCAGTCCTTCACCTGCGGTTGGGGGTCGCCGAGGGATTTTCTTCTCGCGCCCTTTCCGCAGCATAATGTGCTCGCAGTAGGAGACAGCCGCCTCCTACCACGTCATACTGCCAACCATGGCTTTTACCAATGTCGGCAGTACAAGGTACCGACCCACAACAAAGGCAGATTACCCAGTATATCCTTTAGGGATGTCAACATCAATCAATGGACCAGAATAGGTTGAATGACGACCTCCGTGGTCAAGTGGTCTGTATGCCGGTCTCTAAGCGTCGCCATCTCAAGAGGTTCTGGGTTCGATCCCCGGAGAGGCTCATGTTTGGGTGATGAATTTTCAGGCATTCGTTCTCCAGTCTTGGATGTTTATCTATATTTATATATATACAGGATATTATTATATATTATTATTATTATTATATTTATCTATTAAATATATTTATCCGTCACCGTCCGTCCGTAAATCAAGCAGCATTATCTAGTTGCTTAAAATGGCGCTAGTTGATATGGGTGAATGTTTGAAGGTATAAAAAAGATATAAAAAAATTATGATGATATATATCTACGTTTTGTATTGAAACTACTTCAAGTTTAGTCCACCTATATTTAATCAAAATATTAAATAATAATTTACAATTTAAAAATGACATAAATCCTTTCTAGGTACACATTTTATTCTAAATTATTGTGTTTTTATTAGAACATTTACAAATATACACGCATGCACCACAAGTTTTATTTTATAACTTTCGCCCGAAATAACTTCCTGTTTGGAAAAACAGATGCCTACACACGTGTAAAATCGTCCGTAACGTCCGTAAAGTCGGAGGTATTTCCAGTTGAAAGCAAGATGTAAAGATAAGACATCACCAAAATATTAGCGAAGCCAAACCATACCAATGGTGTACGGATTGGATATAACTTCCCGAAAATTTCTTAAATAATTTAGTAAGTCACAACGATTCACAACAATAACTTAATACCTTCACGCGTCATTTACTCCCACCTATTGAATATAAAAAAGTGTCTGCAATAAGCAATAACTTTCAATTTCTGACAATTTTTAACCGTATAGATCATAATTACAAAATATCTAATCAATTGCAAATATATTACATCTACACTTCAGTTTAAATCAATTGGTTGTCAGAATTACGAGTATCACTATTGGCTTATGAGGGTTCTAATGTAGATAGAGAAAAATTACTGATTGTTTCAGATATAATAAATAACTTCAAACTAATATACCGTAGCGGGCAACGGCAATAGTTTTAATTAGAGATGCGCCGAATAGTGGTTTCGCCGAATAACCGAATACCGAATATTATTCGGTTAAACTTTTACCGAACCGGATATTCGGTTTACAATTAATTGGCTTAGCCACGGAAATTGTACATGTACGTTCCGTGTCTCTACAAGCGATGTTAAAATAAAAGTTGACTATACTGAACTACCAATAACCTATGAAATCATTATGTTGACACATGAGTATTATAAATCTTACAGAAGATGTTAGAAGAGAAGTCTTTTTGTTCTATTCTCAGTCATCTAACCAAGAAAATGAGATGAGATGCCGAACAATGCCGAATACCGAAAACAAAACGAATATTCGGCGCATCTCTAGTTTAAATTAATACAGCATAATAATATTACACGTTGGAACTTTTTACGGCAGTGATAGAAAATCATTAATCAGACATTTTACATGAAGCATGACATTATTTCAATAAACACTGTTATGTGTACTACACCCTACTACACACACCTACCTCTAGAATGGGAGGAAGACTAAAGATGTAAAAAATTATGTGAATTCTGTTCTCTTCTTCTTCATGTCCTTTCCCACTCTAGGTGGGGTCGGCACAACATGTCTTATTCTTCCATTCTCCTCGGTCACTCGTCAGCTCAGCATCCACTTCTTTTATTCTCATGTCATTCTTCACGCATTCAATCTCCATTCCTTCTTTGGTCTTCCTCTCACTCTAGGTCCATCCACATCCATGCTCAGCATCTTTCTAATGTGACATTCATTCACAATTATGTGAATTCTGTAATGAAACAAAAAAGAAATGGCAGTGTCAAAGAAGTACAGTGACACAAAGACACAAGTATACACAAGACAGAAGTACAGTCAAGAACATACAGAGACAAAGAAGAATAGAAGAACACTTTAGTTAAAGTTCGGTCGGTCTTAATAAGAACCAAATCACAGTCGAGAACGTTACGGCTCATCCACACTCCATACTCTCGTATTCACGACCCTCGTTCGCCTTGTGGAGTGTGGATCGGCCATAACGTTTTCGACTGTGATTTGTTTGTGGTAAATAGTTATTGTACAAACTGTTGGCAGTTTGTATATATTATTTCAATAGTATCAACATAAAAGTAAATTAAATCATTAAATATAATATCTAAAATAAATGTAAATTAACTAAATATCATATATAACAAAATGCATGATAAACGATGTGTAATAATTACATATAAATACAACCAAAGTGGCGTCATTGTTCAAATTAGTTCCTTTTTGTATCACTAGATGGCGCCACCTATCCTTTACATCTCGCTAATGTTTACTTTAACGGATTTATATGGTCAATCAGATGTTTATTAAAATTTGTATTCGCCTTGGACACGGTGTTTCATTTCAGTAAGCACCTTGGGTTTTAACATGGTCCTATCGTAGTCGGATGGGTCTAGCTAGACTCTAGTGGTTCGACGGATACCAATTTTTCGACTAGCGTCATCGTCATAGCGCACCTATGGGTAGTGGATTGCTACTCGGGGCGTACACCGAAGTTCGAAGATAGAAAAACGAAGTTCGGCAGAGAGAAACACAGAAGCGAAGCAGGCAGGTGCCTCTTCTATGCAGCGGGAAGCAGAAGCTGCGGCGTGACGTCTCAACCGGAGCCGTTGGCTGAGTATGGTATGAAGATAAGAAGTTGAAAACTGTGAGTAATTTGAACCTTATTTCTATGGAAGTTAGAACTTGCAAGATTTGAAGAGTAAATAAATAGTAACTTAGAATAATTTGAATAGTAGTTTGGACTTAGAATATTTAAGGAAAAAGTGATACGACGGGGAATCCATGCCGGATTTGATACCCATTTTATAAGTCCAAACACTTAGAAAAATTTCGACGAAAATTTCATCGACTTGTAAAATTTTACGAAAAATTGTATGAAGTAAAACTTTGAAGAGAAGAAAGTACATGAGTGTGAAGAAATTATTACGTCAATAGTGTTTGGTGCATTTGAAGCGAATTTTAAGTTTAACTTTATTTACATTTAGCTGGTGTTTTTGTTCGTTACTTGATATTGAATTTAATTGATATTTCGTTGTTGTTGCTTAAATAAATTGTCAAGATGGAATCGATGTCTAAGCTTCAGTTCGATGCTGGATCTAATATTATTAAAGCTAATAGTAATTTCAAAAAGTCTCCAAAGGATCGCATTGTTATTTCATATGTAGAAGCGCGACTTGAAATGTTAGAAAAGTTGTGGTCATCTTTTTATACTACACATCGTAAGATTGTTGCTGAAGTTAGTCAAAGCGAATTCGAGCTATCTAATTATTACATTAAAGATTATTATTCAACCATAGAAGATGTATATATCAATTACAAAACTACCTTAAAGGAAAATTTGTGTAAATTAAATTTAGGTGATTCAAATGTACAGTCGGAAACAAAAGTAAAAAATGTTACGGAAAATAATTCAAATGTTAAATTACCTAAAATTTCTTTACCGTTGTTTAGTGGTCAGTATGTAGAATGGGCTAGTTTCCGTGATTTATTTATATCTCTTATTCACAATAACAAGTCGCTAGATGATGTGCAAAAGCTTCACTATTTAAAAAGTCATTTGGTTGGTGAAGCGGAACAATTGTTGCGCCATATTCCTGTCACTAGTGAAAATTATTTGAATAGTTGGTTAAAGTTGAAAAATAGATATAATAATAAAAAATATTTGTCTAATTGCATTCTTTCTCGGTTTATGAATCAAAAATTAATTACTTCTGAGTCTTCTAGTGCATTAAAGGAAATGTTAGATACAAGTAATGAGTGTTTATATGCCTTAAAACATTTAGGTGTCAATGTAAATGAGTGGGATTTAATTGTAATACATATTTTAAGTTTAAAGTTAGACAATGAAACAAGAAAGCAATGGGAACTTAAAATTTGTGATTCAGTAGAGCAATTACCAACCTGGGATATGTTTCAAGCATTTTTAGAGCAACGTTTCAGAGCACTAGAGTTTTTAGACCCTAACAGCTTAAATAGTATTAATCGTAGTGTAAGAAATAATAATCAGAATGCAACGCAAAGGTTCAACTCACTGCATATTGCCACAGTAAATATAGCATGTCCTTATTGTAATGAGAATCACAGACTTTACGCTTGCAAAAAGTTTGCTAAGGACGATATTCAAACGCGCCGTGATTTTGTGCAAACTCAAAAATTATGTTTTAATTGCTTTGGTTCCCGTCATTCAGTTAGTATGTGCCGTCATCCTACTAGATGCCATATTTGTAAGAGGAGGCATCACTCCTTACTTCACAACCCAAATATAGGTAAGATTACTAGTCAACAGGCTAGTACTGATGAACCCTCCATTAGTGGGAGAGCCGTGTCCACAGTAGCTATTAATCAGGGCGATACCACCCAAGCTATTACTAGCTGTTTCTCCAATATGTACTATCAGGTCTTATTACCAACGGCCTTGGTGAACATCGAGGCAAAAACAGGCAAAAATATAACTTTTCGGTCAATGTTAGACCAGGGTTCGCAGGCTTCGTTCATAACGGAGTCTGCAGTCCAGTTACTTGGACTTGGGAAAATATCAAGCAAAAGTTATGTTTCTGTGTTAGGAAGTGATATGACACCCGGTGTGGTGTCCGAGCATGTAGTTTACATTAAAATTCAATCACTTCTCGACTCAAGTATTAATATTAGAATAAAGGCTCATGTTTTGAACAAACTGACGAATCTTCTTCCTAGCAAGAAGGTCGCAGTTCAATTGTGGTCTATGTATTCACAATTATCGTTAGCTGATCCTACCTTTGACACTCCTAATAACGTTGATTTGATACTAGGTGCAAAGTTTTATGGTCAAATATTAAAGGAGGGATTAATAAAACAGTCTTCAAGCAACCTGATAGCTCAGAACACATATTTAGGATGGATTATTTCAGGAGGAACAGGTATCAGAGATGGAGATCCGGTTACAAGCAACAGCGTCATAACAAACATGCATATTGAACTTTATGAAAATGATTTGCTGCGTCGTAGTAATTGGGAGATACAGCCGGAACCATCATCTGTAACAAAAAAAGATTCGTTTTCACAAGAGAAACAACAATGTCAACAAAAACATTCAAACACGACCAAAATATATGTTTCTGGTCGGTACATAGATGTGCTTCCACATAAGGAAGCTGGTCCATTTTGTTCTAAAAGTAACTCTAAAGATATTGTATTTGGAAGATTAAAAACTTTAGAGGAAAAGCTATCGAAGAATTTATATTTTAATAGAATGTATGCGAAAATAAACAATGAATGCTTAATGTTAGTTAAAATAAATAAACCTGGGTTCAACTTACCGCATTGGAGAGTAGTAAAAGATGATATGAGTACGTTTGCCAAAGCTATGCTGCGTATCAGTTACGATAATGAAACAATGTCTGGCCGTCAAAGTTTACAAGCAAAAAAGCTATTATATCAAGAAAGAAAACTGTTACTTACCAATGGAGTCTTCAAATTCCAGAAACGGGTCAGCAAAAATAAAGAATTGATGGAGCGATTGAAAAATGTAGTACAGTCAAAAGTAAAATATCAGATAGAAAGAGCTGGACCTGGAAAAGAAAAGATTAGATTATTAATTAAAGAAAAAAGTAATACAAAATTTCGGAGACATACCTGTTATAGACGTAGAAAGAAGTTCACGTACGCTATGCAGACTCCTCTTCTTGATGCATCTGTAAGAAAAAGAAATGTTTATTTTGTTATTCCGCGTCTTAATAGACTTTATGATTGGCTTATGCCACCTGTCAAAATATTACTGGACACTGGTCCTGAATGGTTTAAAAATAAACAAACATTGTACGTTGATAGTGCAGCATGCAAGGTGACACAGGGACAATAGTTTTTCAGAATTAATGACTGTATGTAGTATTTATTTGTCAGTGTTTTCAGCAATAGAATTATGTAGAATAAATAACTATGGTGTGGTTAGTAATAACATAAATCTACTTACCTTGTCGAGAACAAGGGTTGATCCAGCAGAGTGGTGTAACGGCATACGGTGTCATAGTAATTTTTTTATGGGTTTGGACGAGATCACTCGCGCAGTAGGTTCATGTGTAATGTACAATACAACCAAAAGAATTTATAAAAAGTATGCATTTCAAATAGCAGTACAAGTTCCTATCGTTTTCATGTTTATTATTAAATTTTATTTACAACTGTTATTTGGTTCAAATTGTTAAGAATAGTATAAGTCAAGTTAGTCAATGTATTGAAATGTGTCAATAATATTTAGTTCATGTATCCACTTACAGGAAATGATAAAATTCATACTTTGATTTAATAAGGAATTTATTAAAATAAAAAGGTTATGTTAGTATGTTTGGTATATTACAGTGTTCCGATATTTTGTTGTTTACAGTTTTCAAAGAAATCTTTTCAACATTTAATTTGTACACATATCACGGTGGGCATGTACACCGCCAAATGTATTGTTTGAAGTAATAAATAGAAGATGTTGTTATGTTGTTAAGATATTTGTTTTAGATATGTAACAGAAGTTTTCAACATTTATTTTAGATAGATGCACGGTGGGCGGTTTATGTATACCATATATACAAACTTATATGTATGGTTGATTGTTATGTACCTTCGGTCCATGGTGGGCGGTATGTACAAACTGTTGGCAGTTTGTATATATTATTTCAATAGTATCAACATAAAAGTAAATTAAATCATTAAATATAATATCTAAAATAAATGTAAATTAACTAAATATCATATATAACAAAATGCATGATAAACGATGTGTAATAATTACATATAAATACAACCAAAGTGGCGTCATTGTTCAAATTAGTTCCTTTTTGTATCACTAGATGGCGCCACCTATCCTTTACATCTCGCTAATGTTTACTTTAACGGATTTATATGGTCAATCAGATGTTTATTAAAATTTGTATTCGCCTTGGACACGGTGTTTCATTTCAGTAAGCACCTTGGGTTTTAACAGTTATTGTTTACCGCGATCGTGCCTGGGCATGTTATGCTGACCCTACCTTAAATGAAATAGGAGAAGAAAGAAGAAGATTATAATATGGCGTCCTTACCTATGAAATTGGTGTTTTTATTCTGTCTTAGTATTTTGTTAGTAACTATTAAGATTCAGAGTATTCCTAAAAAATCAAATCAAATCATGTTGTAAGTTTAATTGTGTTAAAATTGGACACGGACACAACTCTTTTTATGTGCCTCCCGAATACATCATTTTATTTGCATTCACTTAAAAACGATAAATAATTTTAAAGAAGTGTTATATTTCACATATTACTAAAGCTTGTCTAATGAAACATGCCAAATATTATTATCTCTGGATTTGTCGTTGTGAAGAAAACTGATAAAATTTTAGTATGGAAAATGCAGAATTCCCCAAAACCTCCATACAAAACACCAATTTCATAGGTAAGGACCTAATAACTCACTAATTAAATAGACATTTACCAGATATTATGCACCTACAGTATATATTTTAATAATCATAGATATTATATTTTAATTTATTGGAAAATATACTAGATGGTATATCCCATGATTAAAGAAGGTGATATCCACAAGTTATGTCTTTTATTCATATGAGAGTAAATGGCTAAAGTCACTTAGAACGCATGTGATACCTGAGTTGCATCTACGTGAACGGTTAACTACTTCATGTATCACGTTTACGTTGTAAGCCTGTGACATAAGACGTCACAGTCAGTATATATGTATATATCCAGTAACTACACGGGTCGGTTTTTTGATCCGTAAGTCAGTAAGTTAAAATATGGACCAATGGTGAAAACGTATGATGACGTGATATGATATGACAGCTTGTCCAATAGTAGAATTTTCAAATATTGCTATAGTTAAATAATAATAGACAATTTAACCACAACACGATACTGTGATTACAAAAATGGCGACTGGCAGCACAGCTGATGTATATTGCTTCGAATATTCATCGCAAACTTAACAATTTATCAAGCTGAGATCAAACATCTTGGCGTTTCCATTGACGCTATTGGTTTAGATTTTAACTATTGAAGTTACTATTACTACGGATTAAAAATTTCACCGTTGCAACGCAACCACTGGTTTACGTCAGAAAAACTGAAGTTAAGCAAGCTACTCTGTACCGAGTCTCTGGTAGTTCAAAGGCATAGATAAAAATGGTCCTGTGCACTCTATAGACTTGGGTTCCAATTTCAATAATTACGTTGATTAAAAAATTATTTTTTTTTTTTTTTTTTTATTGATATCGTGTTTTAGTAAATTTTAAAAATACGGACATAATAATGACTAGCATTGTACGTAATAGACTAATGTAAAATCATTGTTTTAAAAAAAATCGAGATCGCTAACCCGACACCGATCACTTGAAATTGAAAAGAGTGGGCATTCATTGATGTTACAATAAATTTCACTTAGCCAGCGATGGCTTCGCAAAGTGATCGCGGTTTGAACTTAAATTCTAGTAATAACATTACCATTTTAATGTATTTTTTAAGTTGTTAACTGTTGCATTATTTTGCTAAAACCACAATTTTTTTTACGGGTGTGGCGAGAAAAAGTGGTAGTGACAGTAATAAAATATTATTATCTCTATTTTTCGACACACTCCAGTAGATTAAATTCACCGTCGACGAGAACAATTGTTTTTGGTTAGTTTTATTAAAAAATAATAAAATTAAAGCAGTTACTTGGTCTCCATTAATTTTCTATTATTTATCTATTTTTATAAAATGAACTACATTTATATTTATTGAATGTCGTCCTCAGCCTATATACGTCCCACTGCCTTTCTCATAGAGAAGACAGTATTAGGATTTGCTGACATTATTTTCATATTTTTTTTAAAATATCGCTTCCTGGAACCTTTAATATTCACGATCTTCCTCGACAGTGGGTACATTTCTAGTAAAGCTCTCTCTCAGTATTTAATCACTGAACGTTAAAACTTGCTGTGACAGTCGGCTACACACAGTCCATATGCCCATCGAATACGGAATCCTGGAAGCCAGAGCTACCACGATAGCTACGTACAAAAAAGAAACGTTTGCGGCGTGCAATATGCACATAACTCGCGCACATTTCCGCTCGAATTGTTGCTCACTGAAAATTTCCTACCACTTTTTCCTTATCTGCATTCGTATATGCCTTTGCATATTTGTGCATACTTTGTTGTTTATATAGCGATAGGTTGATTTATAACATAACAACATTTGCGAATAAACTAAAAAAATATTGTCCATTACTATAATTATCTGATGAGTAAAAATGGAGTAATTTGTACTCCATTTTTATAGCAAGGATAGTTAAGGATAGCTACCCTCATCTTTTCGGCCAGCATAATGCCGTTTCACACCTCTTTTGATGAACGCAAGGGCAGAAAGGATGGAAAACATATGCTGGTGAGTAATACCATTTATAGATGGAGCGACGAAATAAATATATACATAAAATATATTTTATTTTTATTTTTTTCTATACTCTCTTCACTAGAATCACCGATTCAAAAAGAACTTATTACTTAAATTTAATGATTTGGAGCCAAATTGTTTCCTACTAATGCTACTACTTAATTTGGTACTTCATTTTATAACAATTCTTTATTCTAACAAAAAAAAGTCTACTTTTTAAATGGATTCATCGTTAATCATTTTTTTTTTTTAATTATAATATTCTATAGTTATTCAATCGTTGTTATCATTAATAATGGAGTTAAATAAAGAAGAGCCAAATGCAGTTCTCTGTTGTATATTGAAACCTCTACTTTCCGCTTATTCGAGTTATTCGAGTTGGTTAGTTATTACTTCCTGACGGAATTTCTACAAGTTACGTGGAAACATGTTTCATTATATCGAACAATACGTCGATAGAGCTCATGGCAATGCGGAGCTGGCGAACTTTGCACAATTTATCAAATTGAGTTACCGAGGGGCAATATCGCAGAGCGAACGCAATATTGCAGCGCGTGACCGCGTCTGCAATACGCGCTCAATACATCGGCCGGCGCCGGGCCGCACGTCCGCCGCCCCCCGCCCGTCTTGCGCCCTCCGCCCGCCCAACTGACCACCTAGATATTTAGCTAACAATGCTCCGCGACCGACGGCTACCTACCCGCCTGTCCCGCTCCCACCAACCTCCGTCGCCTGTGTCAGACCAAGACAGCCGCGCACTCCGGTCATCGCTATATTTATTGGCGACGCTCATAAGTACGCGGGTCAGGTTATAAGTTTCCACGAAATGAATGGCCGCGGCACGTAGGAGGCGAGCGCCCGCCGGGCTTAACAAGAAAACACCTCCACCAGAATTTAGGGAGGCGACCCCTCGCCTGCGGGAGTTATAATTAAAAAACAAAAGAATACAGAGCCACTCAGCCTCTTGGCCGTCGCTGCTCGTTCGACTTTCATGCGAAAAAATGCAATGGCTGACAATTAAATTTGAGATGAGCATTGGCTTTCCTTTATTCTATTTTTGGATAAGATCAAATTGTTATCTATACTCGTAATGAGTATACCAAATGTTGAGTGACAAGTAGGATATTATTTTGTTTCATAATTTTTTTAGACTTTTGATGTCACTTAGCAACAATAGACACAGCTACGAAGTACGATTACAATCTTTAGTGAGACCTGAATACCTACACTCTACACTCAAGGAAGAATTTTTTGCGTTGTCAATTTAATACGCCTTGCATTTGAGTATTTGTATAGACATAGGACATATAAAAACAGTTCATACGTCAAATTTTTGGATTTTATACCCTAAGAACAGTATTTACTACCTTATATACGAAATATATTCATTCAAGTTGTGATAACGCAGTACCTATATGTATAACAGCATGCTAATTGCAATATACCCAACATTCTTTGGTCATTTGGAGAAGATTAATAATCAAGCTGAAATGTAATATAAATTTTATTTTAAATGTACGTCTAAGTTTAATGGACATCGCACGTCCGAAGTGGTCAAATTAATCTTATAAATAAACCATCAGACCCATGTGGCCGTCGGCGGCCGTCACATTTCATGCGGCCCTATTACAAATACCATTACGGAGTTCGCAGATGACCGCACGTTTTATAATGCGAAGGCAACGGCGTCCGGCCCCACCCGAAGACCCTCCCCCCCTCCCGCTCCCTTGACCATCGACCGACAATTGTAAATGGCACATAAAATAAATGAATGTGCAGCGGGACTCGCCTCTGCAGCAGACAATATAAATTACGAGCGAACGATTATATTCCGGCGGGAATGAAGCGTTTTCCTTCAGATGCGCGCCGTACATCGCCGGGAAGGCTCCGTAATCCAAGCGCCCACCGCCCGCTCTCGTTAGCCGTGCGTGTAATTGCCTACTTTGTTTTAGGAGTTGCTTTGATTGGACATCACTCTTCATTTTACACGGGTCTTAAACGTTTGTTACGTTTGATTCAATTCCTTCAATTCTTTCAGAATATAACATTTTCGTTGCATCGTACGTTACACAGATTTAATTTCCCAAAGAGCAATCTTTCTCTTCGTTAATGTATCTCCTTAAATAATGAATGGCTAATGGCGAAATTCCAATAACATTTATTGACCTTACTAAGTGAAATTTATAGGACAATTAAATATAGCAAGCGTTCAATGAAATAAGAGCTGTTCTTTCAAACAATACTTATAAAGGTATGTAATTAAAACTGAAAACATTACTGTATGCTTTACGAATTACTTATATGTAATATTGGGAAGTAACCACATTTATAGTCGTCGAGAAAACCAGAGTGGCTAATCACAAACTGAATGAGTCATTCGATATCGCAGACCAGTCATTTGGTCAGTGTCGCAAAACTAATGACACATAATGACGGCCGGGTGGTAACCAGGGGGTGTAGAGCACTGCCAATTCCTGTTACACCCGGTAAAGAGGACACTGGGCCTTAAGCGTGGGTGTTAGGGACCACACTTACTACAGTAGATGTATGGTACATCAGTCAAGGTCTGTTGGCTGTCCTCCCTGGGAGGTCTTGCCGTTTGGGTGCATTAGCGGCCACCGGTGACCACCTGACCACCCCATCAGAGCCAATTGAAGTAACAACTCCACATTCCAATATTCTAGGCCTAATACTGCTTCTAAACCACTCAAGCGTCACGTAAGTGAATAAACTATTTACATGCCTCATAAACATTGTCTTATAGCAACTGATCATGACAGTGTATCATGAAACCATTCTATTGAAAGTCTTATTTACTATTTATGGAACAGACCATAATGGGGTGTTATTAGTTTTACGTGTCTGTGTGTCTGTCTGTGGTATATAGCTTATAACTGAGCCTCTTAAAACCAAAACCGGTAATAAGAGGTTGGGCCCTATGATAGTTATATTGTTGTTGATTAATAATTCAGAACAAAATGGCGTTTATATCTTTAAAAATACTCAATAAAAATGTTATTTAGGTTTGCTTACCGAAATAAGGGTCAGCCAAAAAAATTAAATAGTTTAAAGGCCGAGTAATATTCGTTTGTACTTTAGTAAAAATTATGAAACCTGATTAGGTATGTAATCGGATATAATAATATAATGCTGAAACTTTTAAGAATGAAGTAGAATAAGCATAAAAAATTGATATTATCGATGAAAGGCGACACATTACACGTCTACATCGATATCTATTAATTGGTCTCGGTCTATGTATCTTGTTTTACTTGTTTGCAGTATATTCTCGTCCTGTATTCTCAATGCCCAGTACATTTAGAAAGAGACAGTACGTTAACTTTACATATTTTTATTTCGATAATTTTTTTAATCATCCATTTTTTCAACGAGGAAGAATCCAAATTGAATGGTTGTCATCTTTGTTTTAGTTATAAGCATAAATTATTTTAAATTTTGGAAAGACGTAAAACCAATTGCACGACCTAAGTAAAAATACATTCCTTAACGTTAATATCAGTCACAATAAAATAACTAAAGTCTTGGACGAGAATTTATAACCAATTTATTATATCCCGGTCACATGAGATATAGTAGAAATAGTTTGAACTAAATCAGTATCATTACTCGAGACAAGTTTACCTGCATTTGAAAAAAAAACTCATAATAAATAAGCGAGTAATGATGTCTGGTCACCTTTGATATGTGAAAATCATGAACAAAATATAGTAACAGTTGCTTTCAGAAGTCCATCGTGTTGATTGATCAATTATAACTCCAAATGTACACCTGCGTACTTATTATTTTGAAATAATATTAACATGTTTAGTATCTCAAATTAAGCATATTTCAATACCAATTAATAATATCAAATGACAGTCCTCATCTTCTAATTCATGTGACTCAACAGCCCTCTATAAGTTCACGAATTCCTCAAGACCATAAATTTAAGTCACTTTCGAGCATTTTAACTAGCTACACATTATTTTTTAGTTTTTTGTATGTTTTTAGGTACACTAAAATTTTTCACAGAACATTTTTTTTAATTGTCCTCGGGCTAGATGACATACTGAGCAAGTTTTATGTTAGTTTGCGGTCCACTGCGCCTCGTCTTGGCGTGCTCCACTGCACTTGTAGTAGAAATTATGAGTGCACGTGCTTGCTGCGAGTAGAAAATAACATTTAATGACGTATTGCGTTACATTACGGACGATCACACCGTTAGGAGCCTCAGAAATCTTGATCCCACTGCAACTAAGTAGGGCTATCTTGATAAGTGTGAAATAGCGTATTTCGTATTTCTTTATTATTAGGAATACCATGTGCGTGACTGCCACCTTTGTGTAGAAAATGGGCAAGATAAAATAATTTTATTTTAATAAACAGTGAAATCTATATAAAAAAACAGGAAAAAACTATTATTAAACTTGGAATTGGAAATAATGCATAATACCAGCATATGACCACAATCTCACTGATGAAAAGCGACATTGTGAACAATGGTAATGCACGCAGAATCAAATAACGTTTGTTCACTCTTGCCTCGAAAATTCCTATTTGATAAATACTTTTTAGAAAACACAACTATTTTCATACTCTTGTTAAGAAGAAGTCTACCCTCAGCATATGTGGCTAGTCTTACCTTTAAATAAGTTATTTTATTTTTTTATTTTTTCTTTCTTTCTTTTATCAAAACCTTGTCTAAACGCACCTCTTATTTTCTACGACGTTAGTTTGCACCTATTAGAAACAAAAAAATTGTCTACAAATGATAAAACAACAATTGTCATTAAAAAGTAAAATCCATTCTTAATTGTATTTCAAATGCAATTTGATTTCAATAATTCCTTCGTGAGTGCGTGCCCGTACACTTACTTTCACTTTGTTACATTTTTTTCATGTCCCGTATATAATTTACTGTCTGATTGCCGCTGAAAATCAACTATTTATTACATGACTTAAGTTTTAATTGAAAACGCACAATTCATCATCAACAGCAGTGGATTTATCTTATCATAGACAATGTAACGTTCATTAAATATAATTACATAACTTCAAAAATAATAATGTCTATCTTAAATCAGGTGCTCGAGTACTTTGAGCGCTTTGGTTTTAATTAAGTATTAGGTATAATACAATTACCTAGTTGTAATACGGCGCTATATCAGTATTAGCGACTCTGCTGTTATTGCGCTCTTCTCTGGTCATTTTCTCTTTGTTTCTGTTTTTAAACTAAGAATCTGTCTCTTTTTCATTGTTTTTGGTCTCCAATTTTCATTCCTATTAAAGTCAGCGTCTGAAGCGGTTGTCTCGACGCCAATAAAATTTAATAATTAATATTTTTTTATTTATTCAACATAACAGAGTTCACAGTATATATGAAAACCCTGTAGCCCGTGAAAGTTAAGAACTGAGTTACAGGCTACAGTGCCTTCCCCGACATTGACACACACACTAAAGTTATGGTGATGAATCAAAACTAGGTAGCAAAAACAATTTACACATCAGGAACATATTATCATTATTACCTAATCTTGCTCGCATATTAGTATGTGCAGGTGTACCACATTGTATAATAGTGAAGAGTGAGCGATGATATCATGGTCTTAGTAAAGTATAATTGTAACAGCCACATAAACAAACCAATACTCCCGCAATCGAAAACCAGATTCGCTTTCATCAAAAGTTTGAATACGGAAAAACAAATACATAAAAATACACTCTTATAATATATATATTTACTAAAACATAGTTAATGAAACTATAACGTTAAATGTTTAAATAACTTTTCCAAGGAAATATTTTGTTTTATTATACTACCAGGGTGGCAAACAAGCATACGGCCCACACAGATGGGCAGTGGTCACCGTAGGCTATGGACGCCTGCAACTCCGAGGGCATCAGCAGCGCGTTGCCGACACTTAAAAAACCTTTTCACGCCCTTTTTGAAGGACTCCATGCTGGTTGTTGGTTTTAAATTTAATCAATACGTCACAAAGTAATCCTTGGCAAAGTGTTATGTCATGTACTGCCATGTCATGCCATGAATGTATCCTTTGACACAAAAAAACTTTTCTTGTAATGAAATTAAGAGATTTAGTGACGCTCGCTTCCACCTTCGGCCTTATCGTCACTTACTATCAGGTGAGATGAAGGCCTAGAGCTTGCCGTCATGTAATAAGTAAGAAGTGACTATATACTTACACTGCGTACTCATGTGATTTTATATTGCAATGTATTAGACATCATACTGGACGTAACACACACGCTGGCATTCCGCGTCGCCAACCCTTTGAAAGCTTTCATGCGGTCCAAAAATGAATTTGATGAAGTTTTCTCGCGCAATAATGGCTTCAGCACGTACGTACCAACATAATTCCCCGACAAAACTTCCACTGATACCCACCCAGTCTCAGGGCTGTCCAACATACTTATATGAAAAAATACTTTATTCAAAAAAGATGTTCATAAATATACCTCATATTCAAAGTGTCAAAATTATAAGTTCAGTTTTGTTGAGAATTTTTGAAAAAAAGAAGCCGCTCTATTTGTTCACTCTTTTTTTTTTAAACATTCACACCTATCAACTAGCGCCATTTTAAGCAACTAATGCTGCTTGTGTTACGGACACTAAAAGAACGGATAAATATATATTTAATAGATCAATACATATAATTATTCTGAATATATATAAAGATCCAAGACAGGAGAACAAATGCCTGAAAATTCATCACTCAAACATTTGCCCCCACCTAGGATCGAACCCAGAACCTCTCGAGATGGTGACGCCTTGAGACCGACTTACAGACCGCTCGACCACAGAGGTCGTCATTATCACATAATGATGAGTAGGTTTTTAAAACTACATACAGGTAGAGTGGGCAGACTCTGCTCTTGTATTAATGTAGATTACATCAATGTGGAGATCGACAAAAGAAATAAAAATAGTTTAAACTAAAATGCTTAACCTTTGTTAAGGTTGGCCATAGGCGTATCATAAGCTTTACACAATGATATAATCCGGAAGACCTAATAATATTTTTTCTTAACTCAATATTTAAAAAAATTAATTAAAAAGATTAAAAATTAATTTTGTCCAGCCCTGCGTCAAAAAGGTCAGCGGACGGTGGCGTTGGGAAGAAGGGAGCGCACATCCAATATAAGAAGGGAACAAAATAGGTTTACGTTCGACACTTTGACCATTCGACCGTGAACTAACTCTGCTACGACGCCGGCGGCCTTGTAATATCCTACGTGTTATGAAAAAGCGTGAAAACATTATGAGAAAACGTATACCGCACTTACTTAACTTATTAACATTTGACTGGAAAATTAGCTTTGATCACTGCACTGATAAAGTTTAGATGAATCATAAGATAACTATAATAACGTGCTAAGAAAGCATGCCACTTATCTGAAGATTAACAATATGTTGTCTATTAAATATGTTACATTATAAATAAGCCATCACGATCAGTATAAGAGAGATTACACAGACAGCATACGCAATGAAAGCTTCACCAATTTAGTGCTAATAAATCAGTAATCTGTTGGTTGAGACATCCGTGATGGCTGCCCTAATTCGAGACGTAGATGGCATCAAGTATTGAAGCCCGCGCGGACACCTGAGCCGCCGCAAGTAATATTAACCGCTGCGTCTGACAGCTGTCTGTCTCTGGGGATATAGCATCGCCACCATACTGACATCCTCTGCCATGTGTCAGCACTGTAAACCAATGGAAATTCGGGAAAGCAACCACTACAGCCCCTAAAGTTAAAAATACATATCATAAAGGCCGTGCTTTTAAATAAAATCTAATTCCAAACATTATTTTCCTTAACCTTAAATCGATTAAGTTTTGTACTAAGTAAGTATTAAGTTAATGGAAAACACGAATTAAGTTGCAGCATCAACTGATGGCACAAACTTAACCTGGAAATACGAAATGGGCTTGAAAACTAATCAACTGACACACTAATCCTGGCAGAAATGAAGCCAGCTTCACCGCCAGTGCACCGCTTAATCAGCGCTGGCCCGCCCGCCCTATATTTGCGTATGCAAAGAGACACCGGCCGCATTAACTATGCCATATAGCAAGCGTAGCGTGCAGCGATTGGGCAAACACATATCTGCATTATAAACAGCGTCCGGAGGCACAAACGCGCTGCGGTTGGCCTTTACCGGCGCACGGCTAATCAACGAGCTGACCTTCCGCTTCCAACAAACGCTGCGATACTACTCCTCTCTGTGGAAAATGTTTTGCACTCCGCTAACAAGTCGAATGCAAATCCACGCGTGAAACTAAACACACATCAAGAAAATCTACAGCTAGCTTCCTATTTATATCAGACTAATTACGAATAGCATCATACTCAGTTATATTGTTACAACAAATTGGTCTTTATGTGCGCCATTACCCCAATATTCAATAAAGCAGAAAAGCTCACCACAGCGAGTCTAATATAGTCTGATGCACTATTGGCATGCGTGCATGTGCAGTCAATCGATTAGGACTTTCTACTTTCCACGTTCATGCCACTGCACCTTCTTTAACGGAAAATCTCGACACATTTCACGGACTCTTCTCCACTAGAGCGAACAAAGAAAGCGGGTTACCGCTGCTAATTAATTAATAACCATAAACATGCAGGCACCCATGCTATACACACTAATATGCATCTTTAATAAGCCTGGAGATAACTCACTGATACCATACCCTAATTAATTAAACAAGCGTTTTTTTTTCTCCAATTTACACCTTATTACTAATTACGTTTAGCTGTAATGAAAGACAATCTTTCATCTAAACGATTCAATTATGATTTGTGTGAGCATTTTCGTATTATTTACTATTAGTATTATAATCATGTTACAGGTTGTTGTGTCTTTACACATTATTTTATTATACTTCATGCAACATTATTTAGAGAACTCTCTATTTCTTGAAATAAAACAACATTGTCTGTTCTGTTTCTTTATATTTTCATATTATCTTACATCACTTAGTAAATTAATTTACATTAAAACGTACAACCGTAGTCACAAATAAATAAATTACATTAAATAATTTATTGACATAGATTTGGAATTAAGAATGGACGACCAATTCGTCTAAGAAAGATAGTCCACATTGGACAGTACTTTGGTTTGAGGTTATTTGTGTGGGTGTCGGCGCGGTGGAGTCGACCGGTAGGGCGGCGTGGCGGCGGGCGGCGAGCGGGTGGTGAGCGCATACGTCGAGCAGTTCAGCAACTTAGCAAAGCGGTGAACACCTCCTCAACGACTTGGCTTCTAAGCGCAGACGAATCTACGCGCTCGCTGTAGTCTGCTCTCCATAATACCGATACGGGTCCACCAGGCCGGGATTTGCTGGCCTCACCACATACATCCGCCTTCGAATTAAAGACTAGAATTAAAAAATATGTATTATTTTCATTAACTTTAAATAACAATTAATTATAACTTTATATCGATCTAGCACTATTATTACCTATGGTGTCCATCTGCATGAACTTGGAACGTTGTTTCACCATTGTTTCCGTCGTGACTGAACAGCTTCTTAAGAGCGATAATTCCAGCAATAGTGAGTGCCACCTTGCTGGCAATCAGCGCTTTACCGGCAATGGCTGCGAGGGTCTTCAATGCCATACCGCCAACAATGCTTATAGTCGTGAAGATTCCAAGCAGCAAATAGGGCAGCACCTTTTTACCTAAAGAAAAAGTTCAAATTAATTTATTGTTGCAATTGTTAAGATATTTGTAAATTTACCACCATAGATCTATTTATACGCACCTCTACCTCTACCTTCTGAAGCAAGATCCATAGAAATGGTGTGAGTGCTCATCAACTGCTCAAACTTTGTTCGCAACAAGGTGTCGACTTTGTCTTCAGCAGACATTCCTGGGAAGAACCTAGGTTCGGCCACCGCTGAGGGTGCATCGGCTTGCTTCACCAACGTTAAGCCATCGGCGAGCTGAACGCTCTCCTGTACAACACAAAATACCATTATTACACAAAGTCCATCACTAAACACAATCTCAAAACTCGAAAACCACTTGTTTCACCTGCTCCACAGCCCTAGTGAGTGCCGTCAGAGCTTTGCCCTTCAAACACATCGTGAACTGTTTCTGCACACTGCAATCGTCATAAATTTTCTGTAGGACTGAAAATTCCGCTGAAGGCCACCATGAGCTGTCGTCAGCTCGTCCGCTGTCGACTTCATTTTGTGCGTAATCCTCTAAATCCATAACACGGGATCTCCGAGGTCCGTGAACATGGCCTGAGGCAAGGGCCACACAGATAACAGAAACGATGACTATCCGGAAAGGGTTGCACATGTTTATTTCGTTTTCCACACACTGCACTAAAAAACTAAAAATCGACGTATACGAGGGTGGTCTGGCGGCAACTGACGGGCACTGGAGCGGGTGAGAGCTTATAACTGTGCGCCACTTCGCCGTCGAGCACCACCAAACATCCGCTATTCCGCACTAATTCTCCACACGCGTACTTACGTAACTGAACTTGAAAATGATCGAGAGCCATTTTCCAAGTGAATTTCTCCAATAAAATGCACGGCAAAAAGCGAGACACATATCTGTTGCCAATTGCGTTGTGTGGTCGTCGTGGATTTACCTGTGTGCGCTAAACACGTAATTACAGATGAGTTTGCGTGTACCGCGAGGACCATTCAGTCCCACATTTCACTCACGGACGACCGGTTTTGGTCTATCCATCGACTAAAAGGTGCGGCAAATATTATTTCGGTCTTTATCGGCGCGTACGCAGGGTGCAAGGTTGGTTTGCGTCGGCTAGGTGTGGGTCGCATGCTTGTGGATGGCGTGGCTGAGGATGCGAACTAGCGGTACAGACATTACATACATAAGGAACTGTCGACTATTTACGATTAAAAGAAAGTAAAAGCGGTACTGAGTCGTGTCAGTAGAATTCTTACTGGTTGAAGTTTAATTTCATTATAACAGCATTTATTGTCGAAATAATGTTTTACGTGAATGTTTCTGATTACTGTAAAGGCTTTTGCACCCCAGAAAATATTTACGTAGAATAATGATTATTACTTATGTATCAATATTTTTTGTGTTAATAATTGTCATTTGAGAATTTTTCCGCAGCACAAATTGTGAATTTCCCACTCTGTTAGTCCACATTACATTAACATTAACGTTTTACTACTACAAGCTAGGAGCCAACGAAAAGCGCAGTCTTTGGCTGGACTTGGTAAGGAAAGTATTGTTTCGATATTTTTTTTCAATATACTTTTCATAAATTTTAGGTACAGTCGAGTTCAAAAATATATTAGCACGTTTGACAGTAAATGACTGTTATTGCAGGGGAATAAAGAGTATCACCTCTCAAACGTGCATATATACTTTTAAACTCGACTGTACCCACTTCAACTGTTTTAAGGCTTTTTATTGACTACTTATAAACTACCCAACGTCAGAGGAAAATTTCAAAAAAATATATAGACTTGCAGTAATCTACCGGGTAGATTACTACAAGTCCTTAATTTTTTAACCCTACCGCAGTGGTAACAATAGTCGCGTATGGCATGGCAACAGGCTCGCCACCTGTCACATGGGGACTTAACATATCTGGCGAAATATAGGTGCTAATTCCTCTGCCTTTCGGAAAAAAGGCGCGATGGTACATAACATGTTATGTTATATAACATCAAGGTCTTAAGATGTGATTATATAGTTTCGCAACGTAAAATCTCCCTCGATCTAATTTGTAATTATGTCGAATGTCCTGGGAATACTATTATTGAATATTCATCTTGGCATTTTTTTACCTAAAGAAATAATAATACCACCTCCGTGGTCGTGTGGTTTGTCCGCCGGTTTCAAGGCGTCTCGAGAGGTTCTGGGTTCAATTCCCATGGGAAGCAAATGTATGTGTGATGATTTACAGCATTTGCTGCCTAGTCTTGGGTGTTTTATATCTGAAATGAGAATACTTAGTTTAATGTCAATATATTTATTTTTTTCTTTAAGCACGACGTACAAAGGCGGACCTAATGCCTTGAGGCATTCTCTACCAGTTAACCGGAAAGCGGAGTGAGGAGAGCTAAAACAACGGTACAATAATAGTTGAAAAACCAACAAAAATAGGATACTAAGAAATTAATATACACTAATAATTACACTAAAAGATATTAATAAACATAATATTTATCAATATAGAATATAATATACCTACAATCAATTTATGTTACATAAAACACAATTATACATATACTACGGAAATAAAAAATACATAACAATAATAAATAATTATATATAAATATATTACTAATTATTTATATGTAACGTAGTAGGAGCTCGGTGCCGTAGTGGCTGTACGCTTTGGCTTTCGGTCGAAAACAATGCTACCTTCGTCAGGCCGTGGATGGGTGACGAAAACTTTGTGATCTCGAGCTCCTCCTTGCTTCAGAAGGCAGCCGTTTGGTCCCAGTCGATATTGCGACCGTTTCTACCTACCAACCCGCGTTGGGCCAGCTTGGTGATTTTACAGCAGTGGGACGTATATAGGCTGAGGATTTATATGTAACTATTCTGTATATTTTTCCGTCATATAGTTTCCATATCACAAGCGGCTCAATCTGTTTAGCTTGGGCTATAGTTAATAGATGTGAATGTTAGAAGATATTTGTTTACAAATATGTAATAATATATGTAATAAGCTATAATCCATGGATGTAAGTCAGTTGTGAATAGTTACACCACTTTTTGATATGAGAGCTTCTCACTTGGATGAATGTAGATCACATTAATGATTAACCGGATTGAATCACAAACACTTCCGTTAACTGGCCTTATAAACTATAATTTTTGCGTAAGCAGTTATAATTCATTAGAATTAAAAGAAATCGATCGATTTTATAAATCAGTAGGCGTGTTATAATAGTTTCTTTGCAAGAAGTACCCAAACATACACTGATTTTTTGATTTCCTGTCATATAATATTGTGTAGGTCGTGATTGTTACGCATTGATAATCAAATACTCAGGTTTGTTTGTTTGGTTGAACGCGCTTTTCTTAGGAACTACCTACTGGTCCGATTTGAAAAATTCTTTCATGGTTAGATAGCCCATTTATTGAGGAAGGCTATATTGCATCACGCTAAGATCAATACGAGCGTACTTATAACCATTAAAGAACCAAAATTAGCTGTCCGTACAGTGGGAGAAAATATGTCCACGAACCTGTCATTTTATGTGTCCACATCTGTGCAGTCCTCCAGGCAATCGAAGCGATTTTGCAGTTCGAGTTGAAAGTGATCGGGGTTCTGAATTTGGATTTCTTCGGGACGGAGTGTGGACTTTATCAGTCGATACCCCTCAGATTTAATGTGCCTCTTACCATTCAGTGATCGCTCCCCGCGTTTAACGAATTGACCCCTGAAACTTCATGTAATATCGGAGTCTTAGTCGACAAGATGACGTCAATCTCGTTTCTTATCCTACCATCCGGACTTTCTCAGGTAAATTTTCGATGCAGCTGTTTTTAAAGAAAGAGTTCATTATATTGAGTCCCTCCCTCTCCATGTAGTCGGCTAGCATTTGACCACGGTAGTTCCGGGTTCCAAATCCAAATGGCCCCACTTTCAGCTCATTATCGCTACGTTTACCTGGCCTTGCGTTGAAATCTCAACATACTATGTTAAAAAGACTAAAATTTCTCTCTGGAGTTCTTCAAGAGGAGATGGGAATATGTAGTACGTGTATATGTACATGTAATTATGTGTTAAGTTTTTTATGTGTACAATAAAGAATAAATACTTTTAGTACAGTACTTAGGTACATTAATAAAATACCTACTTTTACTTGTATCTATTGTTATCAAAATTAAATTATAAGTTTTTGACTTGACCACAACTATGTGACCCCCTCCTGGCGCCAAAGCTGGATCCGCCCTTAGTGGGCAGGGCACATTGCTCGTAGAACTGACGGCCGTTGGGGCGGAAAGGTTCTCGAGTGGCGACCACGTACTGGGAGGCGTAACGTAGGGAGGCCTCCAACAAGGTGGACCCACGATCTGACTAAGGTCGCAGGAAGTCGCTGGATGCAGGCGGCTCAGGACCGCGAGGTGTGGCGATCTTTGAGGGAGGCCTATGTCCAGCAGTGGACGACAATTGGCTGATAGATAGATAGATAGACTGTTAAACTTATAATGTCATTTCAAATTTAACACATTTGACACAATTTATATGTGGAAAATTTAAGTACTCGTATTTATTTGCTTGATTTTAAAGTTTTAATCGGCAGCAAGTCAATACGAGTACTTAAATCTCGCGACAAGCTTTTATAACATATAAATTGTGTCAAATTGTGTCAAATGTGTAAAATTTGAAATTACGTTATAAGTTAACAGTAAGAGTTTATTTTTTTCTTTTTAACGCATTTAAATTAAAGCTTTTAACCCCAAAATGCACTGGGTATCCCGGAAAAATATTAAGTATTAGGTACACCTACTAAACCTTATAAACAAACAGATGATCAGCAGGAAGTTCTGTCCAAGTAGTTTCAGTTTTGGAATTTTTAAGACTGAGGCCCGTATTACAGAACCAAACTCAAGCGTAGATCTCTGCTTGAGCGCAGTTAAAAAGCTATTGATCCCACAAAGCGCCATCCCTCTCTAACAGTGCTCAAGCAGAGATCTATGCTTGAGTTTAGTTCCGTAATACGGGCCTTAGGTACATGGCACGAACGTTTTATTCCACCTGCTGAACATTAATTTTAATTATTACTGATATTTGAATAAAAGGTATATATTCGTAGTATTTTTTTACAAATAATATGTATGTTTATATAACCAATCTTTGGATTTTTTTCTCGGGATACCCGGTGCATTAGGTAGGGGTTATTTATAAGTACAATAAGTAGAGTAAATTACAACACATTTTATTTCTGTCGATTTCACGCGTAAATCCTACACAAAAATGCCTAAATCATTATTGCAATATGGAGGATCATTGAAATATACGTCAAGTGGTGTAAAAAACGATGAGATTTTTATCGTGGTAATCCACCTCATCGAAGTAACACCACAGCGTCTGCCATCAATTGTTCGACGCCAAACTCTCCCAAGATGCATTGAAATGCATTACACTTGCATTTCAATGCAATTACTGAAGACATTAAAATGCCGAAGACTTGGCTGTATGGGCTTCGTTCCCTTTGTCTTCCCTACATGGGAGAATGTAAGAAAAAAAAGGTTTGGCGGCATTTGACTAATGGCGGACGTGATTTTTATTTCGATAGTTGTAATATTGTTTCGGAGTGGATATTGTTACGTAAAATCAGTGTAGTTTTGTGTAATAAGTGTCTGTGATGATGTGCAATGTGGAGGATTATTGAAATAAGCGTCAAGTGGTGTGAAAAGTGATGAGTTTTTTATCGTGGTAATCCACCTCATCCAAGTACCACCACAGTGTCTGCCATCGATCGTTTGACGCCAAACTCTCCCAAGATGCATTGAAATGCATTACACTAGCATTTCAATGCAAACTACTGAAGAAATATATACTGAAGACTTGGCTGTATGGGCTCTGTTCCCTTTGCCTTTCCTACATGGGACAATTTTATAACAAAAAAGAGAATTTTACATTTACAACATGAAATTTGTCAGTTTGTTTTGTGATTTTTGTTGCCTTTTGCCTTCCCCCTTCCTTATTGGGACTGATTGGGACAATTTTACAATTTTTGTTGTTGACTAATGTATGTCGTAGCCAAAAAAAACAGTGCAATACGTGCATAGTGTTTAACTATTGGTCAGTGTTTTATTCTAAAAAGTTTTGTATTCCATCAAAAAGAATTGTCGTGGTAATATTTCAAAGCCTTTTCTGCTTTTTGACCTTATTTTTTTACTTACTCGCTTATTCTTGATAAAGAAAAGTAGCTTTGAGGAGCTCGGTGACATAGTCGTTAGTACGCTTTACGATTGAAAACAAAGCCACCTTCGCCATAGTTGGATGGGTGACCAAAACTTTGTGATCTCGAACTCCAAGCTTCGGAGGGCGCGTTAAGCCGTTGGTCCCGGTTGCTATTGCAACTGTTTCTACCCACCAACCCGCATTGGGCCAGGGTAGTAGTGTTATGACCCATACATGCCATCCTCATGTGTTTCTCCATGAGGGATGGCCTGTGCCCAGCAGTAGGAAGTGATAGGCTGAGGACGAAAAGTAGCTTTTACAGTAAAATAGTTCCTACATGATACAACTGGTACACAATCTGTGATGAATTTCATAAATACCTTCAAGTTTCTTAACATAGCCTAAATTTTCATAAATGTGAACCCTTGCTGGCCTAGGCTGGCATATTCAACTGATAACTCATTGGATTGATATATTTATTTCTTCTTGTAGGTTGAATCATTAAAAATATATGCTACAACAAAACTATCAAAGACTATTGTCATTTAAAATGGAAACAGAAGAATTGAATTTTAAAGGCAGTGACCCTGGTGCAGTGAAATATGGGAATTTCATAAACTATTATTCTTTTCATAGTGCTACATGGAGAATTGATAAACTGTGTCCTGAAATGTTCCCAACAGAAACTTCAAATAAGTCAATGCTTTGCTTAGATATTGGGTGTAACACAGGTGAACTGACAAAAAAGTTTTATCAATTTATGAAAAATATTTATTCAAACTGTGAAATTCACATGCTTGCTATTGACATAGATCCAAGCTTGATACAAAGAGCACAAGAGACAAATTTACACCCTAGTATTACATACAAAGCTCTGAATGTCATTGATGAAGCAGACTGTAGAGCTATTCAAGAATACTTAACCACACATGACAGTGATATGTTTGATGTGACATCATGCTTCTCTGTTACTATGTGGATACATATAAATAATGGCGATGAAGGACTGATAAAGTTTCTGAATTATTTGAAAAGTATATCTAGGACTATCATTATAGAACCACAGCCTTGGAGCTGTTATCGAAATGCACAGAGAAGAGTGAAAAAGTCTGGATGCACATTCCCATTTTATGAAATAATTAAAATAAGAAGCAATGTTGATTTTATGATTGAAGAAATTTTATTACAAGATAACACTCACAGAAAAATATATGAATCGCCGAATTCAAAATGGAAACGAAAAATACAAAGTTACAATATAAATGTAACATGATAATCTTTATTAAATTCATACTATTTCTTTATGTTAAAGTTTTTTGTAATATTTCATTTAATATCTTTTTTACTAATTTTAAATAGATTATTATAAACTAGTTATTATAAATGTTTTCACTGCCAAATTGATCAAACAATGTTCATGTAGCTACTTCTTCTGTACTGGATTCAAATTCAAGCTTCATGTTGCTATTCAAACCTTCAACATCCATCTCAGATTCCTGGGCATTTAACATGTTCAATGTTACCTAAAAATAAAAAATATCAATCAATAACAAACAAACACCATTATAGCCACAATAACACTAGCAAATTATTTATAGAAAGTGCAAAAATATAAAAAGTGGTAACCTGCTGAGATATTGGGGCTGCATGAATATTATGCTGTGGCTGTGGAGTTTGTGTGTTACTGGTTGGTGCACGTTCTTCTGTAGCTTTTCTCTTGACCGCTGGTTTAGATGGTGTGCTTAAATTGTAAATTTTATTATTTAATTTTTTCTGCTGTACAATGAGGTATAAAAAATAAAACCACATTATTTAGACACAATAGAAACATCTAATGTTTGTGAAATCATTTAAAAATGGTAAAAAATATTCCAATGCAAACTCAAATTTTCCTTTTAAAATTCTACACACCATATTTTCTTTATATGAGTAATTAAAACATTTTGAGACCAAATTGAATAAAAAACTATGTGTGCTTGATAATTGAGTTCCAGTAAAACATGCAATTTGTGTGATACCTTGTTTGAGTGTCAGCGATCGGATGTAACAACATAGTCATTTCTGCTAGTTTATTGAAAGCTGCTCCAGCCTCTGTAAATATCTCTCCGACCTGAAACCAGATATTACATATATCAATCATATAATATAGTTACACAAAAACATATGAAAATAAATAATGAGGGAGGGGTAATCAATCATTAAAATAACAAAATCTGAAGAAAAAAAACATCGCCTAAAATATAAACATACTTTGGCTGCCGAATTGTTCATATTCAGATTCAAATGTTGACTACTAATATGTTTAGCAATGAAACCACTCAAAAGCTAGAATTCGCAGTACAACTACAATCACAATTAAAATCTTATGTTAAATAAAATATCACAAATTTCTCCTATATTCGAAGGCAAAAGGAACTAAGTCCATACAGCCAAGTATGGGCTTGGTTCCTTTTAGTAGGTATTTGAGTTTCGCTTTAAACAATCGATGGCAGATGCTATGGTGTTACTTCGATGAGGTGGATTACCTACCACCAAAAAATCTCATTGTTTTGAGGACTATTTCAATGATTATACATATTGCTTGTCAACACAGGCACTTATAATTATTATTTATTAAACAAAACTAAACTGATTTTACGCAACAAGATCCACTCCAAAACAATATTACAATTACAAAATACACTATTTGTATTACGCGGTCAAGACGCGTCTAACGCCCAGTGACGACATCTATCAATATATTAAAAACAGAGTTCTTGGCGCCATTATTCTATGGTGGACGTGATTTTTATTTCAATGATTGTTATATTATTCAGAGTGGATGTTGTTACGTAAAATCAGTGTAGTTTTGTGTTGAAGGATCATCGAAATAACCGTTAAGTGGAGTGAAAAACGATGAGATTTTTATCGTGGTAATCCACCTCATCGAAGTAACACCACAGCGTCTGCCATCGGTTGTTTGACGCCCTACTCTCCCAAGACGCATTGAAATGTATTTCACTTGCATTTCAATGCAAATATTAAATGAAGAAATATATACCGAAGACTTGGCTGTATGAGCTGTGTTCCCTTTGCCTTCGCTACATGGGAGAATTTTACAACAACAAAAAAATTGTCAATGCGTCATATTCTCTATCTGTGATATGACAGACATTTGACAATTTTGACACTCTGACTGACTCGGAAGGTGTTCTCTTTGATCAAGCAAGATTTGTAGTGATTATATTCCCTTTGTTATACACTAATCTGGAACCTCTGAATCAAAAGTTTACACATCTGAATTGAGTTTTATAAACTTGACTTGTATAGTTTAACAATTTTACGATCATAATGTTTACACCACCTTACAGTAACAAAAGTAACATGCTTCGTCAAGGTGGTTATAGAGAGCATGTCAATTATTATCAACGTGGTCCGAGCTTCCGAAGTCAAGCACCATATAATTATCAGAGAAACAATTTCCCTACTAGACCATCTTTGCAAAACTATTCTAGCGAGCAGTGGTGCGAAACGTGCGACCGCAGCTTTCCAACATTAGATCTTTTGGAGAAACACAAGCAGCAACATCAAGTGATTAAATTTATCAATATCGTATCCATAAAGTTTAATGCCGTGTTTTTGTAACAATTACACTGTAACAATTTATGTTTCAGAAATGCAACATAGATGGTTGTCAATTTATAGCACATCCTAAAGTTATTACTAAACATATTCAAATGCAACATGCTTCTGGCCTTTATAAAAAAATTGCACATGTTAATAACCCAGAAGAAATAAAAAAATGGAGAGAAGAAAGAAAGAGGAAGTACCCTACTAAAGTGAATATTGAAAAGAAAGAAGCTGAAATTAAAGAAAAAATTGATAGAGGCGAAAAATTAGGACTGCGTCGTAAAGTGTTTAATAAAAAGGACTTCAAACCAGGTAAATGAAAAACTATGAATTTTATTAAAAATGTTATTGTACAGTCAGCTTCAAAAGTAGATGACGAAATTTAAAGTTTTAATATACATGATACATTTACTAGCCAAAATTCCCTGATGTGCATAACTTTCATAATTACATGATCACAATTAGATTTCAATAAATGATGACTTCACATAGTGAAAATTAAACTGATTTCCTAATTTTCAGAACTGTTGATAACTAAGGGTTTCATATTAACCTAACAAAAGACATTTTCTCTGTACCATGAACATGATTACTTTTCAAAATAAGCTGATAAATTCAAAACAGTGACGAGTTCAAAAATTTTATTTATGCATTGGGTAACCACGCTGGCCCAATGCGGGTTGGTGGGTAGAAACGGTCACAAATGCGACAGAGATAAACGGCTTAACGTGCCTTGCGAAGCACGGAGGGGCTCGAGATCACAAAGTCATGGTCGCCCATCCACGGCCTGACCATGGCGAAGGTAGCTTTGTTTTCGATCGAAGCCAAAGCGCACTGACCACTACGCCACCTCAGTTCTTATTACTAAATAATAACATGTAACTTAACAATCACCATTTCAGTTGAGACACCCATTACCAGCAATTATTTTTGATGTTGCTGTTAATTTTATTTGGACCATGTCATTTTATCTTATATTTAACCATTGAACCCTTTTCTTGGATGAATTAAGTATTTTTCTAAGTAAGATGTTTATTACTAAATTTTGTAATGTTTATGAATAAGAAGGTATTTTCTATTTCTTTATATTAATTATATTTGTATTTATTAATTCAAATTATTTGAATTGTTCAATTTGTAAAACCATATTATCACTTTTACTTACAGGTGATGGTGGAAATAGAAAAAGAAATTGCCATATTAATCAAAATCAACCACAAAAAAGGCATAAAATAAATGTACAAAATAATAATAAGCCTATCAACAAAAACCAGAAAGACATATTCCAAAAACGGAATCATGAAGTACCTATTATGGACGATCCAAGAAAACTTCAGCCATTTGCTGGTATACTTAATATTGTCATGGAAAGCTCAGAGGATCAGGTTGAAGAACTAGAGTGTATTTTTGAAATAGATGATGATGATAATGAATCATCAAAAACCTTAGAAGTAGTACCAGTAACCTCTACATCAAATGTATGTGGTGCCTTGTCCTCATTAATGTGTAATTATGAATCATCAGATGATGAAATAGATATAGCTAAAGAGAGTTTTATAGATAAAAAGACAACTACCAATAAATTTGAAACGAAAATATCAGTTGAACCAAAACAAGATCAAAGAGCAACACTTTCTAGTCAATCAATACAGAGCTCTAATGTGGACAACAGTGATGATGACAGTGGACCAGAAGAAATAAAATGTGTGCAAAAAATTGATTCTGATATAGTTAAAACTGAAGATAAAAGCTTACCAGAAAGCACTAGTAAACCCGTAAGAAAAATACATTCAAATATTAGTTCAAGAAAACAATGTTTTAAAATGACTAAACCAAAAGTTCCTTCTACCCTTCTTCAAAAATTGTTACATAGAGAAATACAGCAAGAACGTAATATTGTATTACAGTGTATTAGACATATTGTAAGAAATAATTTCTATCTTAAATCAAATTAATTACACAGTGTATCAATGTAATTGTGTTCTTTATTTTTTTTCTAATATAACTTTTTTGCTGTAAAGTTTTAACCCATTCATTGCCTTAGACGCGAATTCGCGTCTTAGCAAATTTATCTCAGGTGCCAAAGACGCGCATTCGCGTCCTTATGTGACTATATTTGTTTAGGCTCGTTTTAAGAGTAATAAAGCTGACATTTTCAGTATGTATAAATCTTAATAAATTAAGACACATCTCAATGCGGCAAGTTTTTGGTGACTACAGACTGGAATAAAAATAAATTGAAGCAAAATTATTTTACGCGAATTCAGGTATCACAAACTTAAATATTTTTTTAAGAAGTCATTTATTTTCTATTATAGACACCCTGATACAGATATATTATATAGGCACCATGAACAAGTATTTTCAAATAAAGAATTATATGGGCTGTTAAGCGAAGACATAGACGCTGAATTAGATAATGAAGTTGGAGGAGATGTTGAGACAGAGACAGTGGAGTTGAAGACGGTTGACGTTGAAGCTAATTTTAGTGACAACGAAGATGATACTGTCGAAGAAATTGCCAGCCATGAGATTGACGAGGAGTGGAAGTCTGGCCAGCCAGAAACTCTGAATCGATTACGATTCACAGCTACTCCTGGACTCAAAACTTCCATGGTAAATAAAGATCCTATAGACTTTTTATTTATAATATTGAGTCCAAGAATTTTAAAATTTACTTTTATCATGTACCAATGCTTATGGAAATGTTTTGCTAGCAGGCCAACTGAGGCCTCAAAGCAGATTTAAGGAGTGGGTGCCAATCACTTTGGATGACCTAAAAACTTTTATAGGTTTAGTATTCCATATGGGTACTATAAAATTAAACAGACTCACCGACTATTGGAAATGCCACTATTTATTCAATACAAAAATATTTAATAAATTCATGAAAAGGAATAAATTTCTGTTAATTATGAGAGCTTTAAATGTTCAAGTGGAGGATGGAACGGAAAGTTTAAAAAAAAATTAGAAACTTAGATTTTTTTAATGAGACTGGCCGAAATATACCACCCGACAAAGGAAATAGCTATAGACGAATCCCTCATGTTGTGGAGAGGTAGATTAAGTTTCAGACAATATATGAACTCAAAACGCCATAGATATGGTCTTAAATTTTACACGTTAGCTGACAGAAAAGGAGTTTGTTGGAAATTACATTTATATGCCGGTGCCAACGATTCCCTTGTTGGAGGACGTGGCCATTCTACTAAAGTTGTAAAATATTTGGTTACGGACTTGAAATCATTAGGACACTCACTATATATTAATAACTATTATAGCAGTGTTGCGCTCACAAGAGAATTATTAAAAGATAAGATTTATTGCACTGGGACACTAAAAATTAATAGAAAGGGAAATCCTAAATGTCTTAAAACTAAATTGAAAAAGGGGAGTGTATTATCGTACATGACGCAAATAATATAATTGTAACCAAATGGCTCGATAAACGTGAAGTAACTATGATTACCAGCGAGCACTCTAGTGATTTTGTACCTGTTACAAACCAAAGAAGAACTATAACCTCCAAGCCTAAGGTAATTAATGAATATAATAAATATATGCGTCATGTAGATAAACACGACCAATTATTGCCGTATTATTCTAGCGAACACAAAACAGTGCGATGGTATAAAAAAGTTATTATCCGCATATTGGATATCGCACTGGTCAATGCATACCAATTATATAAAACGCGCCATCATGACATATCATTATATGATTTTAGAATAAAAATATTAGAAAAGCTGTTGCTTTGCCCAGTTGTCGAAGAGAATATTTCAATGCCAGTAGGTACAAGAATACACCTGCCACAGCAATTAAAAAAAAAATAATAAGGGTCAAACTATGCGAAAAAAATGCGCACAATGTTTAATAAAAAGGAAACGAGTGGATACAATGTTTGGGTGTCCCGACTGTCCTGGTTTTCCTGGCCTCTGTATTACGTGTTTTCGACAATATCATAAATATTAAAATGTACCTATGATCAAATTCTTATTTTACTACATGTATAAAAATTTGTATATTATATCATATTATTGCTACAACAATTAAGTCCATAATCTATATATATCCTACACACATCAAGAAAATCTAAATCAAAAACATTTTAGTATTGTAAATGAGCTTATATACAAAATGAAAGCTCTTTTATTCTTTTTTTCAAATATAAATAAAAATAAAAAAAAAACAATATATATCGCAAAAATTATAAGTGCACTAAGAAGAACCTTTCCTAGTGTGGATTTTAACTTGGTACTTTTAATGGTACATTTTTTTACATCAGGCGTTGCTGTAACGTTGTTTTAATTATATCAGCATTTTTGATTTTAGACTTCCCAAGGAAATTCTTCTTACGTTTTTTTTATACCTAATCGCTCGAATTCAAATATCCCTAGACTATGTTGATGTGTGTACATATGTTGAAGTTTTGAGTGTATATTTTTTCATACCTAACCGTTCAAGATAATATTATTTCTTTTTTAAGTACAATTTAATCATTTGTTTTGGGCCAAATAATAAATTGGTCATTATTCATAACGCCAGGACAGTTTCATAAATGCCCAATCTGTGAGGAAAATGCCAGTGTGATATCATAGTTCTAGGAATTTTTGTGGCCATAAAAACAACCTGCCTAGAGCCTAGCCTACATCAAATAAATATACCTCAATGCAGCGATGTGATTAAAAGTTTTTTTTTAATGTGTTATATGTTGTCGTTTAATAAAAATAACATGTTATGTAAAGCGTTATTTGTTATAACAAATATAACAAACAACACTCACGACTTAGGTATTAGTTTACTCGTTCGTGTTTCGTGTTATAGTTAAAACGAGCTGTTATAAAAAATAGTGTTATGAGTTTAATGACGTAAACGCAATGTTAAAAACTTGATCAATGAAATTCCCTTCATTTTTATAGGCTTAGGACTGTCTGAAATAGTAGCAGAAATGAATGATCAGCAAATTAATGATTAAGATATTACTCAATTCAGGCGTCAATATACAGGGTGGGCCAAGAATTCGTTAACATTTAAACCTAACATCCCGCGCTAATACAAGCCGCGCGGGGAGCGGGGAGGGAACTGACCACTAGCTCGCTTCTCGGAAATTTAGTCGCAATGGATCACTTCACGGGGCCGCAGCGCGCTTATTGTGTGAAACAATTTTATCTAAACAACAGTTCGCTCATTACTGTGAGACGCTTATTTCGCGTTGAATACGATTTACACGATTTAAATCAGTGTCCGAGTGCTCCATTAATAAAGAAATGGGTTAAGAAGTTCGAAGAGACGGGATCTACACTAAACGTGAAGCAAACCGGCGGCCCACGGACTTCTCGGAGCGAAGAGAACGTGCAGCGAGTTTCCGCATCAGTTCGACGTGATCCACATTTATCGACGCGCAAACGTTCGGCTGAATTAGGATTATCCCGTACATCACTGCGCCGAATTTTGAAATTAGATTTGAATTTACATCCATATAAGATCCAGTTAGTGCAGGAATTAAAACCTAATGATTTAAATTTGCGCAAGTCGTAGGTATGCCGAAACAATGTTAGATCGATTCAATAATTTTGACAACCTCTTATTTTCCGACGAAGCGCATTTCCATCTAAACGGACACGTAAATAAACAGAATTGCAGATATTAGAGCAGCGAAAATCCCAAATCTAAACACGAGAGGCCACTTCATTCTCCCAAGGTTACGGTATGGGCTGCAATTTCAGCAAAAGGAATCATTGGGCCCTACTTTTTCGAAGACTCGCGGCCGTTCGGTTACTGTGAATTCTGCTGAGTATGTGAAAATGTTACGGGAGTTCTTGGCACCGAAGCTACTGGAATTTGCTGGCTACAATAGTAACACATGGTTTCAGCAAGATGGAGCCACTTGTCACACATCTAACGAGTCCCTGCCGGTGGTCAAAGAAAAGTTTCCGGAAAAGCTGATTTCCAGACGAGGCGACATCCCATGGCCACCCAGGAGTCCGGATTTAACCCCAGCAGACTTCTTTTTATGGGGTTATTTGAAAAGTCGTGTTTACATCCATAAACCAAAAACACTAGGTGAATTAAAGGAAAAAATTAGCGAGGAAATGTCGGTGATCACGCGGTCTCTTTGTCGGCGAGTATTCGAAAACTTCGGTGCTCGCTTAGAAGAGTGCAAAAATCGAAACGGTGGTCATTTAGATGATGTTATTTTTAAAAAATAAATTCCAAATCATTAACTTACTTATCAATAAACAATTTAAAAAATATGTCAAATGGTTTTTTTTATATGATTTTTTAAATTGTTAACTAATTCATGGCCCCACCCTGTACAACTGATTGAAGAAACAAAAACCAAACAAAATTTACACTTATATACAGTTTTTTTTAGTTTTGAAAGAAACTATTTTACACTTAAAATGTCAAAGAACAATACCAAAAAATATAATACAGTTTATTTATATTATAAAAACTTATTTAACACTTTATTATCTATTAACACTTTTGTTAATTCAACAAGACACGAAACGCATCGAGAACACTAACTATTAAACAACAAAACTCATGTTGAAAACAGTCACAACCACCATTAACAATAATAACTTTATCTCAATAATAACGAAGAATGAAAATAACATTTAGGTATAACGCCTACCAGTATAACATGTTGTTTTTGTCATCAAACAGAAATAAACATTATTGTGTGCAGATTAAATTCCAAAATCACGCAAATAATTTTATAACATCATCGGTTTCAATATCCTTTATTGATGAAATAAAAATGAGCCTTACGGCTAATAACTTATAGACGTCTTTCGGTATTTTAAGCAAATCATTATTATATCTTTACTGTCAACAGCGCCATCTATCGAGACCCTCCATAATTACAATCTCTTTTTTGTCATGGCACGATTCCAGGCGTATTGAAATTTTTAGTGGTACGCAATGGATCTTCTAGATGGTGTTAAAACTAGAAAGTTAAAAATACCCATAAACCAAATTCATTTATAACATTGTTATTGGTTATTTTTTTATAACTAGTTAATTTAATGGTTATAACTTTTAATGACCTCTACCTCAATGCGTAAATCGTTTGACGTGAGTGGACTTGGTATTTCTATGACCTTAAAAATACCTTAGTTAACACATTGCCTTCTTAATTGGGTATTTCCGACTTCATTTAATATCTATTTATTTTACTATTGTTTAAGAAAAATTTGTACACTAGAGCGTTTCTGCAGTGAAATATTCTCAACATTTTCAATTCGACTGATTTGTGTTCCTTTCTACGGAAAGAAGTTACATTGTAATTGGTGGACTTAATGTATACTTTTACTCACCGAGGCTTGTTTGTACCTATTCACATGTACTTAATAAATCTATATTCACAAAATATTTTTTTTCTATTTTATAATTATAAGTTCCTATGGAGGTAATAATATCTTACTTATAATCAAATTTATAAACAAGTAGATTTGTAAATAAAAGTAACTGAATCAGTCAAATTTGGTTTATTTTATTTGACAAAACTAACATTAATGTTATAAATTCTGTCAAATACTGTCTAATTGTCAGGAACTAGCTCGCGAATGAATCGTACTTACGCGTGTATAAACTCAATAATCGTAAATAAAAACATTGTGAAAGTGTTACTTAATATAAGTGGATGGTGCAGTGTTGTTATCCTTGCTTAAAACATTTCAAAACGCAAAAAAATCGTGAAAACAAATAACTCATTGACACTGGTGACTAAAAAAAAATTTGTAGTACCCTCCAAAATAAAGTATTTTTTTTTTAAAACGTCAAAGCAAAAAGTGATACCAGTTCAAGAAAATATTACTACCAAATGAAAGACGTGTGGCACTCGGGGACTGCCGCGGTAAAGCTATTGCATAGCATTTTGTATCAACTTTTGCAATTATAATTTATTTTATTCATGCAGTATTTCTTTTTCTTTGATATTAATTCAAGTTACACTTTTTGAGCGTGGTGACCGATAAGAAAACAAATTATATAAACTGTTGGTAGTTTGCATATACATTATTTCGTTCGGATCACTTATAAGTAAATTAAATCATTAAATAATTATCTAAAATAAATGTTAATAAACTAATTAATAATATAACAAAACTCATAATAAACAATGTGTAATAGTTAGCTTATAAATAAAACCGAAGTGGCGTCTTTGTTAAAATTAGTTCTTTGTTGTATCACTAGATGGCGCCACCTATCCTTTAAAACGCACAATTGTTTACTCTCATAGACTTATATGGTCAAACCTCAGAGTAAACAGAACTGGAGTAGCCTTTGTCTAACATTCCCCTCTGCCAAATGCACAAGCATCGGATGCTTGCACGCTTAATAAAACTAGTTGAGCCGCCATTTTGACAGGCATAACATTGTAAACGTTGCGGCGAACAGAGCTCCCGCAAAAATGCCTGCCTGTGCTGTTTTTTGTTGTAAAAATATATAGAAAACATCGAGTATGCTAAAAGATGGTGTCACCTTTTATTTGTTATTATAATTTTTAAGATTTCATGATTATTTACTTCATTATTTCATGTTTTAGAATTCTAAGATTTCAAATTTCGATCGCTAGTCTCTTGGGGAGTGCGGCTGTGACGTTGTCAAAACGCACACCCCACGTGACTATTTTAAACGTGTGTGTGCGTGAAATTTAAATTTGTGTGTCGAATTATGTATGTGTGCATTTGTAAGAACGGCTGGCTTTGAGTGTAGTGGTAACCTCACCCCCCGCAAGAAATGGCAGAAAAAAATGTTTGAGAAATTGACTAATGGCTACTCCAGTTCTGTTTACTCTGAGGGTCAAACCGATGTTAATTAAAATTTGTATTCGCCTTGGACACGGTGTTTCATTTTGGTAACCACCTTGGGTTTTAACATGCACGGCCTTCAAGCCACACCTCCTTGCGCATCGGAGTGGGGAGCGTGAGGTTTTTTCGTTACGGAATTTCTGGATTCGGTCCCCGCGCTCAAGGCCCGCGATAGAAGCTATGCAATAGCTTAAAAAGACGTGTGGCACTCGGGGACTGCCGCGGTGAAGCTATTGCATAGCATTTTGTATCAACTTATGCAATTATAATTTTATTTATTTATTTTATTCATGCAGTATTTCTTTTTCTTTGATATTAATTCAAGTTACACTTTTTGAGCGTGGTGACCGATAAGAAAACAATTTTTTCTATTATTAAATAAATAAAAAAAGTTATTATTGTTAAATTAAAATTAGGTATTAAAAACAATATCGATAAGGGGCTTCCATACAACAAACGTGATTTTTTTCTGTTTTTTTTAATAGTACGGAACCATTTTTGCTTAATTTTCTAAACAATTAATAGACACCTACATAATGGCATTTCAATAATGACTTTCAACTGCCAAAGTCTAAATAGTCATAAATACGATTTACAAGATTTAGTTACGAGACAAACAAATGTGTTACTTCTTACCGAAACTTGCATGACGCATGATAATCCGATTGAAATACCTAATTTTAATTTAACAATATTAACTTTTTTTATTTATTTAATAATAGAAAAATTTGTTTTTACACAACGCCCGCCGTGTCGAAGACTGCCGAACTGAAACGACGTTAGACGATGCACGGCCTTCAAGCCACACCTCCTTGCGCATCGGAGTGGGGAGCGTGAGGTTTTTTCGTTACGGAATTTCTGGATTCGGTCCCCGCGCTCAAGGCCCGTGATGGAAGCTATGCAATAGCTTAAAAACAAATAATGAAAGTTTCACACGATTCACACACACGCCACCATCTGTCCCAAAGAAAGCTAATTAAATTCTGTGTTATGGGTACAACAACAACGGATATAATACTTATACGTTATAGTAAATACAAACATATTATACATACTAACACTCAGACTGAGAACTTACACAAATGTTCACCACATAGATGCGGGGATCAAACCCGCTCTACCCGCCTCGTGGTCACATAACTATCTAGCCATTCGCCAACAGTGTCGTCGTCGAATAAATAATAATAAAGCCTTTTATTTCCACAACAAAAAATACATTTCTTTTTAAACTTTTTTTTTTGTGTTGTAAAATTCTCCCATGTAGGGAAGGCAACAGAGTAAACAGAACTGGAGTAGCCTTTGTCTAACATTCCCCTCTGCCAAATGCACAAGCATCGGATGCTTGCACGTTTAATAAAACTAGTTGAGCCGCCATTTTGACAGCCATAACATTGTAAACGTTGCGGCGAACAGAGCTCCCGCAAAAATGCCTGCCTGTGCTGTTTTTTGTTGTAAAAATAAATAGAAAACATCGAGTATGCTAAATGATGGTGTCACCTTTTATTTGTAATGATAATTTTTAAGATTTCATGATTATTTACTTCATTATTTCATGTTTTAGAATTCTACGATTTCAAATTTCGAGCGCTAGTCTCGTGGGGAGTGCGGCTGTGACGTTGTCAAAACGCACACCCCACGTGACTATTTTAAGCGTGTGTGTGCGTGAAATTTAAATTTGTGTGTCGAATTATGCATGTGTGCATTTGTAAAAACGGCTGGCTTTGAGTGTAGTGGTAACCTCACCCCCCGCAAGAAATGGCAGAAAAAAATGTTTGAGAAATTGACTAATGGCTACTCCAGTTCTGTTTACTCTGAGATTTCAATGCATCTTGGGAGAGTTTGACGTCAAACGATCGATGGCAGACACTGTGGTGCTACTTGGATGAGGTGGATTACCACGATAAAAAACTCATCATTTTTCACACCACTTGACGCTTATTTCGATAATCCTTCACATTGCACATCATCACAGACACTTATTATACAAAACTACACTGATTTTCCGTAACAATATCCACTCTGAAACAATATTACAATTATCGAAATAAAAATCACGTCCGCCATTAGTCAAATGCCGCCAAACTCTCTTTTTTTTTTCTTTTTTTTTTTCTATATTGAAGTGGATCCTGCTAAGGTGAAGGCCAATCCATCCCATTTCTTACGGTCTGTTGCAATTCGTAACCAATCTTTTCCCACTGCTTTTATAATGTCATCAGCCCATTTTTTCTTTGGTTTACCCACTTTACGTTTACCCAATGGTCCTTTCCATAACGTAGTTTCCTTGGTCCACCTTCCGTCTGAATACCTCGCCAGATGGCCCGTCCATTTCCATTTCAGTTTTAAGCTATGTGATAGAGCATCTGTAACTTTGGTCTTATGCCTTATTTCTGAACTCTTTATTTAGTCTATTTTCTTTATATTCATCGAATAAATAGTTAGTTAAAAATAAATATATTTTTACAAAGCGAATAGTACAATTTATTTAATTAAACAGAGTTATAAGGGGGAAAAAATAAATAGAGATTTAAAAAGCATGATTAACTAAAAGTTGTGACCCAAACTAAATTAAAAATCAATATGGAAAATTAAAAAGGATTACAATTCCTGGTTATTTTTGTTTACAAATTTTTTGCTTTTATTAAATGTTATAACTACTCTTATTATATTCTTATGACATTGATAAAGTAAAATTTACTTACAATCTTACAATTCGCAGTCATGTTCCATAGCACCGATAAAAGCATCAATAACTTAATTAATAATATTTTTTAAAAGAAAAAACTGGTAATGAACTAACAGCAGTGCAATATAATTTTTACTGAAGCCGTTTGAGAAGAAATTATAAATTTTAGATTAAATTTATATTCCACATGCCGAAAACGCGAATTCGCGTCTTGAGTAATCCTACTAGAGGTGCCGTGGACGTTCGTGGACGCGATGTCGCGTCCAGATTCGTAGCCGGGCTCAGTGCAAAGGCATCTAATACAAGTTCATACTATCGACTAAGGCAGTGAATGGGTCATGATGGAATTCATAGGCTACTTTGACGTTTTGCTATTTGGAAGGCCTGTTCTTGAGAGCGATAAAGCTTTTAACATCGTGTGGTTTGGTGGACATGACTGCTCTAATGAGTTCACATACAGACTTTCGTTTCCTTCTAATGAGTTCAACTTTATACTAACTAAGCCGCGCTACTGGTTATGTCGTAACTATATATATCGATTGGAGATTTATTCGTAGACTTACAATAAATAAATGTAAGTAACATCCCTCATGTGAAGGTCTGTATGACGCATTAGGCTACTGACAAAAATTTTGATATTTACTTAAATACTTATTTCCCATTTTTAAACTAGGTACACTGCTCACTATCATCGGTAAAAGTGTGCGTTGTCCCAGCGAAAAAAGTTAAAATTTCTTATTTTGATTTATACAGATTTTCAGTGTATGACATCGTAAAAATGTGTATGATATGTAAAAATTTGTTTAAACAGCAATTGAGGAGTTATTATTCAAAAACTGATTCCGCTAGGACAACGTTGTCCCAGCGGAACTTTTTTTACATAATGGAAAAAAAAAGAAAAAAAGTTTATTCAAAAATTTGTACATAACCTGAGGTAATTGTGTGTATATATAAATAAAACTTGTGCGACATTAAACTGCGAAGATATTTAAGTTTCCGCTGTGACAACGTTTTGCCATGTGCTAGATTTCATAGAAATCACTTTTATGCAGAGCTGTCGATTTTTCTGAACATTGTTTAGAATTTGTTTATTATATCTGTCTAAACAGCTTTTCGAAAAAACACATCGTTCAGAAGATATAAATATAAACGTAAAAGAAGGTTATTAGGACCTAGCACTTAAAGTATGCATTCTAGAGTATATTTCATAACGTTTATACATATCTTGGAAGAATCTTTAACATTGTGCCGAGTACCATTGATGTACTCTTAGTAATTAATGCGCTGTACGATAAATTTGCCAGGCTGGATAACAGTTTTTTATGCAGTCTAATTGCATGGGATGTTTTAGCAAATGCATTATGAAACTAATTTCAATAATTTGTTTATACTTTCAACTATTCACGTGTAAAATTTCGTCTAATTAGATTCAATAATTTAGGAAATACAGTGAAATACCTAACAACCTCCAAGTCCGTACATAACCCGACCAAATTCAGGTGGCTATGAAAAAGCGACCTTGCGATATATTTGAGTGACATTCTAAAATATACCGTATTATGTTTTTGGTATTTGTACAGTTGTGTGCAAAAGTGTTAAAAAACAACTGAATTTTTATGTGAGTCAAAATAATTATTAATAATAAAGTAGGTACTTATAAATAAATCATTAGCTTAGGAAAGACATTTTAATAAAAATATTATTATTACATAGATAATTGACAACAAATTCGAAGTTTCTTTATTTTGAACTTTAATTGATAAAATCTCCAAAATTGGGTTGGGTATATTCCTGGCGTCGACCCCAACTCTGCCCCCTTCCGGTGGACAGTCCTGGTGATTACATATGTATATAATATAAATTTACCTGATAGGATATATTAAATATTTGCCTGTTTTAGTAGGAATAAAAAGCAAACAAACAAACAAAAATAACTTTATTTCATAGGCCAAACCTGGCACTTAAAAACGTCAATATTTTACAGTTTATAAATTAAATAAAATTGAAACTAATTTCAATCGTCGTCGTCGTCGTCAGCCTATGGCAGTCCACTGCTGGACGTAGGCCTCCCCAAATTCACGCCACTTCGATCTATTTTCGGCTTCTCGCATCCAGCTCCTGCCAGCCACCTTGCGCAAATCGTCACTCCACCTGGCCTGAGGGCGCCCTACACTACGCTTGCCGAGGCGCGGTCTCCACTCCAGAACTCGTTTACCCCAACGGTTGTCGGTTCTGCGGCTAATGTGGCCAGCCCATTGCCACTTCAGCTTGCTTATTCGGTAGGCTATGTCGACAACTTTGGTTCTCTGTCGGATCACCTCATTTCTGATTTTATCCCTAAGAGAAACTCCGAGCATAGCCCTTTCCATAGCTCGCTGAGCGACTTTAAGCTTGTGGACCAGCCGTACCGTCAGTGTCCACGTTTCGGCTCCGTATGTCATAACGGGTAGGACGCACTGATTGAAGACTTTCGTCTTTAGGCATTGTGGGATCGACGATGAGAATACTCGATGTAATTTCCTAGACGCTGCCCAACCCAACTGGATTCTTCTGTTCACCTCGTCCTCGAAGTTTAATTTCAATAATTTGTTTATACTTTCAACTATTCACGTGTAAAATTTCGTCTAATTAGACTCAATAATTTAGGAAATACAGTGAAATACCTAACAACCTCCAAGTCCGTACATAACCCGACCAAATTCAGGTGGCTATGAAAAAGCGACCTTGCGATATATTTGAGTGACATTCTAAAATTTACAGCATAATACCGAGATATGAATAGGTACAGGTGGTCACACAATTTTCTGATAAAGTTTTATATTTTTTTTTTCAACGCATAGCACTTAAAAAAATATTTTTTAAGAAGTTTTTTATGAAGGAAGAAACTTTGTTTAAGTAAATTGCCTATGAGTAGTGGACCAACCAATTAATATATTTAGATAATAATGATAGGTAAAAATTTATTATTATTTATTACTCGAAAGGATAATATAAATCATAATACGAAACAGAGAGGCCATCAGTTCTGGTTAATTAGATGAAAAGTTATGGCCCGAGTTCACCAACATTTAAAACAACTGATTATAAGATAAACAGCTGTTTAAATCAATTTTCGTGTTCACCACACGTTTACCATCGATTACAGCTCTTAAACAACCGATCAACTTAACCGAGCCTGACAGCAACGTTTAACCTCCGTTTTACTTACATTTACTATATATTGACATTAAAAGTGTTACCAAAATTTAGCTTTATGGAGTTGTGGTGGAGTCAGTGCGTTTATTTTCAATAACATCACGGTATTTTAGCACTAATTTCGAAAGAATTCGCTTCTCATCGGTTGAGAAATTTATGTAAACAAATCAACACGAATTTGTTTTGGACATTGACAGTTACTGTTACGAAATGTGCTATCCGACCAAAAATAGAACAACGTCCTAGTAAAACGTTCTTACCACATCATCGCACATTACAAATTGGAAGCATTTTACGTTATGCTACTAATATCAGATGTCAGCGTATATTGCGTCCGTGCAATATGGCAGCGCTGCTTCGTAAATAAGTAACTTTATAATTTTCGTTCATTCATTCTGAAGCATCGTTAAACGTCCGATTTTGTAACCATGGTAAAAATGTTTGCGGTGAACAGCGAAAATTTGAATGGTCATTTAAACGATGTTTCGGAATGAAACGGCCAATCACAAAAACGTTGGTTAAACAATTATTGGTGAACTCGGGCCATATTGAATATATGCTGGGGTATTTAACATCTGCATGATACTAATCGTTGCGGCATTTGGATTTTTTTAATAGTTTCGAGATCAAATTGTAGGGTACCTAATCTCAAGATTTTAGTTTATGTGTTGTTGGGCGAATCTATCCAAATAGGTTTTTACCTCCTTAGGGCTACTTGCAGAAAAGTTTAAACCTAGTTTAAATCTCGATTTTGTAAATATTTGACATTTCGGCCAAATGAGAATTTTACATTATGGCTTTAAATTGAGCATGGCTTATACATTACATGATAGTAGGCTTAACTTTAAGTACCTACTTAAATTTTTATTCTGTATTCCATTACAAAACAACCTAAGTCAATTATTATTAATGCGTGATTTTGTGATCCATGGTTGTGACTCTGTCTACCCAGGGTGGATATAGGATCAAATAAATAAACATATATGTTGTCCAACTCTGATAGACTTTAAGTGAAGGAATTGCTGTATAAATATCGACAAGCGTCTATCCTCGAAGGATTGAGCAGAGAATTGGTTATAATATTGTTATTTGTCCAATGTATCCTGAGTTAGGTAAAGATTTATAATTATTAAATACCTAATTATTGCAACAAATATTGTCAATCTATAAAGTTTTTGGAGTCATGTGTTAAGAAATGTGATGAAGTTTTTAATTTCCGGAAAATAGATGCTAATACTGTAATAAAAGCGTATAAATCACTTAATATGAAAAAAACAGAAGACCTGTGAGGACTTTCTGTCACAATTATTATCTCTATAATACATGTTATAGCGTCACTCTTGTCCCTTATATTTAATAACTGCATTGATGAGGGAGTTTTTCCAAATTTAATGAAATTTAGTAAAATCTTACCACTCTATAAAACAGGAAGTAGGAGTGACCCAACAAACTTTTGACCTATTTCGATTTTGCCATCCCTTAGTAAAATATTTGAGAAAATTATGCTTAATCAGCTATTGGCTCACTTTACAGTAAACAATTTATTTCATAATTCAGTTTGGATTCACTAAAGGTAGAAATACAACAGATGCCGGAATGGCGTTAATGAAACATGTCTTTGATGAGTAAAAAAGATGCTGCAGGGATCTTCTGTGACTTGTCCAAAGCCTTTGATTGTGTTGACCATAAAACTCTTAAATCTAAACTAAAACATTATGGTGTTTCAATAAATCCACTTAAATTAATAGAATCATATTTGAGCGACAGAAATCAAACCGTTGTTATAAATAAAAACGGCAAGACTTGTCTACTTTAGTTATTTTCATAGTGTGATGTCGTATGGCTTGTTGCTATGGGGGTCAGCAGCTGATATTGCGAAAATTTTTATTTTACAAAAACGAGCAGTACGAGCTATTTACAAATTTAAGCCACGAGACTCACTCAGAGAGTTATACAAGGAAATTGATATATTAATTGTTGCCTCCCAATACATCTATGAAAATATTATATATGTTTATAAACATAACCACACACTTAAGAAAAATAATGAATGCCATAATTTAAATACTAGAAGCAAAAATAAACTTGCTGTGCCTGTCTTCAGACTGCGTAAAACAAATCGCTCATTTATGGGGAAATGTAAGTATACAATTTTATAATAAAATTCCACCAAATATAACACAACTTAAGCCTTATATTAAAAAACTTTAATGAAAAAAGACTATTATAAAATCCAAGATTATCTAGAGGATAAAATAGTGTGGAAATAGTTATTTGCTATCGCTTGTCATCATAGAGGCATGTTATTTTGATAGATTAATGGAAATTATGTAAAACATTCAATAATGACAATAATTATATGATTGGCTATTTAAAAAAAAGTGGCTCATGAGTTTCTTGCCGGGTTCTTCTCATGAAAAGCCTTACTCTCGGAATCCGGCCGCTTGTATCAATTATAACCACAGTCAATACTCTGTGTTTGTACTTGCCGCAAGCGCTCGTGGTATTAACCTTAATTTAGAAATATACTTTTTATTTAAATATATAATTTTATTTAATTTATAAACTGTAAAATATTGACGTTTTTAAGTGCCAGGTTTGGCCTATGAAATAAAGTTATTTTTGTTTGTTTGTTTGCTTTTTATTCCTACTAAAACAGGCAAATATTTAATATATCCTATCAGGTAAATTTATATTATATACATATGTAATCACCAGGACTGTCCACCGGAAGGGGGCAGAGTTGGGGTCGACGCCAGGAATATACCCAACCCAATTTTGGAGATTTTATCAATTAAAGTTCAAAATAAAGAAACTTCGAATTTGTTGTCAATTATCTATGTAATAATAATATTTTTATTAAAATGTCTTTCCTAAGCTAATGATTTATTTATAAGTACCTACTTTATTATTAATAATTATTTTGACTCACATAAAAATTCAGTTGTTTTTTAACACTTTTGCACACAACTGTACAAATACCAAAAACATAATACGGTATATTTTAGAATGTCACTCAAATATATCGCAAGGTCGCTTTTTCATAGCCACCTGAATTTGGTCGGGTTATGTACGGACTTGGAGGTTGTTAGGTATTTCACTGTATTTCCTAAATTATTGAATCTAATTAGACGAAATTTTACACGTGAATAGTTGAAAGTATAAACAAATTATTGAAATTAGTTTCATAATGCATTTGCTAAAACATCCCATGCAATTAGACTGCATAAAAAACTGTTATCCAGCCTGGCAAATTTATCGTACAGCGCATTAATTACTAAGAGTACATCAATGGTACTCGGCACAATGTTAAAGATTCTTCCAAGATATGTATAAACGTTATGAAATATACTCTAGAATGCATACTTTAAGTGCTAGGTCCTAATAACCTTCTTTTACGTTTATATTTATATCTTCTGAACGATGTGTTTTTTCGAAAAGCTGTTTAGACAGATATAATAAACAAATTCTAAACAATGTTCAGAAAAATCGACAGCTCTGCATAAAAGTGATTTCTATGAAATCTAGCACATGGCAAAACGTTGTCACAGCGGAAACTTAAATATCTTCGCAGTTTAATGTCGCACAAGTTTTATTTATATATACACACAATTACCTCAGGTTATGTACAAATTTTTGAATAAACTTTTTTTCTTTTTTTTTCCATTATGTAAAAAAAGTTCCGCTGGGACAACGTTGTCCTAGCGGAATCAGTTTTTGAATAATAACTCCTCAATTGCTGTTTAAACAAATTTTTACATATCATACACATTTTTACGATGTCATACACTGAAAATCTGTATAAATCAAAATAAGAAATTTTAACTTTTTCCGCTGGGACAACGCACATTCGGTATAATGGCGAAATAAGAGCTCTGCCTTATTAGGCCGCCATGGCCATGGCGACGTCGGTCGCCGGCTACTTATTAAGCAGTTATTGAAACGAATGGTACCCAACTCACTTGGCGTCGGTGTGGCAACGTCGCCAATTTGGAAGCGTGGCCACAAGCGACAGGCTCTTCTCGATACTCTGTCGGCCAGCCTGGCGACGTTGCCACTATAATGTAGATCTACACGTGTAAACTGCACCTCGCTTACTCAGACGCCATTTTGAACGCTTGCTCAAGTGTAATAATGTTTTTGATATTCTAATTGTGATAGGTACTGAAACTTTTTCATAGAAATTCGTTATAAAAACCTCTTCGGCTTCGATCTGGAATAAAGGGATGAACCCAGTTTCCTTTTTTCTATTTTTCTGCGAAGTACCTACTTAACAAAGTGCGTCCATACTACTTTTCGGACTATTGAGATGCTATCGTCACTCGACATAGCGACCTTCGGAGGCCAGAAGCAGCCAGACTTGCGCCGCCGGCGACGTCGTGACGGCTTAATGAGGAAGAGCTCTAACGCACATGAAAACAAGTTTCCATAAATCTCAGAAACCATACCTCTACAGGCTTAATAACATTAAATAGAAATTTTAAAAAATAACACCTATGCCTAACTCTTCAGAAGCTATGATGGAGAGAAAAATAAATACCGCTGGATTTGCTAACAAAAAGGAGTGTGGTCTCATAACTTTTTTTGTGGAAATGAAATAAAACGATATTAGGGGTAGGTTTAGTAATTTTTTCTCCAGTTTTCTATCGCTGTTTATCAATCTATCGTAAAGAACAAGGGGAAATAAAAGAATTTATTGTTATTATAAATTTATTCTTAGTCCAATGATCTAAGACGACTGTGTAGCAGCAGCAGGTGTGGTGGTAGCAGCAGCTTCTTCACGAATCCTATCCTTCTTGAGAGTGCCCATGAAAGCTGCCTTGTCAGCAGGAGTCTGGAAGCGTCCATGACCAAACTTGGATGATGTATCAATGAACTTCAGGCTGATCTTCTCCAAGGCTGCTCTCTTGGTGTGTACTCGCAAGGACTGAAAAAGTTTATAATTGTTAAATCAGATTCACAAACAGCACTGTTCAAACATCACTAAAACTAGCCTTATTAAACAGCACAATACATATAAAAAGTATTCTCAGGTCAATAGAAAGATAGTAAAGACCCACTGCTCAAAAGATAGTCAAAAATACATTCTCCTAATTATATTTGGGTATCTAACTTGCTGTAGAAATTGTTAGTTGTATTTTCTGTGAGGTGAATGTGCTACCCAATTCAGTGAAATTTAAGATTAGAGGGGTAGCTTTACTACACAAGGCATCAAGCCTTAACTCTCGGGTCTGCTTTAATAAGGCAAAAAAATAATCGACTTACTTTTCTTAATGTGATTACTCTCTTCTTAGGTCCCATACAGCAACCCTTGATCATAACAAAGTCATTGTTGACTTCACCATAGTGAGGGAAGCCACCCATGGGAGTAATTGATTTTTCAGATAAGTCATACTCAGTTGATGCATTGTTCTTGATAACTTTGCCATCTTTTGTATGAATACCTGTAAAGAAACCCGGAGATTAGTAAGAAGTATGACAAACTTCAGAACTGTAGATTTAAAATCTTATCTATGATAATTTGAAGTAATTATATACCTATTAAAACATCTTTATTATTTTACCTTGTCCAAGGCGATAGATTTTCTTATTCATTTCAGTTCTGTGATGGTAGCCCTTTTGACCAGCACGGGCTACGGTGAAACTGACACGAGAAGGATGCCATGCTCCAATACAGGCAACTTTTCTGAGACCCTTGTGAGTCTTGCGAGGCAGTTTCTTTGTGTGCCAACGAGAAGTAACACCTATAAAGAAAAAACATTACTATAAAAATAAAAATGGAATACAATGCAAAACAAACTTCAAAATTTAAAAACATCTAGCAAAATTACACTTTTCATCTACTTGCAACTAGTGCTGCTTAAAAACATTTAAAAGAAATACATATATTTTAAAAAATATACAATGCAATGCAATATATTTAAACATCCAAGACTGGAGAACAAATGCCTGAATTCATCACACAAACATTTGCCCCTTAGATAGTGACGCCTTAAGATCAGATACAAACCACTTATGCCACTAGTTAATAGTACATCTATCAAACAAAATGTCTAATATTATTATCCAAGACAAATGAAAGTTATTTACAAACCTTTGTATCCTTTGCCCTTTGTCACACCAATGCAGTCAATCATCTCATCTTGGGCAAAGACTGAATCTACAGGTATGGGTTTCTCAAGGTGTTCACGAGCCCAGTTAACCTTATCCTCAATAGATCCACCATTAACCTGAATCTCCATGATATGTGCCTTCTTCTGGCGTTGCTTGAGCAACTTCATTTGGGTGTGAGCAATGACCCTGATAACGCTGCAGTAACGAATCATCTTCTTAAAGTCCTTCTCAATGGACTTGCGGCCCAACTCATCTTGCCACTTCTTGCTGCTCTTAGTGAATGCCTTCTTCTTGCACTTGTACCTAATTGAAGCACATAATAAAGCAGGTGCTGGAAGAAAAACCACGCAGTCTCTTCAGTGAGCGGAGACTGCATTGGTAACAACATGCCCAAGGCACATTAGGTCAAAGCTCTCATACACAGAGAGGAGAGCTGATACAGGATAATTAGTAATTGAATAAATTAACCAAATATTATTAATGATACAATACATATGGACGCACTCATAGACATCATTTAACCATTAACAAATCTAAAAATCATCTTTATGTGTATTGAAATAAATGTAATTTTTTGTTCTAAGACTCTTGAGTGCAGCAGATACACTCTTACAGACTAAAGAGCTGATTTTTACTGCAGTTTATAAAGTATAACATTCTACTAAGTACTTTTTGGGTTTGAATCCTCTGGTAAGCAACAGTATTGAGGCACTGACACCCAGTTGCAGAAACGAACTTTAAAATTTAATGTCGGCATTATCCCTAATGCTCCATTAAATTTATTTATTGAAGTGTCAAAAGAACACCTTAGCGTAGTTTTTACGTTGCACAAAACGACATTAGCACCCTATCAATGCTAAAGAGACATTATCTAGAACTATTGTGTTCCAATTTTAAATTTAATGAACTTTAAAGTTTTAATGTCTCATTACTAAATGTCGTCTTTAAAAATTCTTTGTGCAACTGAGCCTGAATGCCATATTTATGACTATAGAATGTACTTTATGTTTAATTAAATGCCAATGATTTTAAAACTAATCAAAATCTTCAACTGCAAATTAAGATAGATAAAATGTTTACCAGTTCTTGTAGAAGCGACGACGACAGTCCTCCGACATGTGCTCGGCCCAGATAGTGAGTAGGGCACGGAGACCATGCGGGGTTTCGATGTAGCCCACCACACCAACACAGACCATCGGTGGTGTCTCAATGATGGTGACTGCTTCCACAATCTCCTTCTTGTTGATTTCTGAAATTATTATCAGTGATAGTAATTTAAGAGGACAGTCACGTAGTAAAAAGTTTTGAACAAAGAGAATCGGTTTGTTTTAAAAACCACATGTAGTTGAATTTAAACCGTACAATTGATGGTAAGTATTGCTAGCCTCGCAATGTGCCTGGTGCATGGCTACAGGCTCGCCATTTGTTACATGGAGACTAACGACATGAGGTGAAACATGGGTTTAACATCTCTATCTACACCCCCGGGGATAGAAGGGTGATGATAAGGCAATAAAAGCGAAGGAGGAAGCGTGTAAGTTTCAAGAAAATACTTACTTGATCCAGGACGGTCAGGTTCACGGACCACGTGGGTCATACCGGCTTTGTAGCCGATAAAAGCAGTCAGATGCACTGGCTTGCTGGGATCATCCTTGGGGAATGCCTTTACTTTTCCACGATGACGACGGGACCTCTTTTTGGGGTAGAATCCCATGGACCCATGACGTGGAGCAGAGAACTTCCTGTGCGACTGAAATCCAAAATTATCAACATTAGTTCCAATTAACGCCAAAGGAGACGGTAACATTGAATGAATATATATTCATCAGTCCGCCCTAGATAATCTTCACATTGATTCAGGTTCTAACCGTGTAAAAGATAATTAAGGTTATTCATCACTTGAAATCTCATAACTTCGTTAAAAATATATAAAAGCAGAAATAATTTGTACTGTAATGTATAACTTCTCAGTATTTTTTAGAGAAATAAATAGCAGATTCATGAAATAATTTAAGATAAGATAGAGATTGCAAAACTAACCATGTTTGATGACAGTCGCAACAAAAATGGCCGAGTTCACTTGATTTTGCTAGGTATGTGTGCTTAACTCGTGTTGTGCTAAACTCGATTTAAAACGAGTGTTCTCGAGTTGAGACCACAGACTAAGAAGAGATACTACTTGAGACTGGTTGTAAATAAACTCAGTAAATAAACGAATCGCTAACATATCCAAGACACAAAAAATAGGGAGGAGTTTGGCGCCAATCAACTAGGACGGACGTGATTTTTATTTCAATGATTGTAATATTCTTTCTGAGTGGATTTTGTTGCGTAAAATCAGTGTAGTTCTGTGTAATAAGTGTCTATGTTGAAGAGCAATGTGGAGGATCATTGCAGTAATCGTCTAGTGGTGTGAAATACGATGGGATTTTTATCATGGTAATCCACCTCATCGAAGTAGCACCACAGTGTCTGCCATGAATTGCTTGAGGCCTAATTCTCCCAAGATGCATTGAAATGCATTGCAGTAGCATTTCAATGTAAACTACTGTACAAATAAAATACTGAGCACTTGGCTGTATAGGCTTAGTTCCTTTTGCCTTCCCTTTATAAAAAAATAAGTGATAACCAATGACAACATGATATTAAACTTTAAATACTTGTTTTATTTCATTTCTACATACAATATGAGGTTAGGCAAATAGTAACAAAATCCCACGGGATGGTACCTCTTGCTTGGCAGCAAGAGATTAAGATAAGCTGCCGCCTCCTTCTGCGAGAACCTGCTCTTGCAGAGAATGCTCTAGCCATTCCCTTCAGAGTAAGTGGGTGAGCAATAGAAGGCCGGCGGCTTATTAGTTCTCCCTCTACCTGTCCCGCAAGTGGCCACGTCCAATGAATGGCTTTCACGCAAGCCTTCCACGGTTGCTACGTCTAGGGATATCAGGACCATATCCTGGAATTCCCCTTCGGCAAAAACCCAGTGTTTGACTGGATCGAGTAGCTCTGGGGATCGATCCCCTAACACACACGTAAGGTCCGTTAACAAGAAATTGTAAAATAAAAAGGATAAAATAGAAAGTTGTATGGAAGAGCAAAATAGATATCTTAAAATTTACCTAATTATAGTATTGTAAAGAATCACTTTCTTCCTGCTAACTCAAGTTGTGCACCTAGAGTTACGGGAATTTCAACTCGAGTTAACTCGATTATATTTTTTCCGAGTTGTTACTTACCGGTGGAGGTAAATTTTACCCGTTTTGGAACACACCCTAATGTAGAGATATAACGTATTCTGTGACGTATTCTCCCTCTCTAGTCTGTGGTCACAATACGTAGTGAGTGATTATATTCTTTAGACATATCTCTCTAATCTGTGGATTATATTCTCTTTGGTCGCCATACCAAGCCACGATATTTTATTTAAACCAGCAGGCCTAGCACGGCACGGGGACAAACATCTCTCTCCACCGCTTATGTCAACTTGACAGGAGACAAAAGGGTTTCTCCACTATAGCTAGCACGGCCCCAGTGGAGATAATTTATGTCTCTCGCTGTGACGTAGACAGGGGACTATTTCTCCACTTGCTTAGCACGGCGGCCGTAAAGTGGAGAAACTATGTCTCTTTTTGACAGATTATAGGGAGATATTAGTCTTCGAACTATTGAGGTGGGGACAAGAGTCCTAACCTAAAAACAATTAATTATACCATCGTAGTTTTTTTTAAATAATAGTTAAAATGTCTCGAGGATACTTTAATATGGTTGTGTTAAGTGAACTAGAAACACAGCAAAAAGAATTCAGCTGCGTATGCTGAGAGATTGCTGAGAATTGAGATGCTGTAATTTCAATGTAAGTGCAAGTGTTTTCATGAAGTCTTTTTGTATTTCGCTCGACCCGCAATAGAAATTGTACCTAGTTTATATATGATAGTTGATAAAGTACATAGGTACACAATATAAGTACACAAATATTTTTTCTTTCAGATTATTACCGCAATGGGTAATATTCCCAGGGACTGAAGGCCAGAGGCAAAGAGTGGCACATGAGTTCCGTGCAAAACTGTACTCATGTTACAATATTCTCACAACCACATCCCCAGAGAATACAATATCGAAATCGCAAGGGTTTCGCATCATTAAACACCCAATTGGTAAGTACCTAAGGCCCACTTGCAGTAAATTTAAATTGAGATTTAAAAATTACATTTAGTAAAATTTTAACATTTTGGTTGTAGTAAAAATGTCCAAAAAGGCACTATATCAAGTATTAAATCTCGGTTTGAATTTCCTGCTAGTGGGCCTTAATCTACAGACCTATGTTTATATAGTTATTAAGTTATAAATTGCTTCAAGTATTCTATATATTTTGACATAAATCTTAATGTTTTAGGTTGTGGATGAGAATTGCAAGATTTTGAGTATTATTGCCAGATATCCAGGCAGAGTCTACAACAAATTCATTTTTAACAATTCTGCAGTGGAGGCAGAACTTAACAGGCTACATAATGCAAGAATTGGGAATTAATATCTCCTAGATAATGGTGTTGAATGACAACAATATGCAATGAAAAATAAATATACAAATGAGATAATCTGAAATTTTTATTTGATAATACCTATAAAAGTAATAATAATAATAAGCCTCTTTGTTTCCAAATTATAAAAATAACATTTAAATTTGATAATTTCCTTTGTTCGAGGCCATGTAAGGCATCCGTACAACGGTGTGGGCAGAATAATAGACTCAATAGCCTTCTTTTTTAATGTGAGTGGAAGTTTCGCCTACAATATGTCTTTTAGGGACCAATTTTTTCCCTAGGCTAATTTGATTCTTCTTTCAACATATAAAAGAATAGTTTCTTTTAATTATCCTCTTTCTTCCTTTAAAATAGAATTTTGCTCTCTGAGCAAATTATTTTTTTCTTCCATTAGTTCAACAACCTTCTGAAACAAAAACAACAAATTAGGTATTGCATACAATTACATTTTTAAACTGATTACAAAGTGTGAGAGTTAAAAGACTACATAGTTATTAACCCCAAATGATAGAAAAGCATGATTATGTACATGTATGTATGACACATATGGGTTCACTTTAGTGTTAGATAAGAGGAGGACAGACTCTGCATTAAACACTCCAAATTTGACTACGCAGATGTAGTATCTCTAGGTAATAAGTTTTAGTAGATAAATTCACATGCACTGTCGACATATTATAGTCGACTAACACCTTGATTTGAGCGGCTGAGCTCCTCACCCTTAAAATTGTTTATCTTTTGTAACTAACTAATAAACATTATAGGGAATAAAAATTGGATTTATAATTGCAGTATACTTACAATTTTTTCTTAGGGATTTCACTCATTTTCTTTCTTCCAAAAAACCTTTTGAATTATATTCAACAACTTCAATGAGTATGGTTTACTGGCAGAACTATTGATAAGTTTGTCAAGTTCATCTAATTTCTGTACATTACTTTTATTAATATGTAGTTTGAAAATCTCAGAGTAAACAGAGCTGGAGTAGCCATTAGTCAATTTCTCAAACATTTTTTTCTGCCATTTCTTGCGGGGGGTGAGGTTACCACTACACTCAAAGCCAGCCGTTTTTACAAATGCACACATGCATAATTCGACACACAAATTTAAATTTCACGCACACACACGCTTAAAATAGTCACGTGGGGTGTGCGTTTTGACAACGTCACAGCCGCACTCCCCACGAGACTAGCGCTCGAAATTTGAAATCGTAGAATTCTAAAACATGAAATAATGAAGTAAATAATCATGAAATCTTAAAAATTATCATTACAAATAAAAGGTGACACCATCATTTAGCATACTCGATGTTTTCTATTTATTTTTACAACAAAAAACAGCACAGGCAGGCATTTTTGCGGGAGCTCTGTTCGCCGCAACGTTTACAATGTTATGGCTGTCAAAATGGCGGCTCAACTAGTTTTATTAAACGTGCAAGCATCCGATGCTTGTGCATTTGGCAGAGGGGAATGTTAGACAAAGGCTACTCCAGTTCTGTTTACTCTGAGTTGAAAATATGTACGATTGATGCACAGATTAAAAAGTGACAGACTGCGTCACATGTCATTGTAACGTAGTACTAATAATTTAAAAAGTCACTATAGCGCTTAATTTTACGCACGTTGTTAGGTTTCGTCAATTTAGTCGTATAATACATTTTTAAAACCGGTAATATACGGAAACCGTAGATTTAGGATCGGTCAATGGTTTTAAAAAAAGTACAGCAGCAGGCCTAGCACGGCACGGGGACAAACATCTCTCTCCACCGCTTATGTCAACTTGACAGGAGACAAAAGGGTTTCTCCACTATAGCTAGCACGGCCCCAGTGGAGATAATTTATGTCTCTCGCTGTGACGTAGACAGGGGACTATTTCTCCACTTGCTTAGCACGGCGGCCGTAAAGTGGAGAAACTATGTCTCTTTTTGACAGATTATAGGGAGATATTAGTCTTCGAACTATTGAGGTGGGGACAAGAGTCCTAACCTAAAAACAATTAATTATACCATCGTAGTTTTTTTTAAATAATAGTTAAAATGTCTCGAGGATACTTTAATATGGTTGTGTTAAGTGAACTAGAAACACAGCAAAAAGAATTCAGCTGCGTATGCTGAGAGATTGCTGAGAATTGAGATGCTGTAATTTCAATGTAAGTGCAAGTGTTTTCATGAAGTCTTTTTGTATTTCGCTCGACCCGCAATAGAAATTGTACCTAGTTTATATATGATAGTTGATAAAGTACATAGGTACACAATATAAGTACACAAATATTTTTTCTTTCAGATTATTACCGCAATGGGTAATATTCCCAGGGACTGAAGGCCAGAGGCAAAGAGTGGCACATGAGTTCCGTGCAAAACTGTACTCATGTTACAATATTCTCACAACCACATCCCCAGAGAATACAATATCGAAATCGCAAGGGTTTCGCATCATTAAACACCCAATTGGTAAGTACCTAAGGCCCACTTGCAGTAAATTTAAATTGAGATTTAAAAATTACATTTAGTAAAATTTTAACATTTTGGTTGTAGTAAAAATGTCCAAAAAGGCACTATATCAAGTATTAAATCTCGGTTTGAATTTCCTGCTAGTGGGCCTTAATCTACAGACCTATGTTTATATAGTTATTAAGTTATAAATTGCTTCAAGTATTCTATATATTTTGACATAAATCTTAATGTTTTAGGTTGTGGATGAGAATTGCAAGATTTTGAGTATTATTGCCAGATATCCAGGCAGAGTCTACAACAAATTCATTTTTAACAATTCTGCAGTGGAGGCAGAACTTAACAGGCTACATAATGCAAGAATTGGGAATTAATATCTCCTAGATAATGGTGTTGAATGACAACAATATGCAATGAAAAATAAATATACAAATGAGATAATCTGAAATTTTTATTTGATAATACCTATAAAAGTAATAATAATAATAATAAGCCTCTTTGTTTCCAAATCATAAAAATAACATTTAAATTTGATAATTTCCTTTGTTCGAGGCCATGTATGGCATCCGTACAACGGTGTGGGCAGAATAACAGACTCCATAGCCTTCTTTTTTAATGTGAGTGGAAGTTTCGTCTACAATATGTCTTTTAGGGACCAATTTTTTCCCTAGGCTAATTTGATTCTTCTTTCAACATATAAAAGTATAGTTTCTTTTAATTATCCTCTTTCTTCCTTTAAAATAGAATTTTGCTCTCTGAGCAAATTATTTTTTTCTTCCATTAGTTCAACAACCTTCTGAAACAAAAACAACAAATTAGGTATTGCATACAATTACATTTTTAAACTGATTACAAAGTGTGAGAGTTAAAAGACTACATAGTTATTAACCCCAAATGATAGAAAAGCATGATTATGTACATGTATGTATGGCACATAGGGGTTCACGGTAGTGTTAGATTAGAGGAGGACAGACTCTGCATTAAACACTCCAAATTTGACTACGCAGATGTAGTCTCTCTAGGTAATAAGTTTAAGTAGATAAATTCACATGCACTGTCGACATATTATAGTCGACTAACGCCTTGATTTGAGCGGCTGAGCTCCTCACCCTTAAAAATGTTTATCTTTTGTAAATAACGATGTTTATAGGGAATTAAAAATTGTATTTATAATTGCAGTATACTTACAACTTTTTCTTAGGGATTTCACTCATTTTCTTTCTTCCAAAAAAACCTTTTGAATTCTATTCAACTTCTTGAATGAGTATGGTTTACTGGCAGAACTATTGATAAGTTTGTCAAGTTCATCTAATTTCTTTTGTACATTACTTTTATTAATATTATGCAGTTTGAAAATATGTACGATTGATGCACAGATTAAACAGTGACAGACTGCGTCACATGTCATTGTAACGAAGTACTAATAATTTAAAAAGTCACTATAGCGCTTAATTTTACGCACGTTGTTAGGTTTCGTTAATTTAGTCGTATAATACATTTTAAAAACCGGTAATTTACGGAAACCATAGATTTAGGATCGGTCAAAGGTTTTTTTGTGTATTGGTAGCATTGAGTGGAGAAACGTTGTCTCCGAAGACAAACTTGTCTCTCCCCGACGCCGTGCTAGCTAAAGGGAAAGAGAAGGTGGGATGGACAAAATTTTCTCCACTCCCCGGAGACATTTTGTCTTCGTGCCGTGCTAGGCCTGCTGCAGAGAGTTTTTGGCGGCATTCAACTATGGCGGACGTGATTTTTATTTCGATTATTGTAATATTGTACGGAGTGGATATTGTTACGTAAAATCAGTGTAGTTTTGTGTAATAAGTGTCTGTGATGATGTGCAATGTGGAGGATAATCGAAATAAGCGTCAAGTGGTGTGAAAAGTGATGAGTTTTTTATCGTGGTAATCCACCTCATCCAAGTAGCACCACAGTGTCTGCCATCGATCGTTTGACGCCAAACTCTCCCAAGATGCATTGAAATGCATTACACTAGCATTTCAATGCAAACTACTGAAGATATATATATTGCAGACATGGCTGTATGGGCTTCGTTCCCTTTGCCTTCCCTACGGGAGAAATTTACAAAAAAAAAAAAAAAAAAAAAAAAGTACAATAACCATATCATTGATTCGATTTACGTATGATTCCGACCAGAAATATTTGGTAAATTGGTAATGGCGGGCCCAATGGAAAGAATTCAAGTTCTTGATGATATAGAAAAGGACATTATCACTTGTTTACAATGTGCAGGTATTTTCTGCTTTACTTACATTAAAGTCTTTGCCATAATATTAAAGAGAACTTGTGTAGTTCATATCATATGAAATTATTTATTTTCAGCTCAAGCACTTCTGGAGTTAGGTAAAGAAAAATCTGGTCAAAAACAAGCTGAGACAAATACTTCTCAATTCCTTCGTACTCTTAACCAAGTTGAAACTAAACTAAGTGATCAAATTAACTATTTAACGCAAGTCTCTACTGGTCAACCTCATGAAGGCTCAGGTTATGCATCGCAGAAAGTCTTACAGATGGCCTGGCATAGATTAGAGCATGTTAGATCATGGGTTAATGAATTGGATCGTCTCAAAGCATCTCATTTGGCCGCTGGCAATAGAACTACAGCTGGAACAGTACCCAATGGAAATATGACTTCTTCAGGGACTAGTACCTGATATTAGGCAGAAAGGACATCAACCACATTTCTATGAAATGCAGGCCTCGCTTTAAACTTGTTGTGAATGTGTATTTCTAAAAAACTTTGGTATTATACAACTATTCTAAAAGATCTTGAAAATCTTCAGTACTTTCGATGTGAAACTTAAATAAACAATCAATCAAGAAAACAGTCACTATTGGTTCCCTTTGCCTTCTAAACTTGGGAGAAATTGTAATTTTATTAGTTTCCCAGCAGAATAAAAACATAAATTGCATCAAAAATTGTCAAACTATTATTATAAATATTTTTTATATTGTCACAATACAATAGTAGTTCAAAAAAGGCCCATTTTGCATGATGTCCTTTAAATAGGTTTTTATGATTTGAGTATTTAAGCAACCTATTAACACTGGTATAAAATGTAATGCATTTGTGTAAGTTTAAGGCGTTTAGCACGTAGAGCAATGCAACTTGAGGCAACTACAACTTTTTAAAAGTTTCCTGATAAAGTTGGTAGTTTTACATTTACAGTTGCCAATCTGTGAGCAACTGTTGATGCTATGCGATTGACAGTTGAGGAAACTAGCAACTTTTAAAACCTAGATAATATTTAAAACTTGCTAGTTGCAGCAATTAGAAACTAACTAAGTCATTGATTACAGCAACTGAAAACTGTTGAAAAATCAGTGATACTTGGTACTAGAGTTGCTCTATGTGAGCAGTCCTTTTTAAATATATGCTACAGCAAGTTGCCAGATAGTTACCAGTTGCCACCTAAATAAATGTTGTCAAATTGATAAATTTATCATTGCTGATATGTATTAATGATTCCTGGCTGGGATTAAACATGTAAATGTGAAAATATTTGTTTTATTATTATGATGTCTATATAAGTTACGTATTTTTAATATTTTGATGGATTTGTCATTTTTGCTTTGCATTATTCAATAAAAGCAATGGTAAAGAGAGTTGTGCAAGTTCTTCATAATATGCCAATTCTCATTTTGTAATGAGACAATTTTGCTTTACCAATTAATTAGTACTTCAATAAATCTAATTTATTTATTGTACTGAGCATGATTCAAAAGCAAGTTGCTTGTAGAGAATGCTGTGATCGAATGGTTGAAAAAATAAGAAGACTATTATAGAATTATAAGAGATAGGTAAAGTCTTCTTATTTTTTTCAACATTTACTGTGGCTCTTGAGTGTAAATGCTCGATGATCTTAGGATTTACTAGAAAATGTATGGATTTACTGCAATCCCCTCTTTTACAGTAACATCTATTTATCCGTTAAATATATTTATCCGACACCCAGTGTCCGTAACACAAGCAGTTGCTTAAAATGGGGCTAGTTGATAGGTGTGAATGTGTGAAGATATTTATTTATTTAAAATTCCATTTTGTGGATAAAGATACATTTATATACATAATTCATGCGACATTAATAATGACTACTAGAAGAGGAGCTAAACAAGAATGTCTACCACCATAAAAAGATCCCCAGAGTAATCACTCTCTATATAATAATATTGTAGATAGGTAGGTAATACCTATAATTAAATTGCTGCACGTGTAGAATGGGTGCGCCAAGATATTTCTCCTTGGACAGTCCGACACAAGAAGGAACAATCAACATTCGCGAGTAGACTCCTTTGCCTACGAATGTCTTAGAATATGGCATCATACAATTGATTTTTCTATTGTTTTTCAGGAACGGTAGATTCGTTATACGTTTAGGTTCCCATTCCTATTGACGCTAGCTTCATAGCTTGTTGCTATGGACAACAACAAGGCACTGTACGCAAAGCGGAGTCGTAAGGCGGGAATTGAACCAGCGACCTCTTCTACGCGACGTGTAATACCGTTTTCCAGCTATCGCTTTCTCGTTATATGTAACTTTGAAGAAGTATTTTTAAACCATTAAAATCTAAACAATATCATTGAGCGGCACCTTTGCTATGCTTTCTGACCCAGAGGCGTTCTAGATTGGAACACTTGTGCGTGTTGTCAGACGTCCAGATAAAGTCATCACCGCCGACCTCTTCCTTAACATAGCCCATCTGATTCCCACCAGGCTAGCCGACAACCTCTGTCTGTTCTGTCTGTCAACCTCGCTGTGATGGGATGATGCAGCTAGCATCATCACAGCGAGGTTGTCAGTCAGCGAGGAGGCAAGCATCCATGATGATATTGTAGCTCGATCTCAGGACACATCTTTTTACATATTTTTATATAAATTATCTTACATAGCTACACACGATAGCAATAATGGATTTTGTTTTGATGGATGGATGGATATGGATGTACGAAAGCAGACACACTTGGCAGGCAGGTAACATGGCATAGGTACATTTTGTGTAGGTATTTTTTATAGCTGCCGTATGTGTCAAATTCTTGTTCGTAGCATCCCACGGAGAACCTGTGCGATGGAGGATGCACGATGACCAAATAAACACTATACGATAAATCATTTTATTCAATGAATACCAGAGAAATTTCTGGGTTTCTATGTTTGCATGCTCCATTTAATCTTACGTAGTTATTGTATACTCTTTGCATTTAATTATTTGCGTATTTAGTTGTCATGCTAGGCCAATTAAATGCTAGTTTTATCTATTGTATTTGATCTCAATGCCGTGTTCTTTCCAGTCAAGTTTACTAATTAGATTCCAGGACCACTATAAAAAGGAGAGGCGAGAGCGGATGGCACTGTTTTACATCTCTTTCAACATTGAACCGGTCGTCGATAGCTTGATTCTACTTTTGCTAATATTATTTACCTAAGCTCTTTACGACTTGAATTCTTGAATATATGCTTATTCCACATTTTGTGATCCCAAAGAGAGAGAAAGAGTTTTCCAAATGTAGTTCTGTGAGACGGAATCGAATGCCTTTTTGTAATCGATATAAGCCAAGTATCTACAGCGGTCTTTTCTCTTGATATTTTTCGAAAAGAAGTCCTTTCTAAATCCCGCTTGTTTTATTGGTTGTCGCTTTTCTCGTGTTAAGCAAATTTTCGATTAATATTGTGGGAAAAAACTTGCAAGTCGGCAATAATTTCCTTACTTGTTTGAATTTTAACCTTCGTGGTTGGATTGCAATATTTTCGTGTATGCTCGTTATTTCACGTTCACAATACCTTGCCACTGGATAAATACCTACTGACAATTATTCCAAGGTAAAAGGGTTGTTATTATTAAAACAAGACCACGGAAATTGCAACAAAAATTTATTGTTAACTGATGACATTGTACAAAAACTATTATCCACAACCAACATTGTCAACATTTAGAACATGTTTGTTTCAATGATTTGCAAATAAAAAATAGCAGATGCTTTTATCCTACATAGTGTTTATGGGTGGGAAGGGATCTAATAAAGAATAGTAGCTGTTATTTCCAATAATAATTGTAACATAACACTATTAGGTAAATAGTAAAGATTTTTCGTACCATTCATACACAGAGTTGTATTAGTTTTGACAACTTAATATACGTTTTCAAGCATGAAATAAGTGTGTTAGTGCAAATCACAACATACTACTTTATTATCAACTAAAATGTGAATTTTACACCTGCAGGACTGGAATGATAATGACACAATCATATCTATCAGTGATAGCTCATAATATCCACAGTGCAAAGATTAAACAAAAGCCACTTGGATAAGGACACCAAATTCAAATACTTTGATAACTCTCTTAAAGATCATACTAAATAATTACATTAACTGCCACAATAACCTATGACATCATCTGTTCTTTGTACAATTGCAAAAATTTGGTTCACACCACTTATTACTACAATAATCACGTAGGCAATAATTGTGCTAATATGAAAAAAAATATATGTACATGCATTCTTGATACTAGAGTAATAATAAATAAGATGAATCAGGCGTTACAATGTGGCATTCTGTGTTAAAATACACAATATACTTTTATTGAAACTAAAATCGGAAATCAATCCTCTTTTCAGCTCCGTTGATTTGCATTTGCCTTTGTGAATTTCTCAATATCGTCCAATGAACGTTTAGCCTTAGATGATATGTCATCCATTGATCTTCTAGCTGTTGAGGTGATGTCATCAATGGACTTTTTCGTTTGTGTTAGTAGTTCATCTGTGCTTTTGCAAGCTGATGTTGTTAATTCTTTGATTTCAGAGTCAAGTTTTCCAATGACCCATTCAATCGCTTGTCTTCCCTTACCAGCATTGAGAGATATCTTGTTTGCTAATAGGTCTTCCATATAACTGCTTAGAGGTACTCCCTGTAAATATAAATTATACTCGATATAATAAAAATGTAATTCAAGATGTAATGGAAATGTGAAACTCATTGATGATATAAAAATAGGAGATAAGATAAAATATTATAAATTTTTACACATTATTCAAATGATTAAAAATTATATAATATAATGTGAGATATAAATGATATTCTCAAAGCAAACATTACCTTACTGTGCAATATTATTGGTTATTGAAATTATCTTCAATTTTATCAGAGGAGTTATTATAGCTTTATATAGCTTTAAAAGATAAAATGTTTCCATTGTTATTTTTAATGTATATGTATTTGAATTACATTTGGCAGGTTTAAGTTTTTGATGTAAAATGAATTTAATTTAATTTCAGAGATATAGATGGAGATCAGAGACATTAGGGATACTGAATACTCTTAAATCCAGGAAAAAAATCAAAGCAATTTATGTCTGAAAAGGATTTTTTCAATAACTTGCAAGCATAAATATTTTGATTAAATAAACTACCAACCAAGGGACAATCCTAACACACATATTATGTAAGACATTACATACCTGCACAGTTACTACAGCTTCTTGTTTAAGAAGAGTTTTGGCTGGGTCTTTGGGGTGTGGTGTATACCTCACTGTTTCATCCACAGCTATATAGCTACAAAAACTTAGGTTTGTTGTCTTGAGGGTCATCTGTCGCTGAGATGGGTCTACTTCTGATTTTTCACTAGCATAGCATATTTTTGCAGTGCCTATAAGCTAAAATTAATACAAAGTAAAGGATTTAATTATAAATAGTGTGAAATTATGCTACTTATTGGAATTTTAAAAAATTACAAAATTTATAATGTTAACACATTTTCTGACAAATTAAGGGGCTGAATTTTGTTTTTAGTCATTAATATTAATTGTAAATACATAGGATAATCAAATATTATTGTCTAATTAGTTTTCTATAACACAATATCAAATTTATAAAAATAATAATTAATGACAAGATAACTCAATGTTATTTCAAACAAAATCAATACATTATTAGACTTGATCAATATTATGAAGAAATAACTAATGATAGTAGGTACTTCCTTATGAGTTTTAGTGCCAGCAATTTATTTACAGTGAATGAGGAAGTGCAAGAATAAGGTCAAATGAATGTATTTTAAATGTCTCATACACTTAAACATAAGTAACATAAAACCACAAATGCTTAAAATTTTTAGTGTAAAATTAGACTAGGATTTTGCATAGTTATACTGTATACAAAAAATACTGTTATGATATTGTATGCCACTACTTACTGCTTGAGCCCATCTTGGAAAATACCATTTGGAACTAACAAGTCGATGAGTATGTAATGTCCCATCTACTACTCTTCTTTCAACTACATCAGTCCCTATTACAGCAGGATTCATGGGATTTGGATACTTTCTCCATGCTGCTTGAGCAACTGTCTCCCATGGGTGGCTTTAAAAACATAAATAAAAATTATCATATTTTTCTAAAATATTCCTGGTAACATGTTGCGTCATTATTATAAAACTTACTTGAATGTATGTTCAGATGTCCAAATTTTCATTTTTATATGAATTTTCTTAATAATTCAACTTGAGATAAGTCTTATCTCTTATAAATTGTAAGTATTTTCCATAACTTTTCTCACATTACGCTGACAAAAGTAAAACCCTCTCGAAATTCGATTGAAAAAGAACGAAGAAAGGAATGACAGACTTTGACCACAGACAAAAAAAATAACGTCACTATGACAGTATTTTTTTTATTTTTACCCAATTTTATGCAATAGGAATAGGCCCATACGGCTGTCTTAAGTGGTTAATAATATGTCTATGGTTATAGTAGGATTCTCAGAGTAAACAGAACTGGAGTAGCCTTTGTCTAACATTCCCCTCTGCCAAATGCACAAGCATCGGATGCTTGCACGTTTAATAAAACTAGTTGAGCCGCCATTTTGACCGCCATAACATTGTAAACGTTGCGGCGAACAGAGCTCCCGCAAAAATGCTTGCCTGTGCTGTTTTTTGTTGTAAAAATAAATAGAAAACATCGAGTATGCTAAATGATGGTGTCACCTTTTATTTATAATTATAATTTTTAAGATTTCATGATTATTTACATCATTATTTCATGTTTTAGAATTCTACGATTTCAAATTTCGAGCGCTAGTCTCGTGGGGAGTGCGGCTGTGACGTTGTCAAAACGCACACCCCACGTGACTGTTTTAAGCGTGTGTGTGCGTGAAATTTAAATTTTTGTGTCGAATTATGCATGTGTGCATTTGTAAAAACGTTGTGCGTTGTGCTGGCTTTGAGTGTAGTGGTAACCTCACTCCCCGCAAGAAATGGCAGAATAAAATGTTTGAGAAATTGACTAATGGCTACTCCAGTTCTGTTTACTCTGAGGTAGGATTCCAAAAGATTGGTTTGTTGTTTTCAAGGCTTTTTGATTTTTATTGTTTAGATTATTATTATTAAGAATATTGAAAATGAAAAAACATGAAATTAAGCTGGATTGATGGATGGATTATAATAATAGATATTAAGTTTTTTATCGTGGCTATTACAGCAATCCAATTGCATGATCTCTATGGGCATTTCAAGACACGTCAGTATATGTATATCTATGCAAGACATTAAACCCTCAGAGTCTATCACAAAACTGGTTCGCTTGCGTTTCATTTAAACCACAGAAATTATATTCAACTGATTAGGCTGTATAGTCTGAGTTCCCATTGCCTTCTCTTTTAACAAAATGAAATGAGTTTTTGGCGGCATTTGACGATGGCGGACGTAATTTTTATTTCAATGATTGTTATATTGTTCGGAGTGGATGTTGTTACGTAAAATCAAAGTAGTTTTGTGTAATAAGTGTCTCTGATGATGAGCAATGTGAAGGATCATCGAAATAACCGTCAAGTGGTGTGAAACACGATGAGATTTTTATCGTGGTAATCCACCTCATCGAAGTAGCACTACAGTGTTTGCCATGGACTATTTGACGCCAAACTTTTCCAAGATGCATTGAAATGCATTATACTAGCATTTCAATGCAAATACTGAAGAAATATATACCGAAGATTTGGCTGTATGGGCTTTGTTCCCTTTGCTTTCCCTACATGGGAGAATTTTAAAACAACAACAAAATGAAATGTCACTGTCATTGTCTGCTACACTCTTTCTACACTTACAGCTTTAGACGTATTCTCTCTAATCTGTGCTTACAGCTGAATGTAGGTACCTACCTTGAGTCAAGGATTTTCAATGTTAAAGTTTAGATTTACTGCTGCCGAACAAAATGACTTCCGAGACAGAGGAGAAAACTTTAAGGTTCAGAAGGGCACAGAGCGTAACTAAGGCAGAGGAAATAACAGAAAAAGAAAATAAGGCTCGCAAACTACAATATGATAAACCGTAAGTACCGGCTATCTATCTACCTACATTCTGATAAAGATTTAAAAAATTTGTTGTTTTCATTAAAAGAAAATAAACAAATTTGTGAGCAGAGAACCATCTCTGCTTACACTTCAGATGGTAAATTTGCATACACTTCCCCCTATATTTTGTCGTATCTTTTGAGACAATTTAGATTTATGCATTACATTTAATAAATATTTTTTTATATACATTTTTCAGAGTCCACAAACCAAGAGACTCATTATTTTCATGGAGTTCAGAGTTTACAAACTTTACTGGATTAGTAAATTGGGGTTTTTTAATGTTATCAATTGGTGGAGTCCGTTTGTTTCTTGAGAACATACTGAAGTAAGTAAATTTCACGGTGTTTTTATATTAAATTATACGACCTTCTTCTTTTTTATACCTACATGAATAATAAAGTTAATTATGAATGTAATGCTGTTAATTGCAAAATATTAAGCATAAAAAAATTACACGAAAAAGAAGCAAAGGCAGAAAATATAGATGCTGGCGGACAAAATAGTAGAAGTGGCTGGGAAAACATGGTGTAGATTTTTGGTTTTCATAGTCTGGCCAGAGATAATGCATTCCCAATAGGTTGTGATTGATATGTAAGAGAGAGTGTTTGTATGTATATATAAGAGAAAAGTGGAGAAAATTGGGGGAGGCCTTTGCCCTGAGGCACACGGATGTAGTATTTAAATATTGTAATGTAGATTAGATTGTCTTAAGTTATTATAGATTATCTGAATAAAAGCTTACTATAATTAATAAGTGTTATAAAAATAATACTTACATACTTAAAACCATGTCATCACACCCCTTTTCCAGAAAGTGTAGGCAGAGCTATTAAACACTCACAAAAAATTACTTACTGTCTATTATTTGCAAATTTTTAGATATGGTATTCGAGTGAACCCTATTGAATGGATTGTGGTTCTGACTGGATATAATGAAGGGCATGGCTACCAATATCCATCAGTAATTCTGTTAATATGTAAGTTTTTAAATCACTAAAACTGTTACATTATATTTTTCAAACAAAATGGTTAGGATTTAAAAAAATGGTTATGTTAATTAAATATAAAAGTTTATCAATTCATTCAAAAACATGTTTATCTTATAAATATCATCTCATTTTTATGTGATTTGTCTGTATTTATAAAATTATGTTAATATATATTTATTTTAAAATAATTTTCAGTTAGTGTAGTGCCTGCTGTAGTTAGCTTACTAATTGAAAAAGGTATTGCAGCGGTAAGTTTCAAGCTATTTTATTTTTGTCATAATTTTCCTATTGCCTAAGTACAGTGCAACAAAAAAAAATAATACATTGTAAGCTGGTAGACTCAAAGATCTTTTGATTTTATGTATTACCAGTATACATATTGCTTTACAATTTTCAAATCTTATTTAATTTAATAATTATTATTAAAAAAACCACAAGCTTTTATTCATAAGTTACATAATATATATGATTTTATAATGAATTTCCATTACTAATATAAAAAAATTTTTTTTTGTTTCTCACCTGTTAATATTTTCATCCATTGTAGTATTAATATCTCCTTTTAGGAGATCACTCACATCACTATTAAATTCGCCTTGTCCATCCTACTGTATATTTTAGTTATATAAAAATATATTTTTTTTGTAGGATATATTATCATCAAAATTTGGTTTCAATTTACAAATATTAAACATATTCTTTACGATTATTTTGCCTGTGGTTGTAATACATTACAAAGGTCCAGAATTTAGTTTTGGTATGTAGCATATAATTTTTTACCTCATTATTTTGTAATATATCATATACCATGTTATCATGTTCGAATTTTTGCAGTGGGGATAACAACAGTGTGCACGATTTATTTGATTATTTTCCTGAAGCTTTGGAGTTATGTACAAACAAATCACTGGTGCAGAGGTGGAATGAAAGGAAAATTAGCCAAGAATAAACTCAGAAGGCAGAGTTTGTCAGCCCCTAATTGGAGTAAGTACTAGTTCAAGACAATGCTCTTAGAGAATATGCTAAATATTACATATGTTAGTCTATCTTAAAATATGAAATTGAATACATTAACATAATATGCTTTGAATAGTATACATTTGGATATTATTCATGGTGCAAATAACTTGCAAACTAATCGTAATTGAAAGGCCACAGTCAATCATTTTCTATGAAATGACTTTTGGTATGGAGACCATTTCAAATTTTCGAGATTTTTTAACGTTGTTTTATTTTTAGTGATTGCAAACAAATATCGCGATTGCAACTTGGTATTGCAACCGTTTCTACCCACCACGTATTGGAATCCGCCAGCGTGGTGCTGTTACGGCCCATACTCATGTGTTTCTCCACTATATAGGCTGGTGATGAACAAATATATTAATACTATACCTATTATTATTCTGCGATCGGAATGAAATCTTTGTCATAGTTATTACGGCTTTGATCATTATTTCGGCGAGACTTGCGTGCTCTAGTGTTGCGATATTACACTTCTGCAAGGTTTTTCATTGTTTGAGTAATTATTAGTATATAAATATTAAAATAAAACCAATGTTAAATAATTCATAAACTACCGCTACGGGCGTCTTTAGAGCCTCAAAGCTTGCTTTGTATTTCATTGCACGCTCAACATGCGCTCTACGTGACTAATTGAGCTACTAAACTACTTATTGATATCAAACAAGTGCGAATGCTATTAACGGTTTCAGTTGCACATCAATCACGCAATAGTGCGTGATAAAGTAAAATATGCATTATTAAGGTATCTATTAAGTTATTAAATACTTACATTATATCGTCTAATATTGGTCCCGTGTTGGTCCGGGACCAAAAATAATGGACCAACTGCTTTTCTTGCCTAGCATGTCGTAAAAGGCGACTAAGAGCGTATTGGGTCTGTGATCGTGAAGGCGATGAGCTAGCCACTTGTTACTACTCTTTCACGATTTTTCATCTGACCAAACCCAATTTTTGTTTGGCTAAATGAGGTCTTAAGGAACACAGTGCTCCTTGGACTCTGCCTACCAGTTCGGGTATTACAGGCGTGATTTTATGTATGTATGTCAAATATTGGCAAATATACTCTGCTGGATCATGCGACAAGCCGGAGGGTGAAATGGCGCGGCGCATCAGTGTTCAATTGTAGTTATGAAGATAAATTATCCGTTCGTCGTCCTCACACACACACACACATGTCTGGAGTAACATACGAGGAGTATGGGCAATAACACCACCAAGCTGGCCCAATGCAGGTTGGTGGGTAAAAACGGTAGCAATAGCGACCGGGACCAACGGCTTAACGTGCCTTCCGAAGCACGGAGGAGTTCCAGATCACAAAGTTTTGGTCACCCATCTACAGCCTGACCATGGCCAAGGTAGCTTTGTTTTCGATATCGAAAGCCAAAGCATACGCCACCGAACTCCTAGAGATAAATACCTACTAGTATTTATTTAGATTTGATTCGGCCTTTGACCGTCATGTATAGTGATATTGTAAAGGAGTTTAATAAATTTATTTTACGTAAATTTTATCACCGCGGTAATCACTATGTCATCGCCCCAATCTTTATCAGCGTCGCAATATCAGTTATTTTTGCCGTGTTATCTTGATTTTATTTCTACAGAACCTTCGTTGATATATCTTATTAAGGAATTTTATATGTCTATGAACATTCAGCAAAAGCAAAATTCTTGTTGGTTCTCATTTAGATATTGAAACAAGGCAGATCAGACAATATTTTTGTGCCTAACTAAGTTAATCTTTAATTTTATCGCTTATTAATCTTATTATATCATTTATTTGTATAACTCTTGATTGTTCTGACTAGGGGACTAGACTGGTCACAAGATAGATAATGACTATAAATGTTAATTTTTAAAAGAGATCCATAATTAATTATTAATTTTAAATAATATTTTCAGAAAAATTAATGAGTGCTGAACACGAGCGTAAGTGAAATTATTAATGTTGCCTGGTTTTGGTGCTTTGTTGGTTTTGTTTTTCTTTTTCAGTTTCTGTCTGGCCTATTTCGTGCTGCTTGTTCTTATATCTTGCATAATTAATATTTAGGGGATAAAATAACTCCAAAACACCACTCTAATATAGTAATTATCTACCAAATCGTAAAAATTCTAAAAAAGTTCTCTTATCGTGTTATCTTTTGATTCATGTCGAAACCATTCGAGTAATAGGTCATTGCAATGTGTGTAACCCATCCATATCTTCTTTCATGCATACGCGTTTGCGCTATTTAATAGATACCAAGACGTTTTTGTATCGGCTTAATTTTTATCAATGCTATAGCGCTTATAAAACACTAATAAGTTAATTAAGCTTATTGTTTGTTACTAAATACTTAATAAGTTTGAATGTTGTAAATATTTAAATATGATATCTAAGTAATAACATCTTGGAATAATACAAATCATTTGAAATACAGTCTTATTAATTATTCCAAGATCTTTTTACTTACACGATTTATACCTACCATATAGGTGCGTGCGACTAATGTGAACTAATGTGAAGTTATCGGCTAAAGCAGTGTAGATAATATTTGTATTCTAATTTTTATTTTGGACGCAAATATTATAAATTATTTATTTAATTTCTTAAAAAGGATCAGAAATTTCGGAATTTTTAAAGACTGTACAAATGTGGTCATAACTTTTAAGAAATTAAGCTAGGACCCTAATTTCCTGTCTATCTACCCATTTCATTTGATTCATGACTAATGGACCATACTGTATAGATAATAATTATGTCGAAGTACAGGATCATCATTCTGTATTGGATCTGGGCGTAAAACCAACAGAAATAAAATGTGTTATAATTTACTCTATTGTACATACGTCCTAATACCTCTAAATACTTCTTAACCACAAAATTTTGTTTTTGGGAATATCTGGTGCATTTTGGGGTTAAAAAGTATTTATGGGTTGTTAGGAAGTACGATATAGTACACAATACTTCACACAACACATCACAACACATTTTATTTCAGTTGGATCTACGCCCATTTTGCTATATAATTCCAGCGCTCCCTTAACGAAAAACTTGCAATTAGATGTCGACGTTCGAGATTATGTAGCTTTTTAGCTACCTACAAGTCGCATTAGTTTTTGGCACGCTTGTAGAAAAGCTCTACAAAGCTCGAGCTGATCAATCATGCAGAAAGGAGCTGTACTTAGACTCGAGTCGTGTAGAGACTAAGACAGTTAAGCGCAGTTAAAAAGGGATGGCGCTGTGTGGGATCAAAAGCGCCATCCCTCTCTAACAGTGCTCAAGCAGAGATCTACGCTTGAGTTTAGTTCCGTAATACGGGCCTTACAAGCTAAATACTGTGATGTGAATATGCGGACCTTAGAGAGGATTCCCAATTTCTTAGCTGCAGGGTCAAACCTGCTGGAATGTGTTAGCAGTGATGATTTTCAAAATAGGTCAACTGCAAGACGATCCACTTGATAGAAAGTTCCCAGGCGCCCGTTTGTTTATTTTTTTGTTATTCCGATAGTGAAACGCAAGAAAAGGAAATATTACTTGATATTTCTTGCCTACGATTTGAGGCAAAGTGTGTCTGAAAAAGAAATATGCATGTTCTTGGAGACTGTAGCTACTTACCACTAGAGATTTACGAAAATATCGAAAGACAGTCTCATATCACATCCATTTCAGAAAATAATCACATCAGCAGCATCTAGGCCTACTGTTTTCAACGGCCCTAGCTATTTCCGCAAATGGACTTCTCTACTGCTTTCTACCAGGTGATGCTGTATCAATTGCTGTGTTGTTTTTTCGCAGAAGCCTACATATGACGGGCTAGCAAGACTTAAGTCAGAGCGCGTCTGATTTTCACTGTCACATTGAACCTGATTGATATAATTTCCCTTTTACAATGGATTCAAATAGTTTTATACATACCTACAACACAACAAGAAGAGACTATGCTTCTCACAACATTATAGAATTCTATATTCGATAACAAAGAACCGACAGCGACTGATTTTAATTAAACTTTGGCATGCTTTAGATCATTAGTTCCCACAGTGGTCCAGGTGGGACCTCTGCTTTAGATTCATACCTAAAAATATTTTATTAAAAATCATGCATAAATTATGTTATTAGTATTAGGTATAATAATGAAACATGTTTCCAAATACCTAATTAAGATAATGAAACCAATTATATTGATTTAAATAATAAACGATACCCAAATACTAGATATACATATAGGTAATGTTTATGTTTATTCATAGCTAATTCATTGTACTTATATCTGATTGATATAAGATTGATTACAATGAGTGATTATAGTTTGAATATTGCGCGCTTATAGGAACTCGCCTAGTCGATCTTGACTGATTTCTGAAAAAGATTTTACGTCGATATTTTTTTATTACAGTTACGCTATTTGCATACAATGCCTCATTTTTTATTGTTGTTACGTTTATTACTCGATGGAATGTACCCGTTGCAGAGTATTGTTGTATATAAAACGCATGTCCCCTGTGCCCCTTGTATGAGTTTTCATAGTTAAACTATACGATAAGCGCAAACGTTTCTACGAACATTTACTGTTTTATATAGGGTTATTTTTAATGAATCAACAACCTGGCACCCCTGGGTAGCTAACACCATTAACAACAATATCTGTTGTACGACTTTTGATGATTTGACATATTAAGTAAATAAATATCCTCAAACATTCACACCTATCAACTAGCTCCATTTTAAGCAACTAATGCTGCTTGTGTTTCGGATCCTAGATGATGGATAAATAATACTTATATAAACATCCAAGACTGGTGAAAAAATGCCTGTTTCATCACACAAACATCTGTCCCCACCGGGGATGGAACCCAGAACCTCGCGAGGTGGCGACGCCTTGATACCTGTACTACTCGACCACGGAGGTTGTCGCGCGTTCCGAAAGCCTGCTGCTTTCGAAAACTTTCATAAAAAAAAATCAATTAATTTCACGTCTGAATGTTCTTAGTCTAGTGTGCATCCCGCGAGTTACAAATGTCACGACAGTTTATAAAGGCTTGGAAAATCATTAATCAATAATGTATTGAGTTATGAAAAATCTCGTAGAACAAATGATTTATTTATTTATATATATTTTAATGCACATAATAATACAACGAACTTATGATATGATAACAAAAAAGCAATTGGCGGCCTTATTGTTAAACAGCAATCTCTGCCTCTCTGTTTGAGAGACAATAGCAAAAAAAAACATGGGGGTGCAACATATAAATGAATATATATATTATAATAATAACATAATAATATATTACATAATTATATGATCAATATCACTACATAAAAATAAAACTACATAATATCCTGAAGATAAACACAGGCTAACAGCTAGACTGAGTAAGCTTATCCAGAAAATGACTCTACCTGACTCTTAAAGAACTTCAAAGTTTGAGCAGGTATACCTAATATTCTCTGGAAGAGAGTTCCACAATCGAACAGCTTGCACTTGAAAAAATGATGAATGATGTTATTGACCTAGTCTCGCGTGGTTGTTGATGTATTAAAAATAATCCTGTATAGTTTCCGATGTACTACCAGCGTAAATGTATGGAGAAAATCGTCTATGACTCGTGTAGTTTACAATAAATATTATACTAAGGGCACTGATGTCCTCAGAGAACTTCGACGATGACATGAACGAGGCGATCGCAGCGGCCCGCCTGGTCAAGTACCCCGATAACCTCACCCTCAAAGACTTGTTTTACTTCCTGTTTGCTCCCACGCTCTGCTATGAACTGAACTTCCCTCGCACCACACGGTTAGTTTCCTGCATGTGTATATATAGATTTATAGACAGTATTTAGTTGCAATAGCTGTGTGAATTAAAGAGCGATTTCTGGATGTTGAGCGCCAAAATGAAGCGTTGTTCTTTTATTTGTATACGCACCCCGGCAAAAATAGTGTCACAATACATATTAGATACGTAAGACACGCCTTTTTCCCACAGGGGTAGGCAGAGATTACATCCTTCCTCTTGCTACGATCCCTGCATATTTCTTTCGCTTCATCAACTCTCATTATAGTCCTCATACATGCTCAGGGATTTGGGTTACTTTTGACCTGGCTCTTTTCTAGAACGTCTTTAATTTGGTCGAGGAACGTTCGCCTAGGTCTGCCTCGTCTCGTATCTCCACTCACACCCGATTCATATATCCTTTTAGTCAATCAATTTTCATCCATCCTTTCCACATGACCAAACCATCTAAGCATTTCTTTCTCTATTCTTGTCACTACATCCTCTTTCAAACCACACTTCCTTATCACATCATTATAATATCTGTCACTCAATTTTACTCCAGCCATGCTTAAAATTTTCTTAAAAAGTGCTTAAAAAAATACAATTTTGTTGTTAAATTTTGAGCCATAAAATAAATATATGAACTAGCTATTTACAAATGATCAGGTTTTTTAAACTTTTGACGTACCTACTTACATAAAAATGAACAAAAAATCATTAAAGTTCCATTTTCTCGAAACAGCGATTTTTAGATTTTGACACTTTATTTGCCGGGGTGCGAATGATGTTTTTTATTTAGTAGGTAGGTATAAGCTATTGACTTTACATCAACAAGGATGCCAGGTTGCCAGGCCTTGTGGACGTACGACATTCCGGAAGCCTCCTGCTTTCGAAAACCAAACCAAGTCATTTGCCGAGATTTAGGTATCATAAAAAGTTGAGGATTATCTTTTTTTAAAATAGCATACCGCTTAAAACAAGTTATAACTTGTAAAGTATTTTAGGCGTCTCGTATAAAAATACCAATTAGCACCTTTTTCTTCTGGGATTCCTTTAGGGCTATTTTCTAAATTGTAGTTTCTTTTAGTAATGCTGTAGTTGTACATGCTTATGTTCTGTACATGCATTATGTGATATATTTCTTGCGAATAGTTTTATATAAGTTGCAGTAGATACTGACAGACTGACGTAGGCTGATCATTTTATGCTATACCTAATGACCTAGGTGTGATTTCAAAATATGTTTTCAATTATTTTCTACTGACTTTTAGCATTAGGAAAAGGTTTCTTGTGAAAAGATTATTGGAAGTAATATTCGGATGGAACCTTGTGCTGGCGCTATTTCAACAATGGATGATACCTTCAGTAACAAATTCTGTAGATCCATTCTCTAAAATGGACCCGATCAAGATTACCGAGAGATTGCTCAAACTTTCCGTAAGTAATTGTGTTTCGTTATTGTCTCTATCTTTCAGTTGTAATTCATAGTTCTGAAGCTGAAATGAGTATAAACATACTCATTTCAGCTTCACAACTATACAAGCACTATGCCTATTTTGGCTAAAGTGCCAATGTCAAATTAACTAATGATAAGTTCAGTAACTGAGAAAATTGCAAGTTCACCTGTAGTTGCCTATAGGTATAGTTGCCAACGTAATGAGAGAATGCGATAATATTGTCCCACGTAATGAGATGAATGAGATAATATTCTGCAGTGTCTTGCTTTTTATGCAATTTTAGTTAGGTTACTTATTATTATATTAATCTCATCACACAGGTGCCGAACCACTTAATATGGCTTTGCTTCTTCTATCTAACCTTCCACTCGTTCCTGAACCTGATGGGCGAGCTGCTCCACTTCGCGGACCGCAAGTTCTACGGCGACTGGTGGAACGCCAACAACATCTCCGTGTTCTGGAGCACGTGGAACCTGCCCGTGCACATTTGGGCCGTCCGCCACGTCTACATACCGATCACCGAGAAGGGGTACAGCAAGGCTGCCGCTAGCACTGTCGTCTTCTTCGTGTCTGCTTTCTTCCATGAATATCTGGTGAGAATTTTTAATATTTTATGATTTTTTTTTGGATAACACGCGTGCATTGATTTTGTGAATGAAGTCTACTAGCGATTGTTTCAATCAGATTCCTTATATTGGGTCCTTACCTATGAAATTGGTATTTTTTTTCTCTCTTAGTATTTTGTCTGTAACTATTAAGATTCAGAGTATTCCTAAAAAATAACTACCTCGTCTAAAAATAGACTATATTTTTGAGCTCTTTTGATTTGTTTTGATAATTTGTTGTAAGTTTAATTGTGGTAAAATTGGACACGGAGACAACTCTTTATAAGTGCCTCCCGAATACATCATTTTATTTGCATTCACTTAAAAACGATAAATATTTTTTATGAAGTGTGATATTACACATATTACTAAAGCTTTTCTAATGATAGATGCCAAATATTCTTATCTTTGGATTTGTCGTGATGAAGAAAACTGAAAAAAATTTAGTATGGAAAATGCAGTATTCCCCAAAATCTCCATACAAAACACCAATTTCCTACCTAACCTACCTAATATTTTGTCAGACGCGTATAAATTTTATTTATGTAACATTTTTTTGAATTTTTTTATAACAAATCCTTTAAAGTATCACTTAAGTCTAGGTACGGTGTAGTTTTACACAAAACCACCTTCATACGAAAATAACAAAGTACCTATCGATCGCAAGTAAACTAAAACATAAACAACTATAATTTATTCTCCTTTGTGATGTAATCTATCGTGATTTGTAATATTACGTCTTATTGTCCTGAACATTGTGTTAATTTTATTACTGTTTGTTTTCCAGGTGAGTGTACCGCTACAAATGTTCAGGGTATGGGCATTCCTTGGTATGATGGTGCAGCCGCCTCTAGCGATAATATCTCGTTTCGCCGAAGTGAAGCTGGGCCCCCGGTGGGGAAACATCATAGTGTGGAGTTCTCTCATCCTTGGACAACCACTCGCTATTTTGATGTATTACCACGACTACGCTCTGGCGCATTTTAATCCTGCGTAATTATTTTTGCTTTCCTTTTATAGCATTTGTGTAGCATTGTGTATGAAGGTGTTTCGCGTCACACAGTTACGTAAGATCCCTATTATATTATTGGGTGTATAAAAATCATAATTTTATATAAAAGATATATGTATAGATTAGCTATTCAGAGTAGTTGACATTGATTATTTTTTTGCTTGGATGAAGATGATCATATGATGAAGTGATTATTTTATAAACGTCTGTTTGATAAGTTGAGCGTCAGGGCGAACACCGGTGTTCGCAAACAATAGATGTTTATATTGTATCTGGTTTTCTGACCATTGAAAGGTTATGTGGGGTATTTTAAGTTATGCACCTAAATTAGAGAATTAAAAATATGGGGATATTGGTATTTTATTTATTTTTATTACTATTAATACAATGCTCAATATAATGTGTCATGCATGCATAATTGCTTATGATTAAAATCAACGTAGCAGATTCAGTAGTCTCACTCAGCCACATAAAATATTGTCTATATTTTATTTGCATATACTTTCAGCTTGTGTTGCAAGTAAATACCTAAATGGAGATGTTATAAAATACTGGTAAAACACTTTATGCGTCAATTAGTGCATATTATATTTAAAAATCATTTAAAGAATCGTAAAATGTCTATAGGCTGATGAATAAAATGATAACTCATCTAATATGAATTGTGTAATAACAAGGAAATACATTCTGTGGCATTTGTATATAGTACAATCTAGGTTTATCAAATCAAGAAAAAATTAAATAATTGGTTTTATTTTTTTGTATAAATAAATGTTTCTGTGTGACGCTAAACTACGGATATGAAAAAAAAACGCTCAATTGGTATTGGATTTTGTTACTAATGATTCTAAGATGATTTAGATTTATTTAGAATAGTCGATTTTAATTTTTATAAATCATAATAACATCGAAATTAAATTTCATTGTTCTAATTCGTCCTTCGCTATATACGCCCCACTGCGTGCTGGGCACAGGCCTTCCTCGTGAAGAAACACATGAGGAGTATGGGCCGTAACACCACCACGCTGGCCCTGCCGCCAGGTTGGTTGGTTGTTCTAATTGAATTGTTGGATCATAATTCAATTTAAAATAATTCTAGAATCTGTTTTTTAATAAAATTTACAATGAATAAATTTGATTTAAAAGGACTAGTTATCTAATGTTTATATTTGCTTATACTAATCATCACTAATCAGTGTAATAAACTTTATAGAAATATGTATAAAATATGAACTTAATACAATTTTTATTTTTAGTGAAATTTTTTACAAATTTTAGCAGAAAATCATGCAAAACTTGATATTTTTCTAATAATTTTGTAATCTTGACAGGATACAAGGCTCAATTTACAATTTATGTGTACATACTTTAGCCCTTTGTAATAAAGGTCATATTAGATGTGGTGTATTACGCTTAACATGACAATATATTTTGTATTAGATAATAAACTTATCTGTTATTTATCAAAATACACGGGTATACCGTACTTTGGCTTCTATATAAGCTTAACAGTTTTGATGAGGTTGTATTCACTTACTTGTTTGGTAAGCAAAGATATTGTATATATATAAATTTGTATATAAAAGGAGATGTATTGGCCCTTCTTGTATCACTTAAGACAGTAATAACAATGTATCTAAGCATAGCTTAGCTTTCTAGTGTTCGGTGCAATCTAAATAATTTACATATTTATTATTTTTCATTTATGAAACTATAAAGACTGAAAGTGCCTTTGTCCACCTATAAATAATGTTCTAAATATATCTAATTTTGTTTATAGAATTTGTATTTATTTTTATTTTCTTAACCATTCCGAGGAATTGATTAATAATGTTAAAATATGTTTGCCATTTTATATTGCTTTTTCTCAAAAATGTTTTTATTATGAAATAAAAAGAATTGGATCAATATGTGTTTTACTCTTAAGTATAACATAAACCTTATAAACAAATAATAAAATAATTATAAACATTTACATTTTAAAGATTAACAAAAGGTTTAGATACTTTTTTGTACGTGGCGTAGTGATTAATACGCTGCTTTTCGATATCGAAAACAACGCTACCTTCGCAATTTTGAGGCCTTGGACGGGTGACCAAAACATTGTGACCTTGAACTCCTCCGTGCTTCGGAAGGCACTTTAAGCCGTTGGTCCCGGTCGCTATTGCAACCGTTTCTACCTATCAACCCACATTGGGCCAGCGTGGTGGTGTTACGGCCTATACTCCTCATGTGTTTCTTCATGAGGAAGGCCTGTGCCCAGAAGTGGGATGTATATAGGCTGAGGGCGACGAGGACGACCCACCGCTTTTTAGCCAGCCTTAACATTAATCCGCATATCATTAAGATCACGTTTCTATCACCGAAGGGATAAGCTGAGGTGTCAACTCCCTGTAACCCTGTATTGTCGCCTGTAAGTATGTAGCCATGCACCGGGCATGGTGAGGGGCAAGCGATATAAACAACTGTACGAAAGCTAAATATTTTGTTAAAAAGATAAATTGTAATAGTACATTATGATATAAGTGAGTAAATTGTAATAGTACATTATGATAAAATTACAGCCGAGGCGATATTGCTAGCCCGAGCCGTAGGTGAGGGCTATAAGAAAGCAGAGACTAATTATCAAACCGCACGTATGTCATACGACGTTTTATAACATATTTGCGAGGAAATAAATAAAATTCAGACATTCTTAAACTAATAAATCTTTAATCACTTGTTAAAGCAGTTATAAAAAATTGAATTAAAGAGTTAAATGTTTATTTATTATACTTCATCTCCCAAAGGTAATTTTACTAAGAAAATGTTGACTACCTTTCTGACATAAAAACTCTTTGCTAAGATTTAAAAAAGTATCGTTCGTTTTAGACGGAACGTTTTACTTTACATTAACGCACAAGTACGTAATGTGATAGATTATGATATTGAAATTGGTGAAATAAGAGAACCTTTACGAGAAAATGTGTTGTAAAAAACTTTAAAATTTCAATTTTAAATTAAACTCGGTGTTTTCGCGGTCCATGTGCATAGATAATACAGGGAACGGATCGTTGTCCTCGCGAGGAGGTGAGGATCAATTGATGAACGAGCTCGATAGCCCCGGACGTGCTTGCCGCGGGCCCTCTCACAGCCCCGCCCGCCATTGTTGTTTTATCTGTGGACTCACAAATTATTTTCATTTTTTGCACCACTACAATTTAAAGTCCTTCACGTTCACGACCTGTATAGACATTTTCAATAGTCTTTCTTATTCATTCTAATCATATTTTTTATTATGCAAATTATCAAAATAAAGGTAATATTTAATATGTAACTATTTAATATTTATTTAGATTTCTTACCTCTACATATATATTTTATTGTATATTAAGGATAACTTTAAATCGAAACGTACATTTTGATCCCCAGCTTGTAATATATTGATAATACAAATAACAAACATACAAAAATATCATCACGCCTCTTTCCCCGATGGGGTAGGCAGAGGTGTTAAACACCCACATTTCGCCAGATATGTTAGGTCCCCATGTAACAGGTGGCGAGCCTGTTGCCATGCACCGGGCGCGATGTGAGGCAAGTGATATTCACAATGAACAGTCGGTGGCATTGAAACCACGTTTACCGCGATCTCTCGAACGAGTAGTAGATAAAGTCTCTTTTCTAGTCTCAATTTCTAGTTGCGGTTTCTCTTTTAATTTTAATTAGTAAATATTTACGTTGATATTCACATACTGCCTACTTTACGTACAAACGAAATTTCATTCATACATACATATAATAACGCCTGTAGGTGAACCCCGAAGGGGTAGGCAGAGTCCAAGGAGCACTGTCTTCCCTAAGACCACATTTAGCGATACAATTTTTTTTACGAAATTTCATGGTAACACAAAAATCACTCGCCTATATAAATAATAACTCGAAATTATTGTTCGTAATTAGGTTCTCTTTCACGAAATTATGTAGTAAAATATCTACTATTAGTTTTTGCCCGTGACTTCGTATGCGTAGAATAGTTACTAAGAGATACTGTGATGGCATGTAGCCTATAGCATTCCTCATTTTTAGGCTATTCAACACTGAATTTTATTTTTCGAATTGGAACAATAGACTCAATTGGTGAAATTGATAATTTACTCCTACTCTATTATAAGAAGCAAAGATCATAGTGGAGTAAATTTGTACTTCATTTTTCTGGGAGGCTTGATTTAAATGTTTTAACATGCACCCGCATGGCATTCCCATGGGAATGTTTCCTCCCGCTCCCGTGTGAATATCGGGATAAAAGGTCTTAAAAGATAAAAAGCCTATGTCTTTTCCCACTGTGTACCACATTTCGGTTAAATTGGTTCAGAAGTTTTGATGTGTAAGCGAGATAGACCGACAGACAGACAGAGTTACTTTCACATTTATAATATTAGTATGGTTAACAACGCAATATAAGGTTGATGTATATAGATATTCGCTATACTGTAATTGTCTTATAACCATGGATCATTGATGGATAAGATGGTACAGTCAACCCCAAAAATATGTAACCAATTTTTTTTTATATTGTATAGGCGGCAAACGAGCAGGCGGGTCACCTGACAGTAAATTACTTATTAGAAGGAAATAAAGATTGTCATCTCTAAAATGTGTAAACATATTTTTGTACTCGGCTGTACCAACTATGTTTACACTCGTCCATTTTTTTTATTTGTAATCCTCTAGTGCTAGTCTATTACAGTAATCCATTTTTACTAAGCTCTGTATTACCTAATACCTCTACACACTCAGCTAGAAGTAATGGATAATGGTAATTCATAATAGTAAGTAGTGGTCAATGATAATTCATATCTGCTACGATAAAACAAATTCGCTCTATAATATTTATTTACGATTAACTTTAAATTTATTTAATTAGGTATTTGGATGTCAATTCTACGTCCACAGTTACCAAATAACAATATTTTTTTACACTATAAATAAACACATAGATTTTAAAATTAATTATAAGTAAAGTGAAAATGGAGTTGTGATATATTCAAAAAAAAATCTGCCGATCACTGAATGAAGACGTGCTTGGACAAATAAAAATAGTCTGTTCACATTGATAATATTATAGAAAGAGAGTGAACCTATAATTTGCTAAATTATCGCAAAGGTGCCGAAACCAAAAGCAGTCCCAAAAGTGACCAAACAAATCCCTAGATATTTAAATGCACAGTCAACACACATATGACTGCAAACTGAACTTAGGACGGTTGAAAAGATAATTTATGAAATATATATGGAAAATATCTGACTGTGGTCGTCCGTTGAGGAGAGTTTTTTGTGGCATTTAACAATGGTGGACGTGATTTTTATTTCGATGATTGTAATATTGTTTCGTAATTGATATTGTTACGTAAAATCTGTGTAGTTTTGTGTAATAAGTGTCTGTGATGATGTGGAGAATCATGCGTCAAGTGGTGTGAATTGAGTTTTTTATCTTGGTAATCCACATCATCAAAGTATCACCACAGTGTCTACCATCGACCTGATGACCAAATAAGGACTTAATACTACTAAAGACTACACTACACACAATGATACGATTGAAGGACTCTGTATCCATGGTCATGAACAATGAACAAAAAAAAACATTAAATAAAGAGAATAATCCATACATGTTATTAGTACAGTATCAAATGGTTATTCGAATACGAGTAGATGATTTGTTAATAAATTATGATCTTACTATGAAAATAAAATTCACGTAATGCTAGTAGACAAATAAAGATAACAGCTAATTATTGCTTACGGATCATGCGTAGCAATATAATTGATACACTTAAAGTCGGAGGGCAATTAATAAGCGAGGTCGACTTGACGTGTCGGGGGGTTAATCACGTAATAACCTTTGTGGAGCGGCTAACAATGTTGACTGAGGCCAAACAGCGGCGTCAGCCGCATCCGCAACCCTATCTGTGAGCTTTTGTTTTCAAGGAAATATTTGGAACTTACAGCCGTTTCCAGTTACGAATCATTGGAAGTCTGATTAGCTTTTTGTTTTTATCGTTATTGACTAGATAGTACTAACTACGATTAAAATTGTAATTGTTTGTTAATTTCATGACATCTGAAGTATATCATTGTTTGGTAGCTTGCGAAACAGAAATCAGCGAGTAACCAATTCGTGCGCATGGAATTTAGAAACGTAAAATTAAGTTAGAGTTCTAATTCTAACATATAAAATATGTATGTAACATCATATTTATATATGTATATCATTATATTTAAATATGAGCAATACTTAGGCGATAACGACATAAATTTAATAAACATGAAGACAGAAAGGAAAAAATTAAAAATTTTTTTTTGGCTTCTATTGCAATCATTAAAGGGGACCATGTTAGTTTTATTCATTGTCTATTATGCGCAGGTCATGTATAGGAAAACTTGAAACAATTATATCATGATTATTATGGAATACATTTTATATAAGCTATTGTTTATGTATCGCTATAGAAAAAACTTTCAGTAGCCTACCTAAATTCAAATGACAATGTACTCAACCCCTTGGCAGGCACCGCGAACACCGGTATTCGCAAACAGTAGATGTATCTATTGTGTCTTATTTTATGCCCCTGGACTAGTTTAATCGATACCATCGTCGTTTTGCTCGTAACTGTAAACTGTATAGGAAAGAGGTTGCGACATACCACGATTACTACAGATTACATCAATATGAGAGAAATACATACTAGACTACGATCTATGATTATTATAATAAGCGACTCTGTATTATTCGCGATCAAAACAAATTTTCTTTCTTCTCAGTTAGTCAGTCCGTTTGTGTCTCGTGTTGGTTCGGGACGCAAAAATAATGTACCAACTGCTTTTCTTGCCTAGCATGTCGTAAAAGGCGACTAAGGGCGTATAGGGTACTGGGTCTGTGATTTAGTAGGCGATGAGCTAGCCACTTGTTACTACTCTTTCAGGATTTTTTATCTGACCAAACCCAATTTTTGTATGGCTGAATGTGGTCTTAAGAAACACAGTGCGCCTTTGACTCTGCCTACCTCTTCGGGGATTACAGGCGAGATTTTATGTATGTATGTATGTCAGTCAGACGGCTGTAAATTTTTTAAATTCTTGGCTTGGCTAAATTTCTTCATAATAAACAGGGAAATGTGTGTCGATTAAATTATGTTATTCGCTATGAATTAAAGCAGGGGTTACATGTTTAAAGTGGGTGTGATTAAGGCTGATTCGGCTTATGCTGACGTAACCCTTAGAGCGGCCGGCCACGCGTGAAATCACTTTGTTCTACCGCGGGCCCTTTGGCCTACGCTTGCCATAACGAATCATTTTTCGCAAATATAGCTAACAAGCATTTGAGAAATATTACACGAAAACATTTTTAATTATGTGTAGTTTTAGAAAATACCTTCATGAAACCATTGGTGATTAGTAAAGCAATAGTGTTTTTTTGTTCTTTTTGTTAATATTTATTTAACGTTTAATTTTTTTTCATATTAGATAGTAATTTGAAAATTAAACGATAAATTATGGTTGATGTTAGCTAAAATTAATAATATTTTGTTCAAAAATTAATAATACGGACGATGAAACTTGCTACGTTGCACGTAGACGTCTTCGGTTAAGCGGTCGTAGACACTCGATCTATAGTTGATTTTTTAATGGGGTGTTTTTAAACGGTTAGCAAAATACTCGAATTTTGGTCAGCAAATATTTAAAAATTGGTCTGCAATATATATAATCGGTCAGCAGCTTATGGGCAGCAGATATTTCTAATTTGTCCGCAAAATAACTAATTGGGCAGCAACTTGAATGTTTTCTCTGCTGCCAAATTGTTTAATATTGTTTTGATGACACATATATTGTTTTTTTGGGTCATAAAAAAACCGTAACCTAATATCAATCCTATATCTTTTTCTATATTTTATACATTTCCGGTAACATATATATTGCAGCTCCAATGAATATTTTGTAGCCCAAATAATTATCTTGCTGACAAAATATTTGTTAGCTGCCCAAATGATTTTTTGTCTGACCCAATTAATTACTTCCTTTTTTAATGTAATATATAGTTCGCGTTACGTAAAAAGAACGCTTAGAAATAGTGAAAGGATTGCGTCTATATGCGTATGGTTGACATACCAAGTTAAGGTATGTCAACAGAGGATTTGGACGCATACGGTTGACATACCTACTACAGCAAACCGTACCGACGTGAATTATACACAACGGTAGACTTTTTTAAATTAAATTTATATTAAAGAAACGGCTGTTTAGTATATTGATAACATTAGTCACTATATAAATAATAATATGTAAATAGGTTATAATTATAGTCACCCATAAAAAGTATTCCCGATTTATAATGATATTGACATAAAATTTTAAACCTTTTCATTTAAGGTTAAATATTGCTAAGAGATATCCTATACAATTCTTGCAATGTGATGTTTATTATCTTAAAATAGTAGGTTGAAAGATAATAAATCTTTTAAATTATACATTTACTGGTGTGTGAATCCGTGTCATGATGTGTTTATATTATTAAATATGCAAGTGCTGACAGAACTTATGGTTGTAAAAATATAAGGTTGTAAGTATATGCGCGCGTCTCGCGACGTCATTGGGTTGGAAGGCGGAGTCTCGCGCCGCCCTGCGCCGGCCGCCGCGGCAGTTTTCGCCCGGCCGGCGCGCGCCTCGCACGGCCCCATGGTGGAGCACGCGCTCGTCGACTGCTCGCAGGCGAGCGGCATGCAGGCCGGCCCGCCGCAGCCGCACCGCGACCCCGACGATGACCAGCTGGCCGACGAATACGTACAGAACTTCGAGCTGGACCACCTCGAAGATCACCATCTTGTCAAACGCGAACCTCTCCGTAGTGGATGGCACGAACTAGTGGAGACACCCCCAGCTTGCGCCCGCGCCTGCCGCCCCTGGCCCGACGCGGGCCCCTACCCCCAGCCGCACGTCGCCATTGCCGTCGACCCCAGTACGCCTCCAGAAACACCCCCGGCCCCCGTTGGGCGAAGTCCGTGTCGAGCAGCGTTGGTTGACGACGTCCTTTGGTTACCTCATATGCGAGAACCACTCGACATGCGTACAGTGCCCTGTGGTAACTTCGAGGAATGGGATAGGCGGGACTGGCGAGAGCAGGATCACCATATTCAGCAGGTGGCGCTCCGACCTGCGAGCTCGTGTTCGGCAATGTCGCCGCGGGGTGGACAGCACCCATCTTACCAGACCTCTTCGTGTGGCGATGATCTCATCAGTGACGACCTGCTGATGACGTTGAGTGTGCGAGAACTGAATAAAAGGTTGCATGGGTTTCCGCGCGAGGATGTGACTCGGTTGAAACAGAAACGGCGCACATTAAAGAACCGTGGATACGCACAGAACTGTCGCAGCAAGCGGCTGCAGCAGCGGCAGGAGCTGGAGCTGACGAACAGGTCACTGCAGGACGAGCTGCATGTGCTGCAGCTGCAAGTGGCGCGCGTGACGCACGAGCGCGACCTGCTGAAGCAGCGGCTGGCGCTAGCGGCGCGCGACCACGCCGTACCGCACCACGCGCCGCCCACGCCGCACTCCTCGCCGGAGTTCTTCTCCGAGCTGTGACGGCAGGGCGCGGCGCGGCCCGGGGCCGCCGCCGCCGCCGCCGCCTCCTCCGCCTGCGCCTGGCAGCGCTATTGAGGCGTCGCTCGTCTGAAGACGCCGCACGCGTCACTTTCGTGCTTTTGTTAAGTTTGATATTTAATTATGATCAGTTCCAGTTTTATAGTTCTTTTTTATTGTGGTGGAACAATTTGACAGTGATATTCCGGTAGGAATGACTGTCGACGCCGTGTTAAATGTATGGTTGTGTCGTAAAATATGCATATGCATAGCTTCGTTAAAATACTATTATGTATTACTATAATTAATATAAGTTAAGATAAATATAACTCCCGTCAACTGATTATTCGATAATTGTAAATAGGTACATAAATTAACAAAATAATTTGTGTTTTCCTAATAAAATATGCAGTCGAAATATTGTTTTATTTGAAAATATGTACAGTATTTGAACTCCTCATCAATATAGGTGTATCTACATACAAATACACTTTCAGATATTAATTATAGTGTAAATTTATTATTTTCTTTAGATAGGATTTAATTAATGCAACTTGTTATTTGATTTTTAATTTCACTCACTTATCTTAGGTACACAAGAAAAAGGCTTATAACTTTACGAGTTATTCATTATATTTTCATGCAATTACATCTTGTCATAATTTGGAAGTGTATTTAATGTAAATGATTTGCTTCATAATAACTTCACATATTTTTACAAAGAAAATATATAAATATTTTCATCTATGTTGGGTTTCAATATTCTATCCACAGATATATTTATTAATTAAAGAAAATGTGTAATTTTCTTGTGGATTATGTAGGTATCGAAAACTCAGAGAAAATCTTTGGAGTAACCATACTGATATGTGTATTGTATGAAACCTTAAATAACAAAATCTATAAAACCGAGAACACAAGATTTATAATATCCAGCAAATGGACTTTATTTTTAAAAATAACAGTGGTTGCTTAGCAACAACTCAAAGATTGTTCTAGAATTACATTAGAAAAAGTTAAGATGTGACTGTGGGTGATGCTCTGGTCGAAAACAGCAGGAGAACGGACATGATTTGCATTAAATTCATTTATATCAGGTTCAGACCTGATATAAAATCATCCTTTAATTACGATTAATTTAAAAGCTACTTCTACTTCAAGGTCGTTAGTAAAAAAGTTAATTTTAAAAAAAAAATAGGTTTTTCTATCGGCAATCGGGAACTCGTATTTTGTATATTTTTCCTCTGGAACAATGGGAGCAATGAAATAAAGTTGTTAGTTTGTTTGATAATAGCAAATGCATTAGGAATCAATTTGACAGATGTTCATAAACAAAGAAAGTTTTCGGAGCTTCTGTCAATTTTTTTTTGTAAATTATGAGCGTTAACTGTCCTAATTTGGTTTTCCTGTGTGAAAACTTGGATGGACCGTAAAATTGCAATTAAACAAATTCGCAAACGTAATAATAAAATAATATTATTTATATTTAAAATTTATGCACAAAAAAAAGAAAAGAGCAAAGTGCAAAAGAAGGCATTAGCGCGGTTGAGCTTATTTCTTACTTGAAGATACGTTTAGACCTTCATGCCTTATACCTTCATATAAATTGAGATATATAAATAAATAATAAATAAATATAATATTACCCCTTAAGGTTCAGCGCGAACACCGGTGTTCGCAAAAAATAGATCACTCTATTGTGTCTGGTTTTCTGAACATTGTCAGATAATGTTGGTTTACTGTGCCTCGCCGTGAGCCGTGTGGTAGCGGCTCATCAAAATAATACTCCCATACCAACCCATCTATTCCCTTGGGTGTCGTAAAAGGCGACTAATAGACTTAGAATTGCACAACCATCTAATAGCTTATAGCGGCGACGGGCTCACCACCTGTCACGCTGAGTTCAGTCACTGCTTGGTGAAGCGCGGACTATGGCAATGGAATGAATTTGCGGTCCTTTTGCCTAGTCTCTGGCTAACCCTTAGGAGATAATAGTCGTAATTATATGTATGTTGGTTTACCATTAATTACGTTCATAGTGGATAAAATAAAATTCCGGCCGGTAAAAGGACGGTCCGCAAATTATTAAGCAAGAAAAAATCCAAATCCAATTTTATCCATTTCAAGTCTATTGTTACAAGCATTTCTACTATCGAAGAAATAGGCAATGGAGCCCATCCACCTATCGTTTCTTTTATCTTATATAGAAATACTTAATTTTGACTGTTGATATCATTCCATTAACTATGAATGAGTTTCCTACCTAATAATAGTTAACATGCGAAGATTTGGTATATTATTTCCTTTTCTTTTTCATTTGATTTAAAAATAATTTCCTTTTAGACACTATGTTGCTTTTGAAAACATTATTTACCTGTATTTTTACACGTATTCGTATAGAAATCGAGAACATCGACGCGAAAAATGTCGACGGTGCAGAAAGGCAGCACGATTGCCCAAGAGTTGCGCGGCTTCGGGGTAATGAGGTCGTACATTGACTGTGGACTTACAGTTCTTTATTCTTTCAGATCGACATCATAACATTCGTATAATATACATTATGACTTAAAAATCACTGTATAGTGTAATAAAATTCGCTTCCCGCTGTCTCGCTGCCCATATACCGAGTGTCCCACGGCCATGCAACATGCAGGGAAAGTTGACTGACTTTGCCGTGTTTCTTTCAAAGTTTTAAGGTCCTTACCTATGAAATTGGTGTTTTGTATGGAGATTTTGGGGATGTCTGCATTTTACATACTAACATTTTATCAGTTTTCTTCACAACGACAAATCCAGAGATAATAATATTTGGCATGCATCATTAGACAAGCTTTAGCAATATGTGTGTGAACACGCTTGATAAAAATTATTCATCGTTTTTTTGTTAATGTAAATCAAATGATGTATTCGGGAGGCAGATAAAAATAATTGTCTTTGTGTCTAATTTTAACACAATTAAACTTACAAAAAATTATCAAATTAAATAATACGAGCTCAAATATATGGTCTATTTTTAGAAGAGACAATTATTTTATAAGAATGTTCTGAAACTTAATAGTTACGGGCAAATTGCTAAGACAGAATAAAAACACCAATTTCATAGGTAAGAACCCAATATTTACTACATACTCACTTAAGAATACAAGATTTCCTTATAAGTATGTGATAAAAATAACAAAACGATACACATACCGTTTGTAATATTTGTATACTTGTTTGCAAGTTGTTTGTTTGTTGTTTTTTACTTATTTCAGCCAGCCACATTGTAATTGCGTGCTCAATAAGTTATAGGAAACACGGCAGTCAGAAAAAATTTTCCTCACGAAAATTTTAATAAAATTTTATATTTCATGATCTTCCTTTTATTGAAGATGCTATGTTCCTTAGGAAAAAATAATCCTTATGAATAAACCCTTTCGACGGTTGTCATAAAATACATGGTGTTTTCATTTTCACATTTCGCGATTGGTTCGATTCCCGGTAGAGGCAGGCGATTTTTAATAAATCTATGAATGCAGTTCCACTTATTATAAAAATATAAAATGATGTCTTCTTTCAGTAAAACATCCTACCTTCAATATTCAATATGCTACTAGTAAATAATAATATTAACCATTGGAAAATACATTATTTTCATTGTTTCTGTCTGTTAATGGTGGTATGGTTTCTCCGTTCTTTGTAAAGTACGGGTAGGTTGGTGAGGTCTATGTTTCTGCTCCACCTACATATTTTTACCTGTCAATTTGCACTGGGCCTGCATGGTCTGCGACACTGATTGTTAAGTCATGAGATCGCGGGTGCAATCCTGGTTGATATAGGTGTTTGGCAATTACAATCTTTTGTTATCTGGTTAGGGTTGTTTATGTTTCTTTAGAATTTTTAGCTAGAACTCGTTTAAAATAAGCGCTAACAACTCTATCACGTATATTTGAACTAACAGATCATTTCTTGCATAGAGACTTCAGCTCATTGAGGCATAGGCTATAGCTATCTTTCGACAGCGGAAAGCTTTCGACAAATGTCCTTACTTCCGAATTCGGTTCCATAGACTGGGCTAAATATTGTAACTTATCTGTTTCGTCTATAGCCGGATCAGAGTCGATTTTCTTGAATTGACCCCAAAATGATAGCCATTGTCGAATATTACCGTCGAATTTTTTAATCACCAATGTCGGCAATTTAAATCTACGATCGTTATTTACTTTCTCTATCGTCGTTTGGCCTGACAAAGAATTATAACTAATTTCTAAGAGAGCCCACCTCGCCGCATATTTTCCGGCTTCATCCAGCTCTTTCTCTAAATCACTTTCATCCCAATTCTCGGCCTCGAGAATGCTCTCATATATTTCATCACCTAATACTTTCAGTTTATCATAATTCGCTTTCACAACATTGTACAAAGCCTTCGCCTGATCGTATCCAGAGGCATCTGTTTTCGCCGTATTTATCATGGATTCTAGTGTATCGGCTGACTTTGTGAAATGTCGTCGAGTCACCGATCTTACCTTTATTTTCTGTTCGGTGTCCTTCATTCTGAAAACTTCTTAATATTTCTTACACGGCCGCGAGATTTTATGAAATAAAACTAGTCGTCATTTCACTTCAATTTTCAAGTCTTTTATTATTTTCCCTTTTAAAATCACCATAGCAACATATTTCACAGTAACTATAAGAAATCTTCGTAATGAAATCTCTGTAGAAATACGCTGTAAAATTTATATTTATTTACAAAAAAATATTATTTCTCGCTAATAAAAACTATATTCTAAAACGTATTATTTCAATATCATGCATCTTAAGTTCTCGAAAATACAGTTTTAATTCTAACAACCACATTCCTTCTCAACAACAGAATTGAACATTTCCAAATAAATAAATAAATTACATGTCCAAGGTAGTCTTTCGTCTCCCAGAGGTTTCAGGTTCAAGTACTGATATAATACACGCACATATAATATATGCCTAATAGTTATATTAGAAAGTAAACAGGAAACCTACAATGTTGCAAATAGTGTAGTTATGTGTGAGGCAGCGGCGGCGTGCGTAATCGTCACTCGATGCCGGTTACTTGAATTGCTGTGGGCTCGGGTTCCTAGATAGTAGATACGATTTGTCTGCTTATAAGGTGCTAACTGAAAAGAAAAAAAAAAGAAAAAAAATGATACCTACCTATTTCTAGTACTTAGTATGGTAATATTCGCAGATTCGTCGTTCATTCCAAACAAAAATATAATAAATTAGATATTACTTAACGTTACGTTTTCTATCTTATTCGGTAATAATATATTGTAATTTTGATCTATTGTGTTACTTTTTGTTTTTTTGCAATGTAAACTAAAGTCGGAGAAATCTTTTATAATTTTCGTTATATTTTGAAACACTGCCATTTGACTAGTTACGTCGTGTAGCGGATCAGGTTGAGACATAAGAAGAAAACGTTCTACAATTCGTATTGTAAAACCAAAATCATTACAGAAAACAATTCAATTCAGTTCAAACGGATACTAGATGACGGAAAAATATATTTAGGTACATACATGTAAATATTTAGAATATATACAATACAATATAAATATCCAAGACTGGAGAACAAATGCCTGTATTCATCACAAACATTTACCCCCACCGGGGATAGAACCCAGAACCTCTCGAGATAGCGACGCTTTGAGACCATTCAATCATGGAGGTCGTTAAATTTTCTGTGTACTTATTTTGCGTTTTAAAAAAATGTTTTGTGTGCTTGCTTCTTGGTGGTGATAGCAAAACGAATTAACTGTGCAGTGGCAAATGAATGCGTTAAAAATTATTTAAATGAATTATAGGGAAATATTACCACTGAACATTATCCATTATTGCACATTCAAATTTTCTTTTACACATAAATTAATAATAAAAATCTTATTTTAATCTGTATATAAAAAGATGTTTTTGGTGCTTGCTTCTTGGTGGTGATAGCAAATCGAATTAACTGTGCAGTGGCAAATTAATGCGTTAAAAAATATTTAAATGAATTATAGGGAAATATTACCACTGAACATTACCCATTATTGCACATTCAAATTTTCTTTTACATATAAATTAATAATAAAAATCTTATGTCAATCTGTATAAAGACAAATGTTTTTGGTGCTTGCTTCTTGGTGGTGATAGCAAAACGAATTAACTGTGCAGTGGCAAATGAATGCGTTAAAATTATTCAAATGAATTATAGAGAAATATTACCACTGAACATTACCCATTATTACACATTCAAATTTCTTTTACACATTAATTAATAATAACAATCTAATGTCAATCTGTATATAGCAATTGAGCCCCACATAATGGATAATAAACATTGTGACACGTTGCTACATCAATTCTCAGAAGTTATGAAGTCACTGAGAAAGGGCAGGCTGAGATTGAATTACAAGTGCAATTCAATGTCATTATGTAGGTGCAATTACGATGGAATAATATATTGTTTGCATATAATTATCTACACAGGATATTTTGACTAGTCAGATAAGTCTCACATGTTATCTCTTGCAAATGTCTGGTTAAGTCCGAGGGACAATAGATATAATGTGTTGGTAGGATACAGTTTAAGAAAATAACTGTTTTTTGTTTGCAAAGATTCTATTTAGTGGTACGTAACAGATGTTGTCCTAGGAGTTGGAATTAGGTTTGGTTGTAGGTTTTCTTACCTGATAACGGCAATAAACATAATTGAATGATCAAACTTAAAGTTTTTTAAAGCATATAAATTTATATAAGCTAGTTAAACCTACTGTGGTCGTTAATAACCTAGATGTTGTAAAGCGACCTTAAATAAATAAAAAAAAAACTGCCCCCTAAACTAATTGCCCCCTATTGGTTCCAACTAAACAACAGGAAAAGTGTGGGTGTGTAATACACCTATTTTTGCTTATAATAAACTATTATTTAATGATCTTATAATACCGGATGCCCTTGCGATGACTGTAAGAAATCGCTCTTGGCGATAATATATCTTATTATATTTATCTTGGAAATGAATGTCATCCTCTCTTATGTGCAATAATGACTTTAATATTTTTAAAGAATCAACAAAGTGCTATGATCTTATAACCGATCTTAAGCACATCAATATAATTTTATTGTTCTCAAAAGTGTAGGTAACAACAATCCAGTGCATGGGTACAAAAAGGGGCTTATATGATCAATCAATTAATATAAAAGTAATATCACGATAGATATAATCCATCACGGATAGTAAAGCTGAGAGGTAACTACGTATTTGAGGTATAGAAGTATTATGTTGATATAGCGTCTGGCAATAGGTCGGAGCAGTTGTAGACCTTTAGATAATATCAGAGGTGTTTCATTATATCGCCTTATTATAGAGCTTATACATTTTGGTGGCGTCGACCTAGCTGGCCATAGCTCGGGCGGAGGGGAGAGGGGCGTGCTCGCGCCCGCCACGCCCTGCCAGAGAGAGACGCCGATAGCGCCGCCTACCCAACGAACACAAAGCCAATACAGATTTTCCTCTCATCACTCTACACACGGCCTCTACCTCGTTCGTTTTAAGGTTGAATATTAAACAGCACCGTGTTACTCGGGAGTACAAACGAAATGATCTTTATATGACCGACTATACTGTGATGGATATAGATATGCACAAGTGGAGGCTGTCATGCAAATGGAGGCCTGTTAATGAAGCCGAGGAGAATTATGGCCATTGTTACTGCTTGGCCGGCTCCATAATGGGCCATTTTGAAGGCGTACATCATAATAATATATGGCACAATTTTCCTGAAATGCTATTGGCCTGCATACATGAATGCACTTGCAAAAATTATTGTGTAAGCTGTACTGAAACAATGATGAATGGTTTCGCGTTGATTTTTTTAAATAGCTAAATATTAAATTAATGTAATATAAAAATAATCATAACTGGCATGTGAATATAGACGGATTCAACAACAACGTGCTAATACTCAATAAATTCGAGTAAATATTGTTATTATGTGAAATTTTCCTCAATACATAATTTGATTAAAAACCATTCTAGGAGTAAGATACTGCTAAATTGCTTTTTTGTTAATACATAGAGAAAACCATGATGGATTCATATTTATAAGATGTTTTCCATTTTTAGCATTATCAAAATATATTTTTGATTTTTTTTAAATAAAATCGCAAAATTTTTATACACAAATACGTTACATCACAAAATTACACAAAAGCATTTTTCTTTTATTGGTTGTTTATTGTAAAATTAAAAAGTTGCAAAATATGTGTAATAATATACCTAGCTAGTATTGCCAGGGACGTATATACGGTTTCAGATTACCGCCTTCACCTAGTTATAAAGAAACATAGAATTAACGAATATAATAAAATTATTAAATTTGTGAAATCGACTAGTTACCAATACCAATGATAGTGCAACAGGATTATCGAACTAAAAAAATGTCATTGAAATCATATTTAACCCCTTGAGGGTCAAGAGAACGCCGGTGCTCTCAAACAATATAATTATGTTTCTATTGAATCCAGTTTCCTGACCATTGCGAGGTTGTGTAACGACACACAGGAATTTCAGAATCTTACGACGCAAAGGTATTTCTTGATTAATAGTGCTTAAAGTTATATGATAAATAAGATTTCCTCAGGCATTATATCTTACAACTCAATGAACTTGAAAAATATAGAACAAAATTGTAAATACTTATGACTATTATTTTTCTTAATAAAACTAGTCAGTGGACAGTTGCATGGGGATACTTGAAAATTAAAGTACAAAAAGTAAATACTTTTTTCACATTTGACATTCTGCATGCGCTAAGACCACAGACTAGGTGCAACTAATAGGAACAAATGTTTTTGAATTTCGATTTTTTTTTACTATTATTTTTAATAAAACCAGCCTGTGGCTTGCATGAGTGTTATTTAGTAGGGTGAAGCCGGCGGGTGCGACGGCCGCGTTCTGATGAGCCAGCGGCGACGCGGCACATTTTTCCAGTAGCAAGGTCGGTTGTGACGTCACCTACACTCTACTTTCCATTTCCCAGGAAAACTCAAATTACAACTGCTGAAGTGTAGCAAAAGATAATATTATTAATTTTACAGTGTAAAGTTTGGTCAGCTTTTTATGTAGGTTATATTTTTCTGATGATGATAAATCCTGTAAGAACTAAGAAGCACACTTTTTCATTGAACTAATCGGTTTGTGATAATAAAGTTAAAATTAGGAAATAAATAACAGTAAATGTTTAGTTGGAGATTCTCTACTACCTACTAAAATTCCCATCCCCACAATTAGCACAACTGATGTATTTCTAAAAATATTTTATAATGTTGTAATGTTGTTATAGAATCTACACAAATTTTAATGCTGTATTTTAGTTTTTATTTAAAGTTAACTAGAAAACTAACGTCAATCATAACATAACAAAGATGGTTAACTTCAGTAATAGGTATGGGAAAACGTACCCCGCATTTCCTTGATAAGCAGATGCAAGGGATACAAGAGATTTTCCTAGAAATAAGTGTATTTTTTAAATTACATGTTACAGGTACATTCTATAAAAAAATATTTAACCGGTCAATGGTCAGAAAACCAGACACAATAGTAACATTTAATGTTTGTGAACACGAAGATTCATCTTCTGCATACAATCTTTCAAAGTCATTAAAAATAAATAACCAGAAAAAGTGAACTACATAAATTAATAATGTCAAAATTTCAATTCTTTTTACTTACACAAATACCTCTACTGCTATTACTACAAGAGTAATACTCTAGCACGTATACTCAATGTCTGTCAGTGTTCAGTCGCAAGATACGGTTACGCGCCGTGTTGCGCGTATTCTGCGATTTCTGCCTGCATCAGCATCGCTCGCCGGGCTGCCGACGCAGCAGTTTTCGCGCGGTCGATACTTCCCGCCACTAGGTCATCACCTTCTGAGATATAAAATATTCGTATTATATTTGCAGGATTTCTGTTATTTTTTGGTTTTACTTTTTATAAAGGAATATCAAAGCGTCTATAATTTCTTTTGAATGTGTTAACTGTGTATTCTAACATAAGTTTAAATGTATTTTCAAGTGCAATAAAGAGTATATAAAACACAGGTAGTTTGAATAAGTATAATGAGTATGATGATGTATCTTTGTATTCTTTTCTAATAATAAATGTGTACGTAAATGTATTTTTTTCTTTATAAATTCCTTTTTTTTTTCGAGAGTTTTATATTGGGTGCTTTTTTTCTCTCTTAGTATTTTGTCTGTAACTATTAAGATTCAGAGTATTCCTAAACAATAATTACCTCGTCTAAAAATAGACTACATTTTTGAGCTCTTTTGATTTGTTTTGATAATTTGTTGTAAGTTTAATTGTGTTAAAATTGGATAATCATTTTATTTGCGTTCACTTCAAAACGATAAATAATTTTTATGAAGTGAGATATTACACATATTACTAAAGCTTGTCTAATGATAGATGCCAAATATTATTATCTTTGGATTTGTCGTTGTGAAGAAAACTGAAAAAAAAGTCCCCAAAATCTCCATACTAAACGATAATTTCATAGGTAAAGACCTATTATTTCACCCTAATACTGGCTGGAGAAAGATTTCTCAAGGAACTCCAGAACCATGGATTTAAAAAAGGAAATGTTACAAGTTTGACAACTGTCTTAAAATTAAATAAATTTAATTTCAGAAACTGTAATTTGTTTCGATATTTGCATTCTATATTGTTGGAAAAATAAAAAAAAGAGCACCAGCACCTAATATCCTGCCTCGCGTGCCCCACCAACTGCACGCGGGCGGATCTCATGATTTCGACAGTGCAATTTCTGTGGCAGAGTTTTGGGCAGACACCGTTCGGGTTCTATCGACACGAAAAGAAGAACATAAATAATAAGAACCCTGATTGAATGAACCCTGATGAATAAGAAGACTGATTGTATAATCAGAGGAAGACTCAGTACCGATACTTAGACCAGAAGAACACTTAGTACAGAATAAAACTCAAGCGTACCGTTTCTGCTTGAGAACCGGTTAGAATGAAATGGCGCTATTAATCCTCACATAACGCCATCCCTTTCTAGCTGTTCGTAAGCAGAGATCTGCTGGAAAGCAGGAGAGCAGTAGTAGGTACTTGTATTGCTGTGTTCCAGTTTTAAATTTTTTTCCTTCTGTGACTTTAATTCTTCATGGACCTGCAATGTAAAATTTAGTGGATCCCTATAGGATTGACAAAAAGATATATTATTTTAAAAAATGACTTGCATTCTAAGGCAATTGTAGCCATTAATCATAAGGCCAGGTAAGACACTCTGCTGGTGTGCTAATATTTTGAATAAAAAAATTCATACAGAAGATGGAGTAGGTACGTGATACTTATATTTTATAAAACTTATGTAGCGGGATGTATTGAGAATAAGTTTTCTTTATAACGTTTGCTTTTTGAGAAATATTTTTAGTGTATTATCTGGAAAGTTGTATTATATCGTTGACTGTATTTTTTACAATGAATGCCCACACCTGGCAATAATTTCTTATAGCTACTGCAAGGCTTGTTGTATGAGATCTAGGGTGAGGATGCTTATTGAACTACACTACAATAAATGGATAGATTTTATAATAACAGGAATGTTCGTGTGCATTATACAAACACCTGCTCCTACCGATACTAGAACGCAGTACCTTAGGTACCTTTGAAACTGATGTATAGGGCCCTGAGTCTGGTAATTTACTAATGGCACAATTGGGTGGCAATTAGATTTTAATGGTCGAAATATTGACATTTCGTATTCTGAGGATCAGGTGAGCTTAACTAAAGCAATTTAATGGATGGAAATAGTGTCTCAATGGTACAATTTTTGACTTTTCGTGGTCTGTTAATCAGTTTTCTTTAGATTTATAATACGAAATGTGAAAATTTTTACCATTGCCATGGCCATTGCCATTATATTGCCATAGTTGTGAATTTGCAGAATCGAGGCCCTGTAAGATAGGGCATTCTGCTAGCCAAAATAATCCGTCGGAAAAGTAACAATCAAAGCCTCGGGACGATCGCGGTCGACAAATAATTTTAAGAAAGGGATAACAAAAAAAAATATATTATAATTCTCGATTGTCATGCGTAAATTTTTTGTTCACCTTCAAATACTTACTTCTCTATGATTTTAATTTTTTTTGAGTCACTAGTGAAATCATAAATACTGAACGTAATGTTCGTAATATATGTAGAGGATAGAAATGATAAATTTTATTTTATTAAACTAACGTAAAGACCACCCTAAAATGCATGAAAAGCGCGATATAATATTAATCACGTTTTCATCTCGCTTAATTGTCAAATTCCATAGTATTATGACAATTGAACGTTATTAAAAACTCGACATATAATATACATATGATGTGTTCATGCTAAGAGGACAGAAAAGAAAACTTATTTTTTACCTATGTAAGGAATTAAGGATGATATTGATGTAGATCGTTTTTTTGGGTAATATTCTATACTGATTGCATGAAGAGTATTTTAGAGGATGTAAAGGTTTTTTTTATATTTTAATACTACTATTTTCGTTGAACAATGAAAACAAAAAGAATATGGAAATACAATAAAGTTCGCAGTAAACATTGGGGCACTATATGTTTTCCATTGAGTGTCCGTAAAATGGCTGATGTCACCATGCTGACTGCTGAGGCGGCCACTTTCCCGGTCGATACCCTGTCCTTGGCTCGATCACAACAATGCTGATGCATTTGATATTCCACAAACAAACTTTAAATCCAAGAATAATATGCAATACTACATTATTACAAATGGAAATATAGGTAAATATTTTCAGACATTCACACTTATCAACTAGCCCATATTAAGCAATTAATGCTGCTCGTGTTACGGATTCTAGATGATGGATAAATAATATTTATAGATAAATACATATAAATATTTAGAAAATATATAAGACATATATCAACATCCGATCCGATCCGAACAACAGATGGCGAAGCATTGAGATCGGGGCGTACAGACCACTCGACACGGAAGTCGTCACATAGAAGATGAAGACTCACGCAAATATAAAATATAAAATAAAATATTTTAGAAGTTTGAATGAACGGTTCTTATTGAATAATAAAATCGCTAATAATAAGATGGACGTAGTATAGGAATATCATTTTATTAAAAATTGACTACACCATAAATTTGTGGACTCAAAAACAATAAAAAACATTTAGAATATAAGTTAATAAGTTAGAGATATAAATACATTAAATAAAAATGTAATAATATAAAGGGTTCAGTTGACTTTTTACATTTTTACAAACAACATAAATTATAACATTTCATGTCACGGAACTTTTGTTTGTCACTAAAACTACCTATATATTAAATAACTACAATTTGAGTAAAAAAAAAGATATTAGAGGGTGAGAGTATGTTACTCGTACTAAATGAAAAAAATAGTGAACAGTTTAGTTGAAAAATGTAAATGTGCCAAATATATTATTTCTCAATCTTATCTTAGTATTACAGATATTCATTTGAAATACGACAATCAGCAGATATTTTCTATAGTATATGTTCGCGACACATCGTTGTTTATAGTCTATAATTTGTTATTAGTTGTACATCGTAGTTTATAGTTCATAATTTGTTATTAGTTGTAAGATAAAGATTTATCCCCATTGTTGTTTTATTACCCTTTACAGTTATAGTTATAGTAATAGTTAGTCATAGTTTGTAAATAGAATGTAATATAATATAAATAAAGTCGTAGTAATGAGGCAGGGAGAGAGGGCTGTGCGCAGACCGCTAGATGCGATACGCCGCGGGGTAATATAGACCGGTAACAGAATCGCTATAGTGTGATCCAACTTCATTCGATCGTAACTCATCAAGACTAATAGACATCACCGCGGCTGCACATAGTCCTTCATAGCTCCGTCATAGAAGCAACCCTCCAGTAGGCCAATTCACTTAATACGATCGTTTTAAAACTCGCCGTAGTTTAGAAGTCGTCCTATTGTCGCCCTATTCAATTTAGGTATTCACGTATCTTTCAACCAAACTTCGATAGGGCGATATCTCAATAGGATCGGAACTAAACTATATTTGAACGACTTGTCACTTATTAGCCGAAAAGGGTGCAAGTTAAAAACTAGTGTTTTCTACCAAACGCTATTAATATGTTTTTGACTCTAAATATAATGTTTTACGATTTTTTTTGAAATTCAATAAAACAAACTTGGTTTTAATCAACAGTTACTAGAAAGGAAATTAATAAAATAGAAAGGAAACAAATAGGTTTCCGTTAAAATTTAGTCTATGACAAAAAATGCTATTATCTATGGATATTAAAAAACTGTTTTGTCATGTTTGAAAGTTTTCAACATTGATGTTTAGTTTCAAGGTTAACAAAAGATTATATTTTGCTCAAAATTATTAAAAAATCTGTCTGTAGAGCAAATTACTACAATACTAGAATTCATGGAGCGCCACAGGGACCTTGCTTTAGGTCGCGTACGCTCTAAAGAGGAGCGAGTGCTAGCTCAAATGTTGTGGTTGGAGCTCGCTCAACTTTTAAATGCCCAAACAATGGGGATTGTCTTATATTTTCGACATGCTGTTTTTATAGTTGAAATGTATAAAATAGATCAATTTGAGAAACTAATTTCAATATTTTCGTTATTTTTAAAGTAATAAATTTTATACGGAATTTTGAAAAAACGTGATCGTTTTATTACGATGACGTCACTGTTGGCGTTTATTTTTTGAATTACTTGGTTGTGTTAAAAAATAAACATATTTTAAAATATTTTCTATCTAGAAAGAGAAAAAAGAAAGTGTGTTAATAAAAACATTTTTACTCAATAACTTTTTATTATTTCTCCTTGTAAATTGATTAATCCACTTACTAATACAGAGCGAGGTTTAAATAAACGTCTAATAACTCTCTACATGAACATCCTAAATACATTTTTGGTTTCTTAAATACTGTGTCTAACATAATTTTTCTAAACGGAAAGATACTCTTATTTGATTCATGTACTGTAGATAGATTCCTCAGTCTCTGTTGTACATCCAAACAAAGGAGTGGTCACAGATGATGTGTCTTGTGAAGATATCACTTCCTCTGTAGCAATATTAGTTAGCGGTTTTCTACTTATATAGTTAGTGCTCTTATTTCTATTTCATACTGTGTTGCAACATTCATCTGTAAAACAAACGTTAATGTTATTTATCAATAATATAGAGATATAAAAATATCTTCGCGACTATTAATTATACTGTTTCTTTAGCATTGTTTTTCTCAGTAAAATATACTTTACCTTTGTGGGCATGGTAGGATACGTAGAAGTTCTGGGCTTTACTATTTCCTCACGTTTTTTTTCAATGGTTTACTGCTTGTAGGTTGTTCAAGTAACTTGTTCAATTCTGAACAGTCTTCGCTTGCATCTTGAGCAATTTTACGAAGTGAAGCCGACGCTATGAGTTTGAGTTCTTGGTTCATTAACTTACATTGGTAATAATTACCTTACTGGTAGGAACAAAGCACTTTCTATATTCCATAATTATTAAACTTTTGTTCATTAAAACAATGAGAACAAATCGTATTTACCTTACAATATAAGGTTATAATTTGTTGTTTGTGACTTATGACACTTGTGTTTGTAAATGTCATTTCATTCAATAAATTATTTTCTTTCTTTCTTTTTAGTATACTTTATTTCATTTTTGCTTCATCTAGCATTATATATGCTAAGCCAAGGCTCATATTAATTTATATCTTAAAATTATCTATTTTTTAAACACTAACAAACACTACTCACGCACCATAAAATGAACTTATTTTCAACGACATATAAATCGCAACATTTGACGTTTAATCGTTGGCATCCGATTGAAATAAATGTCATTTATTTAGCAGAATACCTTTATGTAAACGTTTTAGATGTAGTTTTACAACGATTGTTTAGCTGAATATGGTTCGACGACATTGCGATAGAGCGACTTCTAAATCGGTTTGTGTTACGTACGTGAATACGAAAAAGGCTTCAATGACTAAGTCGCTGCGATATCGCTACGGTTTTCATTACGTGAATTGGCCTACTGAGCTTCATCTACTTACCTGCATTCCATCTTTTATTCAAGAGCCATCAAATAAGTGTGAAGAAAAAGGGATAGTGCTCGGTCATTCGCTATCGACGGAGACAGCACTGCAATAGTCCAACAGATACAGTCCACTACTCCACCGACTGAGCGCTATCCCCCACATTTTCTGGTCCTTCGAGCCGGATCAAGAAGAAGAATGCCGGTGACAAGTTCAAGAACAGGGGGCATCGTACCGCTGACACCGGCTACAGAAACAGAAGACCCTGCGGCATCGTCACAGCTAGGAAGAGAATCAGCACTGCAACAGCAACAGACAGAACCAGCAGCGCCTCTCGCTCCTTCAACCCGCAGAACGTCGCGCGCCAGCACATCAAAATCGCAAAGAGCTATGAAAATCGCCAAAGCAAAAGAACAAATCGCAAAAAGGAAGCTCGAATTAGCCGAAGCCCGCCTCGAAAGTCTAGAGGCTGAAGCGGAATACGACACAGAAGATAGCGAAGCATCCGAAGATCCACCCACCACCAATCTCCGCACCAACGAGTGGGTGGAGAACTCGACGCACGTCGTCCGCCCGGCCTCACCATTGAAAGAAACAGAAGAAAAGAAAATCAACCTACAAGATATCACGGAAGCCATCGTCGCGGCCTCGCGCTCCACTGCGCATCGTATAGAAGAGCTGCCTACATTCAATGGGAGCCATCAGGAGTGGCTAGCATTCAAAGCCGCTTACACCGAATCCGAGAAGAAATATACAGAAAATGAAAACACATCGAGACTGCGAAGATGCCTCCGCGGCCGCGCTAAAGAAGCGGTCAACTGCCTACTCATCGCAAACGCCCGCCCGTCCGACATACTCTCGATGCTCGAGAATCGTTTCGGCCGACCGGAAGCAATCGCCATCGCAGAATTAGAACGACTACGTAGCATCGCTCGCCCGTCCGACGCTCCGAAAGACATATGCCTCTTCGCAAGCAAAATAAGAAACAGCGTCGCCACCATCGAAATCCTCAATAGAAAACATTATCTCTTCAACCCAGAAGTCACGAAGATAATCACCGACAAGCTCACGCCGACGCTCCGCTACAGGTGGTTTGATTACGACAGCCAACAGAAAGAAGACGAAGCCGACCTCATCAAATTCGATCGGTTCATAAATCAAGAAGCCGATCGCTGCAGCAAGTACGCGCCGCCGGAACTAATCGCAGAAGACATATCGCACAACAAGCCACGTACGCAACGCGCCTACACACACACGCGCACAGACAGAGGCGCGCGGGCGTGCGCACTATGCAACGACTCCGGCCACGCTGAAACTAAATGCGAGAAGTTTACGACAGCCGAAAACAGCGAAAGATGGGAGATGGCACGCAGCGCTCGTCTATGCTTCCGCTGCCTCCGTCACCGTAATCAAAACCACAAATGTCAACAGAAGAAATGCGACAAAGACGGCTGCGAAAGAACACACCACCCGCTACTACACTTCGAAAGGCAAACCGAGAAGAAAGAGACAGTCGCGTCGACGTTTTCAAGACAGAAGAAAACATTTTTGAAGATAGCTCCTGTAAGAATCACCGGGCCCCGAAACTACGTAGACACATTCGCACTGCTCGACGACGGCTCCACGATAACATTAATCGACGCGGACATCGCAAAAAGAATAGGCGCAACGGGTCGACGCTCGCCGCTACGACTAGAAGCCGTGGCCGGTACGCACATCAACGCTACCGACTCACGGCTGGTCACCGTACAGATCCAGGGCCAGCACGACGCGCACAAGATTACAGCTCACACCATAGCGAAGCTGAAATTATCACCACAAGAGATCGGCGCCGACGACATCGAAGGATGTAAACATCTGATCGACATACAAGACGAACTCAAGTACAGCAACGCAATTCCGACCGTGCTCATCGGACAAGACAACTGGGGGCTACTGATTTCGCAAGCCACTAGGTGCGACACCCCCAGTCGACCGGCCGCCTCACTCACGCCGCTCGGGTGGGTTTTGCACGGCGGAAGGAGTACCGGCGTACATCACTACACGCATCACCTCACTGTCGACAGAATAGACGAAGAAATGAAGAAATTCTTCACATTAGAGTCGCTCGGCGTCGAACCCAGAACCACAAAGTCCGATCCAGAGCAGCGCGCCATCGACATACTCACAGAAAAAACCATAGAAAAATCCACAGGCGGGTACGAGACAGCGCTACTGTGGAAGAGGGACGGCGCTACACTGCCAAATAACTACAGTCAAGCCCTCAATCGTCTGTACAGTATAGAGAAGAAATTAGACAGAGATTCGTTGCAAATGAAAAAATACAGCCAACAGATAGAAAATTTTATAGAAAAAGAATACGCCGAAGAAACGACGACGCCGCCGACGCCGGGTAGAACATGGTATCTACCACACTTTCCCGTCACTCATCCAGCTAAACCGGGAAAGCTTCGCATCGTGTTCGACGCAGCCGCCCGGTACAGCAGCACCTCACTCAACGATCAGCTGCTACCTGGGCCGGGCCTCCTGCAGTCGCTTCCCGGCGTGCTGATGCGCTTCCGCCAACACAAAATCGCCGTCGCCGCCGACATCGAAGAAATGTTCTTACGAATAGGCGTTCGAACCGAAGACAGAGACGTCCTACGCTTCCTGTGGCGCGGCAACCGGCGGGAGGGAGCCCCTACCGAATACCGAATGAAGTCGGTACTCTTCGGCGCCGCCTGCTCTCCGTGCATCGCATTATTCGTCAAAAATCTCAACGCAGAGCAACACAGAAGCACGCATCCGGAGGCCGCCGAAGCTATAGTCTCTAACCACTACATGGACGACTACCTTCAGAGCTTCGACAGTATAGAAGAAGCACACAGAATCGCAACCGACGTCGCCACCATACACAGAAAAGCCAATTTCAACTTACGAAAATGGACATCGAATATAGAAGAGCTACGTAATCGACTCGGCGGCGCCTCCGAAGAGAAACATCTCATAGAAAAAACAGAAGAAAAAATTCTCGGTCTCATATGGCGACCGAGCACCGACACACTAAGCTTCAACCTCGACTTCGCCCGCGTGCCGTCAGACCTCATCGAAGGCACGCGGGTACCTACGAAACGTGAAGCGCTACGCATCGTCATGTCGATTTTCGACCCTATGGGCTTCGCTACGCCGGTCACCATACAAGCAAAACAGCTGTTACAAGAAACGTGGAGAATGGGCACCGGCTGGGACGAGAAGCTACCTAATCAGCTGACTGAAAAATGGAAAACGTGGATAGAAGATCTCGTCGCGCTCAAGAACATAGAACTACCCAGATGTCATCCGTCGTATACGCATGCCACCACCCGCGAGTTGCACACCTTCGTCGACGCAAGCGAACGCGCCTACGCCGCCGCCGTGTACTGGCGTGTAATAGATAGCGGGGGGACGCCACATATCTCTCTCGCTAACGCCAAGGCACGAGTGGCGCCTATGAAGATAGTCTCTGTGCCGCGGCTTGAGCTGCAAGCAGCGCTACTGGGCTGCAGACTGGCGAAGTCAACGGCAGCCGAATACAATCACTCACCAGACCGACGCTACTTCTGGTCCGACTCAAAAACCGTACTATCGTGGTTACGAGCCGGGCCACGTGTCTACAAACCATTCGTCGCACATCGCATAGCAGAGATTCAAGAAGACACTAAACAAGAAGAATGGCGATGGGTACCTACGAAACAGAACACAGCTGACGACGCGACGCGTGACACGCCACGTAACTTCGACGCCCGGCACCGGTGGTTCGTCGGCCCCGAATACCTACTCGGTGACCCGCTCACGTGGCCGGCCGAACAGCTGACGGCTTACGAACACACCGGTGAAGAGAGAACGACGCACGTATCAGTCAAGCGACCCGCCATACAGATAAGCGAAGCTCTACCTCATAACGACAGATTCTCCAAATGGGAAAGGCTACTACGCGCCTCCGCCAGAGTCCTTCAATTCATCGATTTATTACGACAGAAAAAAGCGACGGTCGCCTACAAAAGAAATAGAAAATTGAAAGAAGACGACCCCGCGTGGAATAGAACGCCGACTATAGTGAAGAAATGCAACGCCTGCAAGATTCAACGAGCAACGCCGCCACAGCCAGCCACCGGCGACCACCCTAAGTCGCGCCTCGCCCACCACCATCGACCCTTCACATTCACCGGGCTTGACTACTTCGGCCCGGTGACCGTCACAGTGGGTCGTCAACATCAAAAAAGATACGTCGCTCTCTTCACGTGTCTTACGACGCGCGCCGTACACCTCGAGGTCGCCGGCAGCCTGAGCGCCGACTCCGCCATACAAGCGTTGCGACGCATGATAGCGCGGCGCGGCTGCCCCAGCGAGATATACAGCGACAACGGCACTAACATGCACGGCGCCGATAGAGAGCTCCGCGACGCCGTACAAGCTATAGAACAAGAATCGGCGCGCCGCGCGATCACGTGGCGCTTCATCACTCCGGGGGCGCCGTTCATGGGGGGGGCGTGGGAACGCCTCGTCCGCTCCGTCAAAGTGGCACTCAAACACGTGCTACACGACAAGGCGCCGACAGAAGTAACATTCACTACGCTACTGTGTGAGGCGGAGTACATAGTCAACAGCCGTCCGCTCACGCACGTCTCCGTTGAAGCAGAAGACAACGAAGCGTTGACCCCCAACCACTTTCTCCTCGGCGGGTCGGCGCGCACGCCGGCGGCAGGGCAATTCACCGACGACGACGTCAACCACCGACGACAGTGGCGTCGATCGCAACAGATGGCAGATAGATTTTGGGAGCGGTGGGTACGTGAGTACCTGCCCGACCTCCAATACCGGCGGGAGCCTTATAGCCGCGGCCCCGCAATCCAGGTCAATGACCTAGTTTGGATCGCCGACGGTCAGCTACCTCGAAACAGCTGGCCTCGAGGACGAGTCGTCGAAATCTACCCCGGTCCGGATGGCGTCGCGAGGTCGGCGTCGGTGCAGACAGCGGGCGGCCTCCTGAGACGACCTGTGAAGAAGCTGGCGATTCTTCCACCTTAGGCGCTCACCGAAAACATCTGCAGCGCTACCGAATACAGCGTTCGTACCACTGCACGGCGGGAGAGATGTTCGCGACACATCGTTGTTTATAGTCTATAATTTGTTATTAGTTGTACATCGTAGTTTATAGTTCATAATTTGTTATTAGTTGTAAGATAAAGATTTATCCCCATTGTTGTTTTATTACCCTTTACAGTTATAGTTATAGTAATAGTTAGTCATAGTTTGTAAATAGAATGTAATATAATATAAATAAAGTCGTAGTAATGAGGCAGGGAGAGAGGGCTGTGCGCAGACCGCTAGATGCGATACGCCGCGGGGTAATATAGACCGGTAACAGAATCGCTATAGTGTGATCCAACTTCATTCGATCGTAACTCATCAAGACTAATAGACATCACCGCGGCTGCACATAGTCCTTCATAGCTCCGTCATAGAAGCAACCCTCCTGAGCTTCATCTACTTACCTGCATTCCATCTTTTATTCAAGAGCCATCAAATAAGTGTGAAGAAAAAGGGATAGTGCTCGGTCATTCGCTATCGACGGAGACAGCACTGCAATAGTCCAACAGATACAGTCCACTACTCCACCGACTGAGCGCTATCCCCCACAGTATACTAAATTGCAATATATTTATTGAAGCCTTAATGCAAATCTACTAAAATCAAATTTTTATTAAAAAAGTGCAATTTTTAATGTTGAATTAAAGACTCAGATTAAAGACGCGCCGCGTGAAAAATTACATGTTCATTGATTTAGGTTCACTTTAGAGTGATTCTAAGAATTGATTTAGCAAATTTAATTATTTATTCGAATATTTTATTGAATAATTCATCCTACAGGGGTTGTATTCAGTATTCAGGGAAAACTCAGAAACAAACTATTTTTCATGCAGTATTTATAATTAATAGTACACTAACCATAATAAACTGAAATTTCAGCTCAAACACACTTATATTTAATTATTCTTGATTTAATTAATAGAAGTCTAAACAGGTCCCCGCAGTTCGGGATCGAGGTGCGAGGCGGGCGGGCGGCGGGGACAGGATCGCTAACTAAGCACTATTGCCAATCGATACCCGCGCTCAGTTCGTACAGTTAACATGTATACTCAGATAGTATTTTTTCTGTTCTAAATTAAAATCTGTATTACTAACACTGTTAAATTGAACTTAGAGTAAAGGGATATAGGATATACTTCCGTTTGTAGATGTAAGTTTATGGCGTGTTAAAATAACTGTAAGTTTTTACTGAGAAGATGTTATACTGGTTCAGTTTTTTGTCGATGAAGCTGAGCGGCGGCCACGCGCGACTCATCACTTTGCTGGTGCTACGTCAGGTCACTCTCCTTTTCTCGATGTCCTTCAAATTAGCTTTGTAGGTCAGGTTTTCGTTAGTCTCTCCACGTGGTATTGTTGACGTACACGCAATGTAACCACCTGCAGGAGTTTTGTTTTCTTGATTCCGCCTCCTATTAGTGTCAGCCCATAAGCTGTCTTCCTTACGGCTGTGTTTTCGAAACCAAACAAAACAAATTCGCTACGAAAGATCTGTGGAGGATCTGTGAATCAAATCAGAGACAGTAAATCACCCAAAACTTGTTGCACAATTTCATTAATTAATTTGCACACATTACAGTCAATACCTATTAATACATTTAGTACAGTTTCAGATGCATTGCGTTCAGCACCAACGGACCAAATTGATCGATTGCCATAATTATCTTGTCTAGTCTAGTCTTACAGTCAATTACATTCGTCTGTCAGGTAGCTTTGTTTGAGGAAGAACGAGCCAGAAATAAAGCAAGTTAGTTATACCTTTAACATTTATACTTGTAATCGTTCTTATTTAATAATATTATAGCTGGCTTAGGAATCTAAACATTTTAGTTCCAACTAAAATCGATTGTTGTTTATAGTCAGAATTATATATATGTATAGATCATAAATATGTTAAAGTGATTGACCGCCTTCGCATTCCCTTTACATAGTATATAACGCAAATATATTTTATTTTATTACATCATAATGTAACATTCTAGAATTATCTAAGTTTATGGGTGCACATACAGAGATAGTTTCCACGTTCTGCAAATGTGAAAGTTGATATCAACAGCGAGAGAACATGTTATTTTTGTAATTTCAGGCAGCCATATTAACAATGCAAGTTCAGTGGCACCTTTCTCAACGCATATTCGAAAATATTTGTTATATGAGGCCCCTTGTTTTGAAGTTTAGCAAACAAGAAGTTATCAAAACTGTATGTAAAAATGGAAATATGGTGCTTTTCATTGCAAGCTCTTGTTGTGGGAGGTCGTCCATTGTCATGGGTACATAAAAGCTAGCGAGCTCTATAATAAAATATATAGTACAAAACTGCAGTAATGCTTGAAGAAGAATTTGAAGAAAGAATGTTGATAACTTGTATGCTTAATGGCATATACATGTCAGGACCAATGAAACTGTAACAGCTTGTAATATGTTTTCATGTTTTAACAAATAAAGAATTATTATTATTATTACTGACATTATAGCACTAGTAATAATCTCTATTTACGAGCTGGACAAAACATCAAAACATGACAAAAATAATTTACTTCAACATCGGAGGGTAACATAAAAGGACACCTGCCAAGTGGTATATTCTTTGCGAATTATCAAGAGGTACAGAGTAATAGAGAGCGTCGCTGTTGAGAGGCTGTGACGCCTGTGACTTCGCTCTCAACGTGGAATATCTTTTGTACGATTATAATGATCGAATATTTGAATATTTGTTTAACTGCGTGCAATCGGCGGGGCTCCTAGCAAAAGGGGTGATCAGTATCCTACTGTTTACCTATGCAAAATCTTGACGAGTACATTTTGCAGTCGTCTTCCCGCATGTGTTTTATATTCGTTTACTTCGGTCGGCCGAGTCCGTAATCGGCGCGCTGTTTGCGAGGGGAGCTCTGCTGACTGAGCCCCACAAATATATGTCGTAAGATTTAATAGACATGTAATGGATATCTGGATGACTTTTTAAGGATTTGTGCAAACCGAATATGTCATTTCTTCCTCTTGTAATTGGAATTTTATTTGTGGGATTTTTGGATCAGCGGCTCTTCCAATATTTTCGATGATTAGGGTTTCAGTTCGGATTCTGATATTATGTTCGGGTTATTATTTCACATTTTGTCGTAGAATTTATCGTAGATGGGTTGATCTGATTTGTGACACACTAACCTTTGTATTAAGTAACTAGGGTGATAATGTTACATAAGTAATTAGGTGTATTTAATACCCGCTTAAAAATTATGGAGGTATTAGGTAGCGATGTCCTCGTGGTGTCGGTGAGAGGCGGAGGCCCTTGACTGTGTGATTTAAGCATGATTTAAGTGAATTACGTCGCCCTCGGTGCGGCGCTGGTTCTTCTTGTTTAACGCGTCGATGACGCCGTGTCAAAGGCATTGTCTCATGCTCACTTATATGGAAAATAATTTTTGTTCCTGCAAGTATAAGTATCTAAAAACGATGAAAGGTTTTTAATACATACACTCGCTAGGTATGCTCTTACTTCTGACGTAAAATATTTTCCGTCTATCTATTCTAGAATTATGTCAGTAGATAAAACATTTCTATTTTTCCGATTAGAAATCGCATCAGTGTTTCTAAATATCCTTGAAGAACTTTCTTAATTTTTCTAATATGAATTTTGAAACTTAACATTGAATAATTTTGTTTATATCTTGTTTTTTATTGTCTTAGTAGGCTTTAAAGGTCCTGACGTCAAAAAATAATCAACTAACTTGTATTCACATTGTGTTTCACAAGTTCGATTCGAACGATTTTTATTGTGAAATGTAAATATCATTTATTTCATTTAAATTTGCGGTTATAACGGGTATTAGAAAGGTCGATTTACTCTATAGAGATAGAGAGGAGGAGGGTATAGAACGCTGTAGCCATGGGGAGCCACAAACCTGATTGTGGCCAACGAACCATACATCACCACACCATGCTACGCCACCTGTTCTCCTTATGGAATTTTTCTGGATATTTCAAGATATATGTTATGGTATTAACTACTTAAATGGAATAAATATCCAGGAATTTTCTGATTATTATGATGTACAATGTTCACGCCGAAATAGAATAGTTTATTATTTCTCCATGTAAGTCAATATGAAATGCGATATTGGCAGGATGTACCTACTAACTAAATGATATAAAAATTAAACAATAACTTGATACTGTGAACATAATCTTGAACTCTACATTCGGTTGCCGTGTATTGCTTAGAGCTGCTGTACAAATTTAAGTTTTGAGACAATAGCCCGACAGTTTATTTAATGTTATAATTTGTTTCTAATGAAAACAACAATGTAAGAGGATCATATTTCAGGCGACATCCTGTGCAATACTGGGAACGCCCGATAATATGCATCTCATTGAAATATAGGTACCCCGCTCAGGTGATAGAGTTCTTATAATTTATTAATTTATCGGTTGTTATTGCAAAGATAGTGATTGTTTCTAATGTAAGCTCCCCGAGAAAGTTGCTCGTTGCACGAACATGCTATTAACAATTATTATACCTACCTTAAAAATAATACCATTATATTCATACGCATTTTTTCAAAAGAAACATGAAAATATCTGGTTTGTAAACTCATATCTAACTGTATTTACAATTCTTGCCTGTTTTGGTCCTACAATTTCCTGTGCTTTTTAAATTAATAATATTCGACATTTAGTTAGTTTACTTTTTATTCGATATTTAGTTTTAATATTCGACTTCCTCGATTCGAATTTGTCAATACCATAAATAAGTAAGTAAAGTACTACAATTAGTAATGTATGCTTTTTCTTCAGTGTTATGGATAATCAACAGGACCTGGAAGAGCTTTGTTTTAAGATTTCACAGGAGTCAAACCGATACTCTACAAAATAGGTTTTGTGTCTACATATCGTCCTCAGCCTATATACGTCCCACTGCTGAGCACAGGCCTTCCTCATGGAGTAAAACATGAGGAGTATGGGCCGTAACACCACCACGCTGGCCCAATGCGGGTTGGTGGGTATAAACAGTCGCAATAGTGACCAAAGGCTTAACGTGCCTTCCGAAGCACGGAAAAGCTCGAGATCACAAAGTTTTGGTCACCCATCCACAGTCTGACCATGGCGAAGTTAGCTTTGTTTTCAATCGAAGGCCAAAGCGCACTAACCACTACACCACCGAGCTCCTGTCTACATATAATGATTTTCAATGTATTTATCTTGTACTGTCATGTGTACATAATACACAATCAAATATCACCACAACCAAGTACGGACATCGAATCGTCGGGTTACATTCACGAAAACATTGTCGGCGGATCGAGTTGCTCAAGCCCAAGGTGAATATTTCAAAACATCACGACATCGGAATCCTTAACTTATCGGCTGAAATATTACACTTTCAAGTACTGTCAGAAACCCATACCCATAAATAAACTGTACGCTTATAACCATCACAGATGGATTTGACAAATCATATTAGCTTTTATAGTGTTGTAATTACGGATCAAATGTAGCCGAAATACTTTTGAGTTTTTGGATCAAATCAATGTAAAGATAGAGTTTTATTTGTAAAACGTGAGTAATATGCCTTGTTACGTAGTTATTATAAGTTTAGTGCTTCATGTTTTTACCATGAGCACAGGAGCAAAAAAATTACTCTTGTGACGTGGTGGACCGATGATAAAGGAAAGGCTCAGGTCGTCACTTATGGGTATATTTATATAAAAACTCACGCACTAAAAGTGCCTTTGGAACCGATTCTATTGATATAAAATTCAAAATTAAATGATGAATTCGATTACTTGAGTTACAAAAACAAGACTTCTTTCGATCTAATAGATAGATTTCAGTTTATAAAATTATTATAACAATTATTATGAGGACAAGAAAGACGACGTACACATACACGACATAGGTGAGCCTCGTTACACTCTTATGCCATGAAGACGACAAATTCTTCAATTTTGGACACTTTATAAATGTTTTTTTCAAGTTGTTATAACCAAGCTTTAGTAAATATCTTGTAGCAGTAAATCTACAAATATTATGGGTAGTTTTTTTTTTCTTTAACAATAAATAGCTTGTAGAGTCATTAACTCTCTATGCCTCGTTACGTAAAGAACTACGTTCACCATAATATTATTATTTTTGAATATAAACACAAAACAAAATTTATCGGATAAAAAATACACAATTTTCTCCTTATTTTTGTTTTGTTTGCAAGGTTATTAAATCATACCGAAAATACCACTACGATAGGAAAAAAGTGCATAAAAGAAAATTTTATTTTTTTATAAATTTTTAATAAAAACTAATAAATAATATCAGCATCATTTGAAAACTTATATTGTTGAACCAGCTGCTAATTGTTATATGTAGACAGTAGGATTGCTAAATGATTGTTAACAAAAGCTTTTAACAGTAAAAGGTGTCTGTGTGATTAATTAAATCGAACAAGCGTTCAATCAGTGTGTGGTCTGCGTGGGTCGGTGGCAAGCATCAAGGAGGATACGCAATGCCACAGAGGGAACACACCAGAAAGACTAACTGAGCAATTGGTTGAATATTGCAATATTGGGTGTTATTTAAATATTTAGCAAAATATTCGAATTTTGGTCAGCAAAAAATACAATTGATCAGCTAAAATAACTAATTGGGCAGCAACATATGGGCAGCGGATATTTCTAATTTGTCAGCAAAATAACTAATTGGGCAGCAACTCAAATATTATCTCTGCTGCCAAATGGTTTAAAATACGTTTTGGTGAATATAATAAACAAAAACCAAATTATAATTAATCCCAAACAAGAACTCACTTTTTAGAAATTTTTTGCGCATTTTCATATTGTTCATATTTTGTATTTTATTGTTCTGCTACATTTCATATTTTTTTGAGATAAGATTGAGAAGTTTTCAACTTCGATTTTTTTTATTTTGTAGATAGAAGAATGTACTCGTTTTATCGTATGAGTTATACTGTGACTGAAAAGACAGAAGCTCACTCAAAACAATTGACATCTAATGACTCCAGTGCAATTTACAGATGCCGTAACGATCGAGACAGGGGGAACATTATCACAAATTACTTTGTATTTCGTACAATCATTCGGGATACGATTTGCTATTTATATATATTAGGTCCTTACCTATGAAATTGGTGTTTTGTATGGAGATTTTGGAGAATTCTGCATTTTCCATACTAAATTTTTTTCAGTTTTCTTCACAACGACAAATCCAAAGATAATAATATTTGGCATCTATCATTAGACAAGCTTTAGTTATATGTGTAATATCACACTTCATAAAAATTATTTATCGTTTTTAAGTGAATGCAAATAAAATGATGTATTCGGGAGGCACTTAAAAAGAGTTGTCTCCGTGTCCAATTTTAACACAATTAAACTTACAACAAATTATCAAAACAAATCAAAAGAGCTCAAAAATATAGTCTATTTTTAGACGAGGTAATTATTTTTTAGGAATACTCTGAATCTTAATAGTTACAGACAAAATACCAAGACAGAATAAAAACACCAATTTCATAGGTAAGGACCCAATATAAGCAATGACATTTTGTGGGAACTCTGGAACTCACGCTTACTGGTTCGGTTTGAACAATTATTTCAGTGTTTGATAGCCCAACTTCAAAGCTTATGATGAAATGTAAATTACGTAAATGTCTGAATTTCATGTTTTAATGAAAAGGGAAAACGAGAACCGTTCACTTTTCAACTCGATGGAAGTAACTATTTACAGATTTTTTGATTCGAAATATAAACCTCCAATTTTAGCCAGAAATGAGGGATCTGCAATTAATGTCAACCTGTAGAGACCACTTAAAATGTAAGCTAGCTTTATAATATTTTTAGAATTTGGAGCTTCAATAGATATCTGGAGTAATTTCAGTGATTTTAAGTAAAGCTAAGGAATGTGTAATAGGAAAATTGAGGAAAGCTATAAAGGCTATATAACACCACGCTTAGACTTAAACGAGCGGAGCACCAATAAAACGTGTTTCAAAATCAGAAATTTTGGTCCTTTGAGTGCATCCGTTTAGTGCACTGCGGAAGCGGTTAAAATTTAGCTAAAATAATGTTTGACAGAATAATTCCCCTTTAAAAGTTATAAAAAAGTCCGCGACAGCAAATGTTTATCTTTTAAGATTGGCTCACTATATGCTTACCAACATTGTTTTAAAATAAAGCATTATTGGCGAAAGTGTTTTTTTGTTATAAAAACGCCTCATTAAAAGAATACTACCAACCCATCTAACCCTTGGGTGTTGTAAAAGGCGACTCATGGACATAGAACTGCACAACCATCTAATAGCTTATAGCGGCGACGGGTTCACCATCTGTCACGCTGAGTGCAGTTACTGCTTGATAAAGCGCGGACTGTGGCAATGGACTGCTTTTGCGGTGCTTTTGCCTAGTCTCTGACTAACCCTTAGGGGATAGAAGTCGAAATTATATGTATGTATGTGTTTTTATAAAGATGGTATTAATCCTTATCCGAAAAAATATCAATGCAAGTTGCCAAAAAGGTAAACAAAACGAAGGAAATGTTTCATCTCTAAAATGTTTTGTAATAACTGTAGGTAATTGAAATCAATTGAAACGGACAACAATTGTTACCGTTAATTAAATTTACGTGCCAATGCCCAACTAAAAAGTGTGATTATTGAATAACAAATTCGGTAAGTCAGCTTTTTGTTTACCTTTTTGGCACCTTGGATTGAAACGTACAATAACTATTCTACCCTGTTGAAGTCATGAGCAAAAGCTAGTTAACAATAAAATTACAGTAGTATAAGTAAGCAAGAATTAATTTACAAGTTTATGTAATAACTATATTGTGGCCGTTTATATTATTATTTGAGCGTTTTGGGCTACCAGGATATCCGGTATAGCAATATTAGGCTCCCACCACATCATGGACAAAACATTGTACATATAGAGTTATTCACACATTAAAATAGTGTCTACTGAAATTACGAATACAAATTAAAGTAACATTGTTGCAATAAGGCCACCAATTGTGTCATCTAGGTTTAAGTATTTTATTTGTAATTTTCTTTCTGGTGTGCGCAGTAAAGAGTTTCATTATTATTATTATTGTCAGGAAATATTCGTACTTGTAACAAAGAAAAGTATTATTTATCTAGGTACATTAATTTATTAATTATGTATAAAATAACTAATTAATTAATAATTAAATAAGCCTAGATTTCATCTTTTATTATTTCTTAGACATAAACCACTTAGATCCCGTATTTTGCAATTAATTATTCCATATATTAAGATACCTATCCTATCCTTAGTTCATTTGAGATAGGTATCCTAATAAAATTATAGGTAAGTTATTATTCTCTGTATTTCGCAAGCGATGATGATTTTTTACGTAGGTAATCAATTATTTTATCTACAGTCAGCAAAAAATTATTATGTTAATTTTAACAAACAACGAAATTAAATTAAAATTGTACTAAAAATTAATTATATCTTCCTTTGACATTGTGTATTGTAGTGATCGCCCAACGGATTAAATTCAAGGTGATTTTTTAGCTTTTATGATAGATATTATATATATATTCCATGAGCTAAATGTAAAGATTCAAAAAAGTAGTAAAACGTTTTTCACGTCTTTTAGGGGTAATTAAAATAATTATTCAGTACTTACCCGTAGTGAAAGTTTTCATTGTAAATAGCTCAATTTCTACAGGAAGCGCTTCTAGCGGAAAGTAGTTGAAATCACATTTCCCATAGAAAATGACATTCTTAACGCAATTAAAAAAGTTGTGCTTTTTACAATGAAAACTTACCCTAGGGGTACTGTATAATTTTCACGGTGAGTTGTATATTCAATAAATAGAGATCAAGGTAAATTTTTTCACAATTATTAATATCAACTGTACATTCTTGTCTTGCAATAATTTGTGTCGTTATTGCAAAACAAATATGACTAAATGCGTTCAGAGGGCAATGACTCCGTAATATGGTCACGATTTTCATTTAATTCGTTTCAATTTTATGGAAGAATACATGAAAACATCGATGACTACACAATATTATGAATACATAAAGGTATATTAATACAAGCATAATTGATATGAATAAAGAAAAATGATTTTAAATTTATAATTCTTTTTAAATAATGTCAAGTACTAACAAAGATGTCATCCGGTATGTACGGCACCTTAATAAAATGGTTGCGAAACTGAGGCGCCGCGCTATACTATGGGCTAATACGGGGTTAATCCAATCAGGTAATTGGACTTGCCTTTATTCATTGACCGGGTAATGACTTTACCGGGAAAGCTACTGCTCCACGGCTTCTACACTTGCACAGTAGTAACAAAAGCTTCCTGGAACTCATGCAAACTCAGTATAGTATAACTATTAAATACCATTGCGCACATTGATACTAATATTAGGTCCTTACCTATGAAATTGGTGTTTTGTATGGAGATGTCTGCATTTTCCATACTAACATTTTTTCAGTTTTCTTCACAACGACAAATAAATCCAAAGATAATAATATTTACCGTGTATCATAAGACAACCTTAAGCGATATGTGTGATATCAAACTTCATAAAAATTATTTATCGTTTTAAAGTGAATGTAAACCAAATGATGTATTCGGGAGGCACTTAAAAAGAGTTGTCTCCGTGTCCAATTTTAACACAATTAAACTTACAACAATTTATCAAAATAAATCATAAGAGCTCAAAAAAATGGTCTATTTTAAGAGGAAGAGAGAGGAAAAATAATTACCTATTATTTTTTAAGAATACTCTGGAACTTGATAGATACAGACAAAATACTTAGAGAGAAAAAAAACACCAATTTCATAGGTAAGGACCCAATATTATGGATGCGAAAGTAACTCTGTCTGTATGTCAGTCTCGCTTTCACGTCAAAACTACTAAACCGATTTAATCGAAATTTTGTACACGTTTTTTTTTGCATTTGGTAAAAGTTGCCTTTCTTAGACTAACAAACTGTCTAAAGCCTGAGAAAGGACATTTTTATCGCGATATTTCCAAGGGAACGTGTACCACGCGGGTGAAACCGCGGGAAGCCACAAGTTTATTTATAATTTTTTTATTGAAAATTTTTAATTCATAATTTTTATGCAAATCTGATTCTCGTATTTATATGTTATTAGTTGCGAAGTGAGTATGAAAGAAAAACTATATTGGAAAATTATTCTTTAAAATTCTTCTCTACTATAATGTAAGTAATATCGCGATATACTCTAATAATATCTCTGTAGCTAAACTATGCTACATAAGCTACTATATAAGCAATACTAAACAATTAAAAGCATTGATTTAATATTACTCTCTATCAATTAAAGTATCACATTTAAAATTTTTGTAGACGACATAAAAAAATAGAACTTATAACTGTATTGTCTTTGACTCCTATCCTCCTGTAACATGAAATTTAGCTATTGTTCAGGCTATATTGACGAATTTTTGAATATTAAATGTGTTCGCTATTGTTCTTTGCTAGTAAAATTAGACAAATTAAAGGTATTAGGCGTGCCCCGTCACTCATAGGGCGGGCAGATCTTCATTTGCGCCGGGGCGGCTCCGCTGATCCGCTGACAGTGACGGCTGACACTCGTTAGTGTCATTGGTCACTAATCACTGGCTGACAATAATGCGCTTTTGGGGAGTCATTATTGGGAGTTTGCTATTAAATGCTTCTATTTAAGCACCGTAAATTGGCGCGTACGTACTCTACTCGTACTGGCTCTACTTACACGTGTAAAATCAAGCGATGTTTTTTACATTTTGTTTGCAACTAAAGACTATTAGATTTAATAAAACACACTTAGAATATTAATTCATGATAATTACAAAAAACTGCTTTTTAGTTTTACTGAAACTCAGTGCTACAGGTGGAGATCGATCCGGCGACCTATTGATCGTAAAATATCTTTGTGAAAGATTGTAAAAACCATATAGTTTGCAAAATTTTATTGTCTCACCCATACATTTGCTATGCTACTACATTTAAATGTTACAGCGAAAATGTAATATCAAAACAATTGTGCAAGCGCAATGACAATGACGAGGATGGTGTAAAGCAGGTAAATGCCAGTCATTTAATAAAAAGTCCATTAGTCAATATGGGAATATTGTACGTATGCCTAAAAAAACCTGGTCTTCCATTTTTTACTCTAAGCTTAAATACCAAATACGTACTAATTTAATAATAAAGTGAAAAAAACATAAGTAGTAGTAGTATCATATAAAAAATTTATCGAGTTTTCAATATTTTGAAATGTTGGTAGCACAACTCCTGTAATATTTAATCGTTTTCTTCTTGTTGATCTTATGATTGAATGTCATTGATAGTAATAAAATTGGAGCATTGTTCCTTATATGTATAAGTAAGTACAAACATAATGTGTAAGCAAGAACAGGTTAGCAATAAGTATGAGCCAAGTTTTATGAAAAAAAATCTTTTACTGGCAGCAATAATTTTATACGTCATTTTCAGAAATGTCGTCTGTGACGTATTTTTCGCTAATGTTAACTATAGAAATAAGACCACACGCCGATGTAGCACATAATGGTTAAACATACCGACGGTAAAATTGTACAGTTGTTTTGACATTATTAGTTTATACAGTAATAAAATATGGCAAACTAGGAATTTGGAGTGAATGTCCGAAAATATGATTCTTGTCGCCAACATTAAAATTAATAAATGGTATACGATAGTAATACGATTGAGGAAAAACAATATTAAAATATTTTTTGTGTTGTAAAGAAAACAAGTTTTGTGCGCCTCCAGAACAGGTTTTATTTCCTTGGTCAGGCTATATTATTTTTCAATTTTTTTAAAAGCACTGACTTATGAGAATATGCAGATGGCTTGCTCTAGTAAAATCTCTTAATTGTTAAAAGTTGTCTGGAAGTATCTCAGGTTTCCAAAGAAATCTTATGTAATGTATATCAACAGATGGATATACTAAACCTCCGATATATTTCAAATAGATAAATTAATTTATGAAAGAAGAACAATAACAGAAGAAATAACATCTTCAGTAACCATTGGAAGCAGCTACGAGGTTCCTATTTTGTCTCGTAGGGTGTTATTTTTGGGGCAAGTAATAGTAAATAATTGAGAAGAAACGTTAACAATAAATACAATTTGTAAAACTTTGTTCTTGGTAGGTATAACATTTATAATAATTACATATTAAAATTGTCTGGCTGCTTTTTGCATAACACAGAGAATAATAAATGTATAATGATTTTTGTAGACAAAAAATATCATCAATTATTTTTTTGTTTAACGGTTAACGGTTTGTTTTTAATATCTTTCTTTCCGTTTTTGCATTTTTTTGCGCCGCTCAATTGTACTTTTCATTTTCATGGAACACAGTTTTGAGAAGAGTTCGAATTCTATATACCTATCATCCCTAATTCGTTGTAATTAACAAATGAGATTAGATCTAGTTAAATAATAACGAATTCCAAGAAAAAAATTAAAAGCAACTTCATAACGTTGTCAGTAGTTGCCGATACATGCAGGGCCGGATTAACCATCTCGGGGCCCCAAGGCACATCTCGTCAGCCCCCCCCCCCCTTTTTCATACTGTCATGTAAACCAAAGCAGTAATGCCAACGTTACGAAAATGAATTAAGTTCCACAATACCGAAATATGACGATTGAATGTGTAAACCAAAATAAGGCGAAGTTTTGAGGTGGTTTGAGTTTTGTTGCATAAAAATAATCTTAAATATATGTTTTTTTTTTAAATTTTTTATCGGGAGTGCTGGTTCCTAGTCATAGTGGGCCCCTAGGCACTGGCCTAAAGTGCCTTATGGATAATACAGCACTAGATACATGATAACCGTCCTTAACACAAATCTGACACAGACAGATCACATGGGGAGGACCACAAAGAGGTGGAACGACGATCTGGTTAGAAGAAGAAGAAGAACAAGAAGAACGAAGAAGAAGATGCAGGTGGCGCAGGACCGGTTCTTTTAGAGATCATTGAGGGAGGCCTATGTCCAGTAGTGGACGACAATAGGCTGATAGATAGATAGAACACTGATCTATAGTGTTCCACTAACATTCCTGATATTATTTTCAATAATACCTTTAACCTTTACGTTTTCCATAGATAAATAGTTCAATTGGTACGGCAAGCAGGTTAGTAAGCCGGTAGTTGGTGTAGTAACGACGAGGGTTCCGCATGCTCGCGTGACGGACAAATTGGCTTCGTTTGCCGCCGACACCCTGACGCGACGACAATCTTATCCGGCTCGTTTGCTTAGTATTTATTATTATTGACTTTTATGATAATCTTTGAAATGATATTAAAATCTACATCTATTATTTTGAAGTATTTTCGATCTTTGTATGAGTGCGTGTACTTTAGCACAACATTGGCACCTAATTATTTGAAATTAGAGTTACAGTAATTTCCTGCTTTCCCTCTCTAATGAGAAATAAGAATTAGTTTACTAAAAAAGAATAAATCTATATCTAACAAAACATCATGGGCATATTAGAATCAGTAAACAGGCATGTAATGATACCGATCCATTACTAAATTATCTCAGAGAGGAACGCAATAAATACAGATATCTGTCTGTATTGATGCAGCGGAGACAATATTTACTGGACTCCACCCCATGCCTGCCGAACGGAAACTTATAGTTTTCTTGAGGCGCCCGTCGAATAAAATACTGCTGGCCGGAGCATAAATCAGCCGGCTTATACGCAAAGCGGTAGACTCCTTGTTAGGACACACTTCTAAAATGTTTCGTAGCAGTTAAAGCTTTCACAGAAGAATTTTAGAGTTGGTGAGAAGCTCGGCTTATGATTTGCATAGTGGATCATATGTTTTGGCTTTTGTTATTGAAAACAAATAAATTTTCGCCGTGGTATATCCTTCGCAAAAAAGGCAGTGGTAGCCGAGTTGGGACGGACGGGGCACTACTCGTTCGAGAGGCCGCGGGAAACGCGGGTTCGATCCCATTGCCTGTATCACTGAATAAAACTTATGTAGAGTTCGTTGTGAATATCGCTTGCCTCATATTGTGCCCGGTGCATGGCAACAAGCTCGCCACCTGTTACATGGGGACCTAACATATCTGGCGAAATGTAGGTGTTTAACACTTCTGCCTACCCCTTGGGGGAAAGAAGCGTGATAATATGTATTGTGATTACAGTGATGATATGGATCTCGGGTTCTTTCATGCTTCGAAAGGAAAGTCAAGTCAACTTTCCTACATGAAAAAAACACACACACAAGGTGTATGAGCTTCATCACTAGTAACATTCATTCAGTAGGTAACATCCACACCACCGCCCAGTCCAATTCATTTATAATGTGTCTTCCGAAACAGGGAGGAACTCAAGAACACAAAATGTCGGTCACCCATCCAAGTCTAACCACAGTGGAAGTAGCTTTGTTTTCAAAATCGAACCCAAAGCTCTTACCATTGTGAAAGTTTATGTATTGTCTCTCCAATATCGAGTCTAGTAGTTTTAGTATCCCGCCCCGAGCATAAATCAGATAGCACGCCGCACCCGGCGCGGTGACGCCGCTCCGCTACATTTTAATAACAGGACTCCTGAGCCATAAATGGTCACTGACAGATTTTATTTCAACTCATATATTACGTCCAGTCGTGCACGTGGAGGTTTTATTAATCTTCTCCAGAGTAAAATAACATCCTTGGACTTTTGACATATTTTCAAAAAGTTGAAATCACTGAACTTTCAAGATCGTGTCTGGGTCGAGTTGAGAAAACAATTCCCTAGTATTGCTTGCAGGCAAATTTCTGAAACAATTAAATTAATTCATAATTTGTAAATTTATGAGTTATGGGGATATAGATGAGTTATGGGTCAGAAATCTATATCGAAGAAATAGATTTCTGACCCACCATAATGTCATTTTTCCGTAGCATTTAAATGCAAGCAAAATTCAAATATACAGGTTTCCTTGGAAACGTACTTAAAAACGTCCTAAGTGCAATATACGGTTGTAATCGAAATATTGTCAAAGTGGGTCATGAATTTGGTCGATTGTACCTCATTAAACATTGACACTGTTAAAGTATTTAAATATTGTGAAAATAAATAGTTCAAAAATTATATATTCAGATAAATTATGTCCCAAATATGAGAAGAATCTATAAATAATCTCATGGTGGGTAGTGCAGGTTTGCGGGCAGTTACGATCGCCGCCACATAACGACGAGGGTGCCGCGGCCGCAGCTGTTTTTTACATCGTCTCTTACAACCTCTACCAGAAACGATTCGAATTAAAGAAATGAGTGGAGATTTCACAAGCCAGTTCAACTAATATATAAATGTTATTACAGCAGTGAACTTCTAGAATAATTTGTTGCCTACTACCACAGAAAACAATAAAAAACTTTTAATAAAAGCAAGCTTGGATCGAAGTTTGGTATTAATAAATGCTGGCAGTAATGGCGTCATGACATATGAGCCATTGACACGAAGAAGAAGAATAAAGGCTTATAAAAATTGATAACGATTTAATTCATTGTATAGTCATCTACAAAACTTCATATTTTATTGTCACATTAATTTGTACCAATAGTTTCTTTCTACAGTCATGATTTGGGATGATGTAGTGCTCTTCATCAATACTAACACATTTCAAATGCTTCAGGTTGTGGGAGATTTTCCTCTATCCTAGCATCTCGTCTCCCATAGACAATAACAATTTTAATATCAAAATGGGAAGTAATTAATTGGGCAGCTATTTCATTATTTGGTGAGCAACTAAAAGGTCAGCCGAAAAATAATTTCGGCTGCAAACAAATATTTTGTATCAATTCCTAGGAAATGTATTCTGCTAGATATGAGGTAAAGGTAATTTTTTATGACCCTTAAAAACAACATTTGTGTAGATGAAACACATATTAAACAATTAAGCAGCACATAAAACATTTAATTAGTTATTTTTCTGACAAATTAGAAATATCTGCTGCCCATGGTTGCTGCCCAATTTAGAAATATTTGTTGTCCATAAGATGCTGACCAATTAGTTATTTTAGCTAACCAATTGTATTTATTTCCTGACTAAAATTGGAATATTTTGCTAACCGTTTAACCGTTTAAATAACATCCTATAAAAATTAAGGATTGATAAAGCATAAGGTCGTAAGAAGTTCAAAGAAAAAAAAATGCGACAATGTTTACATCTGTAACGAAAAACTTTTCAGACGAGCTCATACATTCAACAGATTTTTTTTTTCTCGACGCATCTATCGCATCCCTTGTCCTATACTGACCACAGGCATTACAATAAAAATATTAAAAACCGTATAAGTAAGAGCGGAGGTCGTCGGCAGTTCAGCGCAAATGTCGCCGTGGACACTTACATTATTCGCCACGGCGCTGCGGGAGGGGACTGCCCCCGGCCTATTATCTCAATACTTTAGATAGTCACCCGACATTCCGAAAGTCCGATCGCCGAAATCACCGACCATTTGCCAAGATCCGATTAGTCATGATTGTGTTTGTGTTGCTACTATAAAAATATAATCCCACTGCGTGCGAGCCAAGCGGAATTGATGGCCGAAGACGCCGAAAAGGATTGAGACTTGTCAAAGGACATAGGATGCAGACTTTGAAAGATTTTCTTGGAATTTAATCTGTTGCTAAGATGCTTCTGGAAAATTAATCTGCTGGATTATTTTACTTCGGTGGCTTTGAATGATTCGGTCACTTTATAGAAATAATTGACATGGGTTTCATCTTATGTAATATAACAGACTTTAGAACTTAATTATTAACAACTGAAAAAAGTACTGTAAGGTTGTGTTTTTATTATTAATGGAGGTAAAATTAACAAGAGATCTTTTATATTAGATATTTTATAGATTTATAATATATACATATAATAAAACTGAAGAGTTCGAATGTCTGTACTGTACATAGAAAAAAATTGCTAAAACCAAGTCAGGGGGACGTAAAAAGAGGGAAAATACCAAACAATGTTTTATTTTCATTTTTTGTTTCTCTGTCTGTTTGTCTTTTTGTACGAGCTAATCTTCGAAATGGCTGGACCGATTTCAATGAAATTTTGCATGGACCTTATATCCCTGGTCTTATCTTAGAAATTTTTCTTTCCGGGAAATTAAAGGGTTCCCATGAGATAGAGAAAAAAACCATTGTAACCGCGAACGAATTCGCGGGCAACAGCTAGTGCTACATAAAATGTTCTATGAGACGCGTAGAAACATGATTGAAACATTTCTGCCCCAATGAAAAATTGAACAATCAATAGTGCGATTGATGTAGAATCGTTCCGGTTGGTGTCCTCAGTCGTATGAGCCGTTCTGGTCCATTGTGCTCCGTTGTAACCCCCGCCGCCACCACTACCAGCTTCGCCATGAACAAAAACGAAGCTGTTTTCTAGCCTGTTTAATTTTAAAACTGATTTTTGTTTTAGTCAATTAAAATCTAGCTATTGTATAAATAAATAATCGCAAGCCAATATTAATACAAAAAAAATACCATGAAATTTTTTTTAGATAATTTGTGATTACAAAATAAATGGATACCATGTTCCAATACATAAAATGTATGGTACGAATATCAAGCAGTAAAAGAAAATAGAGCCTATATTTTTAACTTTGAGCATCAGATTATTGACTCTTTTCGATGAAACCCTTTCGGTCGGTAACGAAAATTTACGATTTTTGCCAATTGATTTTAAAGCTAGAATGATAACTTAGTTAGTTTTGAATAAAATAAAAAAAATATCAGCATTCCTTAATATAAGTTTAAAGAGTGTTAGGTACCGTATGTAAACTATTATGAAATAGAAATATTGTACAGTAAATATTATGACACAATATGTCACTCAAATAGTGACTTCAAAAATGCCGGAGACCCTTTGCTCTGTCAAATTCAATCGCAATAACCACAAATTGTTGAAGGCACAAAGAGTTCTCCACGTTTAAAATGACATTAGCGTCACACTGAGACGTGCTCCCGAGCAGTTGCTCCAACCGCTCCGAACGTACACGCTCCGACGAACCCTGATCCTATCATAACGCAATTGCATATCAGTTCCCTTCTACTATGACACAGTTCCCCATGCACAAAACATCAAATCCCCAACCTTATTCCACTACCTCTAAGCGCCATATTCTCAATGAATCCGTACCATGAAACCTTGTAACAGGATATCGGCGAAAATCTGTAGATATTTACGTTGATAGCCTGGAAGCAAAGAAGTGGACTATATACGTGAACTCTATCGGGGACGATCATAATGCCAAGCTCTTTATTTTCTTGATAAATTTCTCGTACCTATGGAATATAAGCACCAGAAGGAACGGAGTCTTATGTTGGTTTAAGTTTCACCTATATTTATACCGAGTATTAATACTCGAATAAAAAGAAATTATTAATCTATTTGTATAGTGGTTATTTTTTTTAATAACTAATTATTAATAACAGAGCAAATTATTAGTTGACATTAGAAATTTAAACTCAACTGCATGATGACAATGTTATTCATATTTTTATTGGGTACTTAATATTGCTTAAAACACAAAATAATATGCAAAATTACACCAATTTATTTGATGTTAAATATGTTTGGAGTCTAGATTTTAAGGCAGCTGCGGCACAATAAAAACAGCATATCCACCTTCGCCGTGTCGGTCAGCATAGCGCCTTAGATAATCTTTAAATTATTACTTATTATAATATTAACCTATAATTTATCTCGATTGAGCTAAAATAGTTGTTTATGTAACTGTCACATAATAAACCTAGGTTATTAAAACACGAGGGTGGTCTTAAAAAACGAGCCTTGGCCAGTTTTGCTAATAGTACGCGAGTGTTTTAATACCGAGTTATGTGCAGTTACATACACCACTTTATCTACACTCATTATTCAAAGAAATAAAACAAAACATTTAATTAATTTCTTTATTTTTGACTGTCTGAAAACATTTTCCATAGTTTTGTGCGTTGTTAAGAAAAATAAGTGTTGTATAATGGTCATTATGTTACAGTTTCCATTTTAAAAATTTTCGTTCTTATCAACTGTGTTAAAAAGTATGAGTACGAGTCTGAGTTCATAATTCGAACATTATAACATGAGTGTAGATAAATGATTTTTAAATATTACTTGCCTACCTCTACATACATTTAAGCTCCTAATACTAAAACAATTCCTGATAGTTTAAGAAACATACTCTATGTACTACCAGGAAACGTTTTACTAATAAAAACAATTTTATGAAACACCTCCAAACACTTCTCTATTAACAAAACACGCCTATATTTTTGCTTTTTATTATTATTAACCTGTCCTCAGTCTATATACTTCCCACTGCTGGGTACAGGTCTTACAGGACTTAGGTACTTGAAGAGTATGGGCCGTAACACCACCACGCTGGCCCAATGCGGGTTGGTGGGTATTTACCTCAATTGTATAATATTGTACAGAACACACTACTCATACATAAACTCATATCGTATATCATTAATGAGCGAAGTATATTAAAACAATTGGGAAAAAATAGGAAAAAATATCCACAAATCCCATAAAGTATCCCCCTAAGCCCGCGCTCACCGATAATCCCTTTAGCGAGGGAAAAACTTCAAAAGTTAGTGCGAGGGTCCAAATTTTTGATCTCTATTAAATTGTTTCAAATGGTTTAACTTGTCGCGGCTCAATCAGTGCGCCCGCTTGCTGTTTCACGCTCTATGCCTCGAATACTGATGCTGAAATTCACGCGTAGCGCCTCTGCCGCCGTGTCAAAAGTTATGCAGAACATTTTTGAATAAACTACGTGCGCAGGAATTTTCTTCTATACAATGCCTTTATTCGGAGTATGTGTTTGAACGATATTAAATTGGCAAGCAAATAATTTAAAGAAACTTTTTAAGTCTCTGAAAATTTCTTATGATCAATAAAAGATCAAGGATAAATCGTTAAATTCCTAGGATCGATATGAGGGTAAGTTTATTTTTTTATGACACCTAAAAACAATATTTGGGTAACATATGAGCATAGTGGCAGGGAAAACATTTGCGTTGCTGCCCAATTAGTTATTTTGCTCACCAATTAGAAATATCTGCTGGCCATAAGTTGCCGACCAATTAGTTATTTTAACTGACCAATTGTATTTTTTGCTGACCAAAGTTTAAATATTTTGCTAACCGTTTAAATAACACCCTTTTAATAATGTTACAAAATAAAATTAATAATAACGTTGTATTTAGTAGAGTACATTTTTAATCTACCTATTGCTAGATTAAAAATGATGAACATTTGCAGGGTTTTATGCCTTTACTTTAGACATGAACTGATCGAATACAAGCTCACAAACGCAACGCAAAGCTTCACAAAAATACATGAAAATTTATTCTGATTGAAAGCAGTCACTAACGGAATAAAATAAAATTAGCACAGATATTTAAAGATGAGGCTATTAATATTTTATCTGAGATATAATATTCCATGACCATAAATCTGATGTAGTCGTAGGTGGAGGGTCGCATCAGGTTGATTTATTCACTGGTGATATTTTATAGCGCAGTTTGTTCCGGCTACGCCGATTGTGTTAGGGCGGCGTTCCGTCACAAAACGCCGCCCTTACTGAGGAAACTTTCGTCTCTCTGGCTTTTATTTTATGAAATCTATTAAGGCTTGGATTTTTAAATATTTTTATTTATGACCAGTTATTTAATTAAATTATAACGAATAACGTTAATTTACTTATTAAAATAAATAATGAATGAGTATAATGTGTATAAACACATTGAGTTTAATCTGTATAAAATAAATGAAGATAATTTGATTTTTTAAAATTAATTTTTAGGTAATATTAAACGAAATTTGAAATAGAAATATTATTGTAATCAAAATACAATGTAACAGTTTCCCCTTCGAAGTCAACAAGTCCTCCCGCGCATTCGATTAATAAGTCCCATAACTGGTGCTCAAAAAAAATATATTTTACACTGTCCCCCAATTTTTTAAATTGCGTGAAATTAAATTTAGAATATACTTTTTATCCCTCTGAAGTCTGACAAATAGCCGGGAGCCGCGCGGCGCGATTTAGTCACGGAGTAATTGGTTTTTTAATGCGCGCCCGCGAAGTACCACCTTCCGCTTTATCAAGTGAATACATTATCAAATCGTTAGGCCGCGGTCGGGCGACCCCTGTGCTATGAATAAGAATCAAACGCTTGATGTTCACACAGAGCACCACAACATGAGGGGTACCAAATTAGTGATTCCGCACAAACGTTACGCGTTTTAACGGTTAATAAATACAAATTAAACAATAATACTTACATTTACGTATGATTTAAGAGAGTCGGTGCGACTTTTAATTATGAGGGGATTCATTTCAGTGGTTTGTTTATTATAAACTACGTAACAAAATATATAGCAGTTTTAATACGGATGCTGGATGAAAAAGATAGTCATTAGCATTAGAGTAACCTTTGCGAGTATTTTCATGCTTTAATTACACGTATATACAGAGAAAAGTCAAATAATTGAGGGTCGGTTCAAATCTCTTTTTTTAATCGGTAAAACTTAATATTTTGCAACAATAACAGAACCATTCAGCCCATTAGATTTTTTTTCTGTAGCATTAAGATAAATACTTAAATATACAATAGGTACTGGCAATTACAGGCAATTCCATAAAAATACAACATCCACTGATACTTGAAACATTTCTCTTCATATAAAATATACTAATGGTTTAGGGTGTAGTAAATTTGATCAGATACAGATGAAAAAAAGTGTTAGATTTATTTTATGCGGTAGGGTTCCGTTTCATCTTTAATACCCTCTCGTCTGTGAGCTCTGGCTGAAATCTGCCAAGACAATTGATTTTCTATTGTGAATAGAAACGTCAGACATGTTTTTTTTGTGTTTTTATTTTTCTCATTAGCTCTATATTAAAGACTCAAAATGTAGATATTGTGAAAATTATGAGATGTTTAGAGTATTTTTTTAAAAGTTTCTATTTACTTATTTATTATTATTTAAACGCACATAAAAGAAAAGCATTACTTCGTACTATATTCAGAGTAGACAGCTCCCGACCAATATTTGACACAAATGGACATGTGCACTCCTCACAAAAACCATCTCGTCATCCAAGTCACGTAGCGGGTTACGTTCGATCCTCTGTCTCTCAGTCTCTGTTACTGCGTACGGGGACTATTGATAACGACTCGACAGATACGAGTAGCCCCGACGTATCGTAAACTCGTGTTCGTTTTATGAAAGTATTAAAGGAAGATCGTTGCGACAAAAGCTTAAACGCTTTATTAAAGCGGCGACCGTAGTTTTAAAATCTGTGATGGGAAACATGAAAAAAGCGTGGCGGAACTATAACCCTTGTCGTAAATATACCTAGACCGAGTGGAGGAGGAAGCGCGGCTCTGTCTCCGTGGTTAAGTGGCCCATTCGCGTGCAAACGAGCGCGCACTCTAAATATAATAAAACCCCTTTACTAAGTGCTCGGAACTGTACTACCAGCGACGAAGATAACACGAACCTCGATTGAAGGTCGTGGGATAACTCTAGTGATATAGTTTTTATAAGAATTATATTAGTTCTAATCAAAATAAATTGCAAAACAAAATTGTGTCTTTTCGACATCAAATTATGGAAAAAATCGATATAAAATTTAAAGTAAATATCATGGACAGAATTTTTTTTCACAAAGTTTGTACCTATTCATATAAAGTCACATTCTCAAGTAGCCATTTTTATGCAATAATATCAATTAATCCAGAATTGGCAATATAAAATATTCCTTAGTGATTGATATATGCGAAAAAACTTTACATTTATTTATTTCCGCATACTTCCCAATTGGGAATAATAAGTAAATCCGCTGCAGGGTGCGATAGTATGCGCTCCGCGTCGCTCGGTTCCTTCCCGCCTGATTGTATTACCGAGCCAATAGAGAGCGGTGTGCTCAAATCATTAGCTGACCGCTGTCGCCCAGTGTAAACTGTACCTAACTAACCGAAAGTCACACTTCCGTAAACGAATTTTTATGTAGCCTAATATTATTGTGGATTTTAAAGCAATGAGTTGAGTAATGCAAATTTTCATATCATTTATAAAAAAATGGTTTGTAATTTGTTTTATAAAACAAATCTTACTTTGGAAGACAAATGCCAAAAATAAACAAAAAATTCTGATGTAAACAAACCGACTTAAATGACAAAGTAGAATAAGAAAACTGTTTTCTAGTGCATTTTTTAATTTGAAACGTTCTGACCTGTAAAACGACTCATTGCAAGAAAAATAATTATGTTAATTTGTTCAAATATTATAAGACTTTGAAGTTAAAAGGAGAATCTAGTTAAAAAATAAAAATCTTTATCACTGTGACTAAGTTTACCCTATTTGTGAATGAATGATGCTGGTTTCGTTGTTTACAGAAATCAGGGAGCAGGAAGCGCAAATATCGTAACATTCAAAAGATGATACCCGTATTTCCTTTTATTTGTGATTGGCGCCTCTAGTTAACGGGAACACGGGGGAAATAATATAAAATATGTCGTTAGGCAATTGTGAGCCGCGTCTCCCCGTCGCGCGACGCGTCGCCCTCGCTAACAAGCAGCCGCGATAGAACACATCCTTAACTCTTAAAGGTAAATTGACAACAATGTACCTGACAGCTTCCGTATTGGACAGCTTGGCACAGAAAAAAAAATGTCTTAGTTCATTCAATGTTATGGCTAGCCCATCGCCCACACTGGCTTTAATTTTTTTTTTAAAGTAATTACTCGAGACGGAATTAAAAAGAGCTTTTTCTGGTTTTTTAGAGACCCAAACAACCTACTTCATAATTATTTTTAAGCAGATCATTTTATATGCTTTTTTAATTTGTATTCACATTGGTAGCAATTAATAATTCGATGCTGTATTATAAGTTGTTCTTCTTCCTGTTTACGTAATGGTATGCACAGACTAGTGAAACACAACATAAAAGCAATGTAACATGAATGGAGCATTTACACTGAATTTGCGATGTTTTGTACGGCAAATTCTATCACATTTCTATCAGTCTGTACACCACAATAAAGTGGGAATTTAACATTTAGGGTGAGGTTTTCGATCCGTAGTCATAGTGACTATAATAGTTAAATTCTAGACCAATAGCGTCAATGGAAACGCCAAAATGTAAGACGTCATCTTGACAAGTTGTTAAAATTGCAATAAAAATTCAAAGCAATATACATCAGCTGCGCCGCCAGCCGCCATGTCTAATCCCAGCATCGTCTTGTAGTTAAATTGTCTAGGATTACATAACTTTAGTTACATTTGAAAATTCGACTACTGGACAAGCTGTCATATCACGACATCATTATGTTTTCGCTATTGGTCCATATTTTAACATACTTTTTTTTTTTTTTTTTTTTTTTTTTTTACCCGGGGTAATGGCCGACCCATTCCAGGCTTCGGGGAAAGACCTGGTTATGTGGGGCTCGAACCCACTAAACCCCCCGGGGGCAACTCCTCTACCGCTTCTTTCGGCACTGGGGACCCAAGTGTGCACCAGTGCCGATGCGGTTGGGCCTTCCGGCCCTCCGCTAGCTTGTCCCTGGAGGGGGACCAGCCGCTCCGTGCCACGGGAGCGGCTGCTGACGAGCCGTGCAATGCGGGTGGCTGCCTCCGAACCAAGGACCCCCGTCCCGTCACCCGCTTGGCCCTGGGCTCAGGCAACGCCCCGAAGGGAATTGCCGTCATTACCCTGTCAAAAGCTCGGTCGCCGGGCAAACGCCCCGACGCGACCACGACTGCCGGGCATATGCCCCGATGCAGTCCGCCACCGGGCAAATGCCCCGACGTGGCTCCTTCGTCATAGGTGCCGGGCAAATGCTCCGACGCAATCCCGCCATCGGGCAAACGCCCCAACGTGGCTTTTTATCCATCCGTTCGCTCAGATCGGCCCATCCTGCCGTGCGTATGCGCGTCTCCTCCGCCCGCCTCTACGGCGTCGACATGGGTCAGACGTAGGGTCATCCTCCCTGGCCCGCTCCGACTCTTCCTTTTCTGTAAGGACGGCTTCAGCGAACGAAGCTATGGCCTCCCAGCACCTCTCACTATCAACCATAGCTTGAACAACTCTTGGAAGCGAGAGGTCCGTTCCTATCGCGCGCATCAGTGCGGCCCGTTCGCGATCAAAGTGCGGGCAGTGCTCCAGGGTATGCTGCGCGTTGTCTTCCTCGTTTCCACACTGAGCACAGGTACGGCTGGTTTCGCGTCCGATACGATATAAGTACCCGCCGAAGCAGCCGTGTCCACTCATCACCTGTGTCAGGTGGAAAGTTAGCGAACCATGCTTGCGTTGCACCCACTTGTACAGTAAGGGTCGAAGAGCCTCCAGGGTCCTCACCCCATAGGTGGCATTCCCGAGTCTCTCCGCCCATTCAGCCAGCATTACCTTCTTCGCGTGACGCCTCACTCTCTCGACATCAATGGGCGTGTTGCTCCTAATTGCATTCGCCTTAAGGTGGTAAATTTTGCCGAGGACTAACGCCTCCATTTCCCACGGAGGGGTTGAGGCGAGGGCGCAGGCAGCGTCGAAGCCAACAGTACAGTAGCCACGGATAATTCGCGTGGCTGCGATCCTCTGTGCCTGTCGGAGTTGTGTGCAGTTCCTAGCCGACAGGGCGTCCACCCAAACTGGGCTCCCATAGAGCGCCATGGAGCCAAGAACACCCGCGTACAGCTTACGGCAGGTCTCACTGGGACCACCAATGTTTGGTAGGAGCCGCGAAAGTGACCCAGCGGTGCCGACTAACCTCTTCTTTAGCTCGCGGAAGTGCTCTTCAAAGCTAAGCGTGTCGTCCACTATGAGTCCCAGATATTTCAGGGAGGACGACACCTCGATTGTGGTTCGCTCGACTTCGATAACTAGTCCTGGAGTGCGCCTTGATCGCGGGGGCCGGAAGAGAATGGCCTCCGTCTTGTGTGCTGCAACCTCCAGTCCTAACCTCTTTATACGTCCTATAATCAGCTTGGTGGCCGCAGATGCTAGTGCAGCAGCGTATCGTGGATCTTTCCCCCTGGCCGTGATCAAGGTGTCATCGGCGTAACACACCACACCCATACCTGGTAAGCATGAGCCCTGAAGCGCCCAGTCGTACCCGATGTTCCACAGGAGGGGTCCTAACACCGACCCCTGTGGAACACCGCTTGTCATGCGACGCCTTTGGAGAACTCCGTTGCGACCAGCAAATAACACTTCTCTCTGAAACAGATAGTCCGTGACAACCCTCCTCAGATATGACGGGACATCGAAAAACCGTAGCGCTTCAAGAATGGTGGCAAAGGGGAGAGTATTGAAAGCGTTTGAGATGTCTAAAGACACTGCTATGAGCGCCTCTCCCCCTTGCCGCGCCTCAAGAACGATTTTTTTGAGGACCGAAATCGCATCGACTGTAGAGCGATGCTCCCGAAAACCGTACTGTGCGTCTGACAATTTGTGCCGAGAGTTGGACAAATGTTGGTTCAGCCTACCCGCCAGAATTCTCTCAAAGATCTTGGCCACTTCGTCTAAAAGTACGATTGGCCTGTAGCCACTGGGGAGGTCCGCCGGTCTGCCGTGTTTGTGGAGCAAGACCAGCCTCCCCTGCTTCCAGAGTCGTGGGAACTTGCCTTCGACGATGCATCTGTCAAACAGGCGGCGCATATTACCACCAAGATAATCCAGTGCCGGTCCTAGGACTCGCCCGTGCGTTCCGTCCGGTCCGGGGGCGGTTTTCCTGGCTACCATCTTCGCTATTGCGGCCTCTATCTCGCCTTCAGTGACGAGTGGCGGAGCATGTAGCTCATCAGAGTAAACCCGGTCGTACCGCATCGTAGGTGGGATGTGTGCTTCTCTCTCCGGAAACAGGGTCTCCACTACGCTGCTGAGCAGCTCTGGTTGCATCGTTTCTACTGCGGGCGGTCCCTGCATGCGCAACTTGCCGCAGGCCCTCCGATATGGTCGCCCCCAGGGATCCGCGTCAATACCATCAATCAGCTCCTGCCACGCTCTATCTTTGGCTTGAGAGATTGCCTTCTTCAGGGCGTCCTTAGTTTCCCGATATGCTGACCACAGACTTTCTTCTCTCGGGAGATCGCGGTGACTACGTCTCCTGCTCCTGGTAAAAGCTCTCCGGGCACTTGTGCAGGCCGCACGGAGTCTAGCGAGATCTTCAGACCACCAGTATACCGCCTTGTTCGGAGGAGGACGGCGGACGCGGGGCATAGCCGCATTTGATACCGAAACCAGCGCGTCACGAAATCGGCTCGCGTCATCGTCAACCTCCGTCATCTCCTCTGGTGCTGGCATCCATGAAGCAACAATCGCGGCAATTTCAGCGCTTTGCTTGTTCAGACGCACCAAGGACCACCGCGGGAAGGGGTTAGCTCTAACGGGACCACCGAGTGTGTCGTCTAGACCAGGGTTCACGTGGACCTCAAAACGGATGTAGACATGGTCCGAAAGTGTCTCCGTCCCCCCCAAAACTCTCCATCCGCGCGCTCTTTCCGCTACAGCGGGGGTAGCGAAGGTAACATCGACCACCGAGCCCCCGTTCTGCCGCACACAGGTCCATTCAGACCCGGTGTTTAGCACGACCAGACCCATCTCAACCAGCCAGTCTTCCAGCAGCTCACCTCGCTGATCGGTCACGCTGGATCCCCATGCCGCCGCCTTTGCATTCAGATCCCCCAAAATCAGAACTTGTTGGGGATATGCAGAGCTTACCACACGCCCGAGTTGCATGAGATACTCTTCAAACTCAGAAAGAGCCCTATTTGGGGAAAAGTACACCCCGATAATAACCGCGTCCTGCCAGTCAACTGCGATGATACCTTGACCCTTGGTTCTTAGAGCTAGCGGGGGAGCAATTTGACTCCCGGCAATGACTACTGAGCTGTTACTGTCGCCTACCCACCTGGGCTGCTGCGGGACATAGTATGACTCGGCCATGACACCTACATCTATCCTATTCTCAACCATGTATTGCGCGAACAAATCCTGCGCATGTCTTGCGTGGTTGAGATTACCCTGAAGTAGACGAAAAACCCTATTCGCCATTGTCAGGTTGTGGTTTTTCCGCAGCTGTCGGCTGCTGGACTTCCATTGAGACTATCGTTAGGGAACCCCCAGGTTGCTGAGCAACGACACTGCTATCTTTCTTCGGCTGTGATTCGGCTGCCGGGATTTCAGCAGCATTGTTGTTTAGCTTCGTTGCTGGTCTCGGTGGGTAATTGCGTCCGCGCCTCCTCATATTTGGCTGCTCCGGGCGGCAGTTCATACTACCCATGGTATGTCCCGAGTGTTTGCCGTGAGCTTCACAGACTGCACACTTTGGTTTTTCCTTGCAGTCGGGAGCAAAGTGGCCTGATCCCCCGCAACGAAAACACAGATCGCCTCTAACGTTGCCATTTTGGCACATTTGCCGCGTGTGCCCCAATTCCATGCAGCCGTAGCACCTCATAGGCCGGGGCTTCAAAGCGACCACTCTTGCCGCGCTCCAGCCAACAAGCAAGCGCCTCTGCTCCATCAGTTTCTTTGCCGCGGCCACAGGGCACCTGACCAATGCCGCAAGCATGCCACCTCGATTCGGTTTCAATTCGCCTACAAGGAAGTTATCTGTTGACACTCCTGTGGCTGCAGCAGCCGTTTCCGCCAGCTCCTCACAGGTCACGGAATGGTCCAGCCCCAGAACCCTGATCTCCGCCTTCTTTATGGGACGGGTAATTCGCACCGATTCCGGAAGTTTTTCTTCGAGACTTTCTTGCAGTTTCTGAGCCTCTGTGGCGCCTACCTCTTTGGGCAGCTGCAGAATAACTGCTCCCGCCCGCGACATCCTGAAGTTAATGAGGGGGATACCCAGTTCCCTAAGATTAACTTTTTCTTTGGCCTGTTTCATGACATCGACCAGTGTCAATCCACCTTCCTTATCTTTGACATCTTTATTAATGTCGATGACGATTGCCGCAGTTTTTCTGTCACGCAGGCGGCGCTTCCGGGGCCGCTTTGGTGCTCTCGCGCGGTTTGCACTTCCGGGGTTGTTATTACGACTTCCTTCTTTTGGCGTTGTCCCTGTACTACCCCTTCTTGCTCTTTCTTGCGCTTTTCTCTCTCTATACTTATTCTTTCTGCTCTGAGCTATTTCCCAGCCTTCCTCTGTTTCCTGTCCTATGACAACAGTTGGTGGAGTAGTTGCCCTGCTGCTTGCTTTCTTGGGCTGTTCCGTCTGTGACGCAGTCCTGGCACCCTTCGCCTTTCCCGCCTTCTGTGCATAAGTAGGGGGGGCTGTTGGCGTGCGCTCTATGACCTGGCCAGTACCCGCCGCTGCGACCGCAGCCACTGACGCCACAGGTGTGGGTTGTATCGCACTAAGGATCGCAGTTGTTTGTGCCTCGATCATCTTGCCTACGGTGGAGTAGATCTCTGACTTAAGTCTTTCCTCATCCCGAGCCTTCTTGGACGCTGATGCCCTTAGGTCCTTTTGAAGTGTTGCGTTGCCCGTCTCCTCTGTTTCTGCAGCAGCAGCCGAGACTTCACTACGCATGAGTCGATATCGACACTCTTCTAACTCCTTTTCGAGTTTTTCGCTGCGCTCCTTGTTTATTCGTGCCTCGTTTTCCAGTTGGTCGCATCTTCTGTGGAGTAGTATTGACTCCTCAGTCACTGTAAGTGCTCCCATCCGGTCCACTACTTCACCTAAGAGAACACAGGCCCTTCTCATTTCTCCCTTAATGTTCCCCTTTATGTTGCTGCACTTGTTCAGCATTGTCTCAAAGGCTTTGACACCTTGCTTGCCCAGATCTCTGAGACCCGGGGATGTGGGGTCATTTATGTCCGCGTCAAGCTTCTTTGGGAGTTTACGCCCTTTCTCACCTCCCGTGAAGTCCCGCAGCAGGTCTTCAACCTCCTTGGCGGTAATGTCTTCCGCTATGTTTAACCGCTGCCTTTCTTTTTCTTGTAGCGCTTTCCCATACCCTATGTATTGTCCGGTAGTGGGAGGCCTTCCTCGTCCTTCAGCCGGGCAGCCGAGGCTGCCGGGCCGGATTCTCCAGCCTTGCTGGTACCGGCCTGGGGTTGTTTATTTTTGAGAATCGCTGACATATTTAATTACATTTTTACCGAGTTTTGTTCTCGCAAGCGCTTGGGACCGATCTCCTATCGGCCATCCAACCCATTGCCACGCCTCAAAAGCTTGGGTTTAGGGCTTTTTATTGAGGTGTACTCCTCTCAGGCCCGACCTCAGTGGCCGAGCCCCTTGGTCCTCTCAATGAGGGAAACAAGCTGCCCGACGAGGGCCTGTCATACAGGGCTCCCCGCCGCGCGATTCCGAAACGGAATAGGCGATGAACGCCGGGCTTGAAACCCAGCACACAACGAGCCGAAACTCCGCTGGCCCTAAGAAGGGCCCTTCCACTAACACGCCGCACTCACAGCCCAAACAAGCCAGGAGCAGCTGGTAAACTCAGCACCAGAAGGTGCAAGACACCACAAGACATCCAAGTTACAAGGGAATCACATAACGCTGGACTCAACCAAACCCATTAGACTCAGAAGTCCCCACGGGAATCGACAAATAAGGACTCAACCGTATCTCTCCGCTGACAGTTCGCAGTGGAGTGGGGGCAGCCGCAGCTGAGGCTACTCCCACTCCCCTCCCAGGGTGCACCACGAGGAGGTCTGCCAGCCCGCACCCCATATTTTAACATACTGGTCAACCTGACCACGGATCAAATAACTGACCCTGGTCATCACACTATCTAAAAGATAGGTACACCAAGTTATTATTTTATTATTGGTATTAGGATTTTTATTACTCTTAAATCAAGATGTGTAGTAGCATCTTGGTTTAAGAGTAATAAAAATCCTAATATATGAACTATAAATTAGCACAGTAATTAAATTCTATTGTGTTTGGGGTTGTAATACCCAATTTATTGGTCAAGGAAGCCCATTTAGCGTGTCCATAAAAATTTATACGAAATATTTCCGCAGTATTAATTCGTTGGCCGCAGCTAAAACTATAAACGGCGGCTAATCCCATGTATCATACGGGGCGGTCATTGATTCACTGATATCGGGTGGCCGCGGTGACTTATGGCTCGGCCCCTCATCTCGCGCCCGCTATACGACCTGCCCTGCATAGCCCACCTAACACAAACTTCGGACCTATCTCAAGCTTACTCTCACACATGCATCTACAAATTAATACCAAATTCGTTCAGCTTAACTAATACGAGTTGTTGCACTAGTGTGTATTTCACCGATACCTTCAATACCTCCGGGAGCCCGGGGACCGTCGCTCGTGCAACTAATACACCTCATCATTCGCTGCCGTCTCTCAATTCGTTTCGTGACTAATTGGGCGTAGGCGTCGCCAGTAACTTTATCTTGGCCAGAGATTTACGGTTATTACCTCTATCAATACCTTTACTGTTTTTCTTAGGCGACACCCCCGATTTTGATAGAGAATTTGTTCTTATAATATTAATTGTTCTCAAATGGCATTGTGTTGGTACACAAGACTTGATAAGGGAATTACAAGGCGACATTAGCATAAGCCAACGCGGGCGCACAACAGATAGCGCTAAGGTGCTTAGGTAAATTAAACGCAATGATCGCGGCGCGACTACGACGCGCTACGTCGTAGCTCACAAGCTCGTTTCGTAGCGAAGTGCTTATCAGCTAATAAACGAAATAAATAATTTTCAGGAGTACAAAATTAGTATTACTTCTTTGTGAAAGCTGTATATAAAAAAATTACTTAATTTTATTTAATGATAAGAAGCACATTTTATACTGCCCTATATTGAATTTGACCGTAATGTTCGTAAAAAAAATTGTTGATATAATGTTTTGTTTTTTTAAATACATATACGTACAAATAACATGTTCTTATTTATCATTTGAGTAGCGAGAAAATAATAGTTTCAAGGAAAAATCTTCGAGACGTTTACAGCCTTAGGCATTGTCGTTCAGGTTAAGAGAAGGCGTGTGCATTCTCCATAGTCGTGATTGGATTAGCTTCAGCGTACGTTGACGAGGCCCCGGGGACCGCGGCGGCTCGGGGCTCCGGTCACTTTGACCTCGTAAACGAAACAAATGAAACTGTTTTATGTTTTTTGTTTTATTGGCAGTCTGATTCGGACTAGTAATCTTTATAGTTTAATGTATCATGTGTGTCACTTTTTAGATTAAAGTACCTACTAAACTTTTGATATTTATTATCGTTTATGTCTAAGCGATAAAATGAAGTCAAAGAAATAACTAAGGGTCAAAAAAAGAACCAAGAAAAACTATTCGCTGGCCGACTCTATGTGTGCTAACCGTTCAGCACAATCGTGGCTATTTAAAGAAATTATTAGGTACAATTACGTCGCTTGTCGTGCGTGATTGGAATGCACGCAGGAGGGTCGGCGGCGGGGCGACAAATTCTTACAAATTAATACATCTATCCCGAATCCACCTCCATTCTTACGCGGTACGAGCTGAATACCATATCGGTCTTACTAACCCGATTTGTTGAGACTGTCCGCTGACATTGAGTGCTTTTGATTAGGTTGAGTCGGTGGTGACCAATGTGGTGAAGTCGTTGAGTCGCTTAGTTTCAAGATTTTTATTAGATTTTTTTTTCTTTTCCAAAGGTGCGTACACACTATGTAACTTATTATTATAACCTTGTTATTCAACATTCCGACATAACACAATACTGTACACATTACACATAACAATGCAATATAACAATGTTATATAACCATTCTCGTTTGTAGTTTTTCAATGTTATCTAACTAAAATAACATTGTTCTACATAACAATAACATATTTTATAACATTTGTCTACATTATCTGAAACATGTTATATAGCAATGTGTACATTGCTATTTTTTTCTGGCATCTGGCATCATTTATTTATTTAAGATTTTTATGAAAATCGCTGTGATTATGAATAAAAAAAGAATTTATTTGTAAATTTCCGGCGCTTGATAACCTCCAGTATCTACTTACCTTGCTAATCAAAACTAAAACTTTAGAATACTTTGAGAACACGCGGGCAAAGTTAAAATTTATGATTTAATATTTAGGAACTAGCTCCAAGTGTCGGAGGAGACAACACAGCGGGGAATTCTATTTCTAATCTCCGCCTATAATCTGCGGAGTCAGCGATGCGCTGCAATATGCGCGGCGTCTTCACACTCGCTGTTTCGAGAGCAATCGAGGCGCCAATAAAAAAGACGATCGTCGCCCCGAGCCAGCACCAACTTATTTACAGAACACCCTGCCATCGCTATTTATTTTATTGACTGCCATTTGCTCTGACTTTTATCGTTACCCACTTCCTGGGCAAAACAACACAGGACTTACCTGTTTTTTGTCCGGCTGCGCTAATACTGCGCCCCTGTCCGATCCTTATTGTCAATCTCTATTATTGCGTAGGGGTCCTATCCCCAGATTATGTCGCGGAATCATTCTAACCTTGACCCTCCGATTTTAAATTAAAAGTGCCATTTGTTAAAACCATTTATTTCGTAGCTATAAAATAATGATGAAGTCATAATAAATAAATGAATATTTAACGTTCTATTGTAGATCGAATATCAGAGAGTCAAAAGGATAAAAGAGTAAGGCGGTTATTCGATGTACTGTGAAGAAGACATGCACTTGTTTTTTTTCCATTAGCAAACTGTTCTTAACCTTATTTTCATAACACAGTACGTTATCCGTTCAGGTGGCTTCGAGCCCAATCGGGGTTGACGGGAAAATCGCATGTGAAATCGGACGCCGGTTTTTTTTTTTTAAATTGCATTTTTTTTATATGTTTATTTTGTTATTAATACTGTTGGCCTTAAAAAATTGTATATTTTGAGTAATAAACGTGATTGGTTTACGTACAAAAACCAACGGCATAATACAAGTGATAATAAAAATTACGATTTATTTTATTATAATGGTGAGTCTGTCGGGCACGGGGCAAGGGGTGAGTCCCATTTTCCACACATCATTGCATCGGGCCTCAGATTTATTTGCATGCGGGCCGCTGACCAGGATCCATTACTGCCATTACACTGCTATCTGATCAACCGGCACGAGAGTTATAGCCTCCTTGTTTTTCTTAACTATACATGAAAAAATGCCAACAGAGAGAAAAACCGGAATATTTCGGAAGTCGTGTTGAAAGGATTGCTTGTTCCGCCAGTTATGGCATCCGCTATATTTCTTTGTTATGGGTGGGTATTGACCACCATACATTATTATTGGTTGTCGTGGGGCGAATTAAGGTATGATAATGTATGCAGGTTTTGTTTAAGTACAACAGCACAAAATATTCTAGATTAGAACATATTTGAGTACGAGATAAGGGACTCAAGAAACGAACTTAATTTGGACTCTTAATACTTCGATAAAGAGCTATCAGTGTTATTAGTAAACAATATTGAACTCTATCGACGCTTTATCGTCGCTTATCAGAATCATTGAATGTATCAGAGGCTTGTCGAAGTTAGTAAATTGCACAACTTATGTCAAAGTCGGGAAAGTTTTCTGAACGGGCGGTTGTTCATTCAGATTTATGCCGCGCGTCCGAGTCTGCTCAATACAAGTAATGAACGGGGCGGAAACTATAAATCTACTTAGTAGCTCAACTTGCGTAATGGAGAAAAATCAAGAAAGTATAGTAAACATTGTTAGCTATTAGCTCATTTGTGACAGCGGCCTTCCCGGCTGCCATCGAACTTAGTGGGGTTTCAGCTTAGCGGCATTAATCTGTAATTAGGTCAGAGTTTACACACCGTGAGAAGGGTCACCAAACGATTTCACGTTACATTTCAAGTGACACTCTGTGACACTGACATGAAAAACTTTTGATTTTCACTCGTAGTTCAGATTCCTAGTATAAGGAATCTGAAGCTTGCCGGGACTTGTGTAAAGGTGAGAACTAGTTTTTTATAATTCAAATGAAATTGGGAATAGGGTAGCGTAATGTAATGGTAATGATAATTAAATCATAATCTTGATTTGATATTCATGGTCACGGTATATCATAGTTACTCAGCTACGAGTTTTATTACTTTTAAAAAAATATACATACATACATAAAATCACGCCAGTAATCCCCGAAGGGGTAGGCAGTGTCCAAGGAGCACTGTGTTCCTTAAGACCACGTCTAGCCATACAAAAATTGGGTTTGGTCAGATGAAAAATCGTGAAAGGTAGTAACAAGTGGCTAGCTCATCGCCTACACAATCACAGACCCAGTACCCAATACGTCCTTAGTCGCCTTTTACGCCATGCTAGGTAAGAAAAGCAGTTGGTACATTCTTTTGGCAAAAAATATAAATTATACATTTATCTAAACAAAAAATTTTTTACTGTGTGGCATTACCTACTTCAAATATAATGTCAGTGATACAAATTTTTTTTGTTATCCATTGCCACATCCACATTCTGTGACATCGAAGGAATGGTCGAGTCCTGGGAACAGCCCCGGCGTTGCAGCGGGGCGGCCCCACTTCGACACCGGCTGATTTATAGTGGACGCACTAACGCGTCCGTGACCTGCTGAATTTGTTTAGCGATTCGATATGTGTGATCGCCGGCGTTGAGACCATAACCTTTGTACAGTCACGTGCACTGATATGTATACAGTGATGGATTTGCAAAAATATGTAAACGAATGATATTTCAAAAATAAGTATGTCGTCTTGTTTTCAAAACTATGTATTCTTCAAACTGGGTCAAAATTAAGTATACACTGTCTTCATAGTGAAGTATACAGAACACTGTCATTGCATTCTAAACACTTCCAAGTTTATAATTATGTATATGTGACAATATCTTTGACATATATACAATGCAATTTTAAAACAATGTAAACACCCTAAAATTTAAATCATATAGGTTGTTCCACAGATATACATTTACATAGATGTCGCAAATGCATGTAGGTACTGCGCGTGTTCGAAACCGCGACGGAACTTCGTCGTCAAAAACAAAAAAAAAATGTCTTGTTATGTGATAAATGGCGGAGTTCGGTATTTTACAATCAATTTGCATCTCCTCTCTCAAAATTATGGCTGTGACGTCAAGGTAGACGTTAAAAGGTTAACATACTTATTGGGTTCAATACAAATAATTCTATTTGCGTTAACTTTCATCATTATTACCATCAGCCTACTCTCGTCTACTGCTGGACATATTCCTCCCCTAATGTACGCCACCACTCTCGATTTTCGGCCAATCTCATCCAGCCTACTCCAGCAAGCCTACGAATATCGTCATCCCTTCTTATCACAGGGCATCCCACACTACGTATACGTCGCGGTCTCCGCTCGAGAACTTTACGACCCCAACGACCAATCGGTGACATTAGTTCTCTGTCGGATCACATCATTCCTGATTTGGTCTTTCAGACATACTCCAAGCTTAGCCCTTTCCATAGCTCGCTGAGCGACTTTGAACTGGTGGCCTAGTCAGGCCGTAATTGTCCACCTCTCGGCACCGTAGGTCATGACTGAAAGGACGGATTGGTCGAACATTTTCGACTTGAGACATTGAGGGATGGGCGACGAGAAAACTTCACGAAACTAGGCAGCATTTCACATGCTGCCCAGACCAGCTGAATTCTGCTATGGTCTTTTCTCTCGAAGCTGTTCCTGCCTAGTTTGAGCGTTTGCCTCAAGTAAACCAAGTAGAGACCGATGCGTTCGGAAGATTCAGTTAGGCTGTTTACCATCTCCTGTAAGTCCTGCAGGGTTTCAGCCATTATGACATCGTCTGCGAATCGTAAGTGTTGTCTATGTTAATGTATATCTGTGGGTCGTTCTCAGCCCATTTACTTCTCACTGCTGGGCACAGGCCTTCCTCATGGAGAAAAAACACATGAAGAGTATGTGCCATAACAACAGCACGCTGGTCCAATTAGGGTTGGTGGGTAGAAGCCTCATCTTATTCATACAATCCATCCATCTTTTCTTCGATCTTGCTCTCTCTAGACGGGTGCCTATTCACTTTCAAATCTATAACTTCCCTGGTGACATGGTCCACCTCTCTACTCATTACATGTCCATACCAGGAGTGTCCTTTTCTATAAGTTTATCAGTAATTTGGGCAACTTCTAGGCTTCCCCTAATATCTTCATTCCTCACTCTATCCATTTTCGTCACACCACACATTTCCCTCAACATGAGCATTTCAGCTACAAGCAATCTTTGTTCATTTTTCCGCTTTGTAGGCCAACATTCAGGTAATCTTTAAGGACAGGTCATCTGTATCTTAGGGAAATACGGGAGTCCCAAGCAGTTCCCGTAACCTGATGCCATTTCATCCATCCTGAGCTAATCCTTCGCTTGACGTCTCGGTCAATATCTCCATCCTGCTGAAGTAGAGATCCTAGGTAACGAAATTTCGAACAGACTGGAAGATTTTCTCCATCGAGTGCAACGGCTAAAGTATTGGAGAGACCGCTGCAATCCCGCTGCCGCAGTACATGACTTAGGCTTTCAATCTGCTGATTTTCAGGTCAACGTTCTTCAATTTCTGCCCCCAATTTTCCAACCTGTCCTGAACCCGAGATTCCTCCTCATCGACGAGGATGATATCGTCGGCAAACAGCATTCACCTTCATGTAGGGCCATTGTCAGAGCCGTAGGAATTACACGCCGATCCCCGGTGCAAGCCAACTGCCACACCGAACTCCTCAGTAGCCCCAGCAGCTAAACGGACATGTGTACTGGTCTTGAAATACATTGCTCGGATTAGATCCACATTACATATCAGGCACTTCTCTTCAGCTGGCTAATATTTCCAATGAAACACATTGTTGAGGGTATATAGGAAAAGCATACCCGAATAAATCAATCTACGCTACCGCCCCCGCCGCGTCACGTCTCGGCTACCTTCTAATCATAATAATATTATTATTGAAAACCCCCGACCAAAATAAAAATATATTAATTAAAAATTGTCGGGATCCGCTAAGTACTTTCGTGAGACTTTCCTAGGTATAGAGTTGTCCGCCGACAAGACAACAATTATTTCATGCATTTTTTATGATGTTTGTTTTTTTTGTGAGTTATGCTTATTATTACCTTGCTTATGTTATTATTACCCACTCAGGTATATTTGTAAACATTAGATTTTTCATTGTCCCTTTTATTAGGTACTCATATTTTTCAAATGGCTTAACCGATTTCCATGAAGCTTGCCTAATCGAGATGAATATGTTATGACCTTTCATTTGATACCCAACACGGGTATATTTGCAAACACTTAATTCCTGTTTTCACTACTCATATCTTTAAAATGACCGACCCGGTTTTTATGAAACATAGCTACGAGTAAGAACACTCGACTAACCCGTCTTTGAAAAAAAAAAACGGATTCGAAATCGGTTAATCCGCCTGGGAGCTACGATGCCACAGACAGACTGACAGACATACATACACACACTTCAAACTTATGACGCCCCTCTTTTTACTTTGCGGGTTTAAAAAGACAAAAATAAACGTTTACATTACATTGCAAACTACGTTGTATACATTTTATTGAAATTCATAAATATTTCTCAAAATAGTGAAAACTGCTTGTTTTAAAAATGTGTATATATATTTATGGAAAAAATCACAGTCATGATCGTTTACATTGTTATGAAATAGTATTGTTTACAATTTTGTGAAATCAAATCGTTTACTTATTATCGTTATTCATATTGGCTTCATGTTTTTGCGTATAAACATGTATACAACTTTCTGAAAACAATTTGTGTACATATTTTTGCGAAAAATGTGTACATCATTGCGAGAAACTGTGATGGTTATATAGTATGTATTGTTAAGGTGATTACTTGTTTTTGAAATTTTCCGTGTGAACATTTATTTGAAAATCTATTCATGTATACATTTCATTGCACGTGACTGTACGTAATATAAGAACTGCTTGTTCAAGCATATGGAGCGAGAGTGAAAAAAAATACTGTTTAATGATGACAGCATCTACTGCTAAATGTTAACTGTCCTTGGCAGGTAAAAAAATACAAGAATGTGAAACAAAAATATACTGTCCGCATGTATAACTTGACATGGCAAATAATTTTTCAAAATAAATAGTTCTTGAATTTAAATATTTTTTTTTTTATTCTTTTAATTTACATTTCTGTCCTTAGCCTATATACGTCCCACTGCTGGGCACAGGTCTTCCTCGTGGAGAAACATTTACATACAGATTTATAAACTACCAACCTAATATCTATATCATCTATAAATTTTCATACAACAAAAATACTGCAGTTCCTACGAGTTGCTATTAAATTTGGTGTTTCTTTGCAGAGGACGGCTAATCGCATGTTAACGTGCTGCGACCGTGGTAAATCTCTGGTAATCCGGCGCAGAACAAATATAGTTGAGAGCAGATAAGGTGCGTCCGGTGGCCGGCGTCCGTCGCTAATGTGCCATTTGTATGATGATGCCGGCCGGACCGGGCGGCCGGTCGGCGCGACCTGACGTTAAATGTGCCCAAGAGGTTACTGGGGCTATGCCGGTGACGTAAATATATCATACATTTAATCTTGAATATAAACGAAGTTCTTACCACGGGCGTCTACGTCTACTACGTGGACTAAAGGAAACAATTAAGTAATTGAACTTTATAACTGGATTTTGAAGGGTGGCATACCCTAATAAAAAAAAATTCTGAGTGGTTAGAATATCGTCTCCGGAGAAAACAAATGACACTTTAGTTTGAATCTACGAGCACCGTAGGTTTGAAAAGACTGAAGTTGTAGGTATTTAAGAGTTGGAAAATTCTAGAAAAAGCGGATAAAGACTACCGCAGCGTGACTAAAACGCTAAAACTGGGGAACAAATGTAAACACAGGCGATGTTTGTTCTGTGTAAAAAAACGAGCGATCCCGGCGGTCAGTTAATTTAAATGGTAAACGCGCGCTTAGAATGGACCGGCACGCGCGCTCTACGCCGACACCGTTTTACGGACGTTTACTTGGTTGCTCTTCCATATATTGTACGAGAGGTGTTTAACGAAGTAAAGGTACTTGCTCGTTATTTTCGTTTTTCTTTAATTTTGAATTTCATATGTCTGAACTTTTGAATTATTGGCTAATAAGTCTCTGGCCAAAATATTGTTCTACATTGTAATAAGTTCATTTTTATAAAGTATTTATTATTTTTGTGATGCAGATGCTCAAAGGTCCTGGGTTCAAGTCCGAGTAGGGGGCAGATATTTGAGCGATGAAGGCAAACATTTGTTGTCCAGTCTAACTAATCGAAAAATCTGTATATTTATTTATGAACACTCAAAAAACTACCGATCTTACCGGATCACTGTAACCCTTTGCAGTTCCCTTTACAGAGACTTCAATAGTAACTTCTATATTTTTTAAGTGTAAAATTAAAGATAAATAAGTTTAAGCTTATTAAAATTGTTGGTCGGGTGATGCAGCAGATGAGTCGGCGGTGAAGTGCGTCATTAGCGGTTATCACTTCATTCCGGATGAAAAAACTTCAACAGCCCTCCTATCACGTGCGCTTAATGATTTATTAATTTTTACCTTCATAAATATGGTTTCTGCCTTTATAATGAGCTTCGATGTCGGAGTCTGGGAGTGCTCTTACCTAATGAAAGATTGGTGATTTTCAAAATTTTAACAATAAATATAGTCTTGTGAAAATTTGCATTTTTTCAATATTTTTTTTTGCTGAAAACCTATGAGTTTCTTTACATATATTTCTTTTATGTATGTACGTGTTTACAATTTTTAATAAGTTTCATAAGACAGTAGATAATTACACTGGCAACGGTAACAGCAATAGGCTTGCACCATATCACCACCAACAAAAATGCTGGCTGAATGTGCATTTGTAAACAACCCCTGCCTACCCCTTCGGGGATATAGGCGTGATAATATGTAGTTATGTAAGTTGTAGCTACATTAAATTCGTGGAGCTTAGAATCGGATGAGATCGGAACTAAATGTTAAACAGCGCCATCTATGATTTTGTTTTGTAATATCTGGCTATTTGTTGTAAAGCTATTTTATATCTCTAGTTAGTAGGCATAGATATAGAATGTACTGACTTAGTTAGTAGGTATGTAAATGGAATGTATTTTATGGAAGAACTCTAGCAATAAATTAGTAAAATTGTTCTGAATTAAGTAGGTACGTGCCCATGACAATTTTCTCTGTTTTAAGTTTGTTGCCCTATTTTGATCTATTTTATCAGTATTATTTACCGAAATGAAAGTACTTATTACTTATAATTTTCAAATGTAGAAAAACGAGAGGGAAATCTAAATGTTTCTCATTTTCCTCTCATAATCCTTCATTTTCTTTAGTCGGGGTAAATCTATGACTTGAGTATAGACTCAATCACGAAACACAACACAACGTCGACAGAAGGTGTAAACACACATTTCACCCGACAAGTTTAACTCTCCATGTAACGTGACGTAACGGGAGCAAACCTGCTGCCATGCACCGGTAACAGTGTGAGGCAAGCAATATACAAGCTGTGCTTAAGTTTTTATTCAAACTCTTCAGGCGGCGGGGATTGATCTAGCCTGTACCTATTGGTACTAATTTCTCTATGTAAAGCAAGAAGTTACAGCCTCAATTTCATTACAAAAAATGTTGACTAATGGTATTTTATTTTGATTGCGTTTCTGTTGTGAATAATGCTTTAGATATTTCAGTGACTAGAAAATTATATACGAGTGTAATATAATGGCATTTACTCGTATAGATATTGCAATTCACGAAGGCGACTAAACTATTTGACTTTAGACTCTTTATCTTAAGGCGTTATGAGGGTGTTGCGAATTTATTTCTTCAATTGTATTTGCGGATGGAACGACTCATTTGATTGTTTAAAAAACTCAATGTCTGATTTATGCGGTTGCGTGTTTACTTTAAAAACTCGCACGGGGACGGGCAAGGGGCGGGAATTCTTCTTCTTTTTTTTTTTTTTTTTTTTTGTAAAATTCTCCCGTAGGGAATGCAAAGGGAACGAAGCCCATACAGCCATGTCTGCAATATATATATCCTCAGTAGTTTGCATTGAAATGCTAGTGTAATGCATTTCAATGCATCTTGGGAGAGTTTGGCGTCAAACGATCGATGGCAGACACTGTGGTGCTACTTGGATGAGGTGGATTACCACGATAAAAAACTCATCACTTTTCACACCACTTGACGTTTATTTCGATAATCCTCCATATTGCACATCATCACAGACACTTATTACACAAAAATACACTGATTTTACATAACAATATCCACTCCGTACAATATTACAATAATCGAAATAAAAATCACGTCCGCCATAGTTGAATGCCGCCAAAAACCCCTCTTTTTTTTTTTTTTTTTGTAAAATTCTCCCGTAGGGAAGGCAAAGGGAACGAAGCCCATACAGCCATGTCTGCAATATATATATCTTCAATAGTTTGCATTGAAATGCTAGTGTAATGCATTTCAATGCATCTTGGGAGAGTTTGGCGTCAAACGATCGATGGCAGACACTGTGGTGCTACTTGGATGAGGTGGATTACCACGATAAAAAACTCATCACTTTTCACACCACTTGACGTTTATTTCGATAATCCTCCATATTGCACATCATCACAGACACTTATTACACAAAAGTACACTGATTTTACGTAACAATATCCACTCCGTACAATATTACAATCATAGAAATAAAAATCACGTCCGCCATAGTTGAATGCCGCCAAAAACTCTCTTCTTTTTTTTACTTTTTTTTTTTTTGTAAAATTCTCCCGTAGGGAAGGCAAAGGGAACGAAGCCCATACAGCTATGTCTGCAATATATATATCTTCAATAGTTTGCATTGAAATGCTAGTGTAATGCATTTCAATGCATCTTGGGAGAGTTTGGCGTCAAACGATCGATGGCAGACACTGTGGTGCTACTTGGATGAGGTGGATTACCACGATAAAAAACTCATCACTTTTCACACCACTTGACGCTTATTTCGATAATCGTCCACATTGCACATCATCACAGACACTTATTACACAAAACTACACTGATTTTACGTAACAATATCCACTCCGTACAATATTACAATCATCGAAATAAAAATCACGTCCGCCATAGTTGAATGCCGCCAAAAACTCCTTACTTTTTTTTTGTTGTAAAATTCTCCCATGTAGGGAAGGCAAAGGGAACAGAGCCCATACAGCCAAGTCTTCAGTATATATATCTTCAATAGTTTGCATTGAAATGCTAGTGTAATGCATTTCAATGCATCTTGGGAGAGTTTGGCGTCAAACGATCGATGGCAGACACTGTGGTGCTACTTGGATGAGGTGGATTACCACGATAAAAAACTCATCACTTTTCACACCACTTGACGTTTATTTCGATTATCCTCCACATTGCACATCATCACAGACACTTATTACACAAAACTACACTGATCTTACGTAACAATATCCACTCCGTACAATATTACAATCATCGAAATAAAAATCACGTCCGCCATAGTTGAATGCCGCCAAAAACTCCTTTTACTTTTTTTTTGATGGAAATGCGTGTAAAACTTTAAATCATTTCATGGTATAAAAAATACTTCGTTTTAAATTGTATTATTATTAGCTTATTTTAGTTTTAGTTATTTCTATATTATCTAAGACAAGGCGCTTTGCACATGAAGCAACTTAAGTTGAGCCGAGGAGCTCGGTGGCATAGTGTTAAGTACCTACCCTTTGGCCATGGTCAGGCCGTGGACGGGTGACCAAAACTTTGTGATCTCGAGCTTCTTCGTGCTTCGGAAGGTAGGTACGTTAAGCCGTTGGTCTCGGTCACTATTGCGACCGTTTCTACCCACTAAGCCGCATTGGGCCAGCGTGGTGGTGTTACGACCTACACTCCTCATGTGTTTCTCCACGAGGAAGGCCCACCATACAATTATGATCAGTAGTTGATACTGAGCACGTCATATTTTTGTACCTACTAATTAAAAAATAATGGTGTATAGGCTGAGGAATTCATACTGAGTTTATAGACCATCAGGACCGAAGGCGTTTTTGACATTAAAGCAAAAATGTGATGTGATTTTTTATTATTATTTTTTATGGTGATGGCTTTTAGTAATTAATCATTCGGGACCTAATAAAAAAAGGGTCAACTAGCCTATTAAACAAATTTTTGGTGTTGATTTTGCTCTATGAATCATATTTCCTTTGCTTTTTCCGAGATAAAATTAAAACTAATAAAATCAATCGTCAAATGTCAAAATACTGTGATGGATCTGTGAATTGTTTTTATGTAAGAAAAACTCGTTAGAAAGTATTAAAAAATCATTAAAAGTAAGATTAAATGCTAATAATATAGAAAATCTATATATCCATCCAGTTACATCAAGAGATTTACATGTCATTGAAGCGTTATTCATCTAAGTGGTTAGCCTTGAAGTAGTTGTCATCTATTATCTATAAATGAGTGTTGTTTATTTTACATTTTAGTGATATTAGTCGCATTTCTACGATTATATGGCTTTGATATTTGACTTATGTTTCACAATAATTCGGAGGAGGCATGTTTTACCCACGTATTCGGGAGAAAGGTGCTGGTTTAGTAGTCCTCAGCTGGACATGTCTGGCTGTTCTCTGTGCCGCATCCACAGCGCCCTGTGACAAGACACGCAGGGTTTTTACTGAGCAAGACGGCGTTATAACCGATGGACCCAGTAATTCTAACTACACACAAGTAAGCTTGGTTCATTTTTTGCCTTGTAATACATGATAACAATAATTTTATACTTATCAATCTCATTGTTGTACAGGATTCCCATTGCGAATGGCTTATAAAAGCTGCAAATAAAAGTCAATTTATAACCCTGAGTTTCATTCGTATGGGTACAGAATGTTCCTATGATTATGTGTTTGTTTATGATGGAGATTCCTTTGATTCTCCATTATTGGGAAGTTTTAGCGGAAAGACTGACCCACAGAATGTTACCGCTTCTAGTGGATATGTAAGTAAAACTTTATCTACAAATTCAAAGGTTTTCCATAGGTGAAATTGTGCTTTTTAATAGGTGTAACCTTTAATTTCAGATGTTAATATTATTATATAGTGATACAAATTATGTGCTTGATGGATTTCGTGCAACCTATGCTATACATGACTGCCCCAATAACTGCTCAGGGCAGGGTGAATGTGTGTCCAACAAGTGTTTTTGTTGGGGCAGGTGGGGCGGCCCTGACTGCAGTGTAGACTTATGCCCCAATGGATGCTCTGGGAATGGCCAATGTAAAGGCGATAAATGTATTTGTAAAAAAGGGTAAGTTGATATATTTTAAAATGATATGTTATTTAGATAAATTACTGATGAATTATTTGTTCTTTCTTTATCACTGGTGAATTGAAGCAGTTCACAATCACAGCTTTGTATTTGTATTTTCAAATGCGTTTCATAGAAATGTTAATAGTATTGAATACATTACAAAAAATGTTTTGTCTTATATAATAAAGTGGGTACAAAAAGATTTTTATATGCTTGCTATTTTAATTGTAAGCTTAACAAAGTTGCCTCCTATATACCATTATTTTATTTGTTGGACAATCCATTTCTAAAATATCTATCAAATATTCTATGGAAACTGATGATTAAAATATTAAACCAGATTGGAATACGCTAACATTTTTAAGAAGATTTTTTGTTTCTACTATATTTATTTACTATTGGACTGAATACTGCACAAAAACATTTGAACAATAAGGATTGTTTTGTAAAACAATTATTTACTTAAAAACAATGTACAAGATATCATATATAATGCTACTAGAATTGTTATCCAATAAGATAAATAATTCTTAATGGCAGAGCACACATAAGGTAATACAATATAAAACTAGTCTAATGAATAAGATATAAAGTATTTGTATTCTTGATTTGTTTAGGTATTCTGGAGAATCATGCTCATTAAAGAATAATGACAAGAAAGGAAATAGCTGGCATTGGCTATCTCGCTCTGAAGGAGGTATGACAAGAAGGGCTGCTCATACAGCAGTATATGTTAATTACACTGACTCTCTTTACATATTCGGTGGTTATGACCTTAACAAGGTTTTAGGCCTCCTAGAGGTATACAGGTGTGTACCATTAATTATTTAGAACTATTTATCCATGAAACAAATAATTTTATATTAAAATTTTAATGGTGTAATTTATGAATAGATTTACTTTTTGTATGAAACAGGTTTTCTACTAGTCAATGGTATGATGAGAATGGAAGAGTTTTAAGGAGGTATCCCACAAATGAAGAAATGGATAAATCCTTGTTAACTTTATTTAAACAGGTAAGAAATAAAAATGCATAATAATATTTTGTATAATAAAATTTTACTGTAATTCCATAGCTGAACATTTGAAGCTAATAATATTATTTCACAATTCTAGGGAAATAATGATGGCAGCTGGCAGATTGGAAATGGAAGCTCATTATTCAATTTAATTTTATCTTCATTGTCAAATCAAGACAAAACAACTTTGCCCCTTATGTATCATTCACCCACTCCATATTCAGAAAGTTATCTGCAATTTACTGATAGACCAGAATTATTAATTTCATCGTTGAAATCTAATTACACTAAGCCTGAGCCAAGGTATGGTCATGCGGCCTGTGCTTTTGGTGAAGGATTCGTTCTATATGGAGGAAAGTTATCAGATGGTAGTTTATCATCAGAATTATGGCTTTATAATGTAAAAACAAATATTTGGACCTTGAGAGCTGTCAATTCCACTCTAACACCACCTGGATTAACACGACACACCTTAACAGCTGTCAAAAATGAAATATTCCTATTTGGAGGAAGTACTGTGGAAGGGGAATTTTCTTCAAGGTGAGTGTTTTATTTACCTGTATTTTCTTTAAATTGTCGATTAAGGAAGTGATTTTAATGCAATCTTTTCCTTGTAGTATGTACAAAATTAAACTAAGTGACGTCGGAGTTGAATCATGGGAAAAAGTCCATGTAAGAGGTGGCAAAGAGTTGGATGTGCGGGTGGTCGCACATACGGCGGTATACCATTCACATACAAATTCCATATTAGTCTACGGCGGCGTAGTCGCAAGCGTAGCTAGGTGAGAAAGTTACATTTATACGTAAATAACTATTATGAATTTGTTGGTTGAAACGAAAATATTATTTTCTAGGTTTTCAAAATTATCGGACCGAATGTTTGCATTTGATCTCGAATACAAACATTGGAGCGAAATACATTATCCCAGAGCCCACTTACGTGATACCTATGTACCAAGAGAAAGAGCTTTTCACACATCTACTATAATCGGTAATTCTTTCGATATTTTCGTCGTTTTCATGTTTACCTTAAAAAAATATCCTAATTCAAATCAATCTCTTGTAGGAAACTACCTTGTGGTATTTGGCGGCTACTCTCATCGTCACAACAGGGAAGAGATTTGTTATGATGGCCAAATGTACCTGTATCACCTTGGGTGCCACTCGTGGATACCCTTGGACGTTTTAGGAAAGATTCCTAAATTTTATCCAAAGAAGCAAGGAGTTTTCGCACACGCAGCAGCGTTGAAGCCACCATCTACTTTACTCATTGCGGGCGGATACCATGGAAATGTTAACGGTAGATAAAAATATTTAATTGCTGTTGATTTGAAAATTCATCAACCTTGTCGGAAAACCCAATTTTTATATGGCTAAATGTGGTCTTAACACAGTTAAAGTAACACAGTGCTCCTTGGACTCTGCCTACCCCTTCGGGGATTACAGACGTGATTTTATGTATGTGTATGTTGTCGGAAAAGATAGCTATGATTATGATCACAAAATAATGATTATGAGATTATTTTTGTACAATAATTAATATTTTTAATGGTTTTGTTTGATCGACATTTGTAGGTATTTAAATTTTTCCTCAACTTACCATAATTTATCATAACATATCCTCACGCCTTTTTCCCCGAAGGGGTAGGCAAAGGTGTTAAACACGAACATTTTGGACGGAACCCTACAGTTTTTTCAAATATACACGAATATACATAAGCGTATTTTAAATTATGACATAGCATACTTTCTTTATCAGGAGACCTATTGGCGTATGTGGTACCTAGTTGGCAGGCTGGCATTAGTAACGATAATCCAGAATCGGTCTGCCCGAGGCATCACACTCAACCAGAATGTTTAGCAGATCCAGAATGTGGTTGGTGTTCCGCAGATGACGTAAGTTTCATTGTTAATTACACTTTAGTTTTTGTTTATTAATCAATTTCTAAAATACCTTAATTTGCGTGTAACTCAGTTATTAATGATAAACAGATAAACAGAAGATTTAGTATAAATTTTACTATATAGTAGGTATTCATTATGTTCGTCCAGACGTTGCATTTCGATGCATGCCCTTATTTTTTATTCCTTTTTTGCGGATTTATTAATTAATCAACCACATTATACTTATATTTAAAAAACCAGTCGGCGTTTATTTAAATATTTCAAAGCATTTCATAGTAATCCAAAATATATTATATTAACGTATTTTACAGATTTGTTACGGCAGAACAATAGGATCTAACTGCACAACAAATCTTCAATCAATCCGATGCGGAGGCATTTGTCCAGCGCTTGGAGATTGCCATTCGTGTCTTATCCACGGTCCGCCGCCAGGAGAGAACAGCACTCGGACGCCCTTGCCCTCAGTCAGCACCAAGCTAGGCCTTTACAAATGTAGTTGGTGTGTTCAGAACGCTCGATGTCATCATAAAGATGGTACTTATTTGTTTTTGCATATTTCGTTAATCCTATGACAATGTTAATTAATTGAGTTCCTCTTGTCTCGCATTAGATAATTATGGTGTTTGTGGAGAAGACACCCCTTCAGAAAATCCTGGTTGGTGGGGCACAACTGGTACAGAAGTTACTACACCAGAAGAATGTAAAGTTCTTGACAAACGACCTGGACTAACTTTTCTTAGATACCAACAGCCTGCGGATTGGAATCATCCTGACGCAGTAACGGTGGTAAATGCTACTACTGTGGATTGGGGAACAGGGGGTGGCAGTAATCACATATTCAGTGGATCCAGTGAAGCCAGACTTAAAGGATGGTTACACATACCTCAGTACTGGAACGGGACTGGCGAAACATTACATATATGCGCAGGATATTCGAATATTTCTCTAACTTTAGGGGATAATACTGAATCAGTAGCAAATTTAACAGCGCAACCTTCAGCTTGTTCTTTGGTCGACTGGCCAGCGTTGTTTCCTGGTCGCCTGCTAGTTGACATGCATGCCAATGATTCTTTGCATACTGGACTATACCCATCTCATCATCACGCGAAAATGGAACTCTTACATAACAAGTCGCAAGAAAGTGCAAAGGTATTTAGTCTTTTATTGTAATCTTAAATCTTAAAAGAAAAAATGATGAGTAATTTGTTCACAATTATTAATTATCTTGTTACAGGTTTTTACATTCGAATTTTTAGAGCCCTATTCAGATGGTCAATGTTCAAACTACGGCAACTGTCTCCTGTGTTTGTCAGACGCTGCATGTGGATGGTGTGAGCTGACCAATCGTTGTGAATTAAGAAATGCAGACGAGAAGATAATTTGTTCTTCGGATGGAGAATGGCGGTACCTCACTCTACAACCAGCAGCTTGTCCTAACTGCTCAAATTACATCAGCTGTGAGCGATGCGTTTCTGGTAATTACTGTGAGTGGTGGGCTGACGAAGCGCGATGTGCGCGACGCGGGCGAGCAAACGGTGCCATAGTTGATGTAAGCGAATGCCCAGCACCTTGCCGAATGAGACTTGACTGTGAACATTGTCTCGACGAACGCGGCCGTTGCGTGTGGTGCGAAGCTACGCGCCAATGCTTTAGTTTCAGTGTCTATACCAGTGAATATCAATTTGGACTATGTCGAGAGTGGCTCGATCGTGCTTCTCCGCCAACTGATGATGTTACAAGAAAAACCGGCCAATGTAAGTCTTGTCAAGCTCATACTCAATGTTCCACATGCCTTCGGAGCATGGGCTGTGGTTGGTGTCATTCTCATGAAAATCCGATCAATGGGATTTGTACCGAAGGAGATTTCACACGAGCTCATATGGACTGTGCATCTCTGCTGAATGTAACTTCAAATGATGCAGGATGGGCGTACGCTCAATGCCCTGATGTTGATGAATGTGGGCTCGGCCTCCATGACTGTCACGAACACGCGGTTTGTAACAATACCCATGGCTCGTATACTTGTAAATGCAAACAGGGTTATATTGGAGATGGCAAAAAGAGTTGTACGAGGACCTGTTACAATAATTGCATTCACGGATACTGCCTCGGAGATCCACATTTCAAGTGCAATTGCGATCTCGGGTGGACGGGTGCTGATTGCTCCATAAATTGTGGATGTCATAATCATTCAACTTGTAAATTGGGTGTTGGAAGATGTGATGAATGCCAAGATTGGACTGAAGGAGAGTTTTGTGAATCATGTAAACCAGGCAGTCACGGTAACGCTACTACTGGACAAGGTTGTCGTCGCTGTGATTGTAACGATCATGGTGATGAAACACACGGTGTTTGTGATGTTACGAGCGGAGAATGTATCTGTAAAGATAATACTGAAGGTCAGAATTGCGAACGTTGTAAATCGAAGTTTTATGGTGATCCAAGGCATGGAGGCAGATGTTACTATCAATGTGAACCCAGAGGAATGCTTAACGCTTCTCAAACAGAAGGCATCGGCTCTTACAAAAGTGATCCCGATATTAAAACTATTGGCCCTTCCAAAGAATGTTTGTGGATTATTTCTGCAGATGATATAAAGGATGCACTTATTCAATTTACTATTAATTCCTCTACTTCTGATGTGCCATGCGATGAGAATGCAGTCTATGTATATGATGGATTAGGTGGTGTACCTGATATGAGTAACAATCAACAAAGTCAACTTTTAGGAGTATTTTGTAATGGTGCATCTTCAGGTGTAGTTGAGGCTAGAAGCGGAAACTTAACTGTACATTATAAACAAGGCCAACCAGAACAAGGCTTTGAAGGAGTTTATAAGGTATTGGCTTGCGACGGACACTGTCCCTGGCCTAGAGTTTGTAATAAAAGACACTGCCTATGTCGAGAAGGGTTTGGGGGCCCTGATTGTGAAGTAGAAATCTGCAGAAATAATTGTAGTATATCTCTTGCTGGAGGAATATGTGATACCAACTATGGCCGCTGTCTCTGCAATGAAGGTTTTGGAGGTGATGATTGTTCAATTAAATTGGATAGAACTCAATTAGTATTCACAGAACTTTTTAATTCTGAGTATTTAAATGAAGGCTTGGACCACCTTCGGAAAACATTGCCAAGATTTGGTCACAGTTTAGTTGCAGATAGAAGAGGTTTATGGATGTTTGGTGGATATTCCCTTTCTCATGGTCCTTTGAATGATATAAGATTTTTTGATACTAAAAATAATACCTGGATGCAAGTTACGGTAGAAGCTACCCCCGATACCAAAATGCCGGAAGGCCGCTATTTTCACGCAGCGGAAATTTACCATTCGAAACAAAATATATACATATACGGTGGTTTAAGTTTACAAGAAAAAAGTGTACAGAATAAAACTCTTGACGATTTTTGGCAATTTAGTTTGAAAGATCAAAGATGGGGCATCATTAAGTCAAAGCAAGAAAAACCTCCTCCTTTAGCTGGACACACGTTGACGCTACAGAAATATCTGGAATATGAAAGCTTGGTGTTGATAGGAGGTTTCTCAATGGAAAATGGTTTTATGGCTGATATATGGGAATTTGATTTGGATAACGATAAATGGATAAAACTGAACACTGCAGGCGCGAAACCTTCTGGCTTGATTGGACATAGTACAGTTTATCATGCTCCTTCTCAAAGTTTATATGTCTATGGTGGTATATTATATGCTTATAACGGAACATCTATGTCAAATAAACTGTTTTCCTTCCATTATCCAACAAAAAAATGGAGCGAACTACCTACATTTCCAAGTATGAACCATTATGAAAACTTGCCCCAATCTGCATATTTACATTCTGCTGTTACGACCAATGACTACATGATAGTATTTGGGGGAAGAACCGACCATGACAATAAATCTGATTCGTTGATTGCGTACCTGTACAGTTGTAACCAATGGGTCAGGTTGGCGAAAGGTTAGATATTTTTGCTCAATCCCTTTATAAATATCATACAATATTTTAATAGTGATTCAAATTATTTTTTATGTGTTTTAGGTGTTAGTATCGTAGGTCACCCGCCTCCTCCTACAATCGCTCATGCAATGGCCATCGATGTTGAGTCCGAAAACGATGGCTACATCTACATCATCGGTGGCTGGACAGGCAGCGCACACTGCCAAGTAACTCGGATATCCTTACCCGACGATCTGTGCTCTCTATGGAGCTCTAGCAAGATGGAGTGTCGCAGTCATATGGGCTGTAGTTTTTGTAGCACTGGGAATTATTCAAAGTGCTTTTCTGTTGACAAACCAGGCTGTGAAGGCAGTGACCGAGTATCGACTAATTCTGGGTCTGCTTGCGATAAAGAGCTCGTGTCTAGACGCTCTTGTGAAAATTTTACCACTTGTTCGTCATGCTTGGCAGCTTGGCCGCTATATCCCGAAGAGAAACCAGCGTGCCGTTGGTGTGAATCTTGCGCTGCTGCTGTTGGTTCGTAAAAAATAAGCTGCTAATATTTCACACATTGGTTTATTATTATTAAGTTAAAGTAATTATTGTAATTTTATATTTTAGGAGAATGTGTACCTACAGATGAGTCATGCACAAGTATAAAGTGTAAAGCAGGAACAACTTATATAAGTAATGTGGGTCAATGTCCTGAACTAAGATGTGTAGCTTCCGACTGTGAAAAATGTGTGTCAAATCAATGCACATGGACTAGACAGGCTAGTAGGGAAGGTAGGTTGATTACTGGAACTTTATCACATGTTGAAAATTATGAATGTTACGATCGCAAAGGTGTTGGGATTTCCTCATCATCTTTAATCCTGTAATTTTATGCACGAAAATAAAATATTATAGTTTAACATTACTTATTAATTTTCATCAGGACAATTAACAAGAATATCAGAGGATCCAACAGAATTATTTAATTGGACCTGTACTTTAATAGAAGAGCAAGGTCGCGCCAGCTTGCATCCAACGACAAAAGAAGAATGTCCTAGTCGTTGCCATACGTACGACGATTGCCAGTCTTGCCTGAGCTCCGACGGGGCGGAAGGCGGCCAGTCTGAGTGCCACTGGGCGACTTATCTAGGGAAATGCATATCGCCGGCATATCAACCCGTTTACTGTGCGGGTGGAGTGTGTGGGCTTGTATTGACTAAAGCAGATAAGAATAAGTGCCCTGCGCCATGCGGAACATTCGAACAGTGCTCCGAGTGTCTACATCACTCGCATTGTGGCTGGTGCGCTATTGAAGGCGCGAATGGCGAAGGTGTGTGTACAGAAGGGTCGATCGACACTCCTCTCGATTATTCAACCAGAACTACTTGCTCTGCTGTTTACAACAATGTGCATCAGCTGAATGAGTCTACCCACACTTTCTCGTGGCACTACACTAGATGTCCCCCGGAGAATGAATGTGAAAACAATCATCACCAATGTAAAGCGGAATCTGAGGTAGGTTGAAATGCATCCTTTTTCATTTGGTATTTAAAAGTAATAATTCATTGTCTAAATCGAAATTGACGCGTGTAAAGAGAATGAAATAAATAATTTGTAATCTAAAGCCGGTATTACAGAAACAATCTTAAGGGTAGATCGCTGTTTAAGCACATTTAGAAAGGGATTGCGCTGTGGGATGAATAGCACCATCACTTTATGTGCTCGAGTATACATCACGCCTGAAAGGACCAGGAAAATATTACTCAGCCTATATTCCCACTGCTGGGCACTGACTTTCCTTACCTCGCTGTTGCAATAGCAATCGGGCCCAACTGTTAACGTGCCCTCTAAAGCACGGAGGAGTTCGAGATCACGAAGTTTTGGTCATCCAAGGCCTGATGATGGCGAAGGTAAATTTGTTTTGGAAATCGAAAGCCAAAGCCTACTAACGACTACTCCACCGAGATCCCCACCACTAGAAAAATATTGATCGACAATTCCTCAAGCAAGTAATTATTATTTATGGACCTACGTAGTGGGGGTTAGAACCTCTGGCCACCCCTTCGGGTGTAGAGGCATGATGGCAATGTATGTGTGTGTGGTAGGTGTGCCGCGACCTCCCCGAGGGCTACGAGTGCGCGTGCGGCGCGGGCCACAAGCGCGCGGCGGGCGGCGGCTGCGCGGCCGTGTGCTCGCAGGGCTGCGTGCGCGGCGCGTGCGTGCAGCCGGACGTGTGCCGCTGCGACTTCGGCTACGTCGGCGCCAACTGCACCATCCAGTGCCAGTGCAACGGCCACTCGCACTGCGAGGGACCCGACAAGCTCGACAAGTGTATCGAGTGCCACAATAATACTATGGTGAGTGCTGAAATATCGTAAAGCTGCGCGCGCGGTACGTGCGTCCAGACGTGTGTCGCTGCGACTTCGGCTGCAAGTGCGAGTGTAACTCGGGCGTAAAGTTTAATCCATATTGTTGTTATTTATGATGTTAGCGACCTTGTCTTTTTGATGTATTAAAAATAACTCTATAATATACTATGCGCCTTAAAATAAGGTAATAAGAGCCACATTACGAGTGAGTATTCAGTGAAAATAACTTTGATAACCTCCGTGGTCGAGTGGTCTGTATCCCGTACACAAGGCGTCGCCATCTCGAGAGGTTCTGGGTTCGATCCCCGGTGGCAAATGTTTGGGTGATGAATTTTCAGGCATTTGTTCTCCAGTCTTGGATGTTTATATATTTATATATATTCAGGATATTTATATGTATTTATCTATTAAAAATATTTATCCGTCATCTAGTGTCTGTAACACAAGCAGCATTAATGGCTTAAAATGAGGCTAGTTGATAGGTGTGATATTTGAAGATATTTATTTATTTTTGTATGACAGTAAAATGTGGCAAATTATCTAAAAGTCGTAAAATGAATGTTGTTATTTATGTTGTTAGCTACCTAGCCTACCTAGCTACCTCTTGTGAGCTTTTTGATGTATTAAAAATACTATGCGCCTTAAAATAAAATAATAAGAGCCACATTACGAGTAAGTTTGAGTATCCAGTGAGAATAGCTGTTACAGTACGAGATCATTGATTAAATTACTTCTTTATTTTTTAAAGGGAAATCAATGTGAAAAATGCAAGCCTAACTTCGTTGGTGATCCAACGAACAACGGCCAGTGCGTGCCGTGCTCGATGTTCTGCCATGGACACACATCTATCTGTACCAGCGACGTATCGGACACGGCGCAGACGTCCCGTGACGTCAGCGCGCCCGACCTCGACGACTTCTATAGGGACGGCGCCGCGGCTAAAGCGAGATGCGTCAGATGCGCCAACAACACAGACGGGCCACGGTGCGAGCGGTGCATCGAAGGATTCTTTAGAGGTTCCGAAGATTTCCGCGATCCGTGTCGAGCGTGAGTATTCTTTTTAAATAAAGAAAATGTGTTTACCATCAAATGTAAAATTATAGTTAGGATACTGGCTTTGCCACCTTCACACTGCTGGCTTTTCTGCCCGATTCAATGGATTCCACTATCTGGAACTGACAAAAAAAAGTCATCTGATTCTCTTTATTCGTGACGACAAAGGTGTCGCCGTAAATCCAGTGGGATAAGGTTAAAACACTATCACAACTGGCCTGTGCCCAGCAGTGGGACTTATATAGGCTAAGGACATACTATCACAACTCCATAATACAATGGTCCATCATAGACTGAAGGTTTATTTATCAAGTCTGTCTGTCTTTCTTTCATTAAAAGTAGTTTCTGCAACTCCTACTCTCAAAAAAGTGAATTTATATGAGTTTATCTATGTTTCACAGCTGCGAATGCCACGGACATGGTGATACGTGTGACCCTGTTACCGGCGAGAAATGCAACTGCGGAAACAACACCGAAAGTGACATTTCCTGCCAAACTACTAGTTCGAGCAAGAACTCTGCGCAGGAGTGCTGGCGCTACCAGTGCGTCAAATGCAAGGACCTCTACATGGGCGACCCTCGCAATGGCCACCAGTGCTATAAAACTATCAACATTGAAAACAAACTGTGTTTCGATGGGAAATCGATTGGTAATTTTTTATAAATAATTATACCTTTTGGTAAATTTTTAACATGAGTGTCATAGTAAGCAAACCATTTAATTTCTTACAGATGAATGTAAAATTAAGCCTCGTCCACTTTATCCTGGGCAGACTGTCTTTGTTGCTGTCAATCCAAGATATATGAACGTGGACATTCGAGTGATCGTTGATGTCACTCAAGGCGCTGTGGACTTGTATTTATCACCAAATGACAGTTCGTTTGTGGTGGCCGTCAATACAAGCAATGGGGGCCATGCTGTCGAGCTAGACCCGGCGTATTACAAGCATGAACCGTTCCGAAAGATGCCCTCATTTGACGACCATGTGCCTGATAAACCGCGCGTGACTTGGTGGTACGACAAGACCGAATACACCCTTGCTGACTATAGAGCCAAGGATTTGGCCACTTATGTCACAGTTGATAGAAGAAATATCCTGTTAAGAGTGCGAAACCTGCGCAATCGGCTAGTCTTGACGCTGCCACAAAACATACATGATCTTACGCACACGAAGTTTTATTTGATAATAAAGTCTAAGACCAGTGACGAGGGTGCAGCGAGTTTCGGTGTGATATTCTTCAGACAGGACCAGCTCCATATAGACCTGTTCGTGTTCTTCTCTGTGTTCTTTTCATGCTTCTTCCTATTCCTCGCCGCCTGCGTGGTGGCTTGGAAGGCGAAGCAAGCAGCTGACGTCAGAAGAGCCAGAAGAAGACACGTCGTAGAAGTAAGTAAATTACGGATTTATGCTGACCATACTTTTCGCGAGACACTATACATAATTGTCTGTCTTTAAGTTTTCATTCTTAACAAGTTAGACATAAAGAGCACTTGTTGAGGTTATGTTATACGATGTTATTCCCTTCCACCAGATTTTCTTACTAAGAACCTCATTGCTAGACGGTAGACGGTTCCCTATCTGTTTGTATAAAATTTTCAAGCATATTATGAATTGGCATAATGGAATATACACTAAATATACTTACGCATAATTGTTTTTGCATAAAATTTTATGCATAATTATGTACGCATAATTACAAATGGCATAATTAACAATGCGCATAAAATTTTATAAATTCGCATAAATTATAAAAAAAAATATCGATTCTGGTCCTTTGCCGGCACGCTAGCTCGGCTCGCGGGTTGAGGGCACAGTTCTACCTTCCTAACACCTAACACTCCTTGCTTCGCTCGTCATCGTAGCTAATCGACTTTATATTATGCCGTAAACCATTATGCGGAATATTATTATGGATAATTACATTTGTCTAAATTATAATTATGCGAAATAAATATTGTGCCAAATGAAAATTATGCTTAAGTTATATTATGCCAAACAACATTATGCCAAAAAAGGAACCCTTGCTAGACTAACGCAGTATTTCCTGATAAACTTGATTTACCTGTTTTGTGTGACAGATGCTCCATATGGCGAAGCGTCCGTTTGCGTCGGTGACAGTGGTTGTGAACGGGAACGGCGCGGCGGCGGGGCGGAGGCGGCGCGGGGCTGACCTGCGGCCGGTGGCCATCGAGCCCACCGCCGACACCCGCGCCGCCGTCACCACCGTACTCGTCAGGTACGGCTCTGATGCGAGGTACACACCGCACTATAACACAGCCGTCAGGAGCGGCGCGTGAGCGTGTGGAGGTAGTGCGCGGCTGATGGTCATCAGTTCCACCGTGTCGGTGGTCGCCATCATCACCATCATTGTCAGGTACGGCTCTGAATTTACGGCATTTCTTAAGTCACCCTCAGGATTGCTGCCGTTCCCCGATTCCGGCTCGTGTGAAAATTAAAATCAAAAATTCTATTTCGTTTATTAAAATTAAAGCATTTTAAAAAACTACGCCATCCGTTCACAAAACTACCAGAAGGCCTTGTTCGGAGAAGAACGGCACTGAAACTTAGCAAGTTTCCACCCTGCCTTTACATCAACATTGTTTTTTTGTTGTTGTAAAATTCTCCCATGTAGGGAGGTCAAAGGGAACGAAGCCCATACGGCCAAGTCTTCGGTATATATTTCTTCAGTATTTGCATTGAAATGCAAGTGTAATACATTTCAATGCATTCTTGGGAGAGTTTGACGTCAAACGATCGATGGCAGACACTGTGGTGCTACTTCGATGAGGTGGATTACCACGATAAAAATCTTATCGTTTTTCACACCACTTGACGATTATTTCAATGATCCTCCATATTGCTCATCATTATTGACACTTATTACACAAAACTACACTGATCTTACGCTACAAGATCGACTCCGAAACAATATTACAATCACTGAAATAAAAATCACGTCCGCCATAGTTGATTGCCGCCAAAAACTCCATTGTTTTTTTTAATGTCATAAACTACAACGTCATTGAAGTCTTAGAAGAAGTGCCCCGCCTCTTGCCATCTATACTTTGCAATACAAATACTTATCAAGTTATTTATGAATATGTAAGCTCACCAATTGAGAACTTATAGAGAAGATCAAGAAACTGTATAAAATTGAATATTGATAGGCTAAATGGACTCTGTTCGAAGCCGTAAAAATATTACAAAAAAAAAAAAAGAAGTGCGTTCTGTTAACTCTCTCTGATAGTAGAAACCTCCAGGGAGGTCCCTGCCAATTATTGCCTGCCATAAAAATGGTAAGTAATGTATTTGTTTTCCATTCAGGTTGCCGGGTGGTTCCCGCGCGCCCGTGCGTCTGGCGCTCGCGTCGTCGCTCGTGCTCGTGTCCCGCGCGCCCGCGCAGCGCCCGCGGCAGCCGCGCCCGCGCCGCGCGCCGCACACGTAAACCCGTGAGTCTGCCATACACACTGGGTACTTGATCAACAATACATCCACATAGAAATAAATGCCAAATCTACAAAAGTACATTTGTTATTGGTAACAAAAAGGTAATTCATTATTGTATTTTATTTTAGTGTTTTTAATGTGCTGATGATATACTTTATTTGTTTGTAAATACATGGTGTTACTAATATGTATAAAGAATCACGTGTTTTGTATCTTTATTGATGACGATGATTTTGAATCGGATGTTTGTTTTTAGAAATCTTCGGATTTAATTCCATTGGGACAATCGAGGTTATATTGTTGCAAAAGCATTATTTACCTATTAAAATTTTTAATTTCTTTACAAATGACAATGAGCAACCATCTTTAGGTAAATAATGCTTTTTCCCAATATCTTGTATAGAAATAAAAAATGTCAACACTCTTTGTGATTTATATTCTATGTTTGTTATTTGTTTTAGTCTAAAATTAAGTTAACTGATAATGGATAAAATAATACTTTGGTTTTGCATCAAGTACCCAAACGTTTGTATTTTATGGAAGATTGTGTACCCAGTGCTCCGCCTCCGCCTCGAGTTAACGCCATAACCTGTACCTAAAATCGTGTGCTATATTCAAAGAAAGCTCTGTGTCCTCATGGCCGCCGCGTGTTGCACCAATCGGTATCGGCTACATGCTGTTAACTTCCCTAGATTATGACTATTAATGTGTCGGTAATAACCAGTGATCCAAGTAGGTATATTGATTTTTGCTACTTGCGTAGGAAATGTTCATAGAAATAATAACACGGATACGCCATTTTTCCGGAACATCGTTCCGGTCTTTTGGGACTCACTAAAATATTGTACACAACTTATATTGTAATTTTTTATAGCGGCTATAGTTATGCAGGTCTTCTGTAAATTTAAGTATCTATCTATTGCCGTTCTAAAAAAACAAGCTCAGTGAGTGACAAGACATACAGCCGAGTCTTAGCAATAGGGTCCCATTTTCACCTTTTGTCTGCGGAAACTTAAAAGATGTATTTATTAGCGGGTTGGCGATATAATATTAAGAAAATACAATCGGTCATATTTAAACTTTGTAAATTCCGGGAAAAATATTATGTTTGAATTCCGGAGGAATGTCTATATTCTATATTAATATATTCGTTGCAGATCATTCACCTTAATTCAATATACCTATTCCGATCACTGGTAATAACAAAATACATATTATTTTACTGTTCTTATTAAACATATTCAAACTCTTTATACATAAGTAATTACTAATTATAATTAGCGACTTCTGGTGAAAATGGAATTGTTTCTTATATCAAATACTTCACATATCGAAATGGATTTTTGAAAAGGGAATATGACGTAATTGAATGTGCAATATCAAGAAAATATTTTTTAATTTTTTTATTTGTCTATTTGAAGATTGGTGTAGCCTAATATATTATTGAGCCTTTGGGAAGTGCAACGGTGTAATGTAGGTATTTTATGTTTTTGAAAAATATATTTTCATGTTTTTAATTGAGGGGTTAATTGGTCTTCAATTTATACAATGAGTGATTATATAGAGTCTGCATGGTAGTACTATTGTTTCAATGCTATCCTTATTTATGCTGTGATGAGATATATCCGTTCATAAACAAAGAGCCAAAGGAATCAAAATTGAACAGGTTGTGAATATTCGGTAGTTGTTGTGTTAATTACTTCAAAATTTTATTATTGTAATGTTTACAAGCTGTTTGTTCGAGTAGTTTTCTGGACTGATTATTTATATGGTGAATTTAAACTTTTACAAATCAATAAATATTTTTGACATGCTGATAATCTGAATTATTTATTTAAAAATCAAGTAACCTGTAAAATGTAAAACGCGACCAGCTATTAAATGGCAAATCGATTTAATGTTTTACTTGAGTATAAATAAAATCGTCATTTCCTAAATAAAATCGTATAGATAATCAGCTAGAAAAAACTATATTTGCTGTTCATGAGCTGACATATTTTAAATACTTATTTATTAGTAAAATTTATATCATTAATCATATATTTCGCTATTCACATATGAAAAGCTATGAATTTATCTTGTATGTTCCTTCTCAATGATTTATGAATCTCCTATGCAAGTTTGTGTGATGTTTACATACTATGACGTATAGTATACACGACTAAGCCATTTAAATTTTATTCAATTTGCATAAATTGATAGTTTGAAATGTTTTATGTGTTTAAAGGAAGTTAATTTTTTGTGTTTAGGCGAATGTCATCACTCTGTAGGTAGTTAAGGTCGAGTGCGAAAGTTTAATTTTAAAAGTTACCGTCCAAAGTTGCACTCACTTTGATAATTCTCGTAAAAATCAGCGGGGTTTACCATAAGGATAATTTAAAGTAGAAATATTTTTATCGACATTATTATCACACTATCAGGCGTAAATTATATGTTAACATTTTTTTTCCATTGGATGCCAACCTGTGATTTCACATTTTAACCAAATAAATAACACACTTGCCTCTGAATTCAAATATTATGAACTACAAGACTTGTTCTAAAATTGTTTTTGTGCATAAATCCCAAAAGTTTTAAGTTTATTAATAAACACTAAAAATCAACAAGTAGATATGTCTTTAATGTAATTATATATGCTTAGAGAAATATATCTGTTCATTGTGTCTAACAGAATTTTAATATTAGTAAATGATTTTACATTATTTTCTGCATTATTCGAATAATAAATAAATCTTAATTAAGATGTGTTGTTAATAAATTATACCATACATGATATCAAATAAACAATGTGGTATAGCACCGAATCTACAAATTATTAGGCGCTATGAAATTTGCTTTTAGTTCAAATTATTAGTGTACAAATCAGCACACTAATTTGGTGAAATTAATTGTCTTTTATTTATGATATCCAATGATTATTATCAATATGGTAAACTAAACCCTGACTGCGGTGACATTCGTCCTAGCCCAGAGTTATTAATCATGATGTTTATGAATTCTAATCTAATGAAAATGTTTGATTAAAAATTTTATATAGACATTTAAGTATACCAATTATTTTGTGTCATTTAGGGAATGTTATAATGCCATTATTTTGCATAGATTTAATCTTTTATTAATTTTTAATAAAGCGACAGTTGGTGAGATGTAACCCTTGCCCAGTTGAGCTGCTATTGCTAAATCAACTTGGAATTGGAACTTCTCGTATGTTTTATAGTTTGTGTTTTATGCAACAGTCTCTCTGCATTTCTATTTTCAAATAATAAAAACATGCAATACCTATAATAATTTAGTATACCGTGGAGGTGTTTCTCATCCTTTTCATTATTTTAGTTATACCTCTTGCATTTTAGCATCTATTGATGTTTATTAGGATGCAACTGCCAGAATTGAAATTTGAAATCTAACATTTAATGTACTATTCCTAGAGTGTTATGATTTTTTTTTGGAAACTGGACAAATTATGAGATCTGAATTATTTGCTTCAATGTAAAAAATAATTAAGTAATACAGTATGAGTTTTAACGTAGCATCACAATAATATAGCTTTTGTACTTTACATCTCACAATTATTAATTTTATTAAAATTAAGATTTATTAAAATGCCAAAATTGAAATATTTTTGTATTTTTCATAACATGCTCATTTGTAATCAACAGTATTGTGTAAATGGATTGATCAATTTCTCACTTTTAATTATTTTAATAACGTATAAACATATTAAACAGGGAAAACGTCTAGTAAAAGCATAATGTTAATGGAATAACAGCATAAATTAAACTGTAATTATATTAATGAATTGGTGTTTTCAGTGGATTCTTGTCAAATAGTTAAGGGGCTAAGATTCTACTTTTAGAAGTTAATGTGATTAAGCATTCTAATTTAATAATTCTCTAACTGTGTAAGAGAGTACTGATGTTGTTATAACTAATCTAATAAGGTATATATTTGATCAAATGTATAAGCAAGTCCAAATTACATTCCATTGTATAATATGTTGTACATAATAGTAAATTTAATATTCTATTACCAAATTTAGATCAGGTATTCAAGAGCTTTAAGGATATAAACTAAGAAAATGTATTGCTCACCAAACGTTCTTGTTCAAATTGATCGTTTTTAATTAACATTTTAACTGCATTTATATATGCTACATAACTATTTTTTATTATTGCGTACCTTCATAGTAATAGTGTTTGAGGTTCACATAATGACACAAAATTAAGTTTTTAAATTTAATCCTTGAACTCAATAGGTAAAACCAGTGTCAGATCCTAACTAGAAATTCAGTACATTGCATGATATAAAATAGAAAGGAAAGCACATGATAAAATATAGTCAGGTACCCTTTGTGTAATTAATTAAAAAAAACTAGTTATGAGGAGGCTCCAGAATGCTCTCATTTATTGAAACATAATATTCACGCCTTTTAGGTAGGCACCGTAGGTGAGGTAGGCAAAAGTTACGATCCTGACGCACAAAATTCGTTTCTACTTGATACATGCCCATTGGAATGTCCCCAATATGATCAAGGTAGGTCCGTCTGGATGGCCTAAAACATATCCCCATTCACCTTCAACTCGCCCATATTCGTCTGACTTGTATAAGCGGCCTCGTGAGTTTACTTTCATTCATCTTAACATACCCAAACAAATTTTATCTTCATTGTCACCTTTTCCCTTTTTGTCACACAACACCTTTCTCTTATTTTTCTGTATTCCAAATCGTTAAAAGTGGCACCGCAAATGAATCTCTCATGATTAAAACTTCAAAAAATACAAAATATTCTAATCTAGAATCTCTTTAAAATCTTATTAGAAACGCGTCCTCAGCGGGTAACTTTTTAGTTTATTTATATCAAAAATAATCTCAGTTTGTAGAGTTGTGCAGTTTTATTCTTTCGTCGCACGCGTGTATCACTTAACACAAAACCCCCTCGTCTGTTGATCGAGCTCCAGGATCGCGGCGTCAAAAAATACCCATCTGTGTACCTACCCCAAAATAGATTGGGGTTTATTCTAACTAATATAATTTACAGTTAAATTATTATTATATCGACCTCAGCAATATACGCCTATTGCGGGGCACAGACCTTCTTCGTGCACAAACACATTAAGGGCCTGTAATACCACAATGCGGGTTGGTGAGTAACGGTTACAATAGCAACCGGGACTAATGGCTTAACGTACCTTCCGAAGCGCGGAGGCTTTCGAGATCACAAACTTTGGTCACCCATCCAAGACCTGACCATAACGAAGGTAGGTCTGTTTTTGGCATTGAAAGCCAAAGTGCACAAACCATTACGCCACTGAGCTCTTATCTCCTATTATTCTTATATTTTTTATTTTTTTAATGAATAAACAATTATCCTACACACTGGTATTACCTATTGGTGAATTAAATTAATCATCTATTTCTTGTCATGTTAGTTTTGCTTAATAAGTACTTTTATTATACTAATACATTAGGTTTTTTTAATGTATGTTGTCAGTGTGGATAGCATTAATTTTCTATCATTCTCTATGAACCCTTACACAAATCTGCAGTTATGTGTGTGACGATAATTAAAGTAAGCATTGCATTTAAGTTTTTTTAAATAAAATTTGGTGGGTATAATAATTTTATACATTATAGTGTATTGGGTTTTTCACATCTACTAATCATGATTTAATTGCTCAACATATTTTTTGATAATCCAATTCTAGCTCAAATACAATGTCTTTAGAATATTATGGTCCCTTTAACATGTTTTCTTATGTAAATATGTTAAAACCTGTTTTTAATTAAAACAAGTTTGTAATCAACAACTTGGTGTAAACTGGAATTGTACTCACATATCAAGTAAAACTGGTTTTGTCTAGACAAAATCTTAGAAAAAGTAAAAAAAGTTTTATCTAGATTGACTAAATGTTACACAAAACATTGTATAAATTGACAACTATACCTATACCTCTATAAAAGGTTGATTCATTGATATATTGGTATTTCTGTTGCATGCTCACTCCTCTTGTGCTGTTATGGTTTAAGTTCTAACATAATTAAAGGTTTCATTTAGTACATTTTAAGCTTTTCCATAAATTTATAATTAAAAACAGGTTTTCATTGTAACATGTAAATTTCATGTATTTAATGTAACTGTAGTGGTTGTTTATTATGCAGCATACATTGGTGTGAACTCCGCAGCATATATATAAATCCATGACATTGTCAGACAGCTATACCTTCATGACAGTCAAATAGGATCTAATAGCAGTATTATGAATAAGCAATATATGTATGTTTATGTATATTTTGTTTAGATATAGTGTAAAATGTTTATAATTAAAATATACTGTTGGTTGTAACAAATGTTTTATTTAAAGCTTGCAGAAACAAATGGAATTTAGTGTTGATATTACATTTTAAACTATATATTATTGATCTTTTTGAGTTAAAAGGTGCGATTTGATTTTTTGCAATAATTCTTTCTTGACTGTGTCTGGTACTAAGGCTCTAGCACGTGGAGTTACTCTAGTGACCAAAGTATCAAATGTCACATTGCTGGTTTCATTTTCTTTGACTACATCTCTGCACAACATCCTCACTTGATCCCTCCAACCACATTCAATCAAACGCCTACGCAACAATTCCTTAAACCTGAAAACACAAGCATGCAGTAAATAACAGTCATAAGTTTTATGCTTAAGAAAATGTGTTATTTGAAGATGTAAACACTCTGACCTAGTATGTTTTGTTTGACTAGTCTAGATTATTTTCATAATAATCCAAGGTAGATAAGATTTGTAACAAAGCCTTAAGCTTTGCTACAAATCCAGGTTTTCCCAATGTAAAGATGTATGTAAAGATTTACCAGTAAGGAGAGAAGCTCTCTAATTCCTTAAGGTCTACTCAATTGTAGTAATACATTGGTCAAGTATGGTATGTAGCTATGTTTAATCTATTGCAGATGCTTTTTAATGTCATTAAACAAGCATTTACCTTTCACGATCTCCACTTAATATTAGCCTTTGATGGGCAATTGTATTGTTTACAGTCATAGTTACAACAAGCACAACACAGAATACGATTACAGTAGAGTATTAGTGGTCTAATTTGTTTCTCAGTGATAAGTTTTCATTTAAGACCAAAGTGTATTATTAAATTTAGCGAAAATCAGAGTAAATCAACTTCACATGTGTTTTTCGTAATACTTTTGTGTTTATTTCAGTCGAGAAACAAATAATTTCATCAATGCTTGCAAAAAAAATATTTGTGTCTGACAGACACTTGATACAAACCACAGACTAAGAAGAGATACTAATACAAACTAGACTAAAATAAATTATGTATGTATCCTTCTCTTCTCCTTAAAGTTAGAGAAGGATAGATACACAATTTGGTTTAGTTTGGTACTGTTTTTTTTTAATATTTTTTTTTTGTAAAATTCTTCCATGCTGGGAAGGCAAAGGGAACGGAGCCCATACAGCCAAGTCTTCAGTATACATTTCTTCAGTAGTTTGCATTGAAATGCTAGTGTAATGCATTTCAATGCATCTTGGGAGAGTTTGGCGTCAAACGATCGATGACAGACATTGTGGTGCTACTTGGATGAGGTGGATTACCACGATAAAAAACTCATCACTTTTCACACCACTTGACGCTTTTTTCGATAATCCTCAACATTGCACATCATCACAGACACTTATTACACAAAACTACACTGATTTTACGTAGAAATATCCACTCCGTACAATATTACAATTATCCGAATAAAAATCACGTCCGCCATAGTTGAATGCCGCCAAAAACTCATGATATAATTTTTTTAAATTCTCTTTTTTTTATATTCAGTTTTACAGCTCTGGTTGCAGAACCTTTTGAGCCACACGTTAACAGCAGAATATTTTTCTTCAGTAGTTTGCGTTGAAATGCTAGTGTAATGCTTTTCAATGCATCTTGGGAGAGTTTGGCGTCAAACGATCGATGGTAGACACTGTGGTGTTACTTCGATGAGGTGGATAACCACGATAAAAATCCCATCGTTTTTCACACCACTTGACGATTATTTCAATGATTCTCCATATTGCTCACCATTATTGACACTTACTTCACAAAACTACACTGATTTTACGCAACAAGATCAACTCCAAAACAATATTACAATCACTGAAATAAAAATCACGTCCGCCATAGTTGGATGCCGCCAAAAACCCCCGGCCCTACTGTCTGTCCACCATAGATTAGAGAGTTAGAGAGAATCGCAGATTAGAGAGATAAAGGAGAGATATGTCCAAGAATTTTGTACTCTATATGGATGCCAAACTCCCATACAATAGCAAGTCATTCTTAATCTAAGCAATAGCATAAGGCAATATTTTGTCTCGATCAGAAGGTGTTCCCTCTCATTCTATCACTATTTATGAATGAAGGCTATCCGTGGGATATCCAAGAATTTTGTACTGTATGATGGATGCCAAACTCCCATACAATAGCATGAGGCAATGTTCTGTCTCGATCAGTAGGTGTTCCCTCTCATTCTATCACTTTAATGAATGAGTTTGTCATTTCGTAGTAAAACTTTCTATTACTACTAATGACGTCACACAAAAATACACACAAATTTCTCAAACAAATACTCTCATTTACAATGTTGTTTTTTGACTCACCTGTGAAATGATAAGGTACATCCAGGATATCACTCACATACACAACACACTTTCACCCAGTCATCACTTTTCACACCAGTTACTTAATGCCTATCTATTTCAATGACCCTCCCACACATATTTATGCTTCGCATCCTCCACATTGCTCCACATTGCACACGAATATGTCTGTCAAAGTCATGGACTAAACTAAACTAAACTAGACTAAAGATTTTAAGGATGCGCTTTACCTCTGCTTTACCTACAGGAAAAAATGAACCCGGTTGAGCACATAACATGGCGCATTTAGTGTTGTTATTAATTTCGTACTTTTTCAATATAGCTTAGGTAAAATTAAACTAATTTCTTATTCGTTAGCGGTTAAGTGAAATTTATAAAGCAAATGAGTGCGAAAATAATCATAGATCAATCAACTCAAATTCGTTATAAGCATAAGCTGATGCTAAATTACATTATAGAGTAGGGCAAACGGTAAAACCTAATATTATTATAAGAGGTCACTGATTCAGGGCCTGTACCAATGAGCTTAAATTAAACTTATGCAGAGCTTAATAGAGCTCGGTGACGTTATGATTTGCGCTTTTGGCTTTGATACGAAAACAAAGCTAGGTACCTTCGCCATGGTTAGGCCGTGGATGGGTAACCAAAACTTTGTGATTTTGAACTCCTCCATGCTTTGGAAAGCACGTTTCTACCCACCAACTCGCATATGCGGGTGTTACGAAAAATCAACACAATATAATTTGTGTCTTATTTCATTAATGCAGAGTAACATGAGCGGTATAATTATATGAGACCAATTCCTAGTAAAATATTTTTACGGCTGCGAACTTTTTTAATTTAGACTTCCATTTCCCGACTGGCACATTTTTGCTCTAGTTTAATAACTTCAGTCGGTCGAACCTGAAATGGACCGAAATAACAATTTTTTCATAATTTTCCAAGAAACACACCACTATTTTTTTAAAATAAATGCTGCTGGTAAACAAAGAAATTATCAACAATGACATAAATATGCACTATGAGGTACTTTCGACTGCCTCACGATGGTGTAGGAATGAAACTAATGTGGACTAATGTGGACGATCAGTGGAGTTAGCGCAGCGACTGACGAATCACGAATGAATCAACGAATGCTACTATATTCGCGAGCCCTCCTACTAATATAGGTACTTATACTAACAATAGGAAACGGAAACAATTAACTCTATACAAATTCAAATAACAATACATCGGTAACACAAAGAGATCACAGTCATAAAAAAGGTACGTAAAGTTCACACAGTTATATTTACATTATTGTCGCGAACATATTCTCCGCCGCAGCTGTCAGCTGGTAACTCAGTGTTTGCGGCGTCGCTCGCAGCAGCATTTGTAGTTGCTTCTGTTTCTCGGGAGAGGATGATCTTCAGCTTTTTCGTTGGTCGCCTCAGCACGCCTTTAGTGGTGCGCACGTCTGCCGCTCGTACCTCGCCGTCCGGGCCGGGGTAAGAGGCGACCAGGACGCGTCTCGTTGGTGATGAAGACCAGGTCGCCCAGACGTAGCGATCCATGTGATGCCTGCGGCTCCCGCCGGTGTTGCAGCTCGGGGAGGTACTCTCTGAGCCAGCGTGCCCAGAAAATATCGGCTAGGCGCTGGCTCGTCCGCTATACAGTCTCTTGCAGTCGACTTCGCTTTCGGTGAATGCACCCGGTAGGGGTACACGTGATGGACCCCCCCAATAGTAGGTGTTTGGGGGTCAGCGCTTCCTCGACGTCGGGTGAAGTGGAGACGTGGGTGAGATGCCGAGAATTGAGTGTGTACTCGGCCTCGACGAGCAGTGTGGTGAGCACCTGGTGGCGGTATGTTCCACCACTGGATGAAGCGTAAAGTTGCGTAGTGCTGCAGAGCTTCATTCACCGATTTCCTCACCTCTCATGATGATGATGTCGGCGCCTCGCAGATTGGTGCCTAGGTCTGACCATAGCTCGGTGGGGCACCCGCGTCGCGAGATAAATCGACGCAGTGCCATGATCGCCGCGTCGGTGCTTAAGTCGCCCGCTACCTCTGTTTGCACGGCGCGCGTCGTCAAGCAGGTGAAGATGACTCCGTAGCGCTTCTGCGTGGTGCGGGCCGACGGTCACCTTGAGGGGCCCGAAGTAAGTCAGTCAAGGTTCGTATAGGTAAAGTGGGCGAGGTGGTTTGGCGGGTGGTTGTCTGTCGATGGTTGTGGCGTGTTATTTCTTCTTAGTCGACACGCCATGCAGTCGCGTAGCTCCGCGGCGTACGTACGGCGTTACATTTTCTTCAATACCCAGTAGCGCTGACGTACTCCGTTATGTACCCTGCTATGTACAATCGCGTCCATCGGTGATATTAAATCGTCAATGATACCCTCATTGAATCCCAAATCCTTTGAGAGCGGGCAAATCCGTTGAAACTGAACTGCAGTCAAGTACCTTCAGTAGGTAAAAATGTATGGAAAGTAATTAATAGGGTAGCCATTTATTTATTTATCAGCTAAAATAACTAATTGGTCAGCAACTTATGGGCAGCTAATATTTCTAAACGGGTCAGCGAATAATGAATTGGACAGCAAGATAATTATTTGGGCAACAATATATATGTTATCGAAAATGTATAAAGTCTAGGAAAAATATCATTAAACGATCAAGGATCAATTCCTAGGAAATGTATTCTGATAGATATTTTGTTAAGGTTATATTTTTTATGACCCTTAAAAACAATATTTGTGTCATCAAAACCTAATTCATAAAAAAATTGGCAGAAGAAACATTGTGTTGCTGCCCAATAAGTTATTTTGATGACAAATGAGAAATATCTGCTGCTCATGTTGCTGCCCAATTAGTTTATTTTGCTGACCATTTAGAAATATTTGCTGTCCATTATTTGCTGCCCAATTAGTTATTTTAGTTGATGAATTGTATTTGTTTGCTGACCAAAATTTGAATATTTTGCTAATCGTTTAAATAACATCCATATTTTAGTAGGTATCATGAGAATTTTGAAAAGCGGACCAATTATATATGTATTGGTAGCACTACTGTTGTCATGTAAGGGCCGTTATAGGGCTTCTAGTCAAAGTGCTTATTTAATTAACTAACCATTCATTGGAGTCTTGTTGAACAGAGCACAGCAAAAATTAAAATGTTATATTATAAATTACTGTGTTCGTTATATGTACTGAACAATATTTACTTTGTCAATGTAAGTCCTAAAATTAGTTTAGTTGTTGTAAAATCCATAATTAAGTCGTAATTTTTTTGTACATTTGTGTAAAAATAAAATTATTACAGGCGAGGCAATTTAGAGTCACAGATCAAGTTTATTTTGATATTCATAATGAAGAAAAACATCTTGGGCGTATTGTCATTGGTTTGTTTGGAGATTTAGCGCCTAACGCAGTGAAAAATTTCAAAGTTTTAGCGAGCAAGGGAATTAAAGGCAAATCATATAAAGGAACAACTTTCAATCGCATCATCAAAAGGTTTATGATACAAGGTAAGCAAAATAACTAATATTTTATGTAAATAGGATAGTTTCGTAGCAAGTGAAGAGAAATAAACGGGAAAAAGTCGTGACTTTAAGTATGAAGGTATGTTTTAAGTAGGTTGTTTGGAAGAGATCACTGCCTTGTGATAAGATCGCCAATTGTTTTTTTTTTCTCCTATAAACGTCCCCCTGCTCGGCACAGGCCTTCCTAATTGAGACACATGAAGAGTATGGGCCGTAACACCACCACGCTGGCCCAATGCGGGTTGGTGGGTACAAATGGTTGCAACAGCGACCGGGACCAACGGCTTAACGTGCCTTCCGAAGCATGGACGAGCTCGAGATCACAAAGTTTTCCTCACCCATCCACGGCCTGACCATGGCGAAGGTAGCTTAATTTTCGATCGAAAACCAAATCGTACTAATCAATATGCCTACGCCACTGAGCTCCTAGTTTCCTCCTTTCTGGTGTACGCGAGTTTTTTATTGTATTTTATTGCAACTGTGCCTTTATTAGAAGTAATTACTGACTAAACATTTGTATTTATAGGTGGAGATGTTGTATCTGATGATGGCATGGGTTCAATCAGTATCTATGGGGAAACCTTTGCTGATGAGAATTTGGACACTGAACACACTGGTGCGGGATTTGTTTCAATGGCCAATAAAGGTATGTAATTATATTTAATAGTTATTAAGACCACGATATAATATTCATCATGTTTTTGTTACTGTCAAATTCCCACTTTGTCAGTTGAACATGATAAAAACCCATTGTTATATCATATTTTTGTGTTCATGCTAAGGGGGCTGGAGGAGATCGCTAGCATTTTTTTAATGTATGCAAAAAGAATGATTCTATTGTATTCACAGACTTTTTAATACAGGTAAAGACACTAACGGTTGTCAATTTTTGATCACAACTACTGGTACGCCATGGTTGGATAATCTGCATACAGTGATTGGAAAGGTATGTACTTTATTTTGAATATTTTTTTCACATAATAAGTCATTACACTTACATACATACACACATATGTAACGTATGTAATGTAACACCATATTGTACCTACTCGTATTCATGCAAATAAATATATTGAATTGAATTGAAAACATATCATCACGCCTCTTTCCCCGAAGGGGTAGGCAGAGCTGTTGAACACCCACATTTCGCTAGATATTTTAGGTCCCCATGTAACAGGTGGCGAGCCTGTTGCCATTCACCGGGCACAATGTGAGGCAAGCGATATTCAGAATTAACTATACATAAGTTTTATTCAAACTCAGTGGTACAGACTGTGGGATCGAACCCGCGTTTCCCGCGGTCTCTCGATTATGCGCCGCCCCAACTAAGCTACCGCTGCCGCTGCCGCAGTAAATACTTATACGCGTTTATAACAGATAAGCATTCTTGTGCAAATCTAGTAATTTGATAAGGTTGTTTGCCAAATTCTTGAATATATGTTTTGAGACACAAATATTGTTTTAAGGGTCGTAAAAATAACTTAATATCTATCAGAATACATTTCCTAGGAATTGATACTTAATCTTTCATTGATCCTTTTCCTAGATTTTATACATTTCAGGTAATATATATTTATTTTGCTGCCCAAGTAATTATCTTGCTGCCCAATTAATTACTTCCCATTTGATAATGATAGTGTTTAGGCGCTTTTTTTTTTAATTTTTTGGTATAATTATGATGCAATAACTTTTGCTTAAATAAGTTGCCCGTAATTGCACCGTTAGTAATTGCCATTCCTGAAGGACACGAATTATGTTACTTCTCGTTTTTCACCTAAGTATTTAGATGTGTTATGACCTTTGTGTTCTCGAGTTCTCGGGAACTTCTGAGCTGTTAGTTTTTGTAGCTAGTGCAATCGTTTCTACCCACCAATCCAGTTTGAGTCAGCGTGGTCGTCTTACGGCCTTTTTGACATTTCTCATAGGTACATGTTGCTCAGCAGTTTCGCAGTGGGTATCTTTTCAGGATGATGACGAGTACTAGAACGGTTTGTTTTACATACACAAGTCACGCCTTTTGGCTGGGGTAGGCAGAGATTGCATCCTTCCACTTGCTACGATCTCTGCATATTTCTTTTGCTTCATCAACTCTCATTACAGTCCTCATACATGCTCGGCGATTTCAGGTACTTTTGACCTTGCCCCTCTCAAGAAAGTCTTTAATTTGGTAGGGGAACGTTCGCCTAGGTCTGCCTCGTCCCGTATTTCCACTCACACTTCATAATCATGACGATAAATATAAAAAACACGTTTTTTTAAATTTTATTGCTAATTGATGAATTGATACGCCGATGTAAAGAATAAAATAGGTGTTTGTTTTAAATTAAAATTTGCTTTCAGGTGGTAGAAGGTCAAAATATTGTGCATGTCATAGAGCATACACCAACAGATGTGGAAGACCGGCCAACCAAACGAGTTTACATAGCTGACTGTGGATTGGTGCCAACTCCTCAGCCCTATTACGTATCCGATGATCCTTATGAGTAAGTTTTATTTTTAATTCAATTCAACAATAAAACTGCAAACAATAAAAAAATGATTTTATTAATATTGGATGTAGAGTGTAGTTAGTTATGCGTTCACCTTTATATTCGTATGTAATTCGTGTAATATCAATGTTCCTTCTTTATTTAATAAAATCCTCTTAATCTAATAAAATCTAATTCTATGCCGCAATGTTCTTACATGTTGTTACAATGAGGAGCAATACTAAAAGCTCGGAACAGATGTCGCTCTAAACGACTGTACTTTTTACTTGTAGTGTCAAGTGTGAAGTTGTGATTTTAATATTTTATGAAAATAATTGTTTGAAATGTACTGTAAATGTACTAAGTCTCTACGTGAAGAACTCCAAACACAACTTCAAAGGAGATATGCGTCAGCGGCCGAAAAGAACAACTGTATTGGTGGAAAACATAACTTAAAAATTTTAGGTTATGTTTTGTTTTCGTCTACTTTTCTGTGACTTTCGGTGTAAAAATATAGTTTTTTTTCTTTTAGGTTAGAGGCACAAGGTTGAAACGTGAATTTTGGATTGAGTTTTGGTATGAAATAAGACCATTCGTATCTTTGCTGGCCTTCTGTTCAATTAAAAGACATCAAAGCCGATGCGCTGCTTCCATACATCACTTAACATTTTCACAACAACAATTCATGTTGCAAACATCATAATTTACTTCATGAAAAATATCACATTATTCTTTTATAATTTAATACATACAAATTATAACCTAAATACATTATTGGTTTAATACTGTACACCTAGTCGAAAGGTTGAAAGGAAAGAATACTGCCCAGTCTTGTCACAAAGATGCAGGCTTTTCTAATTTTATTTGGGCGAAATCTTGAGATTTTTGATTCACAAAGTATTTTCAAAATCTTTCTTTGATTTGGATTTGGGAAAATTTATCAAAAAATCCATACGATTAAATTTATTAGTACAGCTAAAAAAAGTTCATGCGCCATCTAGTAAGCGGGGTTAAAAGTCAGTTTTCCTTATTACAATTCTGACGTGTTTTCTTGTAATGCATGATTTAAAAGTCGAAACTAGTGTTAATGTATTTCATAAGAGTTGCAACTGTTATTTCGGAAAAGTTACCTATATCGTGGGGCGTATTAATTTTTAATAACTATTTGGATCCAATTCTGTGGCATTTTATAGTTTTAAGTTATTGCTAAACTCAAGATTATTATTTAATTGTTTCTTTGATAGACTCGTGAGTAAATAAGGAAAGCGCTCCACGCGTAACATTTTTTTATTAAAATTATCTATTCATATAATAAAACTGTAGAGGTCGAATGTCTGTACATAGAAAAAATCAAGTCATAGGGGCGTAAAATGAGGGAAAAAAAAATGTTTTTTTCTGTCTGTTCGTCTGTTTGGACGGGCTAATCTCCGAAATCGCTGGACCGATTTCAATGAAATTTTGCATGGTGATACCTTATATCCCTGGTCAACATCTTAGATACTTTTTATTCCGGGAAATTAAAGGGTTCCTGTGGGATAGTTAAAAAACCATTAACAGCGGACGAAGTCGCGGGCAACAGCTATTTAAAATAAAAAATTAAAATAGTGTGTACCTTCTTCGTGAAAAAAAAGCATACCTACTTTCATTTGCTAATTGTCTTGTATTGACTAAGTACATAATATCTCATTTTGTTTCAGTCTGTGGGCGTGGATAAAGGCTTCAGCAGTTCCATTGACAATGTCCTTCTCAATCTTGGGATTCTTCCACTGGATGATGAGAAAAATGGAAATATAGTTAGTATTTTTAGATTTTTTAGTTAAGTTCAAAATAGATTCTTTTCTCGTCTATTCGTTGAAATTTAAGCTTTTTACAAGGAAATGTGCGAAATACAAAAATAGTAATATTCTCTTTGTAAGAGCATGTAGCGTACATGCAAAACATTGCGGTGGTGTAAGTATAAAGATGATGGGATAAAAAAACGTTAATTGAACCTCCAAAGAAATAAACTAAAATTTCCTAAGGTAAGGTAGAAAGTTAAGTTTGTACTGAAAGAAAACAGTGCCCACGTTTCCTCTTAAATTCTTTTCATTAATTAACTTTTGAATATGCATTAATGCACAGAACATTAATTAGTATTTACATCAGTATTGATTGGGTAAGTCTTAAATGTATAAATAAATGACATACAGAAGAAAGTTTGTAATATTATTTTTATTAATAGGTACTTATTTTCTATTAAAATGTAAATAAATTAACTATTTACACTAAATTTTATTTATAATAATAATATCGTTATTTGTAATTTACACAGTATGGTATAAATATGGCCAATATAACATTTTCGTTGTGTTATTTGATTAGTTTAAATAAAAAAAAATGGAACAACTTAATAAGTAGGTAAATGAGGTATAGATTGAAATTGCACTGATTTCAAATTTTTTGTTACAGTAGTACTTCTTCATAAATACAGGCTGATTCAAATGCTAACACATTTTTTTTGGGTTCCTGGCGTCATGTAGTATCCGGAAATACTCCATGTAAGCTCTTGAGAATTTTCTCCTTTACTTTGATTTTTTTCCTGGGAATTACGCATCTTTTTTTGTTTTTATTCTATTGTGCGATAACCTCGACTTTCAGTATCATAAATTAATTAAGTTTCATGGTTTTGAAGATTAAGTTTCATGGTTTTCAAGACATTTTTTAACAAATCCCTCCTATTGCAATCCAAAAAAGTGGTGCTCTATTACAGGTATTCAGATTTTCGACTGAATAAGGCTTTTGTATTAAAATAGAGCATCGCTTTTTTGGACAACTAAAGCAAAATGACCTAGAGATGATTTTAAAATTAGAAGTCATTGAAGGTTTTTTGTCTGCGATAGGATTCCGGGTATACAGTTTCATGAGTGGTACGTAGAGATAATGGGTAATATTTTTGCTCGTGACTGTACTTCTAAAAATGGCCTAAAATAATTGCAAAGATTTCGTACCCTCTGTGCTTAAAGAACCTCTCTTGAAAATCTGTAAACCTTTGCGCTAACAAAGATTCTTCTATATTATTACCTATCTGAGTAAGCGCGGACTATCTGAGTATCTGAGTAAGAGTCAGTTTTGTAATATATTTTCAGATACATTTGGTATCCTTCCAGTCTGTTAGGAATTTCGTTTCGTTTGGTTTCGTTACCGACCGTGGGAAGCGAGCTTTAGAATGACAAGGTACTAAAATAGTAATATCTTTCGGTGACTACTGGTGACCACCAAAACCACCTAAAAATATTTTACGATGCGATTACTGATTTAGGGATTTACAATGCACCCGCCATCCTGACGTCAGTATGGCAAGTCTACCTATTGGTTTTAAAGGGATTAAAACCTTATGCGCGGATGTACACGGAGTTTTAGAAGAGGTACAAAATCAGGTTATTTTGAGAAGCACACTTGCGATCCTGACGCCCACTATTTCAATTATTGTTATAAAAGACGCAAAAAACAAAAAGCTGCATAATTCTTAGGTAGTCGAGCAGAAAATTCTCCTATACGAAAATACTAAAACTACATACGAGTACATAAGGGTGAATATCCGGATACACGACGTCAGTAACCTAGAAAAATATTTTTTTGTGCCATTGTTTGTAACAACCTGTATAAACATTGAATATTGGTCAGTTTACCGGTTAAGATGAGTCATCGCTAAAATTGCCAAGGTTAGTAGTAATGTGGGTAGTGCGAGAGTATCGACGCCGGCGCGGCCCGGCGCGGGCGGCGTCGCAGCCCCGGCGCCGTAGCTGTAGCTGTCGGCGGGCAGCTGCGCGCTGGGCGCCCCGCAGGCGCGCGCGCACGCCGCCCACGCGCGGCACACCTCGCACGCCGTGCTCGCCTGCACTCGGAAGAACACTCGAGCGCGATGACCTGAATAACCATCGCAGTCGGTTGTATTAGGTCCTTACCTATGAAATTGTCGTTTTGTATGGAGATTTTGGGGAATTCTGCATTTTCCATACTAAATTTTTTTCAGTTTTCTTCACAACGACAAATCCAAAGATAATAATATTTGGCATCTATCATTAGACAAGCTTTAGTAATATGTCTAATATCACACTTCATAAAAATTATTTATCGTTTTTAAGTGAATGCAAATAAAATGATGTATTTGGGAGGCAAGAGTAGTCTCCGTGTCCAATTTTAACACAATTAAACATACAACAAATTATCAAAACAAATCAAAAGAGCTCAAAAATATAGTCTGTTTTAGACGAGGTAATTATTTTTTAGGAATACTCTGAATCTTAATAGTTACGGACAAATTGCTAAGACAGAATAAAAACACCAATTTCATAGGTAAGGACCCAATAGAACCGTGTGGTAGCGGCTCATTACTCACTACCGACCCTTCTCTCCCCTTGGGTGTCGTAAAAGGCGACTAATGGACTTAGAATTGCACGACCATCCAATAGCTTATAGCGGCGACGGGCTCACCGCCTGTCACGCAGAGCGCATGTGCAGTCGCTGCTTGGTGAAGCGCGGACTATGGCAATGGAGCGCTTTTGCGGTCCTTTTGCCTCGTCTCTGACTAACCCTTAGGGGATAATAGTCGTGATTATATGTATGTATGTATGTCGGTTGTAGAGAACTAATCTTTTTAACTTTACACTTCAAGGTACGTGTAGTTGAGGAAGTTTACAGGTTACGGTCGGATATGACTATTTTTTTAATAACACATACATACACATACATATAATCACAACTATTATCCCCTAAGGGTTAGTCAGTCTCAGTTTGCCTAGTCAAAAGCACCGCAAAAGCAGTCCATTGCCATAGTCCGCGCCTCACTAAGCAGTGACTGCACGTGCTCGGCGCGACAGGTGGTGCGCCCGTCGCCGCGATAAGCTGTTGGCTATTGGCTATTGCTTGTTTTAATAACACTTGGGTAAAATGATATTGATTCATCGCAAACTTCCTCGACTATACAGGTTTTTCTGTACTTTGTATAAAGGCACACAAAAAATTCACGCAGGCCGGTGTGCAGGTTGAAGAGTTGTGTGCAGGCTTTGCACTTTATTAGAAATAAAATTCTATTTAGTTGCAAGTTACATCTGTCCTGGCTGTTGGAGTTTTGGTTTGAATTAGAGTGGTTATGGATTTTCTATTATGCCCGGTAAGCAAAAGGCCACGTGGTACGTGGGACCACTCGCAAAATGTGGGTGTGTACTGAACCTACTTCTGCCAATCCCTTCGGGAATATAGGCGTGATATTATGTATGTATATCCCCGAAAAGGTGCATTGCATTTTGCCTGTAATTGTGTTGGCCCCAAATAATAGTGCTCAAGCATATTGCCACAGAAAGAGATTCTGCAGCAGCAGTTCGAGCAGCTCAGTAAGAGCTTGGTAAAGAAAAAAAACATAAAAGTTTTCGTCGAATTGATAACCTCCTTCATTTTTTGAGGTCGGATATTGAATTAGCATACACGGAAAGATGAAGCGGAGGAGCCTGTACAAACAGTCTTCTTCTTCTTCTTTAAATATGGCAATGTGTCATCTCCACATACAGTCATGTGAAAAATATGTAAAGGTACGCTTTTGGGAGTGTAACTCGATTGGCCATGTAACTGGGAGCCTGTTGCCGTGCACCGGGCACTATGTGAGGCAAGCTATAATCACAACAAACAGTACTTTAGTTTTTATAACTGTGCGTATCATAGAGTACATAAATAGTGTGGTGACTAGAGACTATACTCAATCCATTTTGATCTGAGACAAAAGGTAAACAAAGAGATTGGGGCTCTCAAACTTTTTATCCAATTCTGGGACTGGGAATTCTGGGACTGGGACTGAGATTTATAAGGGCATAAATTTTTTATAATAAAATAAGGAAAAGAGAAGCCATACTTATTATTATTAATTACTTATTGATCTTATTTTAAAAAGTTTGTTATAATAAAATATTGAATAATCGTTTTTTTAATAAAACCTTTCGGCAATGAAATAATGACATCTTAAAGAATGTTTTCTATGGTTTGTTTACCTTTTGTCTCAGACCAAAATGGATAGAGAGTAGATACTGACTGGAGTCGTAAAGGTCGTGCAGCGTGGCCCAGCCGGGGCGCTGGTTGGCGACGGGCAGCGCGCGCGGCGCCGCCAGCGTGGCGCAGCGCTCGGCGCGCCGCGGCCGCAGCCACGCCGCCACGCGCGCGCCGCGCGCCACCACGCGCGCACCCCGCACCATGCGCGACGCCTGCCCCACACGCAAAGGTCACATACAGGTCGCGTCACGTCAAAAGAACGCTGGCGGTCAAGCTGCGCACTAGGCGATTTATGGGTCTATTTGGTGGGGTGCGGGGCGGGCGGGACACACGCAGATGTTTGCCGGCGCGCTATTGGTTCGCCAGTCGACTTTTGCATCCCACGCTGTGTCCACGTTCCGTTCGTTCTCACAATACCATCGCGCACAATAGTGTTTTTATTACGAAACGACATGATGGAAGGAGTTACATTAATTTAATTTTTTTTTGTATTTAATAAGACTAGTGTTTTTGTAATTAAACATTCGACACTGAATAAAACATGTTACTAATTCGAAATACCTATATCTTGTTATATATATTTTGCATGTCTCTAGTTAGTTATATCATATATATAAATAATAGGCTCAGTACTTTCGTGCGTGAGTGTACCCATGCGCAAACACACCCCCTTCACTTTCTTCCAGCGTTCTTTTTACGTGACGCGACTTATACAGATGCTGGCTAGCTACCACCGTCTTACCTAAATTTGTCGCCATAATAACAATGTTTTAAGCATTGCTGTGTCCGGCAATCAGAGGTAAGATAGCCAGTTCCTCAATTGTTGAGGATTACAGGTGAAGGTCGCTTCCACCTTCGGCCTTATCGACACTTACCACCAAGTGAGATGAAGGCCTAGAGATTACCTGTCGTATGTAAAAAAAAATGAAAAGATCTCGGGCGGAGCTCGGTGGCGTAGTGGCTTTCGATCGAAAACAAAGCTACCTTCGTCATGGTCAGACCGTGAATGGACTCCTCCGTGCTTTGGATTGGATCACGTTAAGCCGTTGGTTCCGGTCGTTATTGCGACCGTTTCTACCCACTAAACCAACCCGCATTGGGCCAGTGTACAACCACCGTGTTGTCAAGGCACCAAAAACGTCGAGATCGAGAGTAGTTAGGTATGAACTATAAAAACAAAAACAAAAAGTTTTTGGCGCCATTCAACTATGGCGGATGTGATTTTTATTTCAGTGATTGTAATATTGTTTCGGAGTTGATCTTGTTGCGTAAAATCAGTGTAGTTTTGTGTAATAAATGTCAATAATGATGAGCAATATGGAGGATCATTGAAATAATCGTCAAGTGGTGTGAAAAACGATGGGATTTTTATCGTGGTAATCCACCTCGTCGAAATAACACCACAATGTCTACCATCGATCGTTTGACGCCAAACTCTCCCAAGATGCATTTCAATGCAAACTACTGAAGAAAAGAATTCTACTGTTAACGTGTGGCTCAAAAGGTTCTGCAACCAGAGCCGTAATACTGAATATATAAAAAAAGAGGATTTTACAACAACAAAAAAAAACAGTATAAACAGGTTTGATGGTTAGCTTATTTCATACGAACTTTCTTTACCCTATATCCTATATCTCACATGCAAGAAACATCGATGTGAGAGCGTGCAGCGTCATCTCTTGGCGTCACACGGAACAAATTTTATAAAGAGGGAAACAAAGTGTTTTACAGCCAGCGTGGTGGTGTTACGGCCCATATTCCTCATGTATTTCTCCATGAGGAAGGCCTGTGCCCAGCAGTGGGACGTATATAGGCTGAGGACGAGATACAGATCACAATCATAGTGACGCATAGGGCAGTCTCAGACTACCTTAAAGAGCGTGAACACGTTCTCGAAAAGAATTCTCACTTAAATGCGCGTAAACGCTAGATTATACAAAACTATTCCCTTTCTTCATTAAAATATTGTGAACGCCGGTAGCATATTATAAGATCAATATTTTGATGAACACCACAACAAACGTAAACTGGTACCAAACACCTGTGGGCAATGTTAAAAAAAAAATCTCAAGAGATTTGTACCATATTGACTTTCACGAAAAATTTACATCTCTGAAAGGTCTAAATATACATAAAGCAATTTTTAAGATACTGAAACTTTCAACAAATACTCACGGTCAATTCAGTGATAGTATTGATATCCGCCAGATAACCGGATGGAAGTTGCACTGTTAGAAGAGTCAAACCGCTTTCTGTTTCGTTTCCTTGTGGCACGTATCTATAAAATAGAAAAATACTAATTTGTAAGTTTCATCCATATTGAAATGAATAATGAATTAATAACGGTTTTAATGATAGACATGATAGATTAGATATTAGTTTTTATTATTGCAGATATGTTGTTTGCATTTCTTCCTTCTAAATCGTAGGAACTTTTATCGTGTAGTATATACATAATTAAATAACCATTACCCAATGCATATCGAGAGCTGCATGCGGTAGCTGGTAGAGACTTGGTCGACGCGAGGGTCAAGGGTGTACCGCGGCCAAGCGCCGGTCACGTTGGTAGACCCGCGGGACCACAGACCAACTAATGCTACCCCCCGACCTTCTGTCACTGCCGTAGCTGACCGCGCTGTGCCTATCTGTAGGGAAAAGGAAAATAATTAGAATCAACAATATTGTTTGACCACTAGTTTAGAGATCGGAAAGGATTTTTTTGGACTTTTCCACGAGGCCGAAGACGCCGTAATTATTTGTAATTATAGATAGATAGATAGATTAACACTTTATTGGACAAAAACAAAGTACATAAAAGTAAATATAAACCTCTGTGTGTTGTACAAAGGGCGGCCTTATCGCATAGAGCGATCATTATATCATTAATCCATATTCATATCCTTCATTAATCCATTCATTTTATCATTGATCCTCATTATCATTATTATAGTTTTCTACAAAATCGATTAAGATTTTATTTGGGAAAATATTGGCTGAAAGCTAGGTATTCTGTGTGATAGTAGATGTGCCGTCTATGCCACCAAAATAAGAATAAGCCAAAACCAGTCAATAGAAACTCTCAAAAAAAAAAAAAAAAAAACAAAACTACAGTAAATCGTAAAACATACAAAGTATTTCTGGGCACAAATAGATGTCAGGAATTAAAAAAAATATTGTCATTTAAATCATTCTGTACTCTACCCCTATACATAATGGTTCAAATGACGATACTTATTAAAACAACGTACCTGTTGTTTTTGTATGATAAGTGGATTATTTTCGCCGACTTGGATTTGCCTTAGCTCTGGAGATCCAGTAACATTAATTGATATCCTCAGTTTCGTCGATGTCTTTGTTAATTCTGCGTAATGAGCTAATGAATCCAACTGTAAAGAAGGAAAATATAAATATATATTATTTTTTAATATGCGTGTGCACTGAGTGAGCCCACTCTACAACTAAATAAATATGTAATTATAATTACGTAAAACTTTTGTAAAACCTTTTTTTTTTCTATTTGTAAGACCATCAAACCTAAGATATACAGTTAAATGTTGGCTCACTCAGTTCTCACAGAGACAGAGAGCCAGCCGGATCTTTCTATTAAAATAATTTCTTAATACCATTCGTTAATCAAATATATTAGTATATAATAAATAGTGTCAGTATCAGTATTAGTGTATAATAAATTATATACTAATATTAATTTTGGTTTTTGTTCTTCAACAAAGAACTATAATCAATGCATTCCATGGAGTTTTAGTTTAATAATACTATTATATCTATTATAGTCTTTAAGACTTTATTACCAAAGAATTATGGGAAGAAAGACGTCTTACCACGTCAGGGTCCGGATCATGTGGTTGGTATGCTTGCAGAAGAAATTTCGCAACCGGCTCAGCCTTGTCTTCTAGACGATTAGCGAGCATAGTCCGCAGGCCCCAAGCAGCTGTGTTGGCTTCAAAACTATTGCCTTTTAGCCAAGGATTGCGCCATTCTGAGCCTTGGACCTTTCTTGACCAGAATAGTGTCGATCCTATTAATTAATATTTATTACTTTATGTGTTTTTAAAAACACACTCAACCACTGAGTACTGCTGCTGAAAAGTTGGTGTGCGACTGGATAGCGAGTGTAGGAGAAACTTATTGTTGACTAGTAGTTGCCCGCGACTTCGTCCGCGGTTACTACGGGTTTTTACCTATCCCACGGGAACCCTTTATTTTTCCGGAATAAAAAGTATCTAAGATGTTGACCAGGGATATAATGTATTATCACGCAAAATTTCATTGCAATCGGACCATCCGTTTCGGAGATTAGCCCGTACAAACAGACAGAGAAAAAATTTTTTGGTATTGCTTTATTTTTATATCCCTCTGACTTGGTCTTAAGCATTTTTTTTCCACGTACAGACATTCGACCACTACAGTTTTATAACATGTATACCTATATCGATTATGTGCACCTTTACGTACCTACCTCTCATAAATACTGCATACCTACGTGCATATAAAAATATTTAAACCAACACATTTTTTACATACATACATACATACAATCACGCCTGTAATCCCCGAAGGGTTCCGCAGAGTCCAAGGAGCACTGTGTTCCTTAAGACCACATTTAGCCATACAAAAATTGGGTTTGGACAGAAAAATCGCGGAAAAGTAGTAACAAGTGGCTAGCTCATCGCCTACTCAACCACAGACCCAGTACCCAACACGCCCTTAGTCGCCTTTTACGACATGCTGGGCAAGAAAAGCAGTTGGTACAAGCTTTTTGTGTCCCAGACCAACACGGGACATTTTTTACATAAAATATATTTAGACACGCAGTCTTTACACTCAGTATTCTAACATAAGTGTGTACCTTATAGTTTAAATATCTTTGCTTGCGCGGAGATACACAGATTTTCAGTAGGAATAACTAAAGGTTCGATAATTATAATATTAACACTATTTTGAGAAGTACACCAGTACACCAGTACACCGATCTTGATGTACACAAAAATTGCAATATTCAGCTTAACGGGCTGATATTAATGAAATTATAGCAAGATTCTTCAAAGAATAAACAAGATAGTGACAATATGAAACTGACTATTTTCTGTGTACCTGTGTTGTTGACGTATTTGTCCATAAGCTGCACAACGTTGGACGCCTCGGGATGCTTAGCGGCAGAAAGTGCTCTGCCGATCACTGCCAGGGTATACGCGTCCAGAGTGGGATCTAGCGCTCTAGCCAGGAAGTCTACTGCTTTATTGATGTTGTTTTTGTAGTGAATGTCTTTGCCCTGGTAATTCAAAACAATATTTCGGTGATTTTTATATTGCTTAATGTATTAGCAAAAACTGGTTGAGTAGGTACTACTCGGTACTGAAATCTGTCAGGGACTGATTTTCATAAAAATAACGAAGATACATTTTTAAACATTTTTATCCGTGGCTAAAAAATGAAACACTGAATTAAAAAATGGCTCTATCAATTATCCAATTCTCGAAAACATAGAAATAGTGTCAAACTGAAGAAATACTGGGATAAACTTCTTGTTTGTGGTTGCCTACTGTGAGTTCTTGGAAATTTATAGCCACATTATTATCTCCAATTGAGTACCAAGATAATGCCTTAGGACATCTTTTTAATTTTTTATTTAATTTGTTGCATAGGTTTGTATGAATGGTCGTAATTGCTCAAGCTGCACCTTAGCTTGTATGAGCGCCAGCAGCGCGTGCGCAGTGCTGGGCAGCGCGGCCTGCGCGCGGGGGTCGTTCTTGAGCGCGGGCGCCGGCCCCCAGCTGCCGTCCGGCTGCTGGTGGCGCGCGAGCCATTCCGTCGCGGAGCTGGCGGCTGTTGGAGACACTTCGACGAAGCGTGCGCATCGAGACACCCAGCGGCCGGCTATAGCTGTCATCCTACAACAAAAAAGTATTTAAGCAACATATTCAGGGAAAACTGTGAGAAGACGGAGCTTTTGTTACTTTACGTGAAACCATGTGAAACATACATAAGTAGACTTTTGTGCTACTTGTGAAGGCTTAGTATAATCTGGCGGAGATGAAAATTTTCCTTACCAAACATCGCCTTTCGCATCTTTGTCAGTTTCTGGCGCGAAGGAACCGTCTGCTCGTCGGTATGCCATCAATCGCTGGAAACCAAGGGACGCCATGGCCAGCGCATCCTTCGTTATTGATACGGTTTCATGGTTAGTATTCTGAAAAATAAAAATATATTATAAATATAAATATCCTCAGACATTCACACCTATCAACTAGTCCCATTTTAATCAACTAAATGCTGCTTGTGTTACGGATACTAGATGACGGACAAATATATTTAATAGATAAATACACATAATTATTCAGAATATGTATAATATTATACATAATAATATATAATGAACATCCAAGACTGAAGAACAAATGTCTGAAAATTCATCACCCAAACACTTGCCACCACTGGGGATGGAACCCAGGACCTCTCGAGATGGCGATGCCTTGAGACCGGCGTACAGACCACTCGGCCATGGAGGTCGTCATAACGTATAAAATCAAATACTTTTAAACTGAAAGTAGTTTCCGCGTCCTCTATAAAACAAAAGATAATTTTCTAACCTGTAAATATTCCAACAAAACGCAAGCTACAGCCAACGGACGCACAGCATGCGGGGGATCCCCAGCAGGGTTCGGGGGATTCTTTATGGCTTGCAGCGCCGAGGCCAGCAGCTCACCCGTCTCTTGCAAGTACACTGGACCCAGTCGCGTGCCAGCGACGGGCTCTAAGGTCATGTTCGCACGGGCTACTCCGTTCTTGGCGTTCAGCAAACTCCAAATCCACACGTCTTCTTCGTATCCGTCCTAAAATAAACAGTACAATAAGGAAAAAATACAATCGTCAAGGTAAAAATAAAATAAAAAGTAATTATAAGGGTCTAAAACTTTTCTATGCTTTGTTGAAATAACAACCGAAAAGCTGAAATTGTGTTCCTAAGCTCAAATGTAAAAGCGAGCTATTTTCAGACATGTTCACTGTGTTATCAGGTTTGTGTTTATAGATCTAATAGAAAAGCAACGCCCTAATCTCATTTTAGAAAGTTGCGCAGTTTTTGTAGGCCTTCCACAATGTGGACTGAAGATCTGACGGTGACAAGGGTAAGGCCAGAAGCCGCTAGATACTAGCGTAGAACCATTTGTTATAGAAATTCTTTTGGAAGGTATGATATGACCAATGGAAGATGTTGGAACATCAAATAATTTATTACTCAGTTACTCACAGTGACATCGATGGTAGAAGAGAAAGCGGCGGAGACGCCTGCACCTTTAGCGTCCACCAACACCTCCGCTCGCCCCGCCTGCACCAATGTCACCAAGAATGCAGTACTTGCCGATCCCTGGGCCGGCACTGTTATACGCTGGCGGCTAAATGTTTCGATTTCTAAAACGGAATTACGTTATTGTATAACTTTTGATACATTACTCTTCAATGGTAGAGTCCTTCACCTGGGCAAGATAATCTACGAGGATGTATAGTCATAAGAGCTTTTTAGATTTTGAGCTTGTGGCAAAATGGTTGCAGTTTTTTCATTTTATGTGTAATATAGAATGTTATCAGCATGCCTTGAGTGTAGGGCACTCACTCAAGGCATGCTTCCATGTGGGTGTGGCTGTTTTTTTTTACATCTTATAAGTTTTTTGCTATCGCTTCTACCCACCAATTTGCTTTAGGTTAGCGTGCGTAGTGTTTAGTGTATACCTGCACTAAACACTACGCACGCCTGGGTTTACTGGGTTTACTGGGTTTACTGGGTTTACGCCTGGGTTACTCCTGGGTTTGGTCAGATGAAAAATCGTGAAAGAGTAGTAACAAGTGGATAGCTCATCGCCCACACAATCACAGACCCAGTACCCAATACGCCCTTAGTCGCCTTTTACTACATGCTAGGGAAGAAAAGCAGTTGGTACATTCTTTTTGTGTTCCCGGTCCAATACGGGAATCAATGTAATGTAATAAGTGTGTAATATAATAGAAAATTATAATAGTGCTGATACAAGTAGGGTTGAAATACATAAAATCATACTTACTCTTAGTAGCATTAATTTCGTTGTCCAATGGTTCGAATTCGAAGAATTGCGCCGTGTTGTACATAGTAACATCAAGTGATGCGTCTACTGTCAATGTATTTTTCAATACTACGACCGCAGCTATCGTCTCGCCCCGTTGCATGGTAGCGGGCAACTCGCAGCTGATGGAGAGTGGGACTGCGGAGGCGAAGGTCTGAGGGGCAGCTAGACCCAGTCCTAGTTTGGAGTCTACTGCGAACGCTCCTATTTGCATCTTTACTGGGACTTGAGGTGGCGGTGTAAAGCGTCCTGTTGAGCCTTTTCCATCATTGCTGCGTAACAAGTAAGAAAAAAATGTCAACTTGTATCATTTGAACTTAAATTACTCTGTTGTGATGACAAAAATATCGGGTTTTTAATACGCTCAACTCTCAAAGTACAGTGTAAATATAATATCGAGCTGCTCATGCTTTTTAGGCTGGACGAAGGGTTTCTATCAAGCCATTCACCATTATCTTTTGGGTCTGTTTTTATTGATCTCAAAGTAAAATTTTCTTTTAACTTAATTCGAAATATCGTCCTCAGTCTATATAACCCCCACTGCTGGGCATAGGCCTTCCTCACGGAGAAAAACATGAGGGGTGTGGGCTGTAACACCAACACTTTGGCCCATTGCGGGTTGGTTCAAAGTGAAATATGCTTATATCAAAATGAGTTTGTTTGCTATGTATATTAATTATAGGTAGGTAGTACGAGTAGGTACTTGAGGATACTCACTCTAGCGAGAAATTGCCGAAGGCCCAGGTGGGTAAAGGCGAAACAGTGAGGTAGTATCTGGGCGATGGCGGTGGTGGCAGCCTGCTGAAGGCAAATGGGCCTGCCAGTGGAGGACGCGTGCCAGACTCTGGCTCCTCGCGTTTGGGATCCCCTGCAATGGTGGACAATTTTTTAGAAAAAAAGAATATGTATGTATATTTAGTACATTTTAATATAGATTTTAACCGCCTTTCTGGTCTAGTGGTTGACCCCACCGGGTGTAGATTGGGAGTTCCGGGTCCGGGGTTCGATTCCCCACGGGGACAGGGGGTTTTCTGCTCGGTTTGGTTCTAAGCCCGCCTGGCTAGCTACCACTGTTTTACCTAAATTTGTCGCCATAATAACAATGTTAGAAGCATTGTTGTGTTCCGGCAATCACCGGCATAGCCAGTTCCTCAGTTGTTGAGGATTGCAGGTGAAGCTCGCTTCAAGCTTCGGCCTTATCGTTACCATTAGGTCAGATGGAGGCCAAGAACTCACCTGACATATTAAAAAAAAATACATACTGAATTAATAAATACTAATTTTGTTAAAATAGTTACCTCCACCATCATTGGAAATGATAACTCCGTCTGTCAATATAACCACTCCTGCATTCTGAAATATTAAAATAACATTATATCAAATTTTCTAAATTTGAGTTTGAATACTTTACTTACTACTTAACTTTACTTTGTCAAAAAAATTGGTGTACGCACTTGGAATACATCTCGGGAGGTATAGCCACCAAGGTCCAAGCCGAGCCCGGGCAGATGTTCTTCGTTTTTGAAAACTGAATGTTTTAGTCCGATAAAACTCTCCACTTCCCGTTGGATCTGCGATCAAAAAAGGTAATTATTGGAAAACACATGACGACGTGGTAGGTAATATTTCAATGATGGGCTATCTTGTGAAAGGTTGGATAAGTCGCTGTAACGCGTATCTTAGGATGGATGTGTGGAGTGAAGAGAATGGATACTAGGAGAAGTCGATAGCAACTAGAGAAGCAACATTCCTTGCATGGTCATAAATAATAAGAAGAGATAATTAAATTATCATGTCATCAGGAAAGTTAGGGACATGAAAGTGGAAGGGTGTGTGGGAATAGGAAGACCGAAGAAGAGATAGATGAATAGTGTAATGACGGAAGGGAGTGAGTGGTGGTATTGCGAGTGATAGGAGAGAGTGGAGCAAGAAGACCAGTTTTGATCTAATACAATTGGGAATGGAGCAAGAGAAAGAGGATCCAATGATTGCAAAATACATAATTATATGGTCTAACCGTGTGCATATCAAGGCCGCTGCCCAGCCCGTTCTGGTCGACGAGGCCCGCGGCGACCGCGTTGGAGTCTGCCCCGAGGACCACCGCCCGCGAGCCTGCTTCTCCCGACACTTGGAGCTCCGTCAGAGTGTTCGGCTGGTAGTTCGATGCTGACACTGGCCTTACAGACACCTGTGTAATTTTGGTGAATCACGTTTTGCTTTTCATTCATGTTGTTTATTAATGAAAACTAAGGTCCGGCGCACATTATCGAAATCGGCAAGGAAGGGAATCCTACTGAAGGATGCCGAAGTACCCTGAAGCAACCTCAAGTATACCGAAGCGGTATTTTTGTTACTACGGCCATATATCATGGAAATTTCTACTTTGTTGCCATGAAGTTAATAATGATGTTATTAATCACCTATAATTCTGAGCCGTGCCGATGCTCATAATGTGCGCCGGGCCTAATACGGCTCAACATCATCAATTTTCTTGCTATGTTTTTAATGAATTTTCAACGCTAAGAGAAACAAGGGCTTCTTATGTAATTTGTAAAGGGGTTTGTTACCATTATTTATGACTTAACGAACCCTAGTTTGCCATTAAAGGTCTACTCCGAAAAGAAAAACCCAATACACGATACATGCGATAGAATTTTTTTGTTCCTTACTATGAAATCAGTTTTTTGTAAATCCGACGAAGCCGAATATCGGCCGATAATCGGGCCCTTTTCGGATTTAAAGAACTTTTAACCCTGTAGAGATATATCCTTTAGCACTATGGTTAGATAGAGGCCGTCCGCGTAGAGGGCGGCGGCGATTATGGTGCTGGTAGTGTCGAGGCGTCGGTACCAGGCCAGAACCACGAAGCTGGAGCTCATATATCAGGTCACTAGGGTAGGTAGAGATATATAGTTTGGTTCACGAAAGATGACCACAAAAGGCGGCCATCTTTTTAGATCCCTTTGGAGGTGTGGGGTGAGGCACGGGCAGAATGTGTCAATTTAAATGCCTCGTCATAAATTGTTTCACAAATTAAAAATATATTTTGTCTTAGGTATTTTCGTCATGAATAAAACACATACAGGCGGCCGCCATTTGTGGTCATTTTTCGTGACTCGCGCTATACCTACCTTGTGCTGCAACAGGTCCTTCTGCGGCGCGTAGAGGGCGGCGGCGATCATGGTGCTGGTGGGGTCGAGGCGCCGGTACCAGGCCAGCACCACGAAGCCAGGGCTCATATGCCGCGTCACCTCTGCCGATACGTCCACGCTACGACGTGCAGGGTTTAGCTGTACGTGGAGAAGATATTCAATACAGAGTTAATATAACGTCCAACTCCTTAGCAAGAACACTGTCCAACTGTCAAGGTTTTTTTAAATTAACATTATTATTAAAGTATAAACTGGCATTTGGGTGTGATAAAACGCTGCTGTACTCATGACAAAGATGTGACAAAGAAATAAAAAAAAAGAGATTTCATCAATTATAGAGTAGGGGGGTTTAATTCATGGAGACGTTTTTAATCAATGGAGTTTCCAATTTAACGAAAAAATTCCGGCAGTTTTTTAAAGACAGCGATATAATAAAAATAATTAACTATTAATGTGATCCATAATGTATATTTTATGATTGGCGGCCATAATACGCTCTTTAACGGAATCCATTTAGATTTTACCTACTGGGACGATTTTAGAAACACATTTTCTAAGTTAAGGGTGCACCGTGTTTTTAGCGCTATATTTGCATTCATTAGTTCCCTTGCTGTATTGTTATTACTAAAACTATAATTATGTGTTGTATTTCACATGTAAGGTATTTAAGGATTCACTCTATAAATCATATTGATTAGAAACACGAACAGTCGTAGTTAACTCGATAGAAAAAAATACTAAAGATAAAAAAACCCTTAGTACGACGTGAGTGCTTCACGGAGAGTAATCAGCTTTGGAAATGTGTAATCGCGCGCGGATGCATCCTAGTTATGTGGGTTGAAGACCAAGAGCTAAACTAAGTTAGTTTAGCATAGCTCGCATATCTGACGCAGTTTTCCATGCGAATATACAAAACTGGGTCAGCTATACGAGCTTGGTCTGCAACCCGTATAGGAACCGCTGCGCCTACCCCAGTGCCAGAAGCTTTGTGCACTCTTACTAAACATACTTAATCGTATTACTTAAATTGTTTCCAAGGGCTTCACACGGAAAATTACATATATCAAAGAGATTTTAAAAACTAATTGCGGCATTACCTCAAGAGTCTTGGCAGCGACGATGTCTCCCCTCGCGATGACCACATAATGCACTAGATCCATTGGTTCGGTTGCGGTGATGCGTGCGCGCATCTCATCGCCTATGGCCGAGCCTCGAGTCAGCATCTCAACAGTCAAGAACTGACCTCCGGCGTCACTGTTCCTTTGTACGTTGACGACTCTTTCAGTTACTTCTTTGTATTTAATCTAAAAGACACAGGTAAATGTTCAAGTTCAAATCTTCAAATATACCTAATGTAATACGGTATTTTTCTGACAATTTTTTTTATTGCTTAGGTCACTTCTGTTATAAAAACTACAGGACGGACAGTAACACAATGGTTATCTTTGAAACATAAAAATATTCTTAAAAAACTCAAACATCTAAGACTGGAGAAAGAATGTCTGTATTCATTCTAGAAGCATATGCTCCCACCAGGATTCTTATCCGGAACGTCTAGCTAGAGATAGTGACACTTTGAAGCCCTGTTTAAAACCACGTGAAGTCCATTGTTAATTTGCGGATTTTTTTTTATCAACGACAATGAAATAAACTCACCACTAAATTGAGAGTCGAATTGATATGAGCCGCATCAGGGACAAGCGTATACGTGGCGACTCCGTTCTTCAGCTTGAGGATGGTCACGTTGACCGGCGCGCCGTCGTCCCACAGCCGCTCTACCGTCACGTCTTCGGTTACCGACATCATTTGGCCTGAAGGGTCTACTACTTCTATCTACAAATATATAGGTGGAATCTCTTATAATTGTATTATAACACAGTAATTGTAGGGGTTTGTTACAATGTACAGTCAGAAGCAATACTGTCAAATGATTTAACCGGAAGTTCAAAATTTTGGTCTAAATTTTTTTTTTTAATTTTTTTCTATGAAAAATAATTCAAATTCTGTTCCTTTGTTAAGATGTGTACAAAATTTTCTGATAATTTGATGAAATGATTTTCCATATAGGGAGGTCAACAATATTTTTAATAACGTAGTAAAAATTTGGCAAACATTTAAACAATATGCCTTACCTGCACATTATAAGGCAACATCGGTTTGACATAATCCGGCGCAGTAACTTTCAGCCTATATGGTGTTCTGAGCAGCAGTATCCTTGAGGTGACGTTCTGTCGTATAAGCGTATGTTTTTCCTCCAATACCGCCTCGACGACGACCGGCCTCGCGGCGTCCACCGAGAGGTCGAGGTCCGTTTTCAAGTCGTACACTATCTGCGCGTTGCCGTTGAAGTCAATGACTTTACGCGCCGGCGGCGAGAATACTGGCTGCAGGAGTTGCGAGAAAAAGACTGAGTACGCCGAGATTGTTAGTTCACCATTGACTGGTAATCCGTTGAAGTGTCTGAAAAAAGAATTGGAATTATTTATAATTACGTTGCAGGATTTCTTCAGTATTATCACCTAGGATATCAATTGTTTCTCCAGTCACAGATCTGCATATGTTTAAATGTATTCAAATATAAAATAAGTGTATTATGTCTGTTTATCAGTTGCCTAGATTGTTACGCCCGTTACCTACCTTACTTCGAGCTGTTTGGTAGGTGTGAGGGCATGATTATTTATAATTTTACTAAGCAATGTGCAATTATTGAATTTCAAGATCCCTTGCACTCTTCAATTTAGCTAAAAGTACACCGAAAGTAAAAATATCTAGTAATAATATTATGTTATATATTTTCTTGTCGTTAAAAACTTTTTCGATAATTATCAGATTTGATGGTTTCGAAAGAATTTTTTTTCAAATTGAAGATTCAAAAACTTTAAAATTACAACAGATAAAATTGTTTCGCAAAAGCGGATTTTAAAAATAACATTTCAATTCGTAACAGTGCTTTGATGTTCTTCCAATGAAACAAATTACTAATTGGTATTCTCGAGGGGGATCTCAAATTGCTTGTGATTGATCAAGAAAGTGTTAATATTTGTTGTGGTAAAGAACAATAATATGCTTACTTTGCGGTTATGTTTACAGTAAACCGGCCGTCGGTGAAAAGGGCTTCTTTCGGCATGTCGATGTCCATTTGAAACTTTGGCATCACGTAGTCTGCGATTAAGATCGGCCTTGAATATGTTTGGTCGCGAGTTTCCACCTGTGAAAGATTAAAAACTTTTTAATTTTCAACACACGTCACGCGTCGATCCCGAACGGGTAAGCGAGGAGGCATGTGGGTATTTACACAGAGTTTATTCTGAATTTTGTGGGGTGTTAGTAGCCACGGCTGATATTTAAATCCCCCATGTAACAAGGGGCAAGCCTGCTGCTACACACCAGGCACTTTTTTTCTTATAAAATAAATAAATAAATATCCTCAGACATTCACACCTATCAACTAGCCCCATTTTAAGCAACTAATGCTGCTTGTGTTACGGACACTAGATGACGGATAAATAAATTTAATACATAAATACATATAAATATCCTGAATATATATAAATATATATAAACATCCAAGACTGGAGAACAAATGCCTGATAAAAAATTATAATAGTTTTTTTTACTAGCAGATTTTTTTTATCCTTTTATTGTTTCTACAATGTAAAATGCAATTTATGCATTTTGCATCTATCAGCCTATTGTTGTCCACTGCTGGTCATAGGCCTCCCCCAATGATCTCTACAACGACCGATCCTGCGCCGGCCGCATCTAGCGACTTCCTGCGACCTTCACCAAATCGTCGGTCCACTTCGTTAGCTTCCTACGTTGCACCTTCCAATACGTGGACGCCATTCGAGAACCTTTTTTGCCCCAATGGTCGTCAGATCCACAAGCAATGTACCCTTGTGCTACTTAAGGTTTGCCATTCTGTGGACTATGTAGGTGACCTTAGTTCTCCTGCGGATCTCCTCATTTCTGATTCGATCACGCAGAGAAACTCCAAGCATAGCCCTCTCCATTGCCCTTAGAGTGACCTTGAGACTTCTTAAGAGGCTTATTGTAAGCCGCCACGTCTCAGTGCCGTAAGTCATCACTGGCAAAACGCACGATTTTATGTATTTTGCATTAATAATTACAAACATATAGGTAAGTAATTGACTAGTTTATGGTTTTAGTTAACATAATAAAATAAACATCACACCAATCAATTAGCTCCATTTAAAACAACGAATGCTGCTTGTGTTACGGATACTAGATGACGGATAAATATATTTAATAGATAAATACATATAAATATTCAGAAAATATACAATTCTTAAATAAAAATCCAAGACTGGTGAACAAATGCCTGTATTCATCACACAAACATCTGTCCCCACCGGGGATCAAACCATCAACCTCTAGAGATACACGAGACGCCAAAAGACTGGCGTACAGACTATTCGACCACGGAGGTCGTAAAACATAAGTAGTTAACAATACCTGTTTTATGAAAGGTATAAAACAATTTACATTTTTATTATTTTAGGTAAGTATCTAGATTAAATCTAGCAGTTTTCGTATTATATAGGTGTTATTTGTTAGCTAGTTTATTAGCGCAGCGTTCGTAACATAGATATTTAAGGCCTGTAAGCGGCATGTTTACCGCACACACTCATCTAAGTAAACGACTCGCGTAAGTATCTACATGTTTAATTTTCCTCATCAATAACATATATTACTTCATTGGCAAACCAGTTCTATGCAATTTCTTATATATTAAAGCCTGACGACGGCGAAAAGTAGCTTTGTTTTCGCAAAGCTACTTTTCGCCGTCGTCAGGCCTTGGATGGGTGACCTGGACGTGCTTCCTAAGGCACGTTAAGCCGTTAGTCCCAGTCGCTATTGCAACCCAACTACCCGCATACTCCTCATGTGTTTCTCCTTATGAGTTTGGTGGTGTATTTAATAAAGGATTTCACTGTACTAGAAGTTGTTTTGCCAATTAAGGTAACCTCAGTTTTTTTCTTTTCCAGAACAAAGGTAGAGTACCTTATTATTTTGTGACAACCTGTATACAAAAACTTTAACCTAAAAAAACACACTGAGTCAGAATTAAGGTTTTTGTTCACACAATTTTTCAAGATTTTTTACACTCCCATCCAAGACGAATTTTTTGCTCTTGTATTAGACGCTACATTTATTATTCATAAATACACCATTATTTTTTAATTAGTACAATAAAAATTTGGGGTGCTCAGTATCAACAACTGATCATAATTGTATGGCCAAACAAAAAAATATCGAGATCACATAATTAAGAACTCAAAGTTTCTAGTTTTTTTTTATTCTAATTAAGCATCGCGCAAACTAGTCTAGTCTAGTTTACTAGTATAGGCGAGTTACGGATTCCTAAAAAACACAATACAGAGTGAGTCAGGAGAAATTTTGGATTTTTCGGACTATGGGAGATAGCGAAATTTGTTCTTAGGAACCATGATTTCGATTTATCCATAACGTAGAACTCAACGTGGTCAACATTAAAAAAAAAATTGTTGTTGTTGTTGGTATGAATCATACGTTACAAATAACACGTTTCTAATGACAACCTGATAAAATAATTTAAAAAAACTCAAAAAAATACAATTTTATATCAAAGTAAAGGTTTAAAATAGTATTGATTTTCCTTGCTGCAAAGGTTTACGAGGGCGTTTCTTATTTTTTAGGGTGCATCTGTGTTAAAATACTCTATTACTGTGTCTAAATGAGTAAACTTGATGAAAGTTTAACTATATATATATATATATGCTATAGGCATTTAAAACTACAGTTAATATCTCACATTTATAGTCCATTGTCCAAGTGCTGGTTCGTCAGCCAAAGTGAACTGGTTGGTATAGACGCCTTTGTCCAAGTCGACGGCAACCTTCTGCCAGACGGGCGCGCCACCCGCGTCAAGCAGGCTCACGTCAACGGGCGTCGGCAGCGGCAGCAGGTACCTGGGCAGTGGGCAACGACCTCTCACAATAACACGTAACGCGGTCTCACGCTTAAGCCGTCGATGCCGTAGAAAACGAAAGTATCTTCGGCTCGGCTTAATAGGAACATTAATTGCTAACGATTGTATCACCAACTTGTAAGTTTAAACGAAATTTCAAAAACACCATAAAATATTTCTATCTTGCGTAGGTACCTAATACATAATTATAGCACGGAAATATATATTTAAATCTAAGTATCAAACATTGCGTAACTTAAAGAACCTTACTTGTCCAAGGCTACAACTGCAAAGTTGATGGTATCTCCGGGCTGGTAGATCCTCTTATCTGTTTGCATGAAGATACAGAAACTTCTCGGCTGGTATACAAGAGGCGTTGCAGACGAGAAGAGTGGCCCAGAGGTAGAACGCGCTACTAAAGAATACTGCCCAGGCCCCGGATCGCCGATCTGTCGTTTGAGGAAAATTTGAAAATAATTATTTGTCCTATTTTTTCTTTCTTAGAAAACCGTTGAATATTTTTCTTTATTTGACTGTGGTACGATAGGTAAGATGCTGACGTTGATTGATTAGCTACCTTATCGAAAAATAAATATTTTATCTAAAGACGTAAAGCTTCAAAGATCTAAATTACATCATTAAGGACAGTTCGCAGTTCAGGGAACGAATTTACCATTTATCATAATTCTCACAAAAGTTATCAATATAAATCTGAACTTACATCGAACTCCACCTGTCTGGATGTAGCTGGTGGGATTTGCACTTGTCTTCCCTGCGAGAACTGCTCTCCATTGGCTCGTCGGCCTTCCACTGCTACATAGAGCGTATACGCACGGGAACTACCCGCGATGGCCACGCTGTACGAGCTGAAGGGACGCAGTACTCGTGGCCCAATCACTGATATGCTAATTTGGAGCGAAAACACCATAATTAATTACATGCAACCGTTTTTAAATTGCAAAGTCCATAATTAGTTATCAAGATATTCTCGGTCGAGTGCAGTCATTAACAATTTCGAAATGTAGATCTACATCAAGTGAAAAAACCCTTAGAGAACTTAATAAAACTACATGTTAAACATTCATTACATAATAGGTAGACGTGCAAAATACACTTAGTGTTATTAATGTTTGCACTGAAACTAGTACAAATTACAACATAACGTACCATTGTACGAGGGCTGGAGCCAGCAAAATAACAATGCAGCTACGGATTGTTATTTGAGCCATCATTCTGAAATAAAAATGAAGATGTAAAAACTATTTTATTAATACAGATCGAAGTAAGTACGTAAAGAGATATGTTCAGTGACATTTGTGGTTCGTAGAGATTCTTCTTTATTTTTAAACATTACTTTTACGTTTAATTTTTTCTGAACATATTATTTCGTCACGATAGGAATGCCGAGTTTTCGCCACTAAGTAGTATCTATAAACCTTGATGATCATTTAATTATTTCCTGTTTTCTCAGGAATTTAAAGACAGTAGCGAATTGAGAATCCGGTAAACTGATCCGGAAGAGTTTACGTGAAGTAGCTACATACAACACTTATGAAATGAAATATCCATGCGTTGAAAAGGTCATGGAAATTTTATGCGATCTTTGAATAAAGATGTTATAAAGGCAAAACTTAAAACCACATAGTATACATATTTTATGCACACGCATATTTTGTGTAATAAAAAACTGATCATATTATTTCCTTCCTGAAATACGTCATACAATTGGATGTAGCCGTTTCCTCGCGGAAGAATCACTAATGAAATTATAATTTGAAAATGCACTGGGTTGGAATTTATCTAAACACTGAACTATATTTACTAGATAATAACTACGATGTTAATCATGAAAGTACATCGCATCTTGTACTTTGGTCTAAGCTTCCCGCTCTCTATTTTCTCTACAAACTGTCATTATTATAATTAATCTATAAAATTTACCGATAATTACGTTGGGCTTTGTTAACAGATGAAAGGATACAAAACCAGACAAATCCATAGCCAAGGGAATTCTATTGAAAATATTACTGATGTGGTTACAGATGACTTCTCTTAGTTTTAAGAGTTATGTCTCTACCAGCGTTCAATTTCTTAACACTTGTATGGATTATGAAATTGGCGAATGTATGTTTGTGAATACACAGCCAAACATTAATACAGTAGGGTTTTTTATTATGGCTGTTCTGAGTTATATCACAACAAGCCGTGGGTGAGCTATAAAATACACTATATTGAATTTACATAATATATTTGTCACAGCGATTGAGCTCACCGTCCTTGCGTCTTGCGCGCCTGACTCACTATGACAACATCTTGCGTTGGCGGAACAGCCTTTTTGGTCAGGTGTTGGAAAATAAACTAACCGAGGACAAAAATTGTTAACTCGTATTTAAATTTATTTGTTTGATTCATCATCATTTAAAAATTGCACATTAGTCATTGAAATATTTTCTTATACTAGCTGTTGCTCGCGACTTCGTCTGTGGTTAATATGATTTAATTATCCTTTAATTTTCCGGAACAAAAAGTATCTAAGATGTTGACCAGGGATATAAGCTATCGCCATGCAAAATTTCATTAAAATCGGTCCAGCCATTTCAGAGATTAGCCCGTACAAACAAAAAAAAATTAAAAATATTTTTTTGGAATTTTCCCTTTTTACCTACACTGACTTGGTTTCAAGCATTTTTTTTTCTATGTAAAGACATTCTACCTCTACAGTTTTATTATAAGTATATAGATATGCCGGATTAAGTGATTCTGTTGATTAACTTAATTTAAAAGCGCTTTTTTACTTAAAGATAAAGTAATGAATAAATACAAAACGCAGACGCATCAGAGTATGAAGAACTTTCTCTACACGGAGAGTAGCGTGCATGTTTACCTCTTTCAATAACAGAACAATCGCTGCACTGGAAAGATCGTGACCCCACAACAATGAGCGTTTCTACTACAATATTGAAATTACTTACCAAATACGGAGTATGTCATTCAAATGATCATATCTTTAGCAAGATCCAGACACTATATCTACTTCACTTCGATGTCACAATTTATAAACTTTTATACAATACGAAAGAGACATAACTAGGATTCTTCACTTATACCGGACAGAAAATGTACAATTACAAGGAATGTAGTGACCTCACCTGTTAGAAACTTCGCTTGTTTTGAGTACTTAATTAAACGTAACTTATTATTATATCACAGATCGTTTCTTGAGGCGCACGTGGCGTGAGGCGCGCACAGAGGCCGCGGCGTGCAGTGGGACTGAGCGGCGCGCGCGCACGCAAGTGGGGCGCCGCGAAGCCTTGCTAAAATCCTATGCGATGACCGATCACTGCACCCACATCCCGCATATTAGACTGCACACTGCGGAAACAGCTTACTACGCTCCAAGTTCATCGAGATGTTAACTACCTCTATCATAACATCTCATTAACACTACCTACAGTTCCATGGAAACATTTAGTACTTACACATTGTAATAGTACTGACCCGTAAATAGCGTAGACTAAATTCTCAATGCATTCAGTGCAAGTTGAAATAGAGTAACCGTAGTACCTACATTCATGAAAACCAGTTTTAGCGTATTGCAGAGCAACGGCCGCATTGTGCATCTACCATAGATAGAATACTAAGATAAAAGCATGAATGTGTACGGTCACTTCATTCTAGTTTTCGAATAAAAAGCTCCATGATAAAAGTTGAGTTTTATGCAAAAATCACAATAATATTATGTACTGCGATAGTGGTTCGGAGCTCGTTTTATCTGAAGAACCAGTTTTTTTGAATACATAATATCAACAGGTTCTCCCACATCTTTTATTTAGTCTGGAATCTGTGTTGTTTCTGTTGTGTGATAGGCAAAGTATGATAATATTATTTCTAGATTTTGCATATCCTACGTAATAAGTAATAAAAAGCATAAGGTCACCTTGCCTTGAATTCAAGATTTTTTTATAGTTAATGCTCGAGTGACGAAGATCAGCTTGTGGAAGTAATTTAGAGCTATTGTATAATGTCTCTACTTCAATTTAGATATACAAATGCAGTACACTAATATAATACAAAGTAGTTAGTGCAAAAAAAGATTGTCATTTACAATGAAAAGTTAAACTTTATTCTACAGCAATCTAAGGACGTTTGGTATCGTCTAGTTAATCTGCAAGAAATGAGTCTATAGCACGAATATTAGTAGAAGCTGATTCTTTTGTGGGTGTTGCCTTTTCTACGGATGCAGGGTTGTCGCTGGTGTCCATTTTGGCCGCTAGTGTAGCATTGTCGGCTAAAGCAGCTGCTAACGCTTGTTCTAGTCTAGCCGAACCAGCTTTCTCAGCTTCCAAAATTGCTCTGAGTTCGGCCAATGTTTCAGAGTCTTGGTCGTTCTTTATCTTTGCACTGGAATCTTGCATGGATGCTTTTTGTGACAGCTCTGATACTAAAGCTCTCAGACGTGCGATTTCAGCTACAAAAGAAAAAGATTTAATAACAATTACATATTAATAACAATTTAATGACATTTATTTTGAGAAGTAATGAAAATCTAATGGTGGCGCGTCTGATGTCTCTAACGATAAGTACTTTCATACCAAAACAAATATCTACCTAATAAAAAATGCATTTAAAATCTTATCCCTTCAGGGCCAGCGTTTGCGAAAACAATGAATGTTTTATTGTGCCTCGTATTGTGGCCGTTAATGTTAAATTAATGACTACGTTTTCTTTGTCTTTTTTTCTGTCACCAAATACTTACAATTTAATTTTCTACTTCTAGGTAAGTAGCTAAATAAATATTTAAAGTATAAAGAAAAATCAACACCCAATGACATGGGCCTATATTAGGTCATAACGTAAAAAGTCAGCACGCTTCTATCTCCAAAGGGTGGGGTGTAAATAACACCCACATTTTGATAGATACGTGTAAGTCCCCAAACTGTACATAAGGTACTACTAATTGAAACTCAAGTGGTCACACTTGAATTTAATAATATTGATGTTATGTCGAAAGTCAAATTTCTTAATGAGCGTGACTTTGTATGAATACCAGTACTCAACAATTTATTGTCTGCCCCATATAAATTAATAAATAATTATCTTTAAACATTCACACCTATCAATGAGCCCCATTTTAAGCAACGATGAGTAATACTGCTTGTGTTACGGACACTAGATGACGGATAAATATATTTAATTGATGAATACATATATATGCTTAATATATATCGATATCTATTTAGCATCCAAGACTGGAGAACAAATGCCTGAAAATTCATCACCCAAACATTTGCCCCCACTGGGAATCGAACCCAGAACCTCTCGAGATGGCGACGCCTTGAGACCGGCATACAGACCACTCGACCACGGCGGTCGTCATATATTCACATATTGTCTATTAGGGTATTTTTATAAGACCCTTCTCTCTTTAAGACTAATTAGGTATTTGAAATTTTTTATTCTTTGATCAGCGGAGACGCGGTGGGTGATAAATAAGCGTTGGCACGGGAGAGGGTGGGAGGCTGTGGGTTCAAGTAAGCCGTGTTGATCAACAAGCCGCCTGATAAAATAAATTAAGGACACAAAAGAATACTATTATCAATAATCAAATAATTCCGATGTTACCGTACATAAATTTGTGATGAAAACTGGCTAGAAGCTGCGATTTCTATTTGCCATCAGTTAGCATGCATATTTTTATGGTCTTTGCGAGTTAAAAACTAAGCATTAAATAATAATTGTCCTAATGATACAGCTAGAAAATATGGTGTACAAAGTATAATATTTGCTTCGGTAAAAACGTTGCCCGTCTTTCAAGTAGATATGAACCTATCGATAAGGGAAATAAGGCTTTGTAAACATTGGTACTCATATGATACGAATAGGTATACTTTGGGCATGAAAAGGTTTTCATATATCGTAACTTACTATTAGCTGCGAGCAATTCCTTCGCCGTGTGCTGTAGTTCGGCAGCAGCAAGCTTCCGTTCGCGAGTATGCGCGGTAGCGGCCAGTCGCGCTCGCTCTCGAAGCTCCGAACCACCGCTTGCGCACCTTTCTACTCTCCGTAATTCGGATTCCAATCTCGACGATTCTCTAATATTGAAAGAGAGAAATAATTGAATGAACGAAAATATTAAAAGAAGGAAAGAAGTGTTGTATGAATTAGCAAAGTAAGCATGTTTTGAAAGTATATCAGTCGCATGAGTAAGGACAATAAACGGGGGGTGTATCCATGTTCTGCTACCATTTACTTTTTGTCGTACCTTAAGCGCTAAACAGCTAAGGCAAGCAATGCGGTCGGTATAACATTTTTTGTTAATAAAAAGCACAGTATATGCCTCCACCACCTGGTGTAAAGCAGAAGATATTTCCATAAGCAAAGGCATTTGGAAAAAAAAACAGGCTTGGTTACTTTGCAAGCCTATTAAGATGCCTTTTTTGAAAGAACTTATCTCGTAAGCCTAAATATAATAAAAATATATAATGAAAAATATTTAACCAACACACAGCATCTATATAATAGGTTGGGGAAAAAGTTTCTTCGCATTTTTTAAGAAAATTCAAAACATTTTTTTATATAAACTATTTATTTACATTTAACTAAAGTATGTAGGTACCATTTTGTTCGATAACTTTTAGCCATCTTGTAGGTAGGGACATGATCCCATTGCTATAGAAATTTTGGGACTTCTGGTCAAAATACCGCGACAAGTGGTTTTGGCAGTCCTCTCGTGATGTTAACCTGACACTGCCTAAAGAATTCTGAAGAGACCGAAACAGGTGGAAATCTGAAGGTGCAAGGTCAGGACTATACGGCGGATGCAATAACACCTCCCAGCCAAACTCTCTTAATTTTTGCTGAGTGGCTAAAGATGGGTGAGGTCTAGTGTTATCATGATGAAAAACCACACCCCTTCTGTTGATTAATTCCGGCCGCTTTCTCTCAACTTCTTGCTTTAATCTCATCAGTTGTTCGCAGTAGAGTTCAGAATCGATGGTCCTGCCTGGTGGTAACAGCTCATAATGAATAATGCCCTTCCAATCCCACCACACACACACAGCATCACCTTGTTGCGAGTTCACCCGGGTTTCGCCACAGTCTGTGAAGCCTGACCGGCTTTTGACCACGACCTTTTTCGCACGTTCTTGTCGTACGTGATCCACTTTTCATCACCAGTTATCAGCTTCTTCAAAAATGGTTCGGTTTCATTACGTCGTAATAAAGAATCACAAATGAGTACACGGTTCATTAGGTTTCTTTCAGTGAGCTCGTGAGGTACCCAAATGTCGAGCTTTTTTGTGTACCCAGTTTTTTTCAAATGCGCCAAAACTGTTTTGTGGTCAATTCCCAGTTCTTCAGCTACGTCGTAACTACTGACATGCCGATCTTGCTCCACTTTTTCAAAAATGGCATCCATTTTATCTGTAATAGGGCGACCAGAGCGACATGCATCTTTGACATTAAAATTTCCGGATTGAAAACGCTTAAACCAAATTTGTGCTACTCTCACAGACACTGCACTAGGTCCATAAACATCGCAAATTTTTTTCGCGGCTTGCGTTGCATTTTTACCTTTTTTGTAGTAAAATTTTAAAATGTATCGAATTTCTTTATTAGATTCACTCATCTTGGCGGTACGAAAAACACATGAAAATCACACATTTTCCTAATTTGAATTTGGAATTATGTTCTTTAAAATTTAAACTTTCAATGATACCAAAACCAGCCAGATACAAATAGTATAGCCAAAGAGATTTTATTACAAGTTTATACATACTATAATGCGAAAAGACTTTTTCCCCAACCAATATAAAAGGCAAACGTGAAACTTCAAAGCAAAGCTAATCTAAATCATAAATTTTATCTAGGCAAATTGAGTACTTACGTGTATTAAAAAATAAAAATAAAAAATATTCAGTTTGGAATTTGCATACGAACTTGCGAGCGTCCTCAGTAGCCAGCCGAATGCGGTCCTGCAGCTCTAGGTATTGCCGTTGTAAGGACGTATGTGCTGTTTGTAATGGACGCAATTGCTGCAGCTCTTTCTCTAAAACGCTCACTTTGTGAGAGGCTTCCATGCAACGCTCTTCTAAGAGGGAGCGTTGGCGTTCCTAAAATAATAACTATACTCTAAGTTTGGAGTCTTTGAACTTCGCCTTTATAACAACAGTAATTACTGAAGTAATGCCCACACCCACGAAAGACCGACGCTGCGCCGCCGGTCACTGCGCGGGACGTTACTTTCTTTGTAATTTTTAACTTTCATACATACACATCATCATAATTTGCCAGAAAATGTAAAAGAGGATCAGTCTGTTGACATAAGATAGTAAACATTTAGGTACTCCATTTGTATCTTAGGAGCAGTGAGCTCTTCGTGCGCCTGGGCCAGCGCTGCAGCGGTTTAAGTGGCGCTGGAAGCAGAGGCTGTGGCGCTGTTCTTGGCTTCCGTAGCGGTTCGTCTTTTAAAAGTTAATGTTCCTTACCATTAACTCAACTTGTATCTTGAGAGCAGTGAGTTCTTCCTGCGCCTGAGCTAGCGCTGCAGCGGCTTGAGCGGCGCTGGAAGCAGCGGCTGTGGCGCTGTTCTTGGCTTCCGTGGCGGTCCGTTCTGCTGCCTCGCATGCCGCCTCGGCCGCCTCTGCTCTCGTGGACTCCGCGCGGAGGGACTCGCGTCAGAAGCCTAATGAGTACATACATATAGTATCACATATATATCACTGAAAGGGTAGGTAAAGTTGCAAAACACACCTACATTGCAAGTAAATTTGTTAGTCCCACATACCTAATAACAAGCACACCTATTGCCTAATTAGAACTAAGAAGTTTTACACATTACCTTTAAACATTTTATTGATAAAAGGAAACTCATAATACCTATTTACATGAATAAAAATACATAAATGTGTTCAAAGCGCAGGAGCACGTCACACAAGGACAAAAAAGTAGTGCTCCTTTATTGTTATCCGTTCATTAATAATACCTAGGTACCTAACAAAAATTTGATAATTCCAGTAAATATTTTCGGGAGAAGCATTACCTACTATTTTTCATCATCATCAACTACCCACGCTCGTCCTCCGCTGGATATAGCATAGATTTTGGATTTTTTCGCCACGCTATTAGGGTGACATAGGTCTCCCCTAATGCACGCCACCGCAACTACTTATTACTATTTTTACTTGGGCTGAATGCAGCCACGAAATAAATAATTAAATACATAGATCTAGAAAAGACGCAGCGCATAGTATACAGAACATTCATACTTTTACCATAAATTAACTAAATAAATTAAAAATACCATATTAAATTTTTGTTGTAATTGTATATAATGTACATCTATTCTATTTAAAAGAGCTACAAAAATACTGCGACGTTGCCAGCTCGCACAGAATGCACCCTAAAAAATTTTTATTCGCATTTTTTTTATTATAATTGAGAAACATTTTTACTTACGCTCAAAGTCTGGAACTCTCCAACAAACTCTAAAAATAATTGTTCAAATGTATTGAAAATTTTCATTTTTGCTAAAATTGTATTTACCTATTTCTAAAAAGACAAAAACAGGCAGATTTATTTAAAATTCGGCGCGAAATTTTTTTTTTTTGTTTGGCTTTACTGGCCTGGATACTTGTCCTTTAGGCCAGGCGCGAAATTATGAACGATACAAATTATTTTTTATAGTTTTTATTTCGTAAAATTATCTTTTTTTTTATATTCAGTATTACGACTCTGGTTGCAGGACCTTTTGAGCCACACGTTAACAGTAGAACACTTTTCTTCAGTAATTTGCATTGAAATGCTATTTTGGCGTCAAACGATCGATGGTAGACTAGGTTTTGTGACAGAATAGGCTAGTTGACTCATATCAAAAGTAATGAAAGTAATATGTCATTCACATAGTATTTAGTACAAGGGTCCTAAATACACCAAGATAAATTTAAATAAGGGATTTAAATTTTTTTTTACTTTTTCTTTCATCTGCCAAAAACGCTATCCACCATGTTCGTGAAATAAGTTGAGTAACGCTTCATGTAAACAATTACGGTCAATTACAATTATGGTCAAAATCGCAAACGAAACGTCAGTCGCAATCAATCAAGCTTAACTGTCGGCTATGTCACGCATGCGTATTGAATTGTTTACAATAATCGTGACGCTACGGCACAGATAATTCATAAAAACGCGTTCGGTCCATAAGGACCGAAGTTTTTGACATTTAAGCAAAAACTAAATGTATAATTTAAAATTTATTGTGTTATAGGCTTGAGAATTTTTTTTTATTATTTTTTATGGTGATGGCTAACAGTAATGAATCATATGGGGCCCAATGAAAAAATGGGAATTGCAATAAGAAATTATTTATCATGTAACTAACTGAAGTGTAATTTATAAAGGGCTACTCCGATAAATTTTAAATCCGTCCGTTCTTTGTGTTCTGAGTAAGCAGTTTTTGTTTGTTTTTACCTTAGATTTCCAAAAGTCGAACGAAAGCGTTCTTAGCAATTAAGTGCAGTACTTATACTTGCTAAGAACGCTTTCGCGAACTAATGACGGCTGATCGGGCATTCTTATCTTAGAGGAGACTTGGAGAGGCGGGTGGTCTCTTCGTGGTAGCGTGAGTCTGGCCTGCCTGCATTCCTGCAAGTTCTTCCAGTAGTTGACATGAACGTTTCGAGTATTTCTCAATACTGTACCTCCGGTCCCACCGAATCTTGACTTGAGCCTCTCCTTGCAACTTCGTCGTTTACTACCAGGTTCCATATCCCCTGCTCCTCGGCTGCGCTCTCCACCTATCTTTACAAACCTGTTGCGGAGCATATTTACGATCCAGGCTATGAGACCTTTGGGGTTTAATTCTCTCGCGTCAATGCTGGAGAAGTTAGTCTTGTCAAAGGCACCTTCGATGTCGATGTAACTCCCCTGACAAATTATTTTGTTGAGAATGGCATATTCAATCATACCTACTACATGATTTAGTGCCGAGTCAGTTGACTTGCCGGTGCTGTAAGCATGCTGGTTTTTGTGGATTGGGATACCCTTGAGTGCACCATTACTTAGGTTGTTGTTGCACAGCCTTCCTAGTGTTTGAAATAAGAAAGATGAGAGACTGATGGAACTAAAAGCTCTAGGGTTCATGTCACAGTCACAGTGTCTCTGAGGACAGGCGGAGGGTCTTTTCATACTTTTACTACATTTACACATGTATTAGGTAAACATATCAAGGTTCTAAATAGCATCCATCTGCTAGTAAAGTGGAAGAAGTAGGAGTATTAAGCTATATTAGGTAATATAAACAGCAATGGTGGCACACCTAAATAGGAACAAGATTGCCGTTTGACACCAATAATGTAAAAATGTTAATAATATTTCATAGTTATGCGTTATGCAAGACTGCGAAGTTGTTTTTTGGCGCGACTTGTATTAAAACCGGACACGCGAAGGATTCTAGGATTGAACTACTTACTAATGAACACATTTACCAAATTTTTACCTCTGAACAACTTAAAGCTCTCTACGAATTGGTTTTCATGTTCTAAAAATGTTTATAAGCTTAAAATTATAGTTTTTTAAGCAGTCGTCGAAAAGCCCGCGGCGATAATTCTAAAATTGATGGTGCTCTGGTCTGTACCCCTAGTACCTATAAGTTTTTATTGTAAAATACCCAAATTTTTTAGTTGCGTTAACTCTAGAGAATTGCAAATGTCAATTTTTAGAGGAATCATGATTTCAACTACTTTCTGCTAGGGGCGCTTATCACGTTTTCCATAAAAATGTACATTCTTAACGCAACCAAAAATGTTGAGTATTTAACAATGAAAATTGTGCCTAAATGTATTGGACAAATATTTATAGACAGATTAGGGAAAAATGGTGTTTTATACGTACAAGAGGTCACTAATTATATCTCCACGTGTAGGTTAAATGCTCAATGCTTCACGTGTACCTATTTTATGTCTATCTAGGTATTCTGAATATCATTTACCTTAGATAGTACCCGGTGCATGGTTGCAGGCTCGCCCATTGTTACCTTTTGTCTGTATGTTACGTGTGATGTTATCTATTTGTGTAAATATTACCTATGTGCGTAAATAGAACATGGCTATTATGTAAGGTATAGTAAAAATTTTTTGTAAAGCTTATATTTAGTACTTATTAGCACTAAACAAATTATTCGCCTTCACAAATAATTTAATCGAACAAGTGAAAGATAAAATTCAGAGAAACATAATTTGCAGACTCTAATAACATCAATAACGGGGAGTTTAAAATAATTGAAATGTGTCAATTTTCTCTCTGCTTTCAGAGCAAACATAGCGCGAGGGGAATATTAAACCAGGGGGAGTGATGTTTTTCCACGGGATGGATTCGGTATATAAGCACCCGTTATTGTTTCATTCGCCTATTCTTTATTGTGACTTTCATCCATTCAGGTAAGTGGAGAGTAGTTCCTCATACTTATGTACCCATCATATTTTTTTTAATTAGGTTCTTAAATTTTACGTTACCATAATTATCAGGCAATAAGTGGGGGATTAGCGTCTCTGCCTACCAATTCGGGCGTGATGATATAATATGTTACCTACATTATGTAATTATTTATAAAGTAAAATAATTTCTTATTGTCTTGAAGACGATGTTATTAGTCACCATGTGTGTAAACATCTTTTGACTTGTTTTTGAAGAAAATATGTTTCGAAAATAATTAAGTTCGTATGTTTTTATACCTACATTTGGTCTTTGACACTATTGGTTCCATGTCTCTTAGACGTGGTTCAATGAAATGCATTGGATCTAAGAGTAAAGTAATCTAGATGTGTCACAATGCCAAAAAAAGTTAAATTAACACAGAGTTGCAGTTAAAACTATATAATAATGAGTGGATAAATTTTTGTTGTCATCAGACAAAATGCGCGTGGTATCTATAGTGGTGCTTGCGCTGGCGGTGACGCTGACGCTGTTCCTGCGGTGCTGCGAGGGCGCGGGCCTGTGGCGGCTGAGCGCTCCGGATGACGAAGAGGAGTTCCGACCACGGCCGCTTTACCGCGACTACCTGATGCGCCGCGCGCGCGCCGACGACGCCTTCGACGATTACGGACACCTGCGCTTTGGCCGCTCGGACGACTGACGCCTGCGCGCGAGGCTAGCCATGACCAAACACAGGGAAAGGACGCAAACGAAATGTCACAATTAAATTTTAAAAATTACCACGCTATTTAATGTAGAAATTTATTATAACGTAGACGGAAATGTCAATTGGCTGGAATGATATTTCTGAATTAGCGTAGAATTGTAGAAAAAATATATTTATGTATTCATCTTCTTTCATTCGGGAATCTCATAAATAAGACATAAATAAAACAACTTTGAATAATTTCATGAATGTAATATAACCAATAAATACATTTAAAACAGTTATTCATTACATAGATGTGTTATATTAAATTATTTATTACGAACTGGATAGCGCCGTAGACATTAAAATATATTTAATTTTAATATTAAAGATCACTGTTAAGGCATTTTCCTATGGCTCTATTTATTCCCTAATTAACGTTTAAATAATTTATTCACATAGACACATAGAATAGCTAACATTCATCATTAAATATTTTGTATACTTTCACTGTCGATGTAGTAGTGTAGGTAATCCTTTCGAATAGTAAGTAGTACCTATGATCTATACGATAGTTATAAAGCTATAGGTACACATAATTTAACACAAAATCTTTTACATGCAGCATATTATTTATTTCATTTTAAACCAAATACTTACTGACACAAAAAAAGTTGACGTTCATTTCGAATATTCACACAATTCGTTGTAAGTATTGAATACAATAAGTAGTAACTATCTACTCATAATCTAAATTGGTACAGCACTGGTCTAGGTGTGGACTGAAACTAATACACTATTTTTGGGTCCGTAAATGCCACCCTTTAAATTGCTACGCAGTGTGGGTTATATAATTGACATTGGCATTGTTATCATTAGTTCTACACCATAATACCATAGTTCTTGGGTTCTCTTAACACAAAATATTTTAGGCACGCATGATATCACTACTCTATATTATTAAATTAATATGAGACTAGTTAGTTTATCTTTTATCCTAATAATTAATATAGGTAATATTCCATGTAAAATGATTTAATATAATATAAATGGTTAATTGTACTTGGTGAAAATAAAGCGTAAAGATAACCGTGGAAATTATTATTTCTTTAAGTTTTACAAAAAATAAAATTCCAAGTATTAGTAGACAGATGGCGTGTTTGACACTTTTCTCGAAATAATCGAACCACGCGGCCACAGAATATACAATCTTTCATATCCTGTTCTTCGGAATTCAATATGACTCCACGTCATGGGCAGCTCTCTACTATATAATGTCCCTCTTCTGCGAATTTCCAAGAAGAGCCTGTGAAATAAACAAATTTTTGAATTATCTCAACCTGTATTTAGCAATATAAGAGGAAGTAGGTAATTTTGATATCGTTATTTTTACGTAACAATCGATAATCTTACAAAGTAATTATCTGATATTAAAATATTACATTGTAACAAATCAATGTTACTCATCAATGTGTCGTACCCATAAAGAGCATTTCAATAAAGGAAGTAATTAATTGTGCAGCTATTTAATTATTTGGTAAACAAAAAGGTCACCCGAAAAATCATTTGGACAGCAAAAAATATTTAGTTATCAACATAATTATTTGGGCGGCAAAATAATTTATTGGGCAGCAATATATAAGTCGATATGTTACCGAAAGTTTATAAAATCTAGGAAAATGATCAATGATGGCTCAAGGATCAATTTCTAGAAAATGTATTCTGATAGATAGAAACAATATTTGTGTTATTTCCCACTTTAGGTGGGGTCGGTACAACTCCTCCACTCTTCGTTTATCACTCTTCTCTGTCACTCGTTAGTTCAGCATTCACTTTCACTTTCACACTTGTAGTCCATATTTTAATTAGTCAAAGTGATTAGAACGTTTGAAATGTCATTTAGCGTCAGTGATTTTGAATTATTTAAGGATAAATAAGCTATTATTGTTAAAATCTAAAATCAAATATTTTTTTCATTACTCGAAAAAATGTTTAGGCTGAAATATTATTTTTCCAATGATATTTCCAATTTCCAGAAATAAAAAAAAATGGGAAATATCTATACAGGCTGAGATTCTCTGGCTTTCGATCGACTTTGGCTTTCGATCGAAAACAAAGCTACCTTCGCCATGGTCAGGCCGTGGAGGGGTGACCAAAACTTTGTGATCTCGAGCTCTTCCGTGCTTCGGAAGGTACGTTAAGTCGATGGTATCGGTCGCAGTGGGCCAGCGTGGTGGTGTTACGGCCCATACTCCTCATGTGTTTCTCCATGAGGAAGGCCTGTGCCCAGCAGTGGGACGTATAAAGACTGAGGACGATTTCCAATTATTTGTCGCAAAATAACATTTCAAACTGCCAAATCACTTTGAGTAGTTAAAAAAATGACTATATAATTCAGTTTTCTTGGTGTTCCTCGGTAACTCTCTTCTGTTCTCCTTTTAGTGTAATGTGTGAGTATGTAATATGAACTGTTGCTACCTTGTTGACGAAGTTGACGATGGCGGTGGCGGGTTGCTCGGGCTCCAGCTCCGCGAACACGTGGCACTGGTTGTCGGCGCCCGACGCCGCACGCGCCACGAACGCGAAGATGCGTCTGCAACAAGTACTCATTATTAAACTATAGTAATCGGCAGTATAAGGAAAACTTCCGTTAGTTTGTATAGTACTAGCTGTTGCCCGCGACTTCGTCCGCGGTTACTGGTTTTTTAACCCACGGGAACCCTTTTATATTCCGGAATAAAAAGTATCTAAGATGTTGAACAGGGATAAGGTATCACCTTGCAAAATTTCATTGAAATCGGTCCAGCCATTTCGATTAGCCCGTACAAATAGACAAACAGACAGAGAAACAAAAAATTTAAAAAATAATTTTTTTGGTAATTTTCCTTTTTTTAAATCTCCCTGACTCGGTTTTAAGCATTTCTTTTCCTATGTACAGACATTCGACATCTATAGTTTTATTATATGTAAAAATAATTTTATTTTTTAATGAATAAATAATTAGAATAGTAGTAGTTCAAGTAACTAATAGGTACAAGTTTTTTAAGAAGGACTCTTAACGAGTTTTTTAATATCTAGTAATAATAGTCTCATTAGTGTCACTATTCAAACGTATTATAGGCGTAATCCTACGTTATATGTTTTGATTAGTATACCGTACATTTCGGCTCGTATTTTTTTGTAATGTCTCCTGAAGAACAAACAGCTTACAAAGCACGTCCGCCAGCGTGATGCCACCGAACACCAAATAATAATGCGAACTGATTCAGGTAAAAAAATAAATAAAATTTTATTTAATTTAAAACTGTTTACTTTCCGATTATTACAACCTGACAACATAAAACAGCAGAGCTAAATCTTAATTTAAGATTAAGTGCACTGTTGCGAATGAGCCGTGCACACACTAGATAACACCATGGGGATAGACGCTGAATCCTTTATCAAACATAGCATTTTCTTTAAAATATTGTTTTAATTGTTTAAATATTGTTTTAATTCAAATATTAGGTCCTTACCTATGAAATTGGTGTTTTTATGGAGATTTTGGGGATGTCTGCATTTTACATACTAACATTTTATCAAATTTCTTCACAACGACAAATCCAGAGATAATAATATTTGGCATGTATCATTAGACAAGCTTTAGTAATATGTGTAATATCACACTTCATAAAAATTATTTATCGTTTTTAAGTGAATGCAAATAAAATGATGTATTCGGGAGGCACTTAAAAAGAGTTGTCTCCTTATTAAACTTACAACAATATATCAAAACAAATCAAAAGAGCTCAAAAATATAGTCTATTTTTAGACGAGGTAATTATTTTATAGGAATACTCTGAATCTTAATAGTTACAGACAAAATACTAAGAGAGAAAAAAAACGCCAATTTCATAGGTGAAGACCCAATACAACGTACTTCTCGGTCTGTGTCCCGTTGTCGGTGTAGGTGTACCGGCGGTCGTCCGGGTCGAGGCCGGCGTACGACACGCCGGACGCGGGGTAGTGCCGCCTGAAGAACAGCTTGCGAAGCGCGTCCGTCAGCGTGATGCCGCCTCCGAACACTTTGAAGTTCACCACGTGGGCTGGACCCTGAGGATTACGATGATGGAATTAATTATAAGGGAGTTTTTGGCGTTCAACTTTGGTGGATGTGATTTTTATTTCGGTGCGGCTCTTGTTGCGTAAAATCTGTGTTTATTTATTTATTTTAAAGTAATAGCATACAAATACTTATTGTTGGAAATAAAAAAAATTTACATAGACCAATAAAGTTTCCACCGATAAGTGTTACACGTTAAACTGTTATACAGCTGAGTACGAGCAAAATTTTATGTTAAACATAAAAACATAATTAAATATATATATATAAAAAAACAAAGCATAAATATATTATTAGAGCACAAATAAAATAACTGATATGACCATAAAACCCAAATGATTATACTCTTTAAATTTCTTCAATAGTCCTAGTAGTTTCGTGTAACAAGGTAATCCTAGCACCTTGTATATGTGATCTAGTGTGAGAATACCAATCTTGAATAGGTCTTGGAACGAGCGACGTCTGATACAACGACTTGACCACAATGCACAGGTGCCCTGAGGCACAGGTGTGCCTCAGGGCACAAGACCGAGCATACCAGACGAGAGCAAATGTGAAGTGAATTATAGTTTATTGTCCACATGTAAATCCCTTGCCTTCTTCTGAAGCAGGAGGTGCACCGCCCGCTTCACAGCAGCAGGTCCGGTGAGTGCTTCAGTGTTCTCGGAGCCCAGTAACAGCACGTGGCATGCTGCACCCGTTGCTAGAAGCGCGCGCGCAGCCGCGTTGGCGCTGCCACCAGTCCATGGGTCTCTGTATTACAATCAGAGTTTTAAAGATTATTTGACTATTTTTTGTTAGTCTGAGAAAGACTTGAACATTTTAAACGTCGACAAGTAGATAAAAGTCGACAATTTGGTAGGTTTTGGTTTTTGTGGTTGCGAAAGTGAACCATGACCTAGTCTCGAAGCCGCCCGGAAACAAGTTCGTGTAGTACTTAATATTGGGTCCTTACCTATGAAATTGGTGTTTTTATTCTGTGTTAGTATTTTGTCTGTAACTATTAAGATTCAGAATATTCCTAAAAAATAATTACCTCGTCTAAAAATAGACTATATTTTTGAGCTCTTTTGATTTGTTTTCATAATTTGTTGTAAGTTTAATTGTGTTAAAATTGGACACGGAGACAACTCTTTACAAGTGCCTCCCGAATACATCATTTTATTTGCATTCACTTAAAAACGATAAATAATTTTAAAGAAGTGTGATGTTACACATATTACTAAAGCTTGTCTAATGATAGATGCCAAATATTATTATCTTTGGATTTGTCGTTGTGAAGAAAACTGATAAAATGTTAGTATGTAAAATGCAGACATCCCCAAAATCTCCATACAAAACACCAATTTTATAGGTAAGGACCTAATATATTTTGTTATCAACTCACCTCTCAGGTAACCTTAGCGGCACAGGCAGCGCTAGCGGAGTGACGGTGTGCTGATACACGAGAGCGGATAGGGAGCCAAAGACGGGCTCGTCGTTACAGCCGCGCAGGCGCACGCCGCGCGCCGTCGGCTCCACGAGGAAGTGCCGCACGCCGCCGCCCGCGCGCACCGCCAGGCCGAAGCCGCCCGGGAACGAATTGGAGTCACGCACTATGAATGAACCTTCTTCTAGAGGCTGCAGGGCTGCGACAGCTGGGAGAGGAGAAGCGTTTAAATTGAGATATCTATAGAAGTTTCAGATTTTAAAGATCAATTTTCAGTTTTTAGTAAAGTATAAATTTTTCTCAAAACAAAAAAAAAGACGAAAGCAATTTTAAATTTTCAAATTTTCAGGGAGTAAATAAAGAAAAATCTTTTTGCCACACTGCACATTGTTATTATGTCCTATAGATGTTATTAAGCCTATAAAATGTTTGTCCTCAGCCTATATACGTCCCACTGCTGGTACAGGCCTTCCTCATGGAGAAACACATGAGGCGTATGGGCCGTAACACCACCATGCTGGCCCAATGCGGGTTGATGGGTAGAAATTATTGCAATAGCGACCGGAACCAACGGCTTAACGTGCCTTTTGAAGCACGGAGGAGCTCGAGATCACAAAGTTTTAGTCACCCAGTCCTGACCAATGGCGAAGGTAGCTTTGTTTTCAATCGAAAGCCAAAGCGTACTTACGTCACGCCACCGAGCTCCTCAATATAAAATGTTTACGAATCCCTATTGTGCCAGGGTGTTACAACCCATGCTACTCATAATGAAATGCTTGGAAAGAAGACCTGTGCCTACGTCAGTAGTAGTACGTATATTGGAGCTGGTTGCTCAAGGTAATCTATACTCTGTCCAAACTCAAGAACGACAAGATGTAAACAAACGTGTATAGGGTTGTCAACATTTTAATTCCCCAGTTATACATTTTCTTCGAATTTGTAGTTTTAAGGGAACACTGTGTTTTGATTTTAAAACAAATAGTGTTTTAACAACGACACATTTTAATATAACGATTTACGATGTCTAATTCAAGAATCAATAATTAATTTGCGATTGGTGTCATTTGTAATCCTGTGAAGCAATCCAATTCAGATATCCTAAACATTTTTCCAAAATCAATAAAGCAGAGTTTTCAGTTGTTTTTGTTATTAGTAATACATGTTACCAGAATTATAATATGGTTTTATTTGGATTTTAATTCAGATGTCACTGTCTCAATTTTTTTTACATACACTATTATATCTACACTCATTATTTATAAAAATAAACAAACGGTAAATATTTTTTTTTACATAACTGATATTAATGGAATTTTAAAAATATTATTCTTATGTTCATTACACCTGCCTGTCATTGGTTGAGTTTCGACAGAGTGTAGCAGCAGTAACGTGCGGTACCCAAAAATTTCGTACTATAAAATGGATGCCAAGCTCCCATACAATAACATGAGGCAATGTTCTGTCTCGATCAGTAGGTGTTCCCTCTCTTTCTATCACATTAATGAATGAGTTTGTCATTTCGTAGTAAAGCTTTCTACTACTACTAATGACGTCACACAAAAATACACACAAATTTCTCAAACAAACACTCTCATTTAATATGTGATTTTTGACTCACCTGTGAAATTATAAGATACATGCAGGATATCACTCACTTACACAACATAAAAAAATGCACGTCATCACCAGTTTTATTTACAAAAAAATTTAACAATTTTCAGTCTAGGTGTCAAATTGGCGTAAATATGACAGGTGAGACAGAAACTATGGATAGAAAGAGAGGAAGAGGATATCCCACGGATAGCCTTCATTCATAAATAGTGATAGAATGAGAGGGAACACCTACTGATCGAGACAGAACATTGCTTCATGCTATTGTATGGGAGTTTGGCATCCATATAGAGTACAAAATTCTTGGCGGTACCCCACCTCGGGTTGCCCGCTGTGCACACAATGATAGTTACCGTCGTCCCGGGAGATGTTGGGCTTGTACCAGTAGTGGCTGGTGTCGCGCGCGAAGCGCTCGCGGTCGGGCGCCACGTGCTGCGGCTCGGCCAGCCCCGGGCTGGAGCGGAGCGACCCGCCGTACGTGCGGTACTCAGACTCGGGGCTGCTTTCACGCTCGCGCCTGATAAATAATAATTCTATTTGTACCACTTGCTCAAAAAAGTAACACTCTATGCCACAAAAAGTGTATAAAAGTGTAAGTGTGTAAAAGTATATTAGTGTTACCTGCGGAGGCTTGTTATTGGCTGTTTGATGTTTGTGCATATATATATTTCCTTATGTAAGCTGTAAGCCCCCTAAATAAAATAAAAAATAAATAAAAAGCGAACATAAGAATAGTCATTTTTAATCTATTATAAACAGGGAAAGAAAATTGTACTGAATTTCATTCATCCTTTAGGGGGAGAATGTGATTTAAATTTGGAATACTTACCGAAATTGAAAATTTATACTGAACTACATCTGTGTTTACACCATTGTGTATATAAAGCATTATACATCTTTTTGAAAAAGGAATACGCATTTATTGTGCAGTTATAATTATTTTGAACCAATGTTTCGAATGATAACTTTTACTTTTAATTGTCATTATTTTTAATAAATGCTTATCTCATATTATTATTGTGTTAATTCTTTCGCAAATGGTACGAAAAGTAGAGTATTTTCCTCGGTGATAAAGCTGTCTCAGTCTTGGGTGAACTTAAATCACGAGCGTAACGAAGGACTCGAGGCATACTCCCGAGCGTAGCGAGGGTGTTAATAAGATTTAAGACGAGTCCTGAGTGTAGCGATAATATATAAATCGTTACCCGCGACAGAAGACACTGCTTTATGCCCTTGGTTAATAATCTACTATTATTTGCAATAATGTGGTATGCTAACAAGATCTAATTGTTATGTAGTTGCTAAACACCATATATATTACCACTTCCATACTATTACCATCACCATATTGTATTGATTTATAGACCATATAAATAAATAAATATATTCAGACATTCACACCTGATCCTGGTCTGGACCCGTGTTGGTCCGGGACACAAAAAGAAGGTACTAACTGCTTTTCTTACCTAGCATGTCCTGGGTCTGTGATTGTGTAGGTGATGAGCTAGCCACTTGTTTCTACTCTTTCACGATTTTTCATCTGACTAAACCCAATTTTTGAATGGCTAAATGTGGTCTTAAGGAACACAGTGCCAACCCCTTCGGGGATTACAGGCGTGATTGTATGTATGTATGTATTCAAACCTATCAAGTAGCCCCATTTTAAGCAACTAATGCTGCTTGTGAAAACAGAAACTATATGACGGATAAATAGATTTTAATAGATAAATACATAACAATACTCAGAAAATATACAATACATATATAAATATCCAAGTCTGGAGAACAAATGCCTGTATTCATCACATAAACATTTGCCCCTACCGGGGATCGAACCCAGAACCTCTCGAGATGGCGACGCCTTGAGACCAGCGTAAAGACCACTCGACCACGGAGGTCTTCATATAATACATACTAATATTATAAATGCGTAAGTAGCTCTGTCCGTCTTTCTGTCGGTCTCGCGTTTACGTCAAAACTACTGAACCGATTTAATCCAAATTAGGTACACAGGGTACACAGGTAATGTAGAGCCTGAGTAAAGGACATAGGCTTATTTTTAACCTGATTTTCCCATTTGAACGGGTACCGCGCCACCACTACTAGTGACATATATACGAAACCACTAGTGACATATATTTCATACGTTCATCATCATTGTTTAGTCCAGACGTCCACTGCTGTGCCACTCAAGAATCACTTCAAAAATTGGTCTTGGTGCTTGCATTCAACGACTCATCAGATCGACTGCAATCTATCAGGTCGACGGCTTATCTTGTTTCATTGCATAGAAGACTAAGCCTCCTGCTCCCAACATAACGCTCTCACAACAACACTACAACTTTTAGTGTTGCAATGTTCTAGAAGTCGAGATGCTTTCTCTTAATTCTAGAGCAATTTGTCAAGAGCGAGGAGGAACATAATACAAATATCCAGGCCCCTCCAAAAATGATCTCTAAAGCAAAGATCCTTCCTAGGGTCCTATTTCCAGCTGTGGACATCTCAGATGAAGATATGTACCTGGTGACTGGCGGCGAGCGCGGCGGGCGCGCGCTGAGCGAGGGCGTGGGCGTGGGCGGGTACGGCGTGCGCGGGTGCGTCGGGAACGCGGGCGTGCCTGCGCGGGACTCCGACCGCGACCAACTTTCTGAACGTTCGCGCACCTGTCGATGTAATACAGGATTGGTATAGAGTTCTCTCTAGTGAAATGATACGTCAAATTCATTATTAACAGGATTTCTGTCAAAATTTTCAAATAGGACAGTTCGAAAAACTTGCAAAATAATGCGCTACCTACATTAATTTTATTCGTCATAATTATTACTCAATAGTACTAGATAGCAAAGTGCTTGAGTTTTATACCAGAATTACTACCAATGTGTTCAAAAACTTACGAAATTTCTCCGACAAGATCAAAAATAATTTCTATGGTTGAAATGGTTTATTGATTTGATTGATTATATTTGCCCTTTGAAGTCATTTAATTTTACAAGAGTATGGTTTTGACAATGGAAACTCACGATATTATCGCCGTTAGTGACGTTGTCGGCTAGTGACAGTAAGCCAGGCGCTTGTGTGCTCGTCGGTGTGCTGCTCGCACTCCATTCGCGCATTGTCATCTTTTCAAACATGAATTTTCTAGATGAGGTTCTGGAAAGATATTGAATAGTAAATAATGTGTATAGTATACTAATTAAGGCAGCAATAGTCGAGTCGGAAAAACGGCGCATTGAATATAACCAGAATAATCTGTAGGTACAGTTTGCGCATCACGCCTCTCAATATGAGTATAAATATACTTATTTATACCTGTCTGGTGCCTGCGGACTAATGCTGTCAGTCCTGAGAGCCGTTCGTGTTGTATTAACATGCAAGGGAACACTGAAGTCGTCGTCATCGTCTGCAAAGGCTGTGGTATCACTGGTATAGCCGTCCACCCTAAAATTACATAAAAGCAAAACAGTTATCAGATGTAAAAAAATGTGTAGAAATATTTATGCCCAGTTTTACCTCATCCAGAAAACCACTATTTACCAGATGAATTAAGAAAAAAAAACTGAAAACGAATGGAATAATGAAATCAAATAGGCACTTACAGGATGCTGGTAAAACTGGCTCTTAATGATAACTCACCGATGACTGGCCGACCGACGCACGTGTCGAGATGGAGCATCCCACTCGAGAGGTAGTCTAGCAACACGTTCTCTAGCTTCCTTCTTTTCCCGAAGCTTCTGTTGCTGTCGCTGTAGCCACGTGAGCCCAGAGCTGCTCTCCAAGCCACTCTCCGACCGCCTCGGTTCCCTCGCCCGAGCAGTTTCATGCCAGCCAATAGTGCTCGCAGACCTCCACGTTCCATTCTCAGGCGTTTTTCTTACGCTGCTCGGCGGCCGCTCCACCCACTCAGTATCACCATTTAACCATCTGTTAACAAAAACACAACCTTCCTTAATAAGGTGATCATTATAGCGCTAAATTATTTAATGTTATGCTTATAACTATATGTTTAATGGATCAATGAGAACAAAAACGCCACTGTAACTTTGAAGGTTTGTATCTACACCTGCTATCGTCTAAGGTTTGTTACTACGCGTAGGACTTGAACTTGAAGGTTTAGATGCGTAACAATATTACAAATACGGAATCGCGTATAAATTATTTGCCGTTAATTGTGGGTGTCGACCGTTGCGAATAATTAATACTAAATCAATTGTTAATGAGAATAATAATGGACTTCCGTATTACATTGAATTATATATTAAGATCATAAACAATGTCGTAAATATTCTTTGAATGAATAATAAATTTTAGCTTTTTTGCTAAACTCTTTATGTTAAATGGGTTTAAAGTTGAACATGCCCAATAGAAACAGAAGCATTTATTAGAAAGTAACATATGATTGTACTGGTAGTTGTTCGAAGCGGCGACGGAGTGACCGGCCGCCCTCCGTTTATGGCGACGTTTATCTCGAAATAGCAACTTGTTTGGGTCATGGCGGCGTCGCAATCACACGCCATCGGTCCAAATCAATCCCAGAAGCGTGGATCAAGTTTGCTTTTGATCGTAAGCTTCATAGACGCCCCGACACTTGTAAGGCAATGCCGGTTGGGCGATTTAGTGTTATTAGGTAAGATGTGCATTACAAAACTTACAAATTATTGCAATAAATAGAAGAAAGAAAGAGTAAGGTATTGCTAAGTGAGATAACCGACTTAAGTGCATAAATTTCATATAATTAAATATATAGAAACTTCTGTAATGAATAATTCAATATTACCAGAAAACTGTAGAGTTAATACAATTATTCTTCAAATTCAAATAATTAAAAAATCAATCGTCTGTTGGTCGCGAACTCGTCAGGTACATATTCGTAGTCGCAAATAGGTAACTATATAAATGGCAATCAGCGAGCAATGTGGCAGAACGACCAGTGTTAGGTATACTCGACGTCGCCCACGCCTGCGATCGATTCAATTACGGACTTCGACGCTTCCGCTTATATTCTGGGATTGATTTTATTAGTTTACACAATAAAAAATAAAAAATTGCGGGTCAATTAAGAAAGAATTGATTATTTCAGATCAAGTTGTATGTTAATTATCTTCACTTTTTGTTCCCTGTGATGTAAGGTTGTTACTTACTAGCCCAAACTAAGCAACTTGTGCCCTTGTTTTTTATGGATATTATAAAAAAAAACGAGTAACATAATATTCATACACCAATTTGAAGATAAGATATACTAAAAATAACTATACAAATATGGTCTGGCTGGAGAGTTAATGTGCGTATTCATCACACACACATATTTCTCTAACGTGACTCGAACCCGGGTCCTCTGAATTCAACACGGTCAACACTCAAACAACCGGACCTTTGATGATGTACTAAACAGTACAAAAATGAGAGCATTGTTGATTGTTTCTAAAGTTGTCTCTTTAACATTAAGATAACGATTTTCCATCACATTTTATGAAGTTTAAGAAGTGTCCTTACAACCGTTTTTCTCCAGTATCCTTAACATTTTCTACTATTTTCCTTACAGCACTATTCAAAAGAAGTTTTTATGACCATGGAGTGCGCTATTTAAAAGCTCCGAACACAATGTGCTATTAAATCACTTCATGATTATGATTGACAGGGTTTATATCTACCATCTATCTCCTGTCGCTCAGTTTCGACATGAGCATATGGTCTATGTGACGCTACAATGTTTTGATTATCTTGCACAAGTGCTAGTATACACATCTACACTTACGCACACTGCATGCAAATTATGTATGAAGTGTTTACTTGTGTTACGGATGTTGGATGTTGGATGTTGGATGTTGGATTCGATTCTGGTACCAGAATCGAATCTTGAAATTAGAAACGTTAACTTATCCGTAGGTAATTAATCCTATAATTATGTACCATACATATCATCTATACATATAATAAAACTGTAGAGGTTGAATGTCTGTACATAGGAAAAAAATGCTTAATATCAAGCCAGGAGGATGTAAAAAGGAGGGAAAAATTACAAAAAAAAAATTATTTTTATTTTTTGTTTTCTAATCGTTTTTTTTTTTTTTGTCTGTTTGCCCGGGATAATTTCCGAAATGTCTGGACCGATTTCATTGAAATTTTGCGTGCTGATACCTTATATCCCTGGTCAACATCTTAGATACTTTTTATTCCAGAAAATTTAAGGGTTAAAACCAGTAACCGCGGACGAAGTCAAGGGCAACAGCTAGTACGGAATAAACTAGTTTCGTCGGGGTCAGCCAACTAGAATACATAGCTGTAAGAATTTAGTTGCATCTAAAGTCTGTTCATCCTAACTTGTCCTATTTGGTACTTTTCATTAAATACTTTTTATTGAAATAGTAATTTACACAATACTCCTTGGACTCTGTGTACCCCTTCGGGGATTACAGGCGTCATTTTATGTATGTATGTGTGTAACTGATAACTATATTCAAAAGCTTTTAGTCTGTAACAACGATTTATTGTGATAAATTGTTGACTTTGTAATTATATTATTTTGAAATAAGTGATTTCGTTTAAAAGTAGTGCCAAGATTATTTACCAAATAGGTCAACAAAGGATTTTTTATTTATTTAAAAGGATGAATGGAATTTACCTGCAACTTCTTTACAGTTAACATGGCCTACATGTGGCAAAGAATGTAATATCGTAGTACACCCCAACATTCTACTGCCTGAACTACCCTTCTAGATCGTGGCAGAAAAAGATAAAATAGAGGTACAGTTGAGGAAGTTTGCGATCGACCAATTTAATTTACTTATGTAGACGACTCAGTGCAGACCCTTCTTGTTGTTTACCTACTTAGTCATATCCTTTAAGAATGTATAAATGCCTTTATTTTAATTTATGGGATGCCTTGACGCTGTGTTAATTATACTAACACTGTATATCATTGTCTCTTTGTAAATATGAATGTCAAGTATAAGATTATGCTCAAAAAGATCAACCATAATTTAATCTTAACGTTATCAAATTAAATTATATTAGAAAAAATCATTATTTTTTATTTTTATTTATTTATTTAATAATTTATTGTACACAATAAAGAAAGAAATATACAATGCAAATAGAATTACAATAGGTAGGGCTTATATCTATAAGAAATCTCTTCCAACCCACCTGCGACAGGAGAAGTGCTCAAAGAGAAAAACAAGTTGCGTGTACCTACTAAAAATTATTATTATAAGCATAATTAATTATATTATAATAAATAGCCTACTTATATTAAATTACTTTACTTATTTATATATTTAATGACTAAATGTTTTAGCGGGTGACACGTAGGTGTTTAAAAATGCCTGTTAGCACAGCAATTCAGTACTTATGATCCTAGTGTTATTATAAAAGTTAATCTTTGACCATATTTTATATAACTCTGATACGCCGTGGTAAAGATAAAAGCAACATCTTATGCCTATCGTAATACCAATGCCGCATGCTATATTGGTATAATAACTGTAATTTGCTCCTTGTTGCTGCAGACAAGCCACTTGATTGAACGTAAAATAGAGGCATGTCGCTTAAATAAACATAGGTATTGTATATACGTATATACCTACCTATGTGTATAAAGGTGCTTCGACTGTAATGATAATATAATTTAAATTGCCTTGGGAGATCGTTAGTATAATTAGTGTTGTCCCATAATCTTTAGGTATAATTTCGTTTTAATTGTTGTGATATTTTTTTTTATTGTGATGAACATAATGGTGGAACAAGAGATTGTCATTAACATAATTTATGGTGTGATTCGAGCTTCAGATTTTCCAAAAGACACCGGGAAAATGGATATAGAATAGTTTATTCATATTATTTATAAACGATAAATTATAAACAAAACTCTATGTAGAGCTCTATTAAATTAATCGCACAGCCGGGAATAGAATCGGCGGCTTTGGTTTTGCATAAAATGCTTGGGTAAAAATAAGTTATTATGTAGATATACCTATATATATAATTATACTGACAAAATTATGTCAGTAATAATAAGCAAAGTAAATACTAGTTTCTTTGTTATTAATCTGCCTAAATAATGCCATTGACTTGGTAATTATGAACAAAATGACAAATAAAAGACTATTGAGATAGTTTGGATTGTTCTTTATCTTTTTTGTTACTGCGCGTGCTCGAAAACCCCGACCCAACGCCTAGGTTAGCCGCTGCTAACTAGACATGCAGACTATTTAGGAACGTACACTTTGGTTCCAACGTACACTTTAGTTCCAACCACAAATATATATTAATATCTGTAGATAACGCAAGTATAACGATTTGCATTGAAACCAAGCGTGTCAACTTTTTAACGTTTACTATGACGTCCCAGCCGTAATTTGGACACGGGATATCTAAACTGATTGAATGATACCGATGCTCCTCCGCCAATTAACACACAACGAGGCATTTTCTTTAGTTTTTGCAGTCATTTGACGCGCTCAGACTAGTTAGAAGCAGCCAACCCCGACTTTTGGTCAGGGTTTTCGGTTAAAAATCCGAAAACATGGCTTGCGTTTGCGTTATCTATGAAAAATTTATATCTAAAAGATATTGTACTGAATCTTTACGACTCAGTACCGCGACCGAGAGTCTCCCTCTGGTACTTAAGAAAACAAATGTTTAAATTCAAGAGAAAAGCGTCTATGGTGAATGTCGCCATGCAATGATTGGTTCTTACTTTAATGTCCCTATTCATTGACGCAAAGTGGGTCGAGCGGAACGCGACTTAATAAATGAAAAGATCTGCCTACAGCAATTTACTGGGTGATTTACAAGTAACCAATCCAATTAGCTACTTGGGGAAGCGACAACATGTTTTTCAACTCTCTTTTCTCATTTGCTTTAATATTCAGAGTTTTAGAGAGACTGTTTAAGTAAAAGGTGTGGAATTCGCTAAAAATGCACGGTAAATATTGAGGTTGTGTAAGTAAACAACTGTAATGCGAGCGTGGGCGGCTGCGGCCTCCACGCCTTCTGTTCAGGAACACATGTTTGAATCTATTATCGAATCCCTTCTTTGAAAAATGCTTATCGAAATATTCTTAATGCATTTCTGAGAGTTGGATACATAATTGGTTTAATGAATGGCTTTATTGAATAATCATAAGTAATCGACGAAGATTAGCAGTAAATTTACTTCTTAATGACGCATTTTATGTTGATATATATTTTTATTTAAGAAAAACTGCGCCTGATACTATTCTTAAAGTAAATGAGAGTAAACGAATAACACAATATTACAGGTGTAGAGTAGCGTTCTAAGTTTGCTGATTAAATAAACAAATCAATCAAGATAAAAGTATATAAAATATGCAGCGAAGGCTCAAATTAACTCAATTTATACGTTTGGTTTTACCAAGTGAACTGGTTCTGTAACTCTTTCTGGTACTAATGTTAACTAAATTGGAATAAAATATGTTGTTCGTTTTTTTTCACATATCCTTTATATATAAAAATATTCTTGAACTTGTACAAAAATAATATAGCAAATTAATTACTTACCTTCCATTTAATGTTGTGGTATTTTGTGGTACTGCTGTAGTGGTAGTGGTGACATCTTCATGAGTTAGTTTTCTTGTAGTTCGCGGAGAGACTGGGGTTCGAGGAGAAGGTGGTTCAGGGGTAGCGGTTCTGTCGTCGTCATCATCCTCAATGGGGCGATAGGAGCGGTCGACTCCGAGGGCACGACGCACCAGCTCAGGGCTGGCGAGGCGGTTGGGGGCTCGCAGCATGCCGGGTCGCAAGCCAGGCGCTCCGTAGGTGAAGGGCGCGGAGTCAGAGCGCGCGTGGTACGGTATGTCGGGCGCTCGGTCGGCGCGCGACTGAGGCGCGGCCGGCGCCGGCGCAGGCGCGGGTGGCGGGTCCGGCAGCGCGCTCACCGTGCGCAGCATGTCTCCCAGCAGCGCGTCCAGCTCGTCGGGCGGGCTCGGCGCCGCGCGCCGCCCCGCCGATGAAATCCCCGAGTCCATGGACGCGCTCAGCGGAGACGATGGCCCTCCGCTCGCGCGCACCACTGTGGCATAGATAGACCCGTCCAGCGGCCCAAACGTGTGTGCCGATTCACCACCTTCACCAACTTCACCCGCTTCACCACTTGAACCTGATCCTTCTGCGCTACCGTTGTTCTCACCTGCAAAAATAAATCTTATATAAATTTCGTCCATGTCTCCAGCACTAAATAACAGTTCAATTACGGACAGCTTTTAAATTGGATCCGATGCGCTCTAATAAACTAATGGGAGTTGACGTAACGAGATGGCATCAAGCGAACACGTGTAATTTTCAACCACACTCTTAAGATAGAACTCTTAAGATAAGCTAGAATCAATTAGCATTTTAGTGCAAATAATAACAAGTTATTATAGGAAATGCACATGTGTTAGTGAGGAAATTAACTGTTAGTTAACAGTGGACAGCCGGTTCTAGGAAGCACGTTGACTGTCCAGACTGGATCCTTATAGGGTTGGTCTCCTGTCCCGTTAATACTATCTCATTAATAGTATTATACTATATCATCTCGTTTAAACGAATAGCACATTGGAAGTGGTTTTGTTTATAACATTTTAATACGAGCACTTTCAAACAATTTTAGAGATAGTCTAAAAATATAATAAAAAATAAGAATTTAAAACAGCAATGTTTATGTTATACGCCAAGAACTTGATACAAAACAGATAACCTCGATATCATTTGAAATGTGTACAAAGAGGCGCTTCAACGCAGGTTGGAGGTTCAAGGAGACTCGCTCTGCTTGAGGAAGTGGCCTCATACACTGAACGAACGCGTTTGCGGCTTAACAATGAGACATATATTTTTTAATAGTTGTATATTTGTGCATTAACCATATCCAATCAGGTAATAAATTGGTAAGAAATAGCATCAATGCTACACCACAATTTCTTAATTTTATATAATTTCAAAATTATATGAATTTTAAACTTGGTTGGTGCAAATTCGCCCTAGAAATAGATAATATGAAACTTAATTATTTCAAGATAACATGTCTTAATTACAAGTAAAATGGTAAAAAATATTATTCAAAAGTAAAATCGTAAATACATAAATCCTTACTTTTGCGGTCCAGATTTTTCTATTTTATGTACGCTATAGATATATCGTATATAATTAATATATGCTTACTTTGTAGAACTATGCTTACTTTACAAAAAGTAATATTTTATGGTAAGAACTGAAATTATAAGATATTACAATTATAATACCTGGATATTATCGTAGCTTTTAATTGATAGTATGTTCGATCACTCACGATTAAAGTTTTCGTTTAAATATTTTGACAAGATAGCATTACGCTGTCTAATTCAGTGAAGCGAGTAAATACTGAACGCAAAATAAGGAAGAACTGTTAGCCGCGCGTCTCATTAGCATAATAAATACTACTTATTCGACGGCCAAATATAAATATTCAAACTTTCTGATATAAGTAACGTTAGATATATTTTTTTAGAATTTTATGTATAATATGTAATCGTCACCGTTCAATCGTCATAAGTTTCGAAACTGAACTAAAAGTAAGCTTGTCAATAACGCAATTAGTGTAAAGATATCAACGTCAGCGTCTGGTGACCGTCGGTCGCTGTTAAGGAAGATGTAGTTATTTCTGTGATGTCAACCAAAATAACACGTTCCAGTCAGCGTGAGCTACTGTTACGAAATATGCGCTGGCGCCGCAGGAAGAGGATGCACGCCCTACGCGCCGCCCTGCGTGCGAGCGTACGCACCATTTATTCTTAATAGATGTATCGCATGACGATTTGACTTTTCGTCCCAACTTGCAGAACAATCGGCTTAAGTATGTATGACAAGCGAATGGATTTGTTACGGTTACAACGTTGGAGTGACGACGTCCGAGTGTCAATGAGAGCGGCGCAGGCCTTTAGTTCGTTAACTAATCAAAATGAGCGTGACCATGATATGAGTCGACACTCGGATCGGATACATCTATAAGCGACCCGCCGGCCACGAACGAGAGCAAGCCAGATAATATTTTTTGTCTCCACGTAATATTCAGTAACGTTGATTATCCTCGCGGGCTTTGTAGCAATATTACGAGACACGGACGAAGGTGAACGCGTACGGCGGGCTGCTATGATGTCATCGAACAGCTCCACCTTGTGTTTCTACGAAACTAAGCTCTGTATTATTATTCCACCCGGTTCGCTATCTCCGTCCTTTATTCTTTAGTGATTTGCAACCTGTTTTCAATCTTTAACCTGTTTTGACCAGTATTCAAATTCGCAAGTTTCACAGAAATTCCTTTCTAACAATGCAACGAAACCTATTTCCATTTTACGAGAGAATCTAGTGAATTTCATCTGTACGATCAAATGAGATTACATTTTATATGTTTTTATTTCATAACTGTTGCATTGAATTTTGTAGTTTGAATTGCTTACCCATTTTCATTTTGAGTTGGAATATTACAATATTTTTCCGTAAAATTGGTAGATTTAATTGTCCTCAAATAATTGTACAATATCCAGTTGTTTTAAACACTTGTTTCTCACAGTAATTAAACAGAACAGTACACGTCCACAATACTTCCACTTATGATATTGACTGCCCATAAAGTCTGAAAGCTCTGCGATAAATTAATGCTGATACGATAGTGCAGCCTGGCCGGGCTTTATGGACTTGCATTAAAGGGGAATAACTGTTAAGGAGAATTAATATGAATTAAAGATATTCATGTTTCTTTACAGCAGTTCAAGACTTTGAATCCACGTCGGAGTTTATCAAAAAGTATGATTGAAACTGACAAAATCCAACAAAAACCGTCGACTAAAAAAACTATATAAAAGGTAAGAAAACTATTTGTAGTAACATTTCAAGTCACGTTTAGTGATACACCGGTAATTTTATGTTTTCTAAAGTGATCCTGAACTTTTTGACGTCGTAATTTTAAGTCAGAAATATTGGATTGTTATTTAATAAATGAAAATATTAAAGGTTAAAAAAGTTTCTGTAGTTATTGCAGTTTCGTAATTTTAATTCTGGAAAACTAATTTATCTCTCTGGTCAAAATGACCTTTGTATGTGGATAATCAAATTAAAGTGTAAAGAATGGATGAATAATAACGGTGTGACCCTTATTAGGGCGGTCGGCGTCGCGTAGACGTTCGTTCATCACCGATTCACCACACCGATCAATTAGTGCGCAAGCGCCGCAGCGTAACCAATTCTCTCGTAACTCGACAAAAATAACAATACATAAAACTATTGTTAAAATGCCCATTGAGTATTTTGACTTGAGGCTCATGATATAAAAACAATAATTCATCTCAAATGAAACTTATATTATGCAAATAGGAGCGTAAGCAGGTACCTACTCAATTAGTGACTTAATTAGTGATTGCGATCTGTTTAAAACTTACCACAATTATGGAACTGAAGTAAGACACTTGTAATTAAATGGAATGAAAGTTGGACCGTTTTTTAATTGACAAATTTTGTATTTGTTTATTCTGTAGTTCATCAATATGCCGTGAATGAAACCGCACGTGTTTGTGTCCAGCGCGCTGGACGGCGGGCGCGTGGGGCGGGCGGCCACGTCCGGGCGGGCGCGCTACTGCCCTGAAATAGACGCGGCACCTGCCTCAAACGCCACCTCTATACACACATTGTCAACCGTCACAATTTTGTGTACTATTTTCAAACAATAATTTAGAACTTCTTAAACGAAATCCCATTGAGAATAATCTTTAACGATATACTTAATTTGACAATGAATGAGCACGACAAAAACCACAATTTGTCAGTCGACGTGTCAAAACCACATATAAATTGTTACATTTTCAGATGAACTGCTTTAGCGTCTCATTCATGGCGGATGCATTTTACGAGTGGTGCAAGTAACTAATATTACAGTGGCCGTAAAAGTCGAGAAATATTACTATCTGATTTAAATTGACGGTCTAGATTATTAAAATATAATGTTGTTATAGTTAACACATTATTGTGAGAATAGTTGCCAGGGATATTAATAGATACGTTTAATTACGCTTATAATGTCTTTATTACCATGCTATATTTAAATTTCTAAGGTAAACGTAAATCATTTCGTTCTCTTTATAGCTACAGACAGCTTAGGTGATTACTGTTAGTTATAGTGCTTCCACCGAACCTCGAATGTGATTAAGGATTTCATTGAGTTCTCTTTTAATTTATGTCCTTTTAATATTTACAATAATATTGTAAACAGGTACTGAATGTTAGTTGGGTACATGTAGTAATCTCGGGTACTAATAATCCTAATTTGAAAAATTGTCAAATTTTATCTCTGAGTGTTCTAAAGAACTTTATTTCGGGTAGTAAAAATTATTTTATACAAATATAGTGTAGCGTGCGAAGCCAGATGGATTGCTAACTTTTATCTGATTTTGCAAACAAGTATTTAGAACTGATTGAAAACAAAGACGGTAATATTTGTTTATATCCAATGATATTTCAATAAATACGACATATTTATTTGGAAGAAATGTCATGATGTGGATAGGTGCTCATCAGAATATAGAAGACTTTTTGCCAATAAAGCTAATTAAAATAAAAAGAATCTACAGTCATCTTATATAATCCTCGTCATATATTAGCTAGTGCACAAATGTCAACAAATAGCTCAGTATTTTATGTTGATAGTGAACTAAGTCACAAGCTACGCGCGGCGGATGTGCGGACTCGGCCGCGCGAGCTTCAAGCACCAAACACGCCCTAAATCCAGCTAAGAACCAGAATAGATTAAAATCGCGGATGTACGATCGGTAAACCGTTTGTCGGCTTTAAAATTTACGTCTATTTACGTGGCACTTGTTTGATGTTTAACAATGTAGGTATGACTGTATAAGAGCGTGTTTTAGCGGAAGTGTCTACAATGTTTTTATATTGTTAAAAACCAAAAATAAATAAAATACAAAAACCTTTAACTTATTAGCTTATTTATTATGATGTCGTACCAAATAAATATGTTTCTTTCTTTTTAAACTAAGCAGCTTATCTACTTCGTCATCAGCCTATACGTCACACTGCTGGGACAGGCCTTCCCAATGGAGAAACACATGAGGAGCTTATCTACTTTGTGTAATGGGTAACGGATATTTAAATAATATTTAAAGTCCGTTTTTAATTAGTCAAAGTGATTTGACAATTTGAAAATAATGTGATTTAGCGTTAGAATATCAAATAAAAAACTAAACATTTAACTTTGAATAATTAAAAAATGGATTTGATTTTAGATTAATCAATTACAAAATTACTAACGCTAAATGACATTTCAAACTGATAAATCGTATTGACTAATAAAAAATTTACTTATATTATTAGGCGCCAAAGGAATTTAAATTGTTTTGAACTCAGAAAAATTTGTAGATTTTGATTCTGAATGTGTCCAGGAGATGTCTTGGTCCTTTTTTTTATTCGGTTTCCTTGGGATATCGAGTTAATTGGCAGTAAATCGCTTTGGAACTAAGCGCTATAGTTACTTTTATTCAGCTCAAAAATACCATCCAACAAAGTAACACACATAGCCAAAGTCAAATATTTTGTCACATAGTACAATGTTATACCTAAATAATTTGACTAATTAGACTTTGACTTTGGCTATGTGTGTTACTTCGTTGGATGGTATTTTTGAGCTGAATAAAAGTTACGTCGTGGGATAGGTAACCCCGCCTCGGAACTAAATAAGTTTTTCACACGAGGGAAATACTGCGCTTTTCATTAAGAATACGAGGAAAATAAAAATTGTGATATTTACAAAAAACAGAAAACCACCAAAAAATCATAAGACAAAATAAACATGAAAAACAGTCATAAAAAACTATGAATAACAACTATAAATAACAAAAAACAGAAACAAGAAATTTGATCATCATTTCTGATTGAACCATGTCAGCCGACAATATGAATAACAAAAAAAACAAGATGCGTTCTAAAACAGAGTAAATTTGCTTCCATCGGTAAAAAATCTATACATTAGGTTTCGCTCGTGTGTTTCTTTAACTATTTTATTCTTTTTACGCTCTATACAGAATGATCAATCTAAATGGGTCAGTGGGCATAAATCCGAAACTATGAGAGATAGCGATATCTGTTCTTAGGAACCCTGCCATCGATTTCGGAAAATTAATAATGGCATTCAAATTTTTTTTTCCAACTCTTACCTAACCGGGAATCGAAAGAAGTCGAAAATAAAAAAAAACACTGTTTTTGTGGTTGATGTGAGTCATAAATAACAAAGAACACATTTTAAATGGAATCCTGTCCAAATAATAATAAAAAAGAACTAAAAATCATTCAACTCATTCTTTCTTTCTTTCTTTAAAAATATTTATGATTCTTTTTAACAAGGTAAATTTAAAAATTATGGAAATTTTTCTTGATAATTGTTAATTGTTATACTGTTGAAGATTTAACAAGAGGCATGGAGAGTGTTTTAACACAGATAAATTGAAAAAATAAAAAAAAACGCAAAATTTCACTCGTCACTCAAGACAATTAAGATATGCATCAAGGAAAATGAGTACAATTTTAAACTTTGTTAAAAACATAAATATTTTGTTTTTTTTTATTATTTGGACAGAATTTCATGTAAAACGTGTGTTTTGTTATTCATGACACATCAACAACAAAAACAATGGATTTTTTTTTAATTTTCGACTTGGTTCGATTCCCGGTTAGGTATGAGAGTTTGAAAAAAATTTAATGTCGTTTATCAATGTCCTGGTTCCAAAGAACAGATTTCGTTATCTCTCAGTGTCTCATAGTGTATTTCTCCCCACTGACCCATTTGGATTGATCACCTCGAATTGTTGACATTATACATGTATGATAACGAAATTGCAAAAGTATTTCATGTAAATCTAATTGCAGAATGAATGATTTCATTTCATTTCATTTCAAATAGTTCTCTCAATGCTGCTATAAGACGACGGATGTTTAACATGATCAAGTACACCACTATTACTTGGCTTATCCCAAGGATGTCCCAATAATTATATTCCCGTATTCGTAATATTTCTCTAATTCATTCAAACTGCCTATTCCGTGCTGTCGCTGGCCATACCCACTGCACTGCCTGAATAGAAAGAAGGGTTGATCTTTCTCGATCTTCCGTCTTACCTTCCGCCCGGACTGTAAACATGCCAAACATTTTTACGGCCCATCACTCGTTTAGTTTTCGAATATGACAATGTTGGACAAATATAACACAGGTAACTTAACGAAAACCGGAGATCGATTTCTACGATTTAATTCCTGATAAATGTATGCATACGAATTCTGTATCTATAGGATGGATACCTAACTAGCATCTTTGGGTTGGATGCTATCGGGTAGGTAATTGAGGTAATGCAAGTGATGCACAGACCAGGGTCGTCTTTTGTGAGTGCGGAGAGCGGGCGCAGGTGCCCGAGCGGGTCGTCTCGCGCGAGGGCGTCGCGTGCGGCGGGTATACGACACTCTGGAAGGATGGGTCTAAACATGAGGTGATTGCACTGACCAGGGTCGTCGTTGGTGAGCGTGGAGAGCGGGCGCAGGGCCTCAAGTGTGTCTGCCCGCGCAAACGCTTCGGGCACGGCAGGCGTACGACACTCTGGAAGGATGGGTCTAGACATGAAGTGATTGCACTGACCAGGGTCGTCGTTGGTGAGCGTGGAGAGCGGGCGCAGGTCCTCAAGTGAGTCTGCCCGCGCAAGCGCTTCGGGCACGGCAGGCGTACGACACTCTGGAAGGATGGGTCTAGACATGAAGTGATTGCACTGACCAGGGTCGTCGTTGGTGAGCGTGGAGAGCGGGCGCAGGGCCTCAAGTGAGTCTGCCCGCGCAAGCGCTTCGGGCACGGCAGGCGTACGACACTCTGGAAGGATGGGTCTAGACATGAAGTGATTGCACTGACCAGGGTCGTCGTCGGTGAGCGCGGAGAGCGGGCGCAGGTGCTCGAGCGAGTCGGCCCGCGCGAGCGCATCTGGTGCGGCGCGTAGAGGCGCAGCGGGCGTCGGCGCGGGCGCAGCGCCACTGGAGCCCTCGCCCCTCGCGAACACAAGTTCTACCGCGCCGTCACTCGGGAATGACGGATCTAAATAATAAAAATAGTAAATTGTAACTGGTTTTGAATATAATTGCTGGCACCTGATACATTCTCCGTTAGAGTTACATACGATCAGCGCTGTTACCTCTCAGGTTAATTTCATAATATTTTTTTCGTACTTTGATTTTCTTATAGAAATTATCGTTATGTCATTAAGGTCGAGAGTAGATAGGACTAATTATTGCTTTAAAATGCACGTCTTAGTTACTATTGCATCTATTTTATTGATATTTTTTTAACTTTCCTGGAGAGTTTATTTTCTGATAATTTCGCAATTGTCTTTTGGCTTTACAATAATATAATACAATTAAGTACCATGAGCAGCATGGTCGAGCTGCAGCTTGGTGAAGGAGAGCGTGTGGTCGGCGACGGCGCAGGTGTGGAACTGGCACGCAAACACGAGCTGTCGCTGCGCGGCGTGCGCGTGCGCGGGGCGGCGGTACGCGCGCACCAGCACGTCGCCGCGCAGCGCCAGCCGCCCCACGCCCACCGTCCAGCCTCCGCCGTTTACCATGTAGAGACCTGCAGGAAGGTGTTGAAATAAAAATTGAGATCGCGACTCGGTAAACGCAGTGTGGGACTCCCTGTGACAAGGTGGGATGACGATATTCGTAGGTTGGCTGGAGTGGGCTGGATGAGAACAGCCGAAAATCGAGGGCGGTGGCTTGCATAAGGTTCCCCTAATGCACGCCATCGCTCTCGATTTTCACTGCTAGACCTACGTCGAGCAGTGGACGAGCATTGCTTGTTGAGTAGGTATTATTAACCTCTTCCATCTGGGACAAGGCTCTTTTTCCACTACTACACTTCATACCTGACGTGTAGACGCAGACGAAGTTCTCGTATATTTTGAGGAAGGCGATGGTCGGCGTGGCCGGAGAGGCGAGGGAGCCTGCCACGCTGACGTGCGTGAGGTGCAGCGGAGCCGCGTTAACACGGATCTGACCAGCGAGCAGACCCGCGAACGTGTCGATGTATCTAAAAAAAAACATTTATGAGATTGAAAAATGAATGAGTACATCAGTGGGGGTGGCTAATACTAACATTCGTCACACTACTGGCCACAGGCCTTTCTTCAAAGATCAACATACTTATAAGGAGTACGAGTCATAAAGGAACAACCACACAACCGAGGACAGACCGTGGCGAAACTAGGATATATAATAGGTTGGGGAAAAAGTTTCTTCGCATTTTTTAAGAAAATTCAAAACATTTTTTAATATAGTTTATTTACATTTAACTAAAGTATGTAGGTACCATTTTGTTCGATAACTTTTTGCCATCTTGTAGGTAGGGACATGATCCCATTGCTATAGAAATTTTGAGACTTCTGGTCAAAATACCGCGACAAGTGGTTTTGGCAGTCCTCTCGTGATGTTAACCTGACACTGCCTAAAGAATTCTGAAGAAACCGAAACAGGTGGAAATCTGAAGGTGCAAGGTCAGGACTATACGGCGGATGCATTAACATCTCCCAGCCAAACTCTCTTAATTTTTGCTGAGTGGCTACAGATGTGTGAGGTCTAGCGTTATCATGATGAAAAACCACACCCCTTCTGTTGATTAATTCCGGCCGCTTTCTCTCAACTTCTTGCTTTAATCTCATCAGTTGTTCGCAGTAGAGTTCAGAATCGATGGTCCTGCCTGGTGGTAACAGCTCATAATTAATAATGCCCTTCCAATCCCACCACACACACAGCATCACCTTGTTGCGAGTTAACCCGGGTTTCGCCACAGTCTGTGAAGCCTGACCGGCCTTTGACCACGACCTTTTTCGCACGTTCTTGTCGTACGTGATCCACTTTTCATCACCAGTTATCAGCTTCTTCAAAAATGGTTCGGTTTCATTACGTCGTAATAAAGAATCACAAATGAGTACACGGTTCATTAGGTTTCTTTCAGTGAGCTCGTGAGGTACCCAAATGTCGAGCTTTTTGGTGTACCCAGTTTTTTTCAAATGCGCCAAAACTGTTTTGTGGTCAATTCCCAGTTCTTCAGCTACGTCGTAACTACTGACATGCCAATCTTGCTCCACTTTTTCAAAAATGGCATCCATTTTATCTGAAATAGGGCGACCAGAGCGACGTGCATCATTGACATCAAAATTTCCGGATTGAAAACGCTTAAACCAAATTTGTGCTACTCTCACAGACACTGCACTAGGTCCATAAACATCGCAAATTTTTTTCGCGGCTTGCGTTGCATTTTTACCTTTTTTGTAGTAACATTTTAAAATGTATCGAATTTCTTCATTAGATTCACTCATCTTGGCGGTACGAAAAACAAATGAAAATCACACATTTTCCTAATTTGAATTTGGAATTATGTTCATTAAAATTTAAACTTTCAATGATACCAAAACCAGCCAGATACAAATAGTATAGCCAAAGAGATTTTATTACAAGTTTATACATACTATAATGCGAAAAGACTTTTTCCCCAACCTAATATATAGGTTCATACTAATGTATGAGATAAAAAAATATTTATATTCTGACCAATTTTTATGTGACTAAAAATATGTGTTTATTACCTCTTATTTGAAGGTAGCTGGAAAATAGGTACGCGGTCGTCAAGGTATCTTCTCATGGCATATCGGTCCAACGCATGTTCGGGTGCACCGCATATAGCTGAGTAGTGCATATACGCTGCCACTAGTACTCCTAGCCTTTCTCTGCTGCCCCTGTAAATGGAATTAAATTACAAATTAGTATACTTTTGTTTGTAGGACTTTAGCTAAATAGTATTTCAATAACTATGTCAATAGGAAGCAAGTCGAAGAATAACATTTATGGGTGGTGATTGATAAATGTTAATGTAGAGAAAATAGGCCAATTCACTGCTACAACTACACCCCTAACATGCGCCAACGTAGAGTTGGACATTTAAATTAATTTAAATTTTATTCCCTGACTTCCTTCTTTCTCCCATATTCTCTTGAGAGCTATTTATTTGCCACATGATTTCCTCAAATGATGGTTTATAAGTTCTTTGCCTTTTTTTATTTTTTTTACTAAGAGTAAGGCCTCGGTCACTGCTTGGTGAAGCGCGGATTATGGCAGTGGACTGCTTTTGCGGTGCTTTTGTATAGTCTCTGACTAACCCTTAGAGGATAATAGTCGTGATTTATATATGTATGTATGTCTACATACATACATAAGGTTTCGTAGATCAACAAAAGAGCAACAACCACATCCTGTTTTGATTAAGATTCTATAAATACCAAAAAACCCTTACCATGCTAACAAAATGGCGACGTTTTTGGGGTGCCCAGCGAGCCAGCTCTCGATGTGCTTACAGGCGGCGCAGAGCCGCTCGAGCGGCGGCGCGAGCTCCCCCGCCCAGCCGAGCGATCGCGCGCGCCCAAACACGCTGCGCGCTATCCGCCCGTCCCCGGCACTGTCGCCAGCGCAGCTTACTTCGAACACCTAGAAGATGGGAGATAAGTAAGTTTAATCGTACTGTCACAAATAAATGATATGCCTACTTCAAAAAAAAAATCTCTCATAGTAAATTGATACGAGTTACCGATGACGAAGTAATTTTTTTCTAATTTAAACCTCTTTCATATTATTATTGAAATTAAATAAAAATCGTATTTCAACACTATAAGAGTCATTAACATAGTTGGGGATTTAACATGATGATCTAATATTACGGAATTATAAAAAAATATCTGTAATTTTTTCATCTTCCAGTTTGTCTGGAAGATATGATTAGGCTTTATGTCCAGCAATAGTGGTATCTAGATCTCATTATTTTTGCAGTTTGCTAAAAAAATTATAACTTATAACCCAGCCATCGAAAAAACTTACCATAAAATGGTCTCCATGCTTATTAGTCAGCATATGCGCGGCTTGGGCCTCCGCATGCGCGTCCCGGTCTGGAAGGTGCAGAGCCAGCATACGCTCCGCCACATAGCACAGGTCCAGACGGGAGCCGGCTGGAACTCCGCCGCCCGGATAACTCACAGACCGCGATCCATTCTGTGGACAAACAAAAAAGGATAGTAGTAATGTTACTCTGAAGATTATAAATGTTATTTACCTGTTTTATTACGCAAGTCGGTCTGTTTGACCTCTCTAAACGAATGATAACTTAATCCAAGTTGCACAATATTACTTGTACATTCTTCTGTAAAGACACAGGAGATAAAAGATAGAGATTTTTTTCATAGTTAAAACAGTTATTGTATCGGATAACATAACATAAAATAATAAATAATCACGCCGCTTTCCCCGAAGAGAAGCCTGATAGTAGAATAAAAAAATGTTTAGCTGAATCGATTCCCAGTTTCGGATTCTTTAGAAATCTGGAGAAATTAAAGTAATATTTAAGTAAATTATGGATATTGTAGTTCTTCTCCAAGGCCCATAATTTTTTTCCACTTAGTATTAGGTCCTTACCTATGAAATTGGTGTTTTGTATGGAGATTTTGGGGAATTCTGCATTTTCCATACTAAGTTCCAGTTTTCTTCACAACGACAAATCCAGAGATAATAATATTTGGCATGTATCATTAGACAAGCTTTAGTAATATGTGTAATATCACACTTCATAAAAATTATTTATCGTTTTTAAGTGAATGCAAATAAAATGATGTATTCGGGAGGCACTTAAAAAGAGTTGTCCCCGTGTCCAATTTTAACACAATTAAACTTACAGCAAATTATCAAAACAAATCAAAAGAGCTCAAAAATATAGTATATTTTTAGACGAGGTAATATTTTTTTAGGAATACTCTGAATATTAATAGTTACAGACAAAATACTAAGACAGAATAAAAACACCAATTTCATAGGTAAGGACCCAATATATGCTGAGAATCTGAGAACATGTCGAAGTATGACGCCGTCTCTAGAATGCTGAGATGATGATTTCCAGTTGGGACCAAGAACGAAAACAACTGAACTGATTAATTAATTCTAATTTAATTGGACCATACATATGATACTTAGTATTTCTTGATCTTCGCTGTAGCTACCAGTATGCTTAATTGCTAAACTACGTGTATGTGGACAAGTCAAATATTTTAGATAGCAGCCAACAGCACAATCATTTGTTCTGTCGCAATGTAGCTGTCATAAGTAAATACAACCAGTTTGCTCCATGCTCGCTCTAACGTTTCAAATGATGATTATAAATGTCAACGTGCAAATACCCACTAATAAAGCTCATGATTGATTTAGCATCTTGAAATATGCACCATTAGTCCATATTATTTCCTCTGATGATGCTACTTCATTACTGGCTTGGAGACGGCAACATCTATATTCATGTTAACTTCTTAAGTTACTTCGTAATTAAGTACTGTTTGTAAATATGGTAACACTTTCAAAGATGGACACTTTTACCGGTAAATGGTAAGTGTCATTAGAATTCTAATTCTATTCTAATAACAATTTACTATTCTCACACACAATGTAGCAACATTTACCATCTAAACATACCAATCACTATAGCCCAAAAATAGAGAGCTGTTTTACTTCCGTAATAGGAAACCCAAATAAGCCTGGCTGCTAAGAGACTAGATTAACATAAATATGCGATTAAACACTCATTAACGAAAGTTTATACAGGTTTCGAGGAATCATTTAAATTGACACTATGATCTCAAAAGCTGGTGTTTCTTAAATAATTAGAAACGATGTGAGAAGCCCTTAGCCGTTCTGGCTTAGTTTTGTCAGATCAAACATAAGGCCGTTATTGCGCGGGCGATGGGAAAGTGACACGTTGCGTAGAATGCGTAGGCGCGTCGTTCGTACGTCGATGTACTTAATCCGATTTGTCTAGTCTACTTAAGCACTCATGAACGTTAGTAGATTAAATCCCATAAGCGTGAAGTTATTTATAATATTATTTAAGAAAATTGCAGGTTGTGTCGTAAAATATCGTTTAAAAAGCACGCTACGTTTTATAATAACAAATTTAACAAGGCTATAATCTAGTAACTTTGAATGTTTAAACAGAATTAGAATAAATAATTTCTGCGATAAAGGCAAAAATTTAAGAAGAACAAACAATCGTATTTATAATTTACTTACAAGAAACTAAGTAAATCATTTATATAACATATTTCCCTATCTATTCTAACAGTGAAATGAAGAAAAAATGCATATTGCTACGAGAAATTTAGTTTCTAAATGATTGATGATAACTCAATTGCTTTTATACCAATAAGCGATTTTGTACAACGAATACGAGTACAACTCACTCTCGATGGTACGAGTAGATGTGCAATATTTTACATTTTTTTAGAAAACTCAAACAAGTGAATTGCTAATTGTTTGACGAATTATATGAAAAATAAACATATCAAACGCATGTTTCATTCGTTACCATTTATCCAAATAATTTTGATTTACACAAGCCATATTTTGATCTAAACTGATTCGCGTAAGCGTAAGAAATATTTACACATTGTTACTAGATATGTTTTTTAGATATGACAGGTAAACCTTGAAAGCTTAGCTTACCGATCTTTGAGCTAAGAATTAAACTTACTTGTTCCCTATTGAATACTGTGGTAGCGGGCGTCGATGGCGCGCTCGCCGTTCGGTTCTGCAACAAAATAAAAAACCTATGATAAATCTCCACAAACTCGCATTATGAGAAACCGTGAAGTCAAGAAAGTTCTTGCACAAGGTCGGCACAGTCATTAAAATGAAATCAAAAGTTGTAAGTAATTCTCGTCATTTTTTGATGCCGACCTCCCGAGTCATGACGATATAATGATGTTTAGAATTGAATTTGATTACTTGTGTTTTAATACAAAGCATAATTATTTAGTAGATGTATTTATAGGTATCATAAAAAACTAAAATAGGAGTATTTTATTAGAGATTATTACCGCAGAAGCCACAACAGATGTAGTGTTTGTTTGTATATGCATCACGCAAAAACTACCGCATGTAGGCAATGCATGTAGGTAATTGAATGCAATTCTCGGCTTTTGGCTGATGTAATGTTAGACCCATTGCCTGTATTGTTTATATTTTACGAAACTAACTTGACTTTAAATTCCACGCGTATGAAGTCGCAATAAATAGTGAATAATAAACAAAACCTTACATGAATCTCATCAAATCTATAGAATTACCCTAATAATATTTTCTTATTTTTCTAACCTCTGCATTAATCGCTGCTTTTCAGTTGCTTTCCGTAACACAAAGTTATACGTAAAAGCAATACAGATTAGAAAGTTATAGCTAAGACTCTCATTAAAACCAGATTTTTTTATAAATACTGGACAAATGATTCCATGAGAAAAAACGCAAGAGTAACTAGTGCGGCAAAAATACAGCACCCGTAAGGTACCCGTCCTTATCGTGTCTATAGAGATCGTGGATATAGAGCCTTTTCACGTCTCTCAACCCCTGTACTGACACTAATCACGTTTTGGACGAGACACGATTGATCTTTTGTGTCTACAAACGTATCAGGTGATAAGTTAAAATACCCAGGGGTTGTTCGAGAGACGTAGCAAATTCCATTTATGGGCGAACCGTAAGTAGGAAGAAATGAGTAGCTTCGGGCGGGTAGGTTTACTCAATGAAGCCGATTAATAGTTTACATTTGAGCTTAGAGTTAAGTTTACACTTCAAATTGATTGGGGTCCCTGTTAAAGAGCGACTTGGAGGGTGTTTTAATTAAGGATTAAATTATTGAAACAATGGCTTAAATAAGTAGGTACTATTTTGAACAATACTACACATAAATAACTAAAACTGTTTAATTTGCAATTTTTTTTATGATTTTGGACAAATACACATATTCAATACTAATGTTATTATATAAAAAAATACTTTAAATAAACACTACGTTCAATAAAATTTATCTAGGTTAGAAGTATTGTTAGTTTTATTTTGTGTAACTCTTTAGGCACCTAACCATTTTCATATTAGGGTGGAAGAGCCAATCGGCTGATAAGATGGGCGATCGAGTCCACCAAGGCTGATATACGGCGAGGCGCGGCTTAAGTGATTACTGCAGCCGCTGCGATGCTCGCTATTAGCTGCATTATGGATATTAAGCTGCCTCACTCGATCGTTTATCGCGAGAAACGATTTTTAATTCGATACTCAAGGTTATTTAAAAGCTATCAAAACTGTATTACACATCCTCAGAAGGGAACTGTAATGTTGGTGTTTAAGGGCGTGTTTAACTGATATTCTGATATTGTTACAGCTTTTTTTGTAATAATTTGGTGGATTGATGATATGTCTATATGACAGAAAAGTTGAAAAGCAGCGAAAAAACCAAGCTAGATAGGTATGCAAATAGCACAAGTTCAAGTTTTATTGTCCTAAAACACTTTTGTACATAAGGCAGACTTAACGATAATACATCGCTTGCAAGTTTAAACGTTGCTTTTGGCTGAAGTAAAGCATTAAGCTTTAGATTGATTTAGTCTCAGAGAATGCAAAAGGATACCAAAAAGTACCGTGCCCAACTTTGACTATTACAAATCAATCTTCATAATTCTATCAGTTAATTTTCTATGTCCTGTAATATATAAAGACAAACCGCATGTTTCCGTCGTAGCCCTTGGACCAGACTTCGCGATCGCTCACGCACCTCCCTGGGCGCGCGCTGCAGGTAAAATACTGCCCGCCACAGTGCAAACGCGAGCCTGTGCAGCGCACGCGCCGCCTCGGACCCGATGCGCCCGCTATCATCACGTCTCACGCGCATTCTACACCATTTCACTTTTCTCGTAATTACATAATACACTTTTCATACTTCCTTTACCTTCTTATTTTTTTAAACATTTCACTTGTATCTGCTTTGCAAAGTAACTTTGGTAACTGGTTATTCTAACTAACTGATTTAATATTAATGATTTTTTAATCTCGTCTAAGAGAAAAATGTTAACTTGAATGTTTGTTCGTGATTTGAGAAGATGACAGTCAGCTAAATATTATTTTGATAAACATCATGACTTCTCAATGAAGCACTATAACCAAATTACCAATGCTATTGTGATAAAGCAAAATAATTATTATTTCAGACGTACAATCCAATTCGAGTTACTCAAAATGTACGGTTAGGGTCTGAATTTCTTACAATTTCGATTCTCATTTAAATTCAATCCATGTCGTACACATTTTTCTACGTGACGCGATAAAATAATAACTTTATTGAGAATAACTTATAATAGCTTTTTAATATACAACTCTACAACGCTTTTGTGTCACATAAATGTTATTTATGTTACGTCATTAATTTGTTAAAGTTATATCGACGTCCATATGTTGGTGACATGACATATTTTAGGTTTAAATTTACTGTAAACTTTTCCTTGGATATGTGAGATAGGTTGAATGTTCTAAGAAATGATGGCTAGACTCAATTGCATGTGTCAACAAAAACAAAGGATCCACTCAATGGCGAGACGAGACCACAGCGCGACACTAGAGGATATACATAGAATGAAAACACAGTGCAATGAGTTGGAAAACGCGGGCTATGAAACTCTTTAAAAAGTTCTTTTATCTTTATATAAAACGGTTAAAATAGCCGTTACGATTGTTTGTACAGTATCTCTGTAATTTAATTTAGATTCTATTTTTGAAATATGTTTATTTGTTAAATACATATATTATATAATTTCTTTTATGTTTACTTTTAAGATTTCGGTCAAATCAAACAAAATATTTGTGTTTTAATTTACTTCACATAAATTTTTCGTGTTCACAATGTTTCTAATATTTGTATAGTACATCTCAATCCAAGTTGCCAAAAAGGTAAACAAAACAAAGGTAATGTTTCATCTCTAAATGTTTTGTGATGACTGTTGGTAATTGAAATCAATTGAAACGGACAACAATTGTTACCCTTAATTATATTTACGTGCCAATGTCTATGTAAAAAGTGTGATTATTGAATAACAAATTCGGTAAGTCGGCTTTTTTGTTTACCTTTATGGCAATTTGGATTGAGACGTAGGTACTATACATATTGTATTATTATTAATTGTATACTTGATATCTTTTAGGATATCGTCCCTATGATTATTGGCATTAATAAAAAGAAATTTACAGATAAATTATTGAGTAAAGCTTGTCATTTGTCAGTAGTGTACTGTGACCACGGACGTGTAGACATTTAAAAACACACGCCGCGCCAGGGGCGTCCACCCCTGCACTGCGGCATCTCACATAAAATCTGGTGATGACATAACACATCTCTTTTATTTAGTTAAACAAAAACTTTATTTGGCTTTAACAGATAGGTAAAACATTATTCAAAGCTTTCAGTAAAACTTCATAAATTTTTAATCTTCAACTTCACCTGAAGTTTTAATAGGGTTTACTAGCATTTCGTTAAATATCTTGTTTTTACACTGGTTTAGACAGTTTTAAGCTGGTACAAGCGTAAAAGCTTGCCTAACTCGGAACGAAAGAGGCTAACTATTCGAAGTACGTCACGGATCAAAATGGCATTAAAGGCATTGTGAGGGCGGCGTAGCGGTGACAAGCATAACCCTGACCTTCCGTACGCGTGGAGCACGCCGGGGTCAGTAACCTCGGGGTTGGCTCTAAATAAAAATCCGTCATTTCACAACACCGGCCGAGTCGTTCTTTCATTCAAATTCAGCTGTTTTTTGCTTGTGAGCTTTTAGAGATTGCGTAGCCTCAATACTAGCATGGGACAGCACAATACGGAGAATGATTTCCATTTCAGTTTTTATGCAATATGCAGTGTGATATAGGCGTTCACCTAATAGTGAAATCATATAATAGTGTTGTTTGTCTTAATAAAAAGTTAAAGAAATACCGAAACCAACAAGGAACTTGATATAAAGGATGTTTTTTATACAATTTTGCATGTGAATAAAATGACTCGAATTGAAAAACTGAGAATTCTTTAGATGTTTGAATTAATTTATGGGAAAATCTATGTCTTACAAATTGCGATATGAAAAGATGAAATTATCATCTTCACAATAAGATTTTTTTATCTATATTTTTAAACAACAAGAAATTTCCAGTTGAATACTCAAATTATGTGACACTTTCAGTTAATGGTACCTAATAAAAGCATTATGTTTGATAACTGCATTATATCTAATTTGCTATCGTAGTCAGAATACACACGATAAAGTTACTGCAGTATCTTGTTCTTATCTTATCGTAATTATTAAACGTCTATGTTTAATTACGGTTAAACGATGCGAAAATACAAATGAAAATGAGAGCAAATTAAATTAATTTGAACGAACGACGATTTTGATAACGTGCAACCAAAAGTTATTATTTTCTTTTATAAATAAATGGTTTATGAAAAACTATAAGTATAAATAAAGACCGAAAAATTATGAAAAGTTTTCTTTACTTTAAATTTTTTTTTATATAAATATTTTTCAGGGAAACAAGTGCGAATTTTAGGCAAAGAACTTAGAAAAAAATAAATTTAAAAAATCTGAAAGACACTTTAAAATTGTGGATTTTTTACGTCACTATGTCACAAACTTTTCCGATATTAACAATACTGATAAACAGTATTTTGTGTTGCATACGCGGCGGTGCAACCGACAGCGGGGCGGGCACTGGCGCCGCAGCCGCCGCAGCGTCCCGGCGCTCGCCTCTCTGGCGACGCCCGTTGCCTAGCAACGTACGCAACGCCGAGACATTGGGGTTATACGTACTTTAATTTGGGGACGTCGCGACTTATCTTACTATTTGGTTTAGAAATAACTGTTATCACTACAAATGCATTCGATTGTTTTGTGTTTTCGCCATGCAATATCGATGCCTCTAGCGTTGAAACCAATAGGCAGAAGTCGAGAAGGTTCGCGACCGACCAGTATAGTTTTTATGAAGTAATATTTAAAAAACAGTAATGTAAGTTATTGAGTTTTGACAGTAAGTACGTAAAATCAAAAATTGATGTCCAATTTTCAATTTTGATTTTCAGTATAATATACTCGTAACAAACTCTCATCCACATATCACTCAGAAATTCAAAGTCTACTGAGCGTTACACCAAATAAATGTATACGTCCACTTTATTTTTATAACTGGCTTCTACTAATCACCCAGAAGAGATTTACGTGTTGAATTGCGATAACCATTGCCGGAAAGGATTCTTACACTATTCTTAACTCATACAAGCTTTTGCTGCGACTATCAGCGTAGAATTCATCTGCTTCAAGCAAGTATCATTCGAAAAAAAAAAATTTTTAGATTAGGTATTTTTTAAAACAGAACAATGTTAAGTGCCTCTTTAAGCTATTCTCATTACATATTTACGTAATTGAATAGGATAATTGACAAAGTGAGTTCAAAACATGTCATAAGGGAACACTTTTTTCGGCTATTTCAATTTTAAATTTTAATATTTGATTAAAACACTTACTTCACAGCAAACATAAACAGTCCAAAGTCTTCGGATGACAAACGATGTATAACGCCTCACATGTGTGGTGAAAATACGATCAAGAAGATCTTTTCCTTGCGGTCATTATTTTAGTCTAACACAAGACATAAAATTAAATACGAAATGCTGAATTTAATAAAAAAACCATTTGCAGTGCAACACGAACATCGAGCAAAACACGAACGAAGTTGAAAAAGTCCATAAAATATGTAAAAGTTGGCGCCGATTTCAAATTTCGAACGATGTGTTCCACAGACTAAACAACTGGGTACATCCATCAATGCAATGAGATTATATATTGGCCAAAAAACCTTTTAATTATTTGAAAAATATTATTGAACAATAATGACTTTAATTTTAAAATAGAAATTACTTTTTTCAACGTGACTAGTATTACTATACTTCTAGTTACTGCTAGTACAGTGTCTTATTGTTCTCATTTTTGGTTCGCATGATTTTTTTAATGACAAAGTTTATTATATTAACAAAATATAAAAATTTATTTAAGAATTAATTCACGAATAAGCACAATATCGATATTTCGTATTTACTTACACCAGTTTTACAAGAGTAGTTGTTATTAAACTACATTTATTGTTTAGGTTTTTTTACTAACTGCAGCGATACGGCACGAACGTATCGGCACAGAGCGGTGCGAGGCGGCATTGGCAGGGCGGGCGGCGAGCTTCCGTAAACAAACACGCGTGCAGTATAGCGCACGCGCAGTGTGAGCTATCACTAAACATACCTTTCCACCGTAACTATATTATTAACTAACTTCCGGCAGATTTCATCAGTGTAATTAGTTTAGCACCTATAGATCGATTCCCTTTCGATTCGAGGTACCTACTGGCTTTTCAATTATTGTTTATCGTACGAAACGCTTTTTTTTTGTGATTAAATGTTTTTTTTTTATAAAGTGTGATGTACAAAATGTACAGGCTATAATTACACTAAATTAGTTGCAGTCTTTACTAGTGTGAAAAAGAGTACCAGTACGTATTCTTATGTTACGAATGACTAATAATAATGCTAGGCTGATAAAACGTTATACAAATTGGTAGATGTTTTATGAGCTTAAAAATAGAAATAAAAATACTGTGAAACGACTCAATATTTAGCAACGAACAAATTTTGATTAAAAAGATAGATATAGGTCAGTTAACTGCGAATGAACAGAATCGGCGTCACGCTCAAACAGGAATGTAAAAATGAACTGTTCCGCTTTTATTTTAACTTTCGGATGTTTTTCTGGAAATAAAATATCTTTACGGGTTTTGGCGTTAATCCAAACAGAAGACAGCGTGTATAAAGTTACTTACTTGATTAACACGTTGTAAGACGTTCTATGTGTTGAAGTGACTTTTATTATATTAAAGTCTTTTAAACTAATTATGTTTTTAAGGTCCATTCAATCATTTTTTACCGACTTCAACAAACAGGAGAACGTTCTCAATTCGACGAAAATATTTTTTTTTTTCAAAATTTATTTATTTATTTATCATGCTTGTCACGGTAAATTCAAGTCAGGATGAGATCCTGGAGAAGTTGAGGGCATCCTTCAAAGTTTATAGGCAAGTATGGCAAATTTCATATATTTCATGGTACTGGGCTGAAGTATATATATAGAATGTATATTTCTCTCTTCTATTATTCCTGCCTTCTACTTTGGGGTATGCATTTCACGCGTCCTTTGCCACTCTCCTAATCACTCATTAGTTCAGTGTCTACATCTTTTCTTCTCAAATCAGAGATAACACATTCAATTCATCGCTTCGTTAGTCTTTCTCTTAATATAAGATCAAATCCAAACCCACTTACAATTCTGCTTGCTTTTTCAATATTAAGAAAATATAATTACAATTATAATAATCAAGCTTAAAGCTTTTTACATTGTGGACTGTATAAACTTAATGTCTATAATAACCATCAATCAATTTTCACTTAAGATTCATCACACAACAGTCGACGCCAATTTAAGTTATTGAATAAATCTATCGACAGCCAATCATAATGGAGATAACGATACATGTTTAGAGACCTTAGAGTTCTCACGACACCTGTCGACTGGTACTAAGGGCCCGCTCGTGGAGCCCGATCACGCACGATCGCTCGCCCGAGGCTGTTGGACAGATACACGGCCGATTTATACCCTCCATCCGATATCGGATACACAATCCCATCTTCCATAGATTAACGTTTTAAAATGCTACACTCTCCGACAAACGTGTCGGAAGGTGTGGTCTGTATTTGCTACTTTCGGCATCGGAGGAAACACTTTCTCTAAAATCACTTCACTGCTTATATGCAAAGATGTTGTTACATGTGTTGTGTGTAATTTTCGCCTTATAAAGATGGTTAATGTAATGAACTTTGTTGAAACGTCAATGTAGCGTGGGAAATCTTATAAATCCTTTCAATAGCTTTGCAATCTTAAACCTAGCGTAGCTACGTAGCTAAAAGATGAAAATAATCTCATTATATTATTATGATGACATATAGGTACCAATTATAGGTGTTGTAATATAGTAATGATTTTTCTACTTTCGTCGTAAAAAGTAAGTATGTAGACACTTATATGTAATTGGGACATATCAGACGAAATATGGGTTTTTTATCACATCTGCCTAAACCTTCAGGAATAAAGGCCTGATATTTACTTTTGATTACTTGTTTGTCTTCAAAATAATAATATGTTCATCTATATAAACTAATATCAGCCTTTTGGTATGTATACCTTCCGCTGTTAGGATTCTTACATGACCTCCTACATAAATACGTGTAAGTATATGGAGCTCTTCGTATCTATATACTAATTAGGCAATGTAAACGTGTGAAGAAATGAAGATATACTTTTAAATACAGTACATAAAAAAGGTTGAAGATTGATGATTATCAAAAAAAACTAAGAGAGCCAGGAGAAACCAGTCTGAAGTGGCCATCAGTGTAAATATTCCTTAAAAGCAAGTAAAGTAAGCGTAACGCACAGCTTCATTGGCCCAAGTAAATATTAAGATAAGACTCACTGTTTATATAAGATTACTATCATAAATTATCATTATATAATTATAAACATTCATTATTATGGAGCTCGGTAACTGTGGATCCTACGAAATGGTTACGATGTTAAAATTAAAGTAACTTTCATTACGGTTGGATCTTTGATAGGTGACCAAATTTTGAGATCCATACACAATATACTCCCACGGTTTATAGAACTTCCACAGGTTCCGTTCCGTAGGGAATTGGTATTTGTGTTACTGTATGGTTTACTTTAGGGTGGTGTTAAAAGAACCGTCATTCGAGTTCAAGTTCAAGTTCTTCATTTGCACATGATTGGCAATTGTACAATAGGTGTTGTTACATATTAGAATATGGTTTTTCTATAGATACGAGTAGGCCAACACAGAAAAGATTCATAGATAAGTAATAAGATGTAAATAAATACATAGTTATTCGTTATATACCCACTGCTGAGCTAATACCTTCTTATTGGATGAAACCGTTTCATTCTAAATACCCTCCAACAAAAACTTTTGAAAGTGCGGTACCTGCGGCCCTTGTGGTACAGGTGAAACTGGAATTTTCACGGTTAATTTCCTTACAATAATATTGACTGTACGGCCATTCCACGATCACACTATAGCCATTAGATCGATAGATCGCAGTTAGATTTAAGTGCCTTATCTTGGTGCTAGAAGCCAGGATCATAATTCTCGGCATCCTTGAAGCAGACATGACGCCCCGGGCCGCGGCGGTATCGCGACGAATATCGTGAGAAATTTTCGTGATCGTTAACGTTGCGGTATTTCTAATGGAGATAAAAGTAAAGAAAAATTCTAATGAAAAATGTTTACTACTTTTCTTTTTGGGATAGAGTAAGTACTTAATACATGTTAGTTGTGAAACTCCAGTAAATTTTATAAATTGTTAAATTTTAGCTCGTGCTTATTATATGCATAAGAGATTTTATGAAAATAATATAATATCTTCTAAAACATTAAATAGTCGTTTCGTAGCCTACATTTTTTTTGGGAATACACAATGAATGAATTTTTATATATGTTATTTTCAACGATCAATTTCCAATTCGACTTCATACGATAAAACTAAATCTGAGTTAAATTTTGTATGACCGGTAGAGCGCTATATATTAGTTACGTAAGTCGGTATTAGTGTAACTAGCCGCTTATCAAAATTAGGTAGATTTTGAAGTGCAATTAAAATAATTTTATTTTTTATGATCTACCTTGGTAGAGTCGACTTAGTGGAGCAAACTGAACTTACTTACTAACTTATACACGACTATTATCTCATTAGGATTAGTCAGAGACTAGGCAAAAACACCGCAATAGCAGTCCTTTGCTATGATCAGCGATTCACGAAGCAGTGACTGCACACGTGCTCAGCGTGACAGGTGGTGAGCCTGTCGCCGCTAAGCTATTAGATGGTTGGGTAGTTCTAAGTCTATTAGTCGCGACAGCCCAAGAAAGAAGATGGGTTGGTAGTATTATTTTAATGAGCCGCCACAACACGACTCTGAAACTGAACTACCTTGGCCTTTATTTCTTTTAGTAACATCGTATTACCACGAAGAAATTTTATAGGTAATAATATCTTGTAATATGATATCAAAGCAATACTCAAACCTATAAGATACTGTAATGAAAAAGCCACACACAAAAACGATCTCTTAGTGTCACATTACTAATAGGTTATATTACACGACCAATTTACTAGCATTAGCATACGTTTGTCGTAATTTTTATCACGCAAAAAAAACTCAAGATCATCTTTCTACATTAACGCCTGCATTACCACAGT